>CM026412.1:30246572-30369372 GCA_014858505.1 Corymbia citriodora subsp. variegata | reverse complement strand
TTCACATATGTTGTTGTCGACGTTATCGCACTTGAATTGCTCGCTGAAGAAGGCCTTGCACCAATGCTTCGGTTCTGTCTTGAATAGTGCATCAAAGCCTTCCTTGGTCAACTGAACCAATCCTTCTTTAGCCATCCTAAAGTCAGCCATGTTTGTGCTCTTTGCTAGCTGCCAAAATTGCAATTGTAGCTTATCCCCTTTATAGGTCTTTGCCCAATTTGCATATATGTGCCGTGCACACATTCGATGTTCGGCATAGGGCATCAACTCGGCCAATGCCGGAATGAGTCCCTACAATAATTTGAAACAAGAAATATAAGAAAATAGCATGTTGTTAATATAAAATAACAAACAAATCACTATGACATTACCTTTTGTTGATCGCTCATAAATGCCCATCCTTCCCCATTTGTTATATCCAAGTCAGCCATGAGATTTTTTAGGAACCAAGACCAATTGTCCTTGTTCTCTATCTTTACAACAGCCCAAGCCAATGGAAACATTTGGTTGTTCGCATCTCTTCCAATTGCAGCCAGCAATTCTCCTTTGCACAAGCCCTTTAAGAAACAACCATCCAATCCTATGATCCGTCTACACCCGGCTAAAAATCCCTGTTTGCATGCATCGAAGCACACATAGAACTTATCGAACTTAGTTCCACTATCAAGAAGTGGCCTCTCCACGATCTCAACAAACACTCTACTTGAAGGGTTTTGCACCCTACACTCCCAAGCATAATCCCACACTTGCCCATATTCCTCACCATACTGACCAATGAGTACCCTAATCACCTTTTGCTTCATTCTTTTGCATTGATTCCTGGAAACATTAATGCCCACACGCTCCTTCACCAACTGCTTGAACTGCACACTGTTCATCTTGGGCATCAACTTCATCAGATCAAAGAACTGCTTCGACAGCCATGCACTTGTTATCCTTTTGTTTTGAAAATTAATGGAACAAGTATGTCCCTCTTGGAAAGACCTAATCTGGAAGGATCCACTTCTCTTAACAAACGCGCCGTAGATCTTCCATGGACAATTTTGCTGTGAACACCTAGCTCTTACAAAGGCTTTAGTGTTTCTAATGAAGTCAATATTCTTTTGTTCAGCAATGGAATGCTTCAGTATAGCTTCCCTAAATTGTTTGGCATCTTGGAATTTCATACCTACTGACAAAGAAGGGGAAACAACAGATGGATCATAAGAAGGAAACTTACTTTTCCTTCTACGCACAGGTTGTTCATCTTCTTCAAGCTCACCCTCGGAAGTATCATTGTCGATGCTTTCTTCATAATCAGTCTCTTGACCAGCAACACCAGCATCTACAGGGCCAACACCAGCATCTACAGGGCCAACACCAGCATGTACAACACCAGCATCTACAGGGCCAACACCAGCATGTACAGGGCCAACATCAACATCACCAGCATCTACAGAGCCAACACCAGCATCTATAGGGCCTTCAGCCCTGTTTGGAGCTTCATCAGCTACTTGCAAAGCTGCAAATTTATTGGCCAAAAAGTCCCTTTGCTTTCTCCTTGACTGTACAAGCTCCTCGTCGTCCTCATCACTTAAGAAATTTTCAATGGCCAACCCTTCATCGTCATCATCACTGGATTGAGCTACTTCCCAATCTAATCCAGTGATTGTGATATCACCACTTTCCTGTCTATCTTGCTGTCCTTCATCCCTACCACCTTCCTCTTCTCTTACTTGGGTGCTCTCTCCATCATCTTCGTCCTCAGACTCACTATTGTACTCAACGTATACTTTCGCTTCTTTACCATGAAGATAATGGTATAAAACATCTCTAAATCCATTATCATCTTCTAAGGTTCTCAACCCATCTTTCAAACCCTTCCCCGGAACACAATACAGCAATTTCTGTATTTTGCAAGGCAAATATGTTACTATATCCCTAACAAACCCAATATAAGATGCCTTCTGTACTTCGACAAAAATAGTGCCCTCGTTTCCTCCCTCATACTCCCACTCGTCCTCCCCAATGACAAAGTCCCCTCCGTAACAAACAATAACAGCAACACAATCTTTATTACAAGCCATTTCTGTAAGCAAGGAAAAAAGAAAATAATTAACTTTTTGGGACCACATTGACAAGAGACAATTGACAATTGCAATTGCACATGGAGGTCCCCACACTGTCATACACTTTATTAAAGAAAGAGGAGCATCTGACTATTATAATAACTTTCATTATAAAACCAACAAATAGAGATCCCCACAACAAGGACAACTCCCCCACGATACCCATTTCAATATGTCGATTTCAAAATGACCAGAACTCCCCACAACAACCACTCCAAGCTTTAGCAATTGCTATCGCACATTACAAAATATCCCATCGAAGCCTTAAAAATACCCACGCACATCAATATATCCAACAGAGCCCTAAAAAGACCATCGCATATCACAAAACCATATTCGAGCCCTAAATCACACATCACAGTAGCATATCGGCCCTAATTTTTTCTCGGCCGAGCCCTAAATTGCCAATGTGAACCCTTCAATTACTCTAGCACTACATTTGAACCCTAAATCATCTATCACAATATCATACAAGCCCTATCTCTCCTAGTCGAACCCCACATTTCACAGTCGAGCCCTAATTTATCCATTGGAGCCCTAATAGACAATTCCGAACCCTAATTTCATCCATAGGGAGAGAAAAGCACAAACCTCAGCCAGCGAACGACGGTGAGTGAACGACGACGGCGAGCGACGACGGCGAGGGACGACGGCGAGCGACGACGGCGAGCGACGACGGTGAGGGACGACGGCGAGCGACGACGGCGAGCGATGAAGTGCCCTCTCCTCTGTGAAGATGAACGGTGATAAAGACAGGACTGAGCCGGCGACGAAGAGAAGACTGAACCCATCGTGTTTAGCTAAGTTAAACGACGTCGTTCTTTCTTGTGAAAAAACGACGTCGTTTGGCTTGCACGAGTCCACCTGTATTTTTATAGTCCACGTCAGATAATTTTCATATGCCACATGTGTTTTTTTTTTTTCCATAATTGCCACCTAAGTAAAGTTTGTCGCCGGAAAATGCCACGTATGCATTTTGGCCGGATTTTCTCGCCGTTGGCACTTAAGTGATCCCTTTTGCTCCGATTTTGGCACTTAAGTGTACCACTTGTAAGTTTTGGCACCAAAGTGCTCCTTTGTGCCAAGTTATGGCACTCCAGAGGTCCGCACCTCCATCCACAGTTGTGTATTTCACTTCCGGATAGAGCTCTGAAGCCTCTGCTCCGATCGAAGCATCTATCTCATAGTTTGCGTGATCTCACTTCACAAAGGTTGAGTGGGCTATGGCCAAAAGGATGTTGATGGGGAATAAAGACTCTGCAACAGTCAAAAACAGGGAAAAAAAGTAAACATTGGGCTTTAATCGAGAAACCGTCGAACAAAGAGCTGACATCTCTGCGTGTTTCCTGTTTATATTGCTTCCGGGTATCGGCTAACCTTGGATCTTCTTGAGGAGCTCGTCTTCCGAGAGATATGTCTTCTCGAGGGTTGTCCCGATCTTCTTTTCCCAGAGGGAAACGATCTCGCTGAAGCTCAGAACATTGGCTGGCGGTCTCAGGTAGACGATCTTGTTCAGAGTTCTTGGGTCACCCACTGCCTTGATAGTGTATGTGGCAATATCTTCCTCCTTGACAAAAATAGCTGACAAACAGAACAGGGAACAAAGATTGAGCAGGCACTTCTGAAAGTCAGCTATAACACGTCTGAAGTAATCGAAGAAAAGATCAATCGTAAAGCTTAGATCAGAGACAGAGCTACTGAAATGGTTTCCTTGCTCATCGGACAACATTTCTTATAATCGACATGATGCAATCACCCAGCCACTGAACAGAAAATTTTGGGAGGAGCATCATTTTCACACTACAGATGACATCTAATGTGCATTCTAAACAAGCACAGGTTGAGTCTATTAAACGCATTTCAGGCAAACATCTCTCTGAAATTTGCTAAATCTAAATTGCTCATGAAACCAACATAAGTTTAAGAAGTTTCTATATGCATTAGATAGCGGATGGTTAAGTCTGAGGATCGTTAGTGTCTTCTGGGAATGGGAATGTGTAATCAGGATTCAAAGAATATGACAAAAAGTTGGCCTTCAAAACCATTTACCTTTTGTATTTCCATCACCTATGATTGTGATTTTGTCCCTTGGAGGAGCTTTCGCGCCCATCTGTCCCAAGGTTGGAAGAAAGTATCCAGCGAAGCCATTTGATGGAACATAAGTGAAAGGGATTCCTTCAGCATCAATCGCTCTCCTTGTCTTAGCTTTCATGCCAAAAAGGGTCGCTGCTGGCTCAACCGCATTGGCATGGTCCACATCGGTACCAAATTCAGAAGGAAGGAACCTCTACAGAATTTACGAACATCTCTAAAAAGATTCCCAAACAAAGGAACACAAGCTAATGTAATGTATTATCCAGACAATATTGGAAAATATATTTATATCAATTTTGGATAGTATGCGTGCAATTATACAGTAGTGCTTTCAGAAGGTTTTCTTAGTGTATCCATCTCTATTTTTTGACAATTTACAGTGCAAAATGAACCTGTTAGGAATGATTCACAGGAGTGACAAAATGAATAATTTATATGCCGAATATGGATTTCCAAAGCTTAATAGCATTATAAAAGACAGCTTCTATAATACAAGAAGGTAAACAGCATTTCCATCTTTTTTCAATGACAATATTTTCAAAAACTATCAACTATTGTCACTTGCCTTAATATTTCCGGCTTCTTTGATTGCTGCTATGATCTTAACCTGATCGGCGAGCTGCACTCCTCCCACTGTCGAGATCACAACCTCAACTTGCTTGATTGCCATCACTAAGCTCTTGTGGTCATAAATATCTCCCTGCAAAGTTTAATAGAACACAAATCTAATGTGAGATTATGCCACCGGGTGGTTAAAATAGAGCAAGAAGTATTACTTTCCAAAAATGTACTCAGTGTCATACATAAACTACCGAAACCCCTGATTTCTTGAAGCTATCGATGAGCTTTGACTTCTCAGCATCAGATGCCGTGCTCTCTCTAATTAATACATAAGTGGGGTGACCAGCTTTGCACTCGCCACCAACAGGTGCTTGCCAATGTATCCAGTCCCACCAATGACCAAAATCTTGCTCTTCTCTGCCATTTTTATCACACTTTCTAAGGCACAAGAAATATAGAAAGATGATGAAAATTTGACCTTGCAGGCTTGGAGGACTTTTCTAGTAGTTGTAGGCTAATTGAACAGATTCAGAGGAACTTAAATAAGGAAGAATTTGAAGGTATGATCCATCACAAGAACCCCATCTAACTTATTGTCCTGGTTCAAGCCTTATCTCTCCAATTCTGCATTTGCATATTCTATTGTCAGGCCCCTATGATTTTAAGTTTTGACCATGCCTAAGTCTATCTTTATTGGTCAATTAACGAACACAATCCTTGAAAAAATAACCTATCAATCCTCTTTAAATGAAAATTTTATCTTTTCTGTCAAAATTAAGCATTCTCTATCTGCTTGAGTATCTATACAGTGATGCGGATAGAACTTTCATCAGCCTAAGTTTTTGTTTGATCCCACAAGAATCTCCTCTTCTTTAGAAATGAACCCACCTGTCTTGTAATTATTTCAGGAAGCTTAGAAATAGAAGGCTGTTTGAATGTCACTGTCTTGAAAGTGTCAAAGATTGTTGTTTTAACATGGTCCCGATTTCCTGGGCAAGTAACTTCACTCGTTCGCACCCCTACTGAAATGATTATATACACTGATTCGAACTTCACTAGTTGAGATGTACAGATGCGCAAGCCAACCATTAGGCAACTAATTGCCTATAGATTAACATGTGATTGATCAGTCAATGAGAAGGAATTCCCAACCTAACCCGCCAAAACTTCGATTAATCAATTTAACTAGAATTTACACTGTAGTGGTCAAATCCTGAGATAAATTAGAGGCAGTGGCGCTGGAAGGAAAAATCCAGCATCAGAATTTACAATGCCTGAAGGGAGGTCTTCAGAACTATCATCAACAGCCAATTGAGTAGTGCCTTGTTGCCAAGTCCCAGGATTTCATCGTGAGGGCAGTGCCCCGCCTGAAGGTTGACCAAGGATGTTTTTGGATAGAACTCCTCGAATCGAATGGCCTTGGTAGGACCAACCCATGGATCTAGATCGCCCCAAATTAACAGCAGCGGCCATGAGAGTTTGCTCAAGATGCTGTCCAGGGTATATCTGCTCTTGTTCATCATGAACTGCGACATTAATTTGCACCCATATATATATATATATATATATATATGTTCACACCAGCATAAACTGAATATACCGATGAAAAACAGGAAAACCCAGATAACGACGATTATCACAGAACCAATCGAGTCGAAGGGAAATTATATGGAGTCAGTTGAAGAATTCATGACCATATTGCTACCTTATGAAAAGAACATCGTTTGTACCTGGAGTAAACTTCTCCAGCATTGGGGTCCGCTGCTGGCATAGTTATTGACTCGATAAGATAGTCATCTACATTTTGAGGAATTTGTAAACCTGGAGAAAAGAAAAACCGATTCATGTGAGCGCCATAGCATAATTAGCATTGCACAAATATAGTGTAGGAGTGAAAAGAAATTATTTATTTGACATGAGGAGCTTGAGTCATTCTAGACACCCTCACAGGCCTTGACCCAGTTGTTGCGACAAGCCTGCCTCAGCAGGGTCAGCCTAAGAATTTGCTCATCAGATCGGGGCAGGGTGGGTGAACCATTTAGGAAATTTTGACACTCGGTAAGCCAACACAGCTCATCCGCATTCTGGTTCACTTTGCTCATAAAATTTTAATGTCCTTTCTGGAGTTTTGTTTAACCCCCATGGTCTCAGGCAAAGAGGCCTGACACGACCAGGAGCAATCCCAATCTTCTCCTTTCAGAACTCAGCAGCACCAACCTGTTAGGACACTTGAGGTTAGCTCGGAGTCAAAAACCTGAGGTACTTGAAGTACAGTTACAATTTGCCAGCATAACTAAAGTCAGCCCACAATAATAATCAGAAAACACCAGTCAAGTTCAGCCTGTGAGTTTTTCTTAAGAATTTTGGTAAGAGCGCCCCGGAGGCACTTATAAGCGATTTAAACACTGCTAGTTTTATATCTTATGCAGTCAATGCTTTGAAAATCAAAACTTACTTATCTAAGCATGCGTGACAAGTATCCTGGACACTTGCTAACAAGACTCTTTTTTAATAAATTACAAATGGGACGATCTATGCGTAAAGAAGATAACATAAGGGAGTCTTTCTTAATTGATCAAGTTATGGAATTGAAGTAACGAAGATTCTGCAGTTAGCTTTATTCAGGCATTTTGTTTTGTTGGCTTCTGCGGCCTGAACAGAACCTAAAACTGGGATTTATGACATTGACTTGCCTGAAACAATGTGCCATTTCAAACTTTTTCTAATTCTCTCCAATTCTTTTTCTTTCGAATTTTAAAACCCAAAGCATATATCTAAAGATCGGGGAAAAGAACAGCTCAAATATCAAAACTTGACACAATGGGACATTTAAATGGCAAAAGTTACGAAAAGTACACTTAAGTGCTATTTTTTTTTTAAATTGAATCATTTTAGTGCCAACTATGGCGTAAGACACTAGAAATCCGACGTGACTTATTTTAATAATTTCTAACATTTATATGGCTCGTGCAAAATTCCACGTTAACTCACCCTCACAAAAACAACGCCGTTTTGGCCAAAGTTTGATTTTTAATATAAATATTAATTAAATAATATTAAAACGAAAGTTTAAAAAAAAATAAAGCAACAACATAGGTAGGGGAGCCTCCCTGCCGTGGCTGCCACCCCATCGCTAGTGGGGTGATGGCGATGGACGGCGAGGGTCGCCAACGCCTGAGCGCGGGTCAGCGACCCTCATCGACCGGAGGTGAGGGCTACGCCAGGAGAGGGCTCTAACCCTTGTGGCAGCCACAAGCAAGGAGCCCCTCCCGCCTGTTCTCTGTCCTTTTTTTTTAATTTCGTTTTTAATATTATTTAATTAATAATTATATAAAAATCTAATTAAGGTTAAAACGGCATCATTTCAGAGCTCAAAATGATGTTGTTTTGAGTTTATTTGACCGTGTCAACATCCAAAATAACGGTGTTTCAACCTCAACTCGCCAAAAAAGTGCTACGTTAGCATTTTAGTTGAATTTTCTCATTGTTGGCACTCAATTGATAATTTTTGTTTCAATCTTGACACTTAAGTGCATTTTTCCGAACTTTTGACACTTAAATGTCTTCTCATACCAAGTTTTAGCACTTCATAGGTCCACACGTCCTAAAGATCAAGTATGAGACTCACATTATAATGTTACCTCTCATATATATGATCCGAATCCATCCAAATCTTTGTGAGAATAGAGATTGAGCAAGAGAGCAACACACACTCTTCAAGACAGATTCGATCCAAGCCGGTAGCTTTGCTTGCCAGAACCAAAAAAAAAAACCCGAGGAATATCCACTGAAAAATTTCCTTCAGTGGCTTCAAGACTACCTCCCGCAAGACACTTTCTTTGTTGGATATTTCAACAGTTTTCAAATATTTGAAAGTAATAGTTTTTTATAGAAATTATGATAGCCATGAAAGCCATTATTCTATAACGGTTTGGTAACATTTTATAATGATTTAATAACGGTTTTGTAAAAGTCCTGGCTGCGATCAATTTGTAGAGAGAGAGGGGCCCTAATTGAAAGAATAAGAGCAAACTGAAGCAAGAAAGATGAGATGTTGCCTTGTGTCATTCCACATCAACACATTCATGAAAAAATATAATGGAAACTTACAAAGGGTAAATGTGACCCACAAAAAGTAATTCTGATATTAACCCTTTCATCAAAGTTTGCTGTGGCCGTCATATGTTATAACCGTGACACCCCCCCAATAGAACTAGGCAAGCTGCTTTCTTTTTCTTTTATTTTTCCTTTTTTATTCTGTTATCAAAGTTTGGCAAGAGGACACAGTTTTAGAACACAGAGAAGACTGATTCAACGATAAGCGAGGGCTAAAAAACGCGTCACCTCAAGATGGAGATGATTGACGGAACATAGTCCTGTTTAACGCAGAAGAAGAAGTGCATAGGTATTCTTCTGTGTGGCTGACCTGACAATAATTTTCATTTATTTATGAAGATATAATATACGCCTGCGATTAGTATTGTCGATCCCTGATGATTCGTTAGTGCTGCCACGAGTCTTGCCAATTCAACCAACTTATACATTGCTTGAAAGATCGGCAAGAGCAGAGCAACCTTCTGACGGTCATTCGTTCTGCAGTTACTGCCCAAACCCTCTAGGTACTTTATCTAATCGTCAAGCGACTTAAAACGAGTGGAAAAGGAGGACCCACCAGTATCAATTCAGGAATGGTCATGGTAGGTGGATGCATGTGGCCATTATAACAGTGCATGGAAAGTTATTCGGTACACATGAGTTGAGACTGGTTTGTGATCCAGATCTATAGGAAGGGACAATTACACAGTAGGGAACTAGGCAAAGAAACTGAGGTACTCATCCACGGTTGTGTATTTCACTTCCGGATAAAGTTCCGTAGCCTCCGCTCCAATCGAAGCATCTATCTCATAGTTTGTGGTATCTCCCTTCACAAAGATTGAGTGGCTTATGGCCACAAAGATGTTGATGGGGAATGGAGACTCTGCATCAGTCAAAATTGGGGAAAAGAAGAGAGTAAATATTGGGCATTAACCAAGAAACCATCAAACGAAAGCTGACGTCTATTTGTGTGTTTCCTATTTATGTGGTTTCCACGTATCGACTAACCTTTGATCTTTTGGAGGAGTTCATCTTCCAACAGATATGTCTTCTCCAGGGTCGTCCCGATCTTCCTCTCCCAGAGGGAAACAATCTCGCTGAAGCTCAGAACATTCGCGGGGGGTCTCATGTAGAGGATCTTGTTCAGAGTTCTGGGGTCATCCACTGCCTTGATAGTGTATGTGGCGATATCTTCCTCCCTGACAAAAACAACTGACAAATAGAACAGGGAACACAGATTAAGCAGGCATTTCTGAAAGCCAGCTATGATTGATCAATCATAGAGCTTACATGAGACCAAGGGCTACCAAATTAGGTTCCTTGTTCGTGTGATGACATTGCTTATGGTCGACAAGATACAATCAGACAGCTACTTCCGAAAAAACAAATCTGGATCAATAGCATTTTCACACTGCAGGAAACATCTAATATGCATTCTAAACTATGACAGGTTAAATCTATTAGACGCATTTCAAGTAAACATCCCTCTGAAATCTGCTAGATCTGCGCTGCTCAGAAGCTCAATGGCTTCACACTAAGAGATCACCAATAGCGAACCTAAATCCACTAAACCCACCTTCACTCAAAAAGTTTAAGCTAATGAGTTATTGACCACTAGAATTATTAATTGCTCCACACCACACAAAGTCTCCTGAGATGTGAATGATTATGCCTGAGGATCCTTAGGGTCCTCTGGGAATGTGAATATAGCCTTCAAAACAATTACCTTTTGGACTCCCGTCACCTATGATTGTGATTTTGTCCCTTGGGGGAGCTTTAGCACCCATCTGTCCCAAGGTCGCAAGAAAGTGCCCAGCAAAGCCATTGGATGCAACATAAGTGAAAGGGATTCCTTCGGCCTCGATCGCTCTCCTGATCTTAGCTTTGACCCCAAAAAGGCTTGCTGCTGGTTCGACTGCATTGTTACGGTCCACATCGGCTCCAAATTCAGAAGGAAGGAACCTCTACAAAATTCATGAATATCTCTAAAAAGAGTTCCAGACAATGGAACAGAAGCTACTGTAAGATTGTACTTTCAGAAGCTTCTGTCACTATATGCATCTCTATGTTCTGACATTTTCACAATGCAAAATGAACACATTGGGACTGATTCATGGGAAACATTGCGACAAAATGGATAGTTTGAGATGTTAAATAGAGTTTCCAAGAGCATTATAAACATCACCTTCCATAATACAGGAAGGTCGAGCAATTCTATTTTTTTCAATGAGAATATTTTCAAAGCTTTCAAATACTGTGACTTGCCTTAATGTTTCCGGCTTCTTTGATTGCTGCAATGATCTTAACCTGGTCAGCGATCTGTGCTTTTGCCACTGCTGAGATCACCACGTCAACTTGCTTGATTGCTGTCACTAAGCTCTTGTGATCATAGATATCTCCCTGAAAAGTCAGATAGAACAGACATCTAATGCGAGATTATTCCACCAGGTGGTTGAAATACAATTAGTAGTATTACTTTCCGACAATGTTCTACGAGTCATACATAAACTATCGAAACCCCTGAGCTCCTGAAGCTTTCGATGAGCTTCGACTTCTCGACATCAGATGCCGTCCTCTCTCTAACCAATGCATAAGTGGGGTGACCCATTTTTGTACTTGCCTCAACCAGGTACTTGCCAATGTATCCAGTCCCTCCAATGACCAAAATTCTGCTCTTCTCCGCCATTTTTTCACACTTTCTCAAGGCTTAAGAATTAAAGAAGATGAAAATTTGACCTTGCAGGCTTGGCTTTTTTCCCCGTAGATGTAGGCTAATGGACCAGATTGAGTGGATCTTAAATTAGGAAATTTGACATTATTATTTGTTGCATTTAGTTTATCGAGGCAACTTGATTGTCACGTGCTGCGAGTCGCTTTCCCCCACCGGTTATTCCAAGATTTCAGAGGTCAATTCTACCATCATAAGTTTATCCATCAGACATTAGTTAGCATCTCTATGTCACTCTGCAGCTAATTACACTAATCACCTTACTTAGCGTCTCTATGTCCCTTCTTATATCGTACCAGAAGGTTCTTAATAGGATCAGCAAATTCTTGTATCAGGACAAAAGAAAGAGGGAAAAGAAATGGTACAACAACCAAATCTCGGTATGTGCACATTGCAAAACCATCGGATGCAATAAATTTGCTATTCATCTGACACAGTCCAACCTTTTTTTATGTTTTTTTCCTTGATGTCGATAATTTTTTTTGTATGTTCCGGGAACAGAATGTAGCAGATTTCAACTCCAAACCCAGACCTAATTCGAAGGTATGATCCATCCGCAGAACCCCATCCAACTTATTGTCCAGATTCAAGCCTTGTTCCTCCATCTTTGCATTTGCATATTCTAATGTCAGGCCTCTAGATTATTTAGTGTTGACCGTGCCCAAGTCTTTCTTTAATGGCAAATCAATAAACGCAATCCTTGAAACAAAAACTGTGGATCCTTTTTAGATGAATGTTGTCTTGAACCAACCTGTCGTTCAAATTACAGGAAGCTTCGAAAGGGAAGAAGCCTGTTTGAATGACAACGTTTTAGGAGTGTCAACCTACGGTTGGTGCTGTAACAAGTTCTCAATCAATGGAATGTAAAATTCTTCCTGGGCAATTACCTACTCTCATCCCTCTGGATGCTCTTGTTTGGTGCTGACATGTAGGGGTGCATCAAATCAGGTCAATCCGACCCAGTGCAAGGCTTAAGCTCAACTCCAAGTGCGAAACTCAACATGAAATTGATGGAGTACTTTTTTTCCCACTCGCACTCAACTTGATGCAAATCTCGGCTTAATCGAGCCGACCCTTACTTGAGCTTGACTGCAGTCAGCTTGATTTCGAGCGTGTGGATATAAAGCGAGACATTCAATTAGGCTTGTGAGTCAATTGAGTCAAGTATCTTTAGACTCAACTTGACTCGACAGGCTACGCGAACTTGATCAAGCTAAAAAAATCGAGCCAATCTCAAGCAAGTTATTAGTATAGCATAGGGATGGTAGGTGACGGGCTTGGGACGGCTTTTATTGTCTCAGACCTGTCCATCTAACACGTGAGGATACTCATTCTATATATTAGGCCACGTTACAGGTCAAACAAGCTGGTAGTTGAGATGTGCAGATGCACAAGGTAGCCGTCAGGCAACTAATTTCTTATAGACTTGACATGTGATCGATCAGAGTCAATGATAAGGACTTCCCAACCTAACCCGCCAAAACTTTTGATGCCTTTAAATGGAATTTACACTGTAGTAGCTGAATCCTCAATTACAAGGCAGAGCCAGTGGCGCTGGAAGGAAAAAATCCAAATCTGTATTTACAACTCCGGAAGGGAGGTCTTTGGAGCTATGCTTGGCAACCAATCGAGTAACGCCTTGTTGACAAGTTCCGGGACTTCGTCGTGAGGGCAGTGGCCAGCCTGAAGGTTGACTAAGGATGTGTTTGGGTAGAACTCCTTGATACGAATGGCCTTGGTGGGACCGACCCACGGGTCTAGATCACCCCAAATTAACAGCAGCGGGCACGAGAGTTTGCTCAATATACTGTCCAGGGTATATCTGGTCTGATTCATCATGAACCGCGACATTAATCTGCACCGGCACATATTTCTTCACTTCAGCCAAAGTGGAAAATATCTAAATAAAAAATTGAAATGAAAATTGGGATGACAACGGATATCATAGATCCAAGCTGAGTTGAAGGGAAATCACATGGAGTAAGTCAGAAGAATTCATGACCATGTGACTACCTTATGTTAGATCACATTAAGGAAGAGAACATCAATTTGTACCTGTAGTAAACTTCTCCAGCATTGGGATCCGCTGCCGGCATAGTTATTGAATCAACTAGATAGTCATCTACATTTGAGGAATTAATGTAAACCTGGAGAAGCAGAAAAACAGATTCATGTGCGGCCACAGTGTAATTAGCATTGCACCAATAGTCTAAAAAAGAAAAACGTCACTAATTATTTGACATGAGTAGCTAGAGTCTTTCCAGACAAGATCAGAGGCCTTGACCCAGTAGTCATGATAAGCCTGCCTCAGCAGGGTAAGACCTAATATCTTGCTCATCGGATTGGGCCAGAGTGGCTGAGCCATTGAGGGAATTTTGAAACTCAATAGTTCTAGACAGATCATCCTCGTTCCGGTTCAGTAGGCTAAAAAATTGTATATGTCCTTTCTGGAGTTTTATTCAACTATCTGGCAAAGAGACCTGACATGACCAGAAGCAATCCCAATCTGCTCCTTTCATAATTCGGAGGCACCAACCAATTGGGACACTTAAGCTTGGAAGTCAAAATCCTGAGGTACTTGAAGTAAAATTACAATATGGCAAGATAACTGAAGTCAGCCCCCACAAATAATCAGAATACACCAGTCAAGTTTAGCCTGTGAGTTTTTCTAATGGATCTTGTTAAAGAGTGCATCAGATAATCAGAATACACCAGTCAAGTTTAGCCTGTGAGTTTTTCTAATGGATCTTGTTAAAGAGTGCATTAGAGGACTTGTTAGAAATTGAAACTTCCCTATATAAGCATGCATAACAAATATCTTGGGAGAATTGTCAACAAAAGCTTGCTCTTATAAATTGCATAAGAGAAGATTTATGCATCAGAAAAGATAACATGAGGGAGTCTGTATTAATTAATTAAGATTATGAAATTAAACACATGAAGATCCCATTAGCTCTATTCAGGCTTTTGTTGTGGCTTCTGCAGCCTGAACAACACCTGAAACTAGAATTTATGACATTAACTTGCCTGAAACAATTAGTTCGTTTCAATTTTTTTCCTATTCTCTCGATTTTTATTTTTTAAATTTAGATACCCCAAGCCAACTAATTATCAAGTCTAGATCTTGCATTAATCTTTGCTGGGACATACTACTGCCTCTCACATATATGGTCCTAAGCCATTCAAATCTTTGTGAGAATGGAGATTGAGTGTGAGAACAACATACACTATTTAAGACAGATTTGATACGAGCCGGTTGCTTTGCTTGCCAGAACAGAAACCCGAGGAATATCCGCTGAAAAATCTCCTTCAGTGGCTTCACAACAACCTTCTGCAAGACACTTTCTTCAGACTTCTTGGCTTTAGCGCTAGAGTCTCCAAACTGTCCAGCAGAGTTGAGCAGTACTACTCCGGCGACTTGCTCAGGCAATCCCCCAGCAGTTACTAAAGCAGTGAACCCTCCAAGGCTGTGCATTTACAAGAATTCACTATTATGTAAAAAGACAAGTTATTGTGGAAGCTCAAAAAGAAGTTAGAATGTTTTGGTGCATAAAATAACTGCTGGGCATACACACATAAGAACTCTATTAATTATGTAAAAACAAAGGATCCAGTATTCATGATAATGAAGCCAACAAAGAATTAGAACATCAACTACAATTAAAGAGCACGCCATTAATGCCCCAAGTAATTTTTCAAACAATTCAATGTATATGAACTTTAATAATGGATTATGTCGATTCTAGAAACATGTTCAGTACACCATTTTTATTCAACATTTTTTCTATTCTTTTCACAAAGCTTTCTTTATAGCAATGGCTCTTTTATGGCCCTGTAATTATGGGTGAAAATTAGAAGATCAAGAAAACAGGAAATTTCCACCTTATTCCCAATCAATCTCGGTGGGAAAATGCAGAAATCAATCTTCTATAAATTTCAAGCATTCAAGGAAACCATTATAATTTTCAGAAAATAATGGCAGGCCATTCATTTTATTCTTAAATAACCCACAAATGGGTAAGGCTGACATCTGGTAGTGATCTTCTGTCCATGTTCAACAGTATAACCCTTTTATCTCATATACATGAGCATTAGCTTTGAGACCCAATGCATCATAGCGGTTCATTCATCCTATTGTCATTGATACCAACATCCAGAGGTAATAAACACATGAGTTAGCAGGAGTATACAAATCAAATTATTCCCTGTCAAAATGACATTACTTATTTACTCATAGGAAAAGCAACAGACCGGCAAACTCTTACTTATCTGAATTCAAATGTTCCTTTGGCCAAAAGCAGAGGAGTTTCAATTACTACAATCTACAATACCTGTTGCCAACCAGAACTGCAGGCTCCTTCACTATCTCCTTCAGGAAATCAGCAACTTGATCCTTCCATATCATTGCGTCATATTCAACCAGTGCTTTCTCACTCCATCCAAATCCCAGTAAGTCTACAGCATAGACTTTGTAGCTCTTAGCCAATTCAGGAATGTTATACCTGCATATATGCAGGCAGAAAATCCACGCATTCTCAAATGAGCGAGTGAAAACTTTAGTCCTAATATAGCAACAGAAATGGCCAATTAAGAGCAAATGTTGTGAGTATAGTAAAGCCAAATTTTGTAGGCATCATGATATCAGATAGTGACTTGGCAGAATATATTGTAGTTTGATTATGTTAAAAAGAACCTTTTAGACAGGCTTGGCACTCTGAGAGGTCCCAAGTGGGTTGACGGACACTTGTGACAACTGAAAAAAAGACCTAAGCAAGGCCATTCAAGTGGTTATGTGACCTTTCTCGTCTGCTGCATAATGCTCCTGATCCACTCTGAAACAATGTGAAGAAGAAAATCTACCGCTAATGCATCACATCCAGCAAGATGTGAAACTACTCTTCTTCTCTGACAAGTTATGTCCTAAGTCCCTAACAAAATTCTTGTTCACTGGAGATAGACCTGATTCTTTGCAGGAGATTCAAACTGCTCAAACCAAGGAAATATGTTCAAAGAGTTTCCTAGCTATCATTATTTCTATTTCACTAGCAACAAAGCTCACCCTATCAGACTTCCTTCACCCAGTTCTCTAGAAGAACTCACAGATTAACATTGTATTAAAGAAACTCCAATTCCTACAATATTTTACATGTTGCCGACCCTTCTCTTTTCTCAGCAGCAGTCATAACAAAAACTGCACTATTGTAGCTAACTATAAACCAGTATTTCCCATTTCCTTGTGCAAAGTAAGTTCATACAGCCATGTTAAAACTGGTGAATCACAGAAGATGAAGTCGAGTTACAAACCTCCAATGATATGCTGACGCACCAAACCCATGAATCAGAACAACCGGAAACCCCTCCCCCTGCACCACATAATGTATTTTATGACCCCGCCATGTCCAGTAGTTGTACCCCTCTGGCTTAAAAGGTAGCCTATCCGCTCCTACAGAAGAGATAAACAAGCAACCACCTTTGAGCACATACTTTTTGAAATTCCTAATGCACCAACAAAAAGGAAAAGTTCAAATAACAACAACATAGATTCCCTCCTTGAAGCTCTTCTTCGCAAGAACAGAAGCAGGTTCACATACCGAGCTCGCAAATTCACCAAAAATTAACCCATCAAACAAACATATCTACATGAGCACTTCCGAGAATCAGAAAGAAGACGCTCCAACAATCTTAAAGAATTAGAAGCGGGCTTCACCACCACAGTCACGTGAATTTAATTAAATTCTATAAATTAAGCTAAAAAAACTTATTAACTCAATGACATGTAGCTAAAATGACCGACCTTTGACGGGCTCAGTCATTAGGGACGACCCAGCCATCGCTACACCCGACGCCACGATTCCTCTGAACGTAAAACTCCTCCTACCCAAGTGACATCTGCCTCCTTCAAAGCGAAAACAGAAGAAAGGGAAACCGAGATACGTAAGACACGAGCGCACACAAAGCTAAAACTCTTGCTAACTAAAAATTCACAGCAGATTCAGAGGAAGACCCAAGCTTACTCTGCTCGTGAACTCTCGAGGGCAGCAACGATCTTCGACGACTCGGGTTGACGAAGCCGGTTCTTGCGGAAGGGAGCACGGCAAATGAAGAAGACATGGAATCTTCTGTATGTTTTTGCGAAACCCGGAAATGGGAAGAGTCTGCAGGTGTAGCGGGAGCTCAAGAAGGTCTACCACGTCGAGAAATTGGTACGCTTTCGAACTTGGCATTGCTTGGAGAAGAAGGACCGAAGCCATTGGGGATTTTTTTTTGGGTCTTGGATCGTGCCTTGCGAGAGGGGTCTGCGTGCGTGTGGTGAGAGTAGCTCCTGGAGGTGTGGCCGACTCCGAGCCATTTGATGATTTCTCCGGAGAAAGCTTTGCAGCGCGAGGAGTGACGGGAAAATTTCCGTAGTGGGATAATAACAATCGAAAATTTAAAATAAAGATATAAAGTGCACTTTATTTCAATTAAGTATCTAAAATATCTTCATTTTCTCAAATAAAAACACGAAATAGATTTTATTTCAATTAAGAATATGAAGTAGTTATATCAATTTAAAAAATGGAAAATGCCACCAAAAATTCTGAACTATGCCCATTGGGATAATTTTACTCTGAACTTTTTTTTGTACCATAAAAAATCCCAAACTATACCCATTGGGACAATTTTACTATAATTTTTTTTTTACCACTAAAAACCCTAAACATTATGCTATTTGGGACAATTTTACCCTGAACTTTTTCTTGTGTCATAAAAAACCTTAAACTATACCACTTAGGACACATCTACCCCAAGCTTTTGAGCTAAAGGATGTTTTCGTCTTTTCCTTTTTTTCTTTTTTTTTTCCTCTTCCCAGCAGAGAAGAGCCGGCGACGGCCACCCTCGCCGGCGGCGACGTTCAACGAGGGTGGCCCACGCCGGGGAGGGTCGCCCCCAACCAAGTGAGGGCCGCCCTCGCCAGATCTGGCGAGGGTGGCCCTCCCCAGCATCAGGCGAAGGTCACCCTCGCCAAATTCGATGAGGGCCACCCTCGCCCGACTCAGGCGAGGGTTGCCCGGTCGGGAGCGACCCTCCCCGGCGAGGGTCGCCCGCTCGGGAGCAACCCTCCTCGGCAAGGGTGGCCCTCACTGGACGCCGCCGTCGACAAGGGTGGCTGTCGCCGACGCCAGCTCCCTTTTGCTGGTGGGGAAGAAGAAAAAAAAATTAAAAAGAAGAAGGATAAGACGAAAATGCCATTCAATTAAAAAGTCTGGGGTAAATGTGTCATGAGTAGCATAATTCAAGATTTTTCGTGGCACAAGAAAAAGTTCAAAGTAAAATTGTCCCAAGCAGTATAGTTTGGGGTTTTTTATGGCACAAAAAAAGTTCAGGGTAAAATTGTCCCAAATGGCATAGTTTTGGATTTTTAGTGTCATTTTCCCATTTAAAAAATATTTGATTTTCCAATTGGTCAAGAATATTTTTGTCACTCGTCTTTTTTGAATTTTTTTATTTTCTCTTTTCTCTTTTTTCTTCGTCGATGGCTAGTCTCAAGCAATAGCCAATCACCAACAATGCCCAAAGAGGCTTGGATGAGGGTCGCCCTCGTCTGATTTAGCAAGAATCATCTTTGTCGACCATAGGTGAGGGTCGACTTTGCCTAAGTGAGGCAACTCTCCCTCAAAACCCACAAAAGAGGCTAGCCCTCACCAAATCTAGGCAAAGATTGCCTCATCCACAGTCGGTGAGGGCCTAGGTAGGGCAACCCTAGCCAAGCTCTCACCGGTGCTTGTTGAAAAGAATTAAAAGAAAAGAAAAAATAAATTTAAAATTTAAATTGTCTTTTGACGAAAATGCCCTTAATCAATTGGAAATTCCTACTGACCAGTGAAGTCATGTTCTTATTTGAAATTATCATGAGCATCCATGCCCTTATTCAAGATTGACATGATCATTTCATATCCCTATTTGACATAAATTTCACTTCAAACCCTTTATTAGAATTTTCCCTAATATTATTGAGTTTATGCAAATGGAGCTTTAAATCTTAATTACAAAAAAAAAGTCAAAAGAAAACAAGAATTTTTATATTTTAATTACAATAAAAAGAAACAACAAAACAAGAATTACAAATCTTAACAAACCAAAATCTTCAATTTATGGAAAAAAAAAGCCACAAAAAATTCTTAATTATGTGCAATATGATAATTTATCCTAAACTTTTTTTTTGTAATATCAAAAACTCCAAATTATATTCACTGTAATACATTGAGGACTTTGTTAGTTTATTTCAACGCAAATTTCATGATAAAAGAAAATATTTTCTATAAAAGTCATTTTCAAGAAAAATAGCTATTTTTCATTTGTTTGGTGTTTTGTTTTTGTCGAAATATGTTTGATGGTTTAGGGAGATTTCTTGTTATAAGAATAACTCATTGTCCACCAATCGGAGCTTGTTGTTTCCGGCCAATGAAAAATGGATCTTGTGGATTGTTTAGTTTTTTGTCATCCAGACACTAAAAAATCATAAAATAATTTCTTGAATGACTCTTTTTCAAACAAAAGGACCTTTTATCTTAAATTTATGATATTGGGTTTAGGTATTAATTACATAAAGTAGAAGGACCAAATATAAAGGCCTAATACCCTTAAAAACCCCCAACTCCAGCTCCAGTCCTAATTCTATCTCTATCTTTAAAAGTTTCTTTGTCTTATAAAAAATAACAAACTTTAGAAATAATCCCAATTCTACTCAAATCTTTTATGTCTCATAAATAATCACCAACTTTTATTTACTTCCCATATCTATCCCATTAGTGATCTTACATGGCATTTCTGCATCATTTTCTCCCAAATTTCAAATCCAAAAGACTTATTTCAGATATGAATTTCCAAGTCAACTCAAATGATTTCTCATGGGATATAAAATCTAGGTAAAAATTAGAGCAAATAGGGTTGAGTTTCTTAAATTGCTCTTACTCTTAAGAAAGTTCCCCTTCCATTTCACTCAATCAACCTCCAATCTCTCATGTTCAGAAGTCTCTTAATCGGAGAGCTTGTGCTTGCGACACTCGAACAACTTGCAAACCAAGATAATTTTGAACATAAGGTTAAGAGACAGATTTATGAATCCAATCAAAGTTGGTGGCTAAAATTGGTGAAATATAAGGATGAGACACGTAAAAAGGAAGAAGAGCTATTTGCTTAAGTAGTTTTTAACTGACACCGTAGCCTTTATATAGGCTTTACACCATCAGGTAACTTTCACAATCCACCAACTTCACATGTGCAGCAACAACCCCATTGAATAGGAGTACTACTAACATGTGAAAAACAAGTTATAATGGAAATTGACTCGTTCAACATTCTCTCCATTAAACTGATGTTGCAAATAATCAGTTTAAAGGACCCTCCCTCAATTTGGAATATTCAACAAGCAGACACTAGAGAGCTTTCTCAACTTCTAAAACATGGGCAACTTTAGAGGCTTGGTGAATATATCAGCCACTTGATCTTCACTTGTTTTGAAAACTAGCCTAATTACTTCATCCTTAGTAAGATCCCTTAAGAAGTGATACTTCACATCTATATGCTTGCTCCTCCCATGTAGAATCGGATTTTTGGAGAGTTTGTTGGCTAAAGTGTTGTCACAATAGATTGTAGTTGCTTCTTTCTGTTTGAACTGAAGTTCTCCAAGAATCTTCTGTAGCCATATGGCTTGACAAGCACATGAAGTTGTAGCTACAAATTTTGCTTCAGTTGTTGATAAAGTGACAATTGATTGCTTCTTTGAAGACCATGAAACCACCCCTAAACCAAGCGTGAAGACATACCCTAAAGTACTTCTTCTATCATCAACATCTGCAGCATAATTGCTATCTGTAAATCCAAACAAATCTGACCTTTCCTCCTTTTTATAAAACAGCCCAAAATTTTTAGTTCCTTGCAAATAGCCAAAAATCCTTTTTGAAGTTTATAGATGTAACTCTGTTGGGTGCTCGATATACCTACTTATAAGGCTCACGGCATGCATGATATCTAGTCTTGTCCCCATCGAATACATTAGGCTTCTAGTAATTTGCTTGTAGAGTGCTATCTACCTTGCTTCCATCGGGATCTTCAAGAGCTTCAATCCAAATTCAGTTGGAGTATTCACAGGGTTGCAATTCTTTATTTAAAATCTGTCCAAAATCTCTTGAACATACTTCTTTTGGTACATAAATATTCCAGTTGCAAATTGAATCGGTTCTATGCACAAAAAATAATGCATCGATCTAAAATCAACCATTTCAAATTCATCCATCATAGACTTCTTGAATTTGACAAACATGACACTATCATTCCCAGTAAAAATATGATCATCTACATATAAACATACAAGAAGCAACTTTCCACCATCACCAATCTTAATAAAGAGTGTATACTTATATAGGCATTTATTAAATCCTTCCTTCAAAAAATAGGCATCAATACAACTATACGAAGCTCGAGGAGCTTGTTTTAATCCATATAGTGCCTTTTTCAATCTATAAACTTCATGTTCAGTACCAAGCTTCAAGTAATTGGAAGGTTGATCAACAAACCTTTTTTTGAGGTCACCATGCAAGAATGCTGACTTCACATCCAATTAGAAAATAGGTCATGAATTCTGCATTGCTAATGCAATCCCCAATTTGATTGTGTCAAGTCTCGCTACACGTGCAAATACTTCATTGTAGTCCACTCCAAATTCTTACTTGTAGCCTTTCACCGTCAAGCGCACCTTGTACTTGTCAACTTCACCATTCTTGTTTAATTTTGTCTTGTACACTCACTTGACCCCGATTGTTTTGTGTCTTTTTGGAGGATCTATCAACTCCCCAAGTGTTATTTCTCTCAATCGCTACAATTTCTTCATCCGTTGCCATCCTTCAATTTTCATTTTGTATTGCTTCATCAAAGGCTGTTGGATCACAATCCAAAAACAAAGCAAAATGGGTAAGTGGATCGTTCAATTGATCAACTCCCGCTGCTTCCTTGTCACTCATCGATGCAAGCCTCCTTCAAACATGATGAGGCCAATCTTCAGGCTGTGCAACTACAATCGCACTTTGGGCACTGCTTGTGGTGATTCGGGTGGTTGTAGGTTGCTGCACCAGCTCGTCTTCATCTTCAAAATTCATTGGAATTTGCTTACCAACACCTTGCCCACCTCACGGCCAAGTTTGTTCTTCATCAAAAATCACATCACAGCTGATGATGATTTTCTTGGTTATAGGATCATAAAGCTTATAGGCCTTTGATTGATCACTAATGCCAAGAAAAACACAATTGAGTCCCTTGTCATCTAGCTTCTTCCTCTTCTGGTCTAGAACATGGGCCTAGGCAATATACCCAAAAATTTTAAAGTGGTCTATTGCAGATCTTTGGCCACTCCAAGCTCCTTTTGATGTCATACTTTGATCACGTGTGTAAAAAAAAAAAAAACGGGATTCCCTAGTTAAAAAAAAGAAGAAGAGCTGCTCGAGTATTTATTAAATCGACACCATAGCCTTTGTATAGACTTTATATCAACAAGTAATTATCACAATCTACTAACTTAATACGTGCAGCAACAACCCATAGAGTGGGAGTACCCCTAAACAATGGACAATTAACACGTGAAAAATAAGTTAAAAAAAGGAAATTGACTCATTCGACAAAAGATGGTTTAAGGCAGCATTGGAGATTGTACCTAAAGTCGTGGGTCCTATTTTAATTTCAAAATTGAATAGGGGGAAAACCGTCACTTGACTAGTTTTTGTGTTTTCCTATGAAAAAGGAGAGAGTTTGGTTTCTTCTTCCTATCTGAAAATGTACTGAAGAATTTACTCTCGCTTTCGCCGTCGTTGACCTCCGCCGCCGCGGCGATTCGAAATCCTCCTGAAACTCTCGCATTTCTCCAGCCCTTCTTCTGACCCGTTCTCTCCAATGGAAGCTCCCGTCACGAAATTGGCTTCCTCCGCCCTCCACCGCCGCGTCCTCCTCCTCCACCCTCCGTTCCCATTCCTCCCCCGCCGCCGCCCCATCGCCGGGCGGAGCCGCTCCTTCCCCGTCGCCTGCGCCCTCCCTCGGCCTCCCTCGCCGGGCTCGAACTCCCTCAACCTCCCTTCATCTCTCTCCCCCCTTCACCGCGCGTCCAATCCCGTAGTGCCCCCGAGCGCGAACGGTGGCCCGTTCACGAACGCGCGCGATGGTTCCTCCTTCGCCTGGAACCGAGCTCCGGCGACCTCCGACGGCGCGAGGGGCGGGGTCCGCGGCGACGGGGGCCCCGCCGTGACCGTGGTCCTGTTGGGATGGCTCGGAGCGAAGCGGAAGCACCTGAGGAGGTACGTGGAGTGGTACAACTCCAAGGGGTTCCACGCGGTCAGGTTCGTCATTGGCGTCAGGGAGATGCTGTCGCTCGATTTGGGTCGCGGCGTCGAGGGCCGGATCGAGGAGCTGGCGAATGAACTGATCGCTTGGGTTTCGGAGGGGGAGGACGACGGCAGAGAGCGTTGTTTGCTTATCCACACTTTCAGCAACACCGGGTGGTTTGTGTAGGTTGATGGATTCTAATTTCTTTCATTAACCGATCGGTTGATTCTCCTGAGCTTTTGAACTTTAGGATTAAGAATGTCTTCATGGGTTAAATAATTGATAGAATCTTGTATTGGTCAGGTATGGTAGGATACTGGAGAGGATGCATTGTAGGCAGGATTTGATTGAGAAAATCAAAGGCTGTGTTGTTGATTCTGGAGCAGCCGAACCATTCAATCCAAAGGTGAATTAAGAAACGTTCTGCTCTCTCGATTGCGGTTTCTCTTCTGTTGATTATCTACAGTGGAAGGATAAGTGCAAGATCTTTCGTCCAGTTCGTGTGAGAGTTTGCTGTTTAACCCTTTACTTGGTTTCTGTTTCTGTTTCGGTTATTCATTGATGCTATTCTATGATGGAATTCATAGCATGATTCAGTGCAGAGCTGTGGGGATTATTGCTGTGTGAAATTGTTCTAGTGGAAGTGTTCCAAGGTAGCTTTGTGTTTACAACAAGGCGTCATTAAGTTGCGAGTTTTATATCCTCCCTCATTTTGAAACTCTAGTTGTTCTGTATTAGACAATGCCATGAACAACAGCAGTCTATATAAAGGCAGAAATTTATGCTCTTTTAGTAGCAAATTTCAGGTTTAAGTTTCAACTTATCATACTGTAGTTCATTTAAGTAACACAACCTTCAAGTTTGCTTTATTGATACACTTCACTTGTCAAAGTTATTGACAGTGACTATTCTGTGGGGAAAATCAGATGATAAATGGCATGACCATCAAAATTTCATTTTGTTGCAAAGCCAAAAGAGCGTGAGAGGAAATCATTACTTCTCAGATCCTTGAATATAACTCTCCTTCTGTTGGAGGAGGAGCAAGATTTAGACTTTTTAGGACGATTGAGACTTGGCAAAGCTGCTTCATCCTCAAAAGCCAAGTATGCAGCTAGTTTTGTTAGAAACATACCAGTGAACTTTTGTATGACTCAGTATTTAGGTAGACAAGAATCATTAACCTAATTCTAAGTGCGTGGGGAACTTATTATGTGACTGGTAGTGAATAATGGCCTCTAGTGAGTCCTGAAGGAAGTTTGTGCACAGATAATAGGTGAGGAAAATCGCCTTTGCAGCTAAAATGGTATGATGCATGCACAGAATCTCGATTTTATTTGATTTTAAGCCTCACTCAACCAATAGGAGTCAATGTTATGTAATAATATTGATCTCCATAGCATAGCAAGCTTTTTGTAGACTTCGATGCCTTTTAACCATGTTTACTGACTGACTAATATCATTGTCATGCCACAGAGCGGTGTATTAATCCATGACTAGGCCATCAGGTATATGAGAATCAGACCTAGGTGCCACTTTGACAGGAGAATATATGGTTATTCTTTCTCATGATCTAAAATTTTTCCCAGAGGAAACTTGGGAATGCTGACAATGCTGAGGACATTAGCCTCTCAGCAGCTGACTTGGTTGGATGATATAATAAGCATTGTCTTGCATTTGATTTTGAAGTATATTAACTCTTCGATGAGTCAATTTAACCTCAAGAGACTCATTACTTGTTTATAGGAAAGGACTTTATACCACGGCTGGGGCTCTTGCCCTGCTCAGTAAATGTTGAATCAGTTAAGGGTCGTTAAGTGTAGCTAAATAACTCTAGGTACACAAATAAGTTTTGTCCCAATTATACCCCTGAAAAATTTTATAGGTAAGTGAAGATTGAATATTTTCATGTCAGATTGCCCTCACAAATAAACCAAACTTAATATATGATTTTGAAGACTATGAGCGTGTACTTGCTTTAGATAAATATAAACTGCACCATACTTATTTTTATCGGACTTTGAAGCTTTAAAATGCTACTTTGGTGACTAAAATAAATATGCTTGATTTGATTGTAAATTGTAATTATTCATCAATTTCTGCCCCCGATAAAGAAATTTTATTGATCTGTTCCCAGTGATTAAGCTAAGATTTCATGGTTGGCCTTCTTTCCACCTTGGCAGGTTTGGGCCGCTGGATTCTTCACTGCTCTGGTGAAAAAAAGTAACTCTTCAGTTGAGGTAAAAGATATATCAAACGAACAAGAAGATGAGGGCATAGTTGAAACCGCACTCCTTTCAGCTTTGGAATGGTTTTTCTCTGCTGCTCTGAAGTTGCCTGATGTGGAGAGGTAATTGCAATATGAGCTTCCCCATCCATTTGTTATAAAGAGATTAGAGCCTTCACCTTATTATCAAATTTAATGGTTATATGCTTCTGTTTTTGTAGGAGGCTTACAAAAATTGTCTCTATCCTTTCTGAGGCACAGCCATCTTGTCCACAACTCTACCTCTATAGTACAGCCGATAATGTAATACCATATGAATCCGTGGAGTCATTTATGGAAACTCAGAGGAGGATGGGAAGAAAAGTTTCATCTTTTAACTTTGGATCATCTCCTCACGTGGACCACTATAGGACATTTCCTGACCTATACATGTCACAGCTCGATAATTTCATTAAAGAATGTTTTGCTGCAGCTAAGAAGTGAATACCTGCAGACAATGATGAGACCTACGACATTGATTGATCTTCTCGCTCCTCATGCTGTTTAACTAACCATTTTATCTTTGGTGCTTGTCCCATTTCTGGTTAGTCATTGTTCTGCACTTTAACATACCGCAACTCACATTATTTTCTTGAGTAGTGAAAGTAGGAGACAAAGGACAAACTGGGTTTGACAATCTGTAAAGGTTTCCTCATATCCTGTCCCCTGATGACAAGTGAAAATACAAGAAAAGTGAAATGTGTACGGATGTTCCAATTAATCTCGACATAGCCTATGTGGAGCCATTGACTTCATCGTGTTGACTATGATTTCAATTGAGCTTCTGCTAGTGAATGGGATCATCAAGCCATGCAGTCAGTTTGGAGCACTTTTCCCTCACGGCAGTGCTTCATGAAGGGTCAGTAGGCTGGATTGAATTTGAAGTACCCAGAAAGCTGATGAAGAGAGCGACGTAAGCGCACGTCATGAGAATTTGTCAGCTGGAAATGTCACAATTTGCTGGGATGCATAAGGCGGTCTTTTGCTTGTGCTGCATCATCCTGTTGTGCAGTTACCCTTGGCGAAAAGACGGATGGCACTGGTCACCCGGTTCTCAGGCTGCAGAAATGGCCATAGCAGTCTTGGCTAGGATGATGATACTGATTTTCATGGGGTCCGGTTGGGCGACCGCCATGGCAATTAACTAATTAGACGAAATTTTATGTCGCCTAGACTGCAATAGCAAACAAAGGTTGTCTGTTTAAAAGGTTTTTGGGATTACGCGCAGGGTGGAAGTCAAAATACCAGAACAAGATCTTCAAAAGGTCGAAAGAATAAATAACAGCCAAGTTGCACAAAAGTGTGCTATGCAATAGTAGAGACATCTTGCCTAAGTCTTTATTATTATTATTTTTATTAATCCTATTATATTCATATTCTAACTCTCTTTCTTAAATTTTTATCCCACCTCATTGCAGGACGTGAGACTCCAAATCCACACTTGAAATTAGGGGTTTGCAATGGGAACCGCTCAACTTGGAAACTGCCCAAACCAGACCGGATCGGCCGGTTTTAGGTGGTTCCCATAGCTGGCTATCCGGTTCCTGGTTCCCATTCTTGGAACCAGTGGCCATTCGATTCAGTTCCCAGTTCCAAGATGGGAATTGGACCAACTAAGCTGATAATTTTTAATATACAAATTTTAAAGTTTCTTAAGAATTCAAAAAAAAAAGTTCTTCAAAATCTTAGGAAAATACAATTACATAGAGATTAAAAGGACAAATCGATAAAATAGTATATAAACGAAGTGAATTGTCTTTAAAAATGTAATGTAATATTAACAATTTTTTTCCCAAAAAGAAAATTACCGGTTCCATCGAACCGGACCGACCAATCGGTCCGATTCTCGGTTCTAGGACCTGCCGGTCCAGTCCATGGTCCCAAAATGTGGAAATCGATCCTCCCAGTCCGATTCCCGATTTCATTTTGGAACCAAACCAAATCGAAAACCAATTACCCCTACTTGAAATTGTCTCCATCCCAACCTAAGAAAATGAAGATTCAAACCTCACATTCCTCTTTCCATATGGAAAAAAGTGATCACTTGGGCAAATCTATGTATTGAAAATGATTGATATTAGATGAAAATTAATTAATATATTTCATTGTTTTTACCAATTATATATTAGTGAGAATTATTGGAATTTTTCGACAATATAACTCTTAAGATTTATCTCTTTGTTTTATATCTCATTACTCAATTAATTAATAAGTCATTCCTATACATAACATTGAGGGATTTTTACTTAAAACAATTAGTAAAGTTATGCATAGTTAGTGGGTATCAAACAGATGCTAAGTAAAAAAATAGAAATATGATTTTTTTCCTGTTGCTTTGACATTTTATAAATTATATATAAACGTTGACTTCATTGATTAGTTAACCTTATTAAACTTAACTAATAATTTTTGGCGATTCAATCTCGAATTTGTTCATTGAGGGAAGTCTCACGTGATAAGGACGTTTGGTGACTTTAACAAAAGTTACAATAAAAATAGAAATGGCTTACAAGATTTGCCGTGACAATACTTCAGTAAAGTACCGATTTTTTTTTATTGCTTAACATGATAATTAAAGTATACGAGTAATCAAGATAAGGTGGTCGTTGCCAAGTTTCAATAAAATAATAATATCACGATCAATACCGATATATAAAGCAAAGGGGGCCTCCTAGTTTTAAGGGATCTCGATCATTTTTCTCCCTACTAATTATTAAACACTTTATAATTATCATCTAAGCGAAGAAATGCATAATTCCATAATTTCATTTATCTATCATATAATTCACAACCCCGCGTGATGTTCTCCATTGGCTCACGTCCCGTGCGCCCGCCATCACACGAATCCTCCCCGCTCAACTACACCGCCATTACTCACCGCCGTCCTCGCCGCCGTCGTCCCCCCTACCCTTCTCCCCTCCCGGTCCACGCTATCCACCAAACCAATCTCTCTCTCTCTCTCTCTCTCTGCAACCTGTACTGTACATATCTCCGACCAAGCGTCGGCCAAGACGACGTTTTTCCTTCTCAGCATTCCCTCCGACATCGACCTCCCCCGCTTCCCGAACCGCATCGACCCAGCTTTCGTGTTTTCCATGCAGTAGTCTGGGGGGAATCGCTTTCCGCCGCCTCGTTCTGTCCCAGTTCCGTTTTTTCCATTTTGCGCTCGCTTTCTCGCGCTTGAGGTGTTCGATGGAATGCCCCAGTCCAAGACCCATGATGGGTCTCGTGCCGTTTCAGTCCTGACGCGACGCTGATCGACTTCTCGTGGTCGATTCGGGAAGGTACCCTCTTTTCGTCGGCTTACCTAATTCCCGAGGCTCGGTCCCCACTCGGGATTGTGGCTTCTTCTAGGCCTCCGCTTGCCCCTCTTGTTTCTTTTTAATTTGGACGAATCCGAATCGTGTCCAGATTCAAACTTTGACGTCTCCGCCTCGTTCTTTCACTTTCCCTGTTGATCCGAGGAGGAATAAAAGACTGTAATTCGGTGCCTTTGCACAGGTTTGAGCTCTGATTCCGTTTGATCTGCTCGGTGAAATCATGGCGGTTTCGGATAATTTAACGGCGAGCACGACGATTTCGCCGCCCGACTCGTACGGGGCGGTCGTCCTCGGGGGCACTTTCGATCGCCTGCACGACGGGCACCGCCGTTTTCTCAAGGTCGGTGCTTGTTCTCCATCTGGATGCACATCGTCATCTCCGCCGTGCTAGTTTGGGAAAATCGTTCTTGTTTATCTGCTTAATCTTGGTAATGTGGTAGCTTGGTGAATGCTTGAACTTATCTGATGGGTGAAGACAAAAATTTAGGCATCGGCAGAGCTGGCGAAAGAGCGGATCGTGGTGGGCGTATGCGATGGTCCCATGCTGGCCAAAAAGCAGGTGCTTATCTGAAAATTGTTAGTGAGCTATGTGGTTATTTGCATCTTTGCTAGTGCTGCAGGCCAGAACAGATTGTAATTTTGTGGCTTGCGCAAGCCTTCGCCATTTGTCCCTAGAAATTTGACATTCAGTCAATCAGTAAAACTAGTGAATGATTTAGCTGTTCTTATTTCCTACGTTATGTATATACATCCGAAGGTCTTGATTATGTGCAGTTGCAGACCTTAGTTATGTCATTTATTTGAAGGTGATTGCAGCATTACTAAATTGAAGCTAAGGGGTCCATTGACTTTCTGTGCCAGATACAGCCATTAAGTTTTTTTCGCTATAAGTTGGTAAATTGTTTACTTATGGCTTGAGTATTCAGGAAAGTAAAGTTGTGAACAAACAGAGCTAATTGTTAGTGAAATCTTTTACTTTGGTCTGAGATAGAAACTTATTTTGAATGCACTTCCTAATTAATAATGCCCCCTAAAGTGGCATGCTCTTCTTGTTCTTGTACAGACAATCATGCCCTCGGCATTGGTCAAGCCATAGAATAATCATTCTGCAGACTCTATTTATCTTCTGTAGTTTGGGTGGGGCGTGTGATTATTCTGTTGTTTACATTAGTTCCTCTGAAATCACTTTTCAATTTGCTCTGTTCGAGTATTTGTAGTTTGATTTTGGTATATCTTTCAATTTTTGGCTGTCTAAAGGGTATGTTTTGATTGTTGAGAGAGCTTGGTATTCTATCATCATGAGAACTACGATATACTATATGCTATAATTACAAAACTTGTCCTGCTACTGACATATTTCTCACGTTATAGTAATCTAAAAAAGAAATAAAAATTTGCCATCCAAGGCGGCTGGGAACTGTGGGCTATTGCCAATTCGTGTGCTCAAATATTTGGTTTGGTGATGATAGATATTGTCTCGTGGCTGTTGCCCTTTCATTCTCCTTGGTTAGTTCACTCCAGAGTAATGGCCACATTATCTTTTTGCAGTTTGCTGATCTAATACAGCCAATCGAGGAGAGAATGCAAAATGTTGAGAACTACATCAAGGTAGTCTTCTGTTAATGTTTTCTTATACCAACAAAAAATCTCAAAAGAAACCTTTATGTTTTACCTTTTTGTCTGTCTTGATGGAAGTAGCTTTTGAACTTGTCCACAAATAGAACTCCAAGTGCAAAAAATGCACTTGGTGCTATGAACCGATTGTTGTGCCATATCCAGAATTTTGTGTGGTTAACACAGTACATTCCCTGTGACGATATCTCAAATCAACATGGCTCATTAAAAGCTTCATATCTTTGTACCATGTGAAGGACGCATAGCTATCATAATCAAATTATACAGAAACTATATGTATGCATAAAAGGGATTTGTCTGTTCTCAGAAACTCTTGTGGTACGGCTAGGTGCTGAAACATGTGGAGCATTGTTATGCTTCTCATTGGCAATGTGTATGTAATCCATATTTCGTCTGGAACTCATTAGCTCACTATAATTAAAATTTCGTCTTCTAATTCTCTCCCCCTTCCTTGGACATTTGGCAGTCTGTTAGACCTCATTTGACAGTCCAAGTTGAACCCATTACCGATCCCTACGGGCCTTCCATTGTGGATGCTGAATTGGAGGCTATAATTGTCAGGTTTGTTTCCGTTGATATAGCATTTTGGCCTTTTTGGCATGTGTTCTCACTGTTGCGCAGCATCAATCAGTTTTGCACTGGCTAAAGACTCAACTTTCTCAGAAATGGTATAGAATTGCCTCTTAGCTAATGCATTCTTCTTCCTTCCCTCATTTTTTTTTTCCGGCGACAGCAAGGAGACATTACCCGGTGGAATCTCCGTAAATAAAAAGAGAGCAGACCGAGGTCTTTCACAGCTGAAGGTCCGGGATATCAGTTTTCTGTGCATCCTTTTTAGTCATGCACCTTTCCACAGCCATTCTATACCTCCTGTGGATTACTAATTGTGTAAATGTGGCTGAATGAATGTATGATTTTCTTGTAGATCGAAGTCGTGGATCTAGTTTCCGAAGGATCAAGTGGAGACAAGCTGAGTTCGACCACATTGCGAAGGCTTGAGGCCGAGAAGGCCGCTAATCCACAACCGGCCTCGACAAATCCCGGCCCCTCAAAATCTGTTTCCGAAGGATCAAGTGGAGACAAGCTGAGTTCGACCACATTGCGAAGGCTTGAGGCCGAGAAGGCCGCTAATCCACAACCGGCCTCGACAAATCCCGGCCCCTCAAAATCTGACACGTGAAAATAACGGCTTCAAGGAAATCAAATCAATAACAGCAGGAAGCTGCTTCTTGCTTTCCAAGATAATTCACAAGAACAATTTCTTTGTTTATCTTTTCCTCCCACTACAGTGTATTGAGTCATTACCAGGTACAATCGCCCTGTAACTTAATAAGAAATTAGTCATTACCAAAATTTAATGAATAATTACTGGAATTGATCCTTCCAAATTTCCTTTAAAGTGCTGGGTGAAGAGCTTCGTATTATCAAATGAAAGAAATTGCTTATGTAAACCGACTCCTTCCCTTCCCTAATCTTGTGTCGCTGATCTCAAACTCGATTGCTACATCCCTAATGATCTCGGTGAGCATAGTATAAATCTATAATGTCCCCATGCCCCATCTCGTGTTATCAAATGATAGAAATTGCTAATGTAAACCGACTTCTCCCCGTCAATAGTTACGTCCCTGATGATCTCGGCGCATAGCGGTCTATGTCACGAACAGTTTTAATTGGGGATATGCACAATGACCACAGGTCTCCGTCATGATTACCAATCTTTGAAGCAAAAACCCAAAAAAAACAACGAAGGAGCGAGATGCCGCATTGCATATCGAATATAAATTGTAAATTCTAGATTGAAAATTTCTCGATTTCCCCTTTCATTTTGTACCAAGAATTATTAGACCTTGAATTGGTAACTGCTTAAGAGCAAATAAATTGTAATCACGTCAAATGCGAAGATAGAAACAGCGGTTAAGGGGTGACCGCACGGAGAAAACCGAAAAGTGGCCCCGTTTCACTCAGAAACGACGTCGTTTATGTCAAAAGCATAACCGCCACGCTTGGTATTGTAACGGCCACCATCAAACCGAAATTTGAAATTCGAAATATTATTAAAACGCTCGTAATCAATCGTCTATTCATCAAACAAGAATCAACTCTTCAACTCCACACCCCTAATTTTTCTGTTCTCTGCTATCATCCCACAGAGCGAGAGATAGAGAGAGAGATCGTCAGCGTCGTTGCGGTCCAAGGTTCTGCTTCCGAACTGAGTTATTCTCGGTGACATTCGATGATCATCTTCGTGTGATTCACGACATCTGTCCTTTTCGCGTGTTTTGATTCAGTAAACTTCAAGTCGAGTCTGCACGCATTTTCTTTGTTCATCTTATGTCGGTTCTGTAGTTCATGGTGTTTTTTCTTTTGTTTTTTGGAATTCTTGTCACGGAATTGAATCACAGTTTCTCCCTTTTCGTTTTGGATGATTTGGTTTCTCCGATTCTCACGTCGTGTGATATGTCGCAATTCGTCTCGCTTTCAAGTACCGTTTCTGCTCTGTTCGTTTCAGATTACTTGAAGGACGACGTCGAAGCGAGAACTGATAACTGGCGGTTTTCGGGAAGATAGCCCCAATCTTTCCCTTCTGTTCTTCTGAGGTTAAAAGTCTGATCCATCGCTTATGATACAGAGTTCTTCATTCCTTTAACCCTTTCTTGCTTCAGAAGTTTGCGTTTGAAAGTGAGAGACGGGATTTCTTGCGTTTGCAGGCGAGAGCTTCCGACGAATTTCGCGAAGATGAATGATCTTATGACGGCATCGTTCTTAAATTATGTGGAGTTGAAGAAACAGGCCCAGAAGGATCTCGAAGCCGAGCTCGACCTCGAACTGGGCCGACTCGATGCGGCGGAGGAACAGAACCTCTCACAGTTCTTCCACGAAGTCGACGCAATCAAGTCCGAAATGGAGGAGATAACCAATCTCTTGCTCGACCTACAAAGCCTAAATGAGGAGTCGAAGTCCACTTACAGCGCGAAAGCCCTTCGCGGCCTCAGGGACCGGATCGACTCGGACATGATCTCCGTCCTCCGCAAGGCTAAATCTGTGAAAGCGCTGCTCGAGTCCCTAGACCAGTCGAACCTGACGAATCGCGGGCTTTCGGCGAATTTCCGAGAGGGAAGCTCGGTGGACCGGACGAGGATTTTGGTCACGAGCGGCCTGAGGACCAAGCTCCGGGAGACGATGAACGAGTTCCAGCTTCTGAGGGACAAGATCGTGGCCGACTACAAGGAAGATCTCAAGAGGAGGTATTTCAACGCGACCGGGGAGGTGGCGAGCGAGGAGGTCATCGAGAAGATGGTGTCGTCGGGCGGGAAGATCGAGCTGTTCGGAGGGAAGACCAAGCTGAGCCTGGGCAGCCCGGAGAGGCACCAGGCGGTGCGGGACCTGCAGAAGAGCCTGGACAAGCTCCACCGGGTGTTCCTGGACATGGCGGTCCTCGTGGAGGCCCAAGGGGAGAGGCTGGACGACATCGAGGGGAACGTGGCCGGCGCGAACGCGTTCGTGAGCGGCGGGACGAGCAACCTGTACTACGCGAACCAGATGAAGAGGAAGGGCCGGCAGTGGCTGAAGTGGGTCTGGGCCGTGGTGGCCATCATACTGCTCGTCTGCCTCGTTTCCCTGCTGGCGTCTTGAAGAAATCTTGAAGATTCTTGAGAGTGATCTAGCCGGTTTCCTAGGGTTTCTGCACAGCAAGTTTCTCTTCCCCAAAAAGCAATTTGACATCGTCTGATCTTGTTCTGCACAGCAAGTTTCAGCCATTTCTAGCATGCACGTATGTGTTATCTTTGTAGCTCTTCGTCTATGGCATGTCGATAACCATGTTAGCGAACTGTCGAGATCGCCCGACATCGTCGAAATGATGATCCCGATGGTCTGAATCGACCCCCCGCCAATGCTTAAGTCGGTAAAAGAGGGTTCGAGGGATAATCTAAGTATTGTGCAAGTTGTGCACTCGGCTCCTGATGATGTGTATGAAGCTCTCCCAACCTTCCTTCTGCACCGGACTACACGTCTCCGTTCAGACGGCTTGGGCGCCGCAGCCGCTCCTCTCTCCTCCGTCCCCGCGGCCTCATCTCGAGGGAGGTCGGGCCGCGCAATCTCGCTCATCGGAAATGGGCCCTGAATCTGAAAAAAAGAAAAAGAAAAGGTCCACGCGGATCGAGCATGGGGCGAATCGTTTGGCCCTTTCGTGACGACGTCCTGTATCAAAATTACCAAGGAGGTCACTGTAGGGCCACATCCAAACTCGAAGCCACGATGCCAAGTGGCCCGAGTCCACACAAATCCAACTGATTCGTACGTGTATGATCATGGTAGTCTTGCCGCATGGGGGATAATTTATCCAAAAAAGTTTTGAACATATTATGCAATAGCCGATTCGATCTTGAACCTTCTTAATTATATCAGTTTAGTCATTCCGGCCAATTCTAGATGGAAAATTATTGACATGAACACTGATCGTTCTATGTGACATGGTCGATCGATACCGACGTGGACAATTCAATTCAATGGCCATGCCATGTAAAATGACCAATATTCGTGTTTGACCAAGATTGGTTGGAATAACTAGATTAACATAATTAAAAGGTCTAAGACTAAATCGGCGGTCGTACAATAGGTTTATGACTTTTAAAATAATTTTCTCCATCGTAAGGATTTTGGATATTTTCAACTATCGAATGAACCCGACTCATGTAGACCATGCTTATATAAGGCATGAATCAAAGACTCTTACCCTCAACCCTCAACAAATGACTGATATTCTTGCTCATGGCAAGGGTCACCACAACCCTCGCCAACAAAGGCCGTTGTAACCCCATTTCCCCTTATTTCCCCTTTGGTAGACCTGTCAAACAGGTAGGTGAAAAATGGTCCAACCAAAATAAACCCTTCATTTCATTTGGACTTATTTTCATATAACACAAATCTAATAACTCATATTCAACTCGATCATCCGTATCAGTAAAATGATTTCATATTTAACTCATTTTACGAAAGCTTATATCCAAATTGATGAGAGATTGCAAAATAAGCAAGCGTAAGATCGAGAGAATGCGAGAAAAAAAAAGTGATAGAGATAGGTTGAATCTAAGTAAATTATTAATTTATTTAATATTCATATTATTATATTTAAATCTACTTATGACCCATATTTAACATAATCAACGTATTTATGACTTGTATGAATTAAGAAATGGGTAAATAACCCATTTTGATAAATTTATCTCTCAGCATGTCGCAAACTCTATATCTTTCTTTTCCTTTCTTCTTATTCTTTATTTTCCAATTAATTTCAGACAAAAGATTCGCATCACGCATGGTGGAGATTCATGAGACCAACGTGACCGGTTCGAGTGGGTTTTATGACCTGGTGTATTATCAATGCCTCAAAATCTTTCCTCTCGCATAAATCCAAGCGGGTCGAAGTCTTTTCATACACGACGTGATACCACGAACACGATCCCTCCCCACGTTAGCTTTTCTGGGGTCCTTTGCTCGATGCACGAATGGTCGAGAAACAACATGCGATCGATCCATCGATCCATCGATCGATGGAGAGAGAGAGAGAGAGACACGTACGCCTCGTCGGTCCAGGACACGCAGGCAAATTCGAGTGCACGAACGAACGCGAGATGGTGGGGAATGGGATTAGCTGGCGAACGCAGGATGGGGGCTCGTCCTCGTCATCTCCTCTCCTGTGCGCCCCTAAAAACCTCATCGTCCCCGAGAGAGGGACATGACATGCCAACCGCTCCTCAACTTCCATGCCCTGCCTGCCCCCCTCCCCATACGTTTCGAATTTTAGACCTCAAGTCCTTAAAAAGCTTGAGAGAGAAGGAAAAGGTAGAGGATATGCTATAAGGCGAGAGATTCCAAGATGTCGCCTCTCACGTTTTTTAATCGGTGGGAAAGAAAAATATTTGTATACCAACGAGCGGCGCAAGATATGTATGTATCGACACGTTAAAATAAAGATTACAGCTTGACAGAACACCCCAATAAGAGAGTACCGCAAGTAACCTTTGTAGATAGATGGGCAATCACTCGGGTTTGAATGGAGATTGAGTAAGGATACACAAACCTGGCCTTGCTCTGTTAATGATCTTCAAGCACGCCCCCAAGTCCTTGTACATGAACATGTACGGGAAAGAAAAATAAAAACGTTCGATTCGAAACGAGCGGTCCATTATGCCGGATGATTTTTGACCGGTTCTTTGTTGTGAATTGCAAGTATGGACATCGCCCTTGTCAATTTTGTGGGCGATGCCTGGATTGCGAAATGGTGGAAATCGTGATGGATTTTCAGTAGGCTCGCCTCCCTTCTACGAAGGGTATGACTAACGCGCATGATAACGACTAAAGGTGATGACGAGATTCGGCCCAAACCATCCGATGTACGTGACTGTCGGACGAAATCCTTTACCTCGAAAGTGTGAACTATTACAAAATATCAATCGGCCAAGCAAAATCTCGAGTCTCTTAATCATGTTACATCCCTATCGGATCATAATCTTGGACTTCCTCTAAATGAGAAGCAAACATTCATCGAGGCCGTGTTGGGTTAGGGGTAAGCAGTTTCGAGTTTCAAAATCAATTCTAAAATCTACCTAGATTCCATATGTACTCTTAATTGAATGATTGCGATAAATTACCTCCAATTATCACTATTTACTATAATCTATTAATCACAACTCATATTTAGATACACAAATTATGAAATATCAGTAAAGTAAAATTATCAATTAAAAATATCACCGAAAATGGAACTCAAATTAGTGATTTTCAGATTATGTACTAATTATCGGACTCTATAGAATGCCACAAGATTGTATAAAAATGTAGAACAAGAAAAAATTAAAAATTTATTCTAGTTTCCGGATTTTCGATTCAACTAAATCCATTTGAATAGACTTTCCAATTTTTTTTTGAATCCGGAATATACTTTGCATGTCTTACAACCCATAATTGGTCCGATTCTCGAGTTTTCAATTTCACCCTGTTACCATACTTACCTTAAATATTAAGAAAGAAAATAGAAATGCACGATTGGCTCGATAGAAGGCATGGGAAGGCCGACAAGCGATTAACTCTCTCTCACTATTTTACCCACCCCACCAACTTACAAAGAAAAAAGAAGAAGAAGAAGAAGAAAACGACAGGAGAGCAACCAAAAAAAAAAAACACATAACAACATAAGAACGAAAGGACGAGATTGAGCTACGACGCCCGGATGGCGACGATGAGAAAGCGAGAATGATGACTCCCCCCACCCCTTCCGACGTGCATATCATCATTGATGATTCCATCCTAACACAACCCACACACACACAAAACCTTCTCTCTCTTTTTCTTTTTTTTCAAAAATTGAATTTTAAAATTTTATTTATTTTATATGGTTTGATTTGAACCCTTCATAGCCAAGCATGTCTCACTTTCCCCGGCCCATCTTACCTAGTTATGGGAAGAAAAACAAATCAATCGAAAAGAAAATGAAGACCGACTAACGTAATATTCTTTTAATTATTGTGAGAATAAGAGTTTATTACGAGTCGCGAATTTTCGAAAGAATGAGTCTCGTGGTAATTTATAATCATATATCATTTGATTTTTTATAGTTTAAATAAATTATTATTTTCATAATAAATTACAAAAATCGTTAAATAATCATTTCTTAAGAAAGAAATTGATTTGGAATTTAAAGTGGGAGGGAATGAAACTTTTGGGGCAGTTGCCTGCCATGATATATGATCGATGGGATAGTTGTACCCGTTGGTGATTAAAAATCTCCTTGATCGGTTACTACCAACAAGACCGTCCCTTTCTTTTGGTACAAGTTGATAAATCTTGCTTAAAGTAGGTTAAGCATTTTGCCCATGATCTCTTTCGGCCTTTGTGTCATCGAATCGATGATCGATGATCGATGATCGATGGAGCGCCTGACGACCCCCATGTCGTGGCCTGATTAAGTCTAGGCTCGGATGATGTCTGATTCTGAAAAGTTTGCATGTATTTGACGAGAGATTTTTAGATAAGTGGCCTCTAATTCTCGAGTCGAAAAGCTTCTTATCGACTTGACCGAGTACCGTTGTCCTAGGGGGCTTATTTTGTATTATGACTACGATTATTTTCAATTATATTGTGACTTATTGAAATCAGTGGTTGAGTTCATGACTTAGTTGGAAAGGCGCGGGTTTATCGTTGTAAAGGATGAAACAACCGACATATTCAAATAAGCTTGCCATTCAATGTGCCAATTTTTTTACTGATAAGGATGAGTGAAACTAAGGTTATATTTATTTTGCAAAAAATATCTTGCGAAATAAATAGAGCTTAAATATCTGATGGGTTTGTACTTTTCTTTGATTTTCTTAGAATTCTGGCATCAATCATCAAACTTATCTTTCACATATGTCAATCATTCACCACATAAAAGGAGATTATAACTGTCGACATAGAAATGTTAGAATCCATTTATTTCGCAAAAAATGTGACGTTTTCGAAAAATATTTTCTAAAAAATCATTTCCTAAGAAAATAACAATATTTTCCGTCATTTGATATGGAAAATTCGATTTAATTTTTATCTATACACTCTTTCTAATAATTTTTTAGAAGAAAAAAAGGAAAAATTCAAGTTATAAAATTGATTTTTATATGGTGTAATTTAAACCCTTTATAGCCAAGTACGTCTCGCTTTCCCCACTCCACCTTAGCTATTCATGGGGAAAGAAAAACAATTGAAAGAAAAAGGCTGGATTGGAATTTTGAATGGGAGAGAATGAAGATGAAACTTTTTGGGGGCAGTTGCCTGCCATGATACTTGATCGATGGGATAGTTGTACCTATTGACAATGAAAATCCCCTCGATCGGTAACTACCAACAAGACCGTCCCTTTCTTTCGGTACGAGTTGTTGCTGATGATCTTTTGCTTAAAGTAGGTTAAGCCTTTTTGCCCGCCATCTTTTCTCGACCTTTTGCATCATCGAATCAAACATCGATGGCGCACCCGAAAAGCCCCTTGAGCTGAGTAAGTTAGTCTTGGCTCTCGGACGAGAGATTTTCAGGTGAGCAATCTCCAGTTTTTAAATTAGAAATCTTCTATCGACATGATCAATTGTCCCAATCTTAGTGGGGTGATTTCTAACCATCGCTGCTGCGATTGTTTTCGATTGTATTATGACAGTTGCGAAGGTGTGCTGAGGAGGGCGATCGGGTCTCATGGGTTTATCACACCGCATGAGATAACATATCAAAATCAGCTTGACATTCAACGTGTCAATTTTTTGACTATTAAGTAGGGATGATCAGTTTCGGAATGAGTAGGTTCAAAATTTAGAACTTAAAACCCACAATATTAAAATCAATTCCTAGTTTTTGAAACTTAAAACTTATCTTATTTGTTTTTGGAATTGACCATCAACTTACCCTATTTTTTTTCCCCTTGGAACTAGCTTCTTTTTTATATTTTTGCTTCATTTAAAAAAAAATACCAAAACAAATAACAATTATAGCAAAATAGTATGAGTAGGAAAATGACTCAAAAGAAAAATATTGATATGAAACAAACAGAAATATAAAGGAATATGGAAGTTAAGCTTATTTAAGAATAATAAATCATCTTTTTCCAACTTCAAAAAATAAATTTTAACCAATTCCTAAGTGATTTGATGGATAGGTTCAACACTTAGAATCAGGAATCTACCCACACGGCACTGATTTGGGATCAGGAACAAGACTCGTTTCTACTGAAACCGAGAATTGGATCTGTTTCTATGGGCGGCCCAATCCAATTCTCGGTAGAACTAGTGAAACTAAGCATCTTATGGGTTCGGGCTCTCTTATATTTTCTTAAAATTAGGGCATCGATCATCATGAAACTCCTTCGGCACACGTGTCGACCATTCGCCATGTAAAGAGAGACATCAGCTGTCGATGCACAGAGGTCAAATCCCTTCTCGGGATCTCATTAACGGGCGTCCCGGGAGCACTCGCTCAGCCTTACTCGTCGGCCGAGAAAATATCTTCGTTTCCCGACGCGCACCGTCGCTCCGGACAATGATTCCGCCACGCCCTCTCTCTTGTCGCGCGTCCCTTCGTCCCTCATCCCCCGCCCCGATTGGCCTCGACTTTTCTACTCACGGAAAAGCTAAAAAAAAAAAAAAAGCAATGGAGACGAAAACATGGAACGGCATCATCCTGCGACTTTTCCTTTTCGCGAGATTTGCTTTTTACGACGTTTTGTCCCGAAGTTAAATTTCGGTCGAAGGGCTAATCGGAAGGAGGGCGTGCCTCCCCGGGAATATTTTATATTAAAAAAAAGAAAAAAGGTTCGAGTGATGCTCTATTGCTAACCGGTATCGCTTTACGAAAGAATCTTTGGCTCGAAAAGAAAAAGAGCGCCGTGCGCAAAAGAGAAAGTCAAAGCCATGTTCGAGGGCTCCTAATAAAGTCGATCACTTTTTCCTCCTTATCGTAAAAGTCATAAAAAATCTATTATTATACTTATATCGGTATGGTACTTAACTTTTTCCTTTTTTTAATTTGATTAGTTTAGCTTTGAATGTTTTGACAATTCGGTCCATTCTGGCCAATTGTGATTAGAAGTTGTTGATGTAGATAGTTTTTTTGTGATTTCTTAATAAATTCTTTGGATTTTATTTTATCATTGTTATATTTTCTTTTCATTTCCCTTTTTTTTCCCTTCTTTTTCTTCTTTCTATGCCGATTAGGCGAGCTTCAATGATGGCCAACTGACCTTGTGACTTGACACCAGAAAATATACAAAAATTGACTGCGGCAATCGCCCCGCGGCGATCGCCCCTTGTTGGATCCCAACTAGGCGACCTTGCTTGTTGTAATAACGGACCATTTCAATGCCATCAACAATTTGAATTGCTAGAATATAACTTTCAAACGTGTAAAAACGGATGACACTAGTGGCGCCCCTGACGGCTAGTAGTCCTGATGAAAGAGAAACTTGTCGAGGTCGGTTATGGAGAAACCATTCTTCATAAAAGCAATGAAGGAGGAGAGTCAGCTGAAAATTAAGACCATGAGGCTCGAGAAAAATTAGACATAAATTTTTGTTTATAATGAAAACTTTTTCATTTGACTAATTAGTGTAAGCAATACAAGGACAAAAATTAATTATTTTAGGAAAACATTTTCATAAAAGTAATTGCTTGAAATAACTACCCTGAAAGATCTCTTCGATTAGCAATTTATGTCTATGTGGATGGTAAAATTATATTTCTTTTATCTTTTATTTATTTCCATAAGTGGTAGAATCAATATTTTTAAGGATTTATTTTCCAAATTATTCATTTTTCCATAAAAAGATTAAGTCTAAGTCTAAGCGTCGAGTAAGCGATTTCCTTTTTAAAACCATATATATATATATATATATATATATAGACATATTGTGGCTTTTTATTATTCTATTTTTTGGCCATTATATGATTTTATTTTATTTCCTTCTTCCCCCTCACGTCACTTGATCAATCGTTTGGGCCCAATTCCAGGCTTGCACCGCAGGCCTACCGCACCAAATTCGGACCGCAAATCGGACCGAGCCACTTGGTCTCTCTCTCTCTCTCTCTCTCTCTCTGGTTCCACTCCCCCACGTGCCATGTCCTGACCCCACCCCCACTCATGTCGTTGCCTCTTCTTATCGTCATTTCCTCCTCCTCCAAAAAAGAAAAAAAAATTAATATATTGAATGCACGGGCATATTTACTTTTTCTCCCCCGAAAGAAAAACCAGAATTTCCTTTAAATTCAAAATATCCCTTATTGCCTTTTTCAGGCGAAAATTCATTTTATTTGCTCGAGATTCCATATTTTGAAAAAAAAATTTCCTAAATTGGATGCCTTATTTAATTCAATAAATGGGGGATTATTTTTAAGATATGGTTGGACGTATTCAATTTATGAGATGGTGCCAGGTCGAATATTTTTATAGAGGTCTTTGGATAGGATTGAGCATGCCATGTTTGGGATGTCAATGCCTGTCTAGGAGACTTAGAGATAAAAATATCCAAGTATGGAAAGTTCATGTGAGGCTTAAAGTTCAAAATAAGAGAATGCATTCTAAATTTCCTTGCACATAGGATATGAAGAGTAAAATTAATTATAGCATTGCATGGACAAATATCAAATTTTACAAAATTGCAGGTCATTCATAGAAAAGTCAATAGATACTTTTTTTTGTCCTTTTTCTTAGCTAATTTCTACCATTCTTTCTCTTTAAAGTTACGCTATCTATAATTAGAGTAAAGAGTATACGTAGGTTGACAAGTGAGCCACTAGGGTTGCCCCGATGGCCGCCATTCTCTCATGAGAATGGGGAGGTGGGACATCTCCGCTTCTAGATAATTGGTTTATGGATTTGTGAGGTATTTCTAAGTGGGCCCATCAAGGGCCCGCCAAGCTCCAAATAAGTTTAGGAATACACTCGGCGGTCTACCAAAAAAAAAAGTTGGGAATAGTTCTCCTTTTCCTTATATTGAGGTAAGAATGTCGAATAATTCAATTAACAATTTGAAACTAATTAGAATTTGATCCTCGTTTGTTTTTTCTCAACATATTTATTCCCTCTTCCCTCTATCTTATATCTTCTCTTGACAAAAAAAAACAAAATGGGTTTTTTTTGTGGTGTGATTGAGATCTTCAAAAAGTAAGTGTAATCACAAAATGGTAATATTGACTTTTGGGTGGAAACCAAAAATTCAAAAGTTTCACTCCTTTTTAGGTTTCGTTTATTTCTTGAAATATAAATAATTCGAAAAAATATTTTCTTAAAATTAATTACATGCATCGATTACAAAATAAATAAATAAACTAAAAAATGTTTCCATCTTCCTCGTAAATACTTAGATATGAATTATTGTATTTTTCGCTGGCTAATTAATTTAAATAATATAAACTATCAATTTTAAGAGAATATTTTTAAAGTTATTTATTATTTGAGAAATAAATGGAGCTTTAGAGTTAAAAAGTAAGAGCCAGACAAGCGGGACGTCCTTCGCTCATACCGATGTCTCCGTAATTTAATTAACTTTTTTAAAATGAAATATTATTATTTAATCAACTTTATTTCGCAACAACCGAAAAATGGAGGAGCCTTGGATCCGTTTTAAGAGAGCGTGAGCGAGCGAGCGAGCGAGAGAGAGAGAAGTAAAGAGAGAGAGAGAGAGAGAGAGAGAGAGCGACAGCGACTGTGTTCTCGAGATCTTCGGCGGCGGCGACGAGTTCCGGCGGCGAAGGAGTTGACGTCGCGGCGGCGAAGGACCGGAGTCGGGCTGGGGGCTGGTCAAGGTGCGCGCTCCTGGTCTCTGTCGCGCAGTCGCGGGAATCGCGCGTGGGAGTTTAGGCCCCGGGGGTTTCCTCGATCTGATCTCACTCTCAGAACGAGGAAGCTTAGGTGTTGTTCCAGATCTGTTTCTCTCCGGATGCTCCGAATGTAGCTGGTTCTCGAGCTGGTTCTGGAGCGGTGCGGGTCGGATCTGTCCGCTTCGCCGGAGCAGGTTAGTCCTCGAGCAATGCCGGCGAACCGGCGGACTGTTTGTGCTTTTTGTCGTTCCGAGCATTACTAGCACCGTATCACGGGAAGAGTAGCTTGATTTCTTGTATTCGGAGTCTGTTTTGTGAGTCGCTGTTAGAGTTTTGAAGTTTGATTTCGTTTGGCCGGAATCTGCGACGTTTATGCGCGATTCGCGGCAGGAAATGTTGACCGGGCTCGTATGAGAAGATCTTCGATTAGTGCGATTCACGCGAGAGACGTTGATTTGATTCTTTGAAGTTTCTTAGTTTGGAGTAGCTCGTGAACTCAATTAACATGATCTGAGTTCAGTGGTACTGACTGGGGGCCCGAGGGGTGAGAAGATCCGACGATGTCTGAATCGCATCCTGCATTTTCAATTGACTGTTTACTGGGTTTTGGCGTATTGATCCTTTGAGTTTTGCACCAGGGTGGCAGTTCATCCGGGAGGGTTGAATTTGGTGCTATCCAATTAAAAAAAATGTCCTTCAAAAGCATTGTCCGCGAGCTGAAGGAGATGAAGGACGGAATTGGTAATGTATCGAGGCGGGGATCAGAAGGGAGGCGTTGGCGTAGCCGTACGCGGTCGCACATAGCCCCAGATCAAGCGGCACCACCTTCGACGTCAGTTGAACAAGGGCGGTGGGCGAACCTACCGCCTGAGTTGCTGCTGGACATCATTCAGAGAGTAGAAGAGAGCGAGACATCATGGCCTTCTCGTGCTGTGGTGGTGTCTTGCGCATCGGTTTGCAAGTCGTGGAGAGATATCACCAAAGAGATTGTTAAAACTCCTGAGCAATGTGGAAAGCTGACCTTTCCGATATCCTTAAAGCAGGTAAGTCCATGTTAATTTAACATATGATGGGTTCTAATTTGCTGATTTTCTTCACATTCTTTCACAACTTTATTTTTTCTAACTTTTGATTGCTTAACAAACAGCCTGGACCTCGCGAATGTCCAATCCAGTGCTTTATCAAAAGGGACAGAGCTACTTCTACTTATTTGTTGTACTTTGGTTTGGTTCCTTGTAAGTCTGATTCCTCTCTCGTCATTCTACTTTAAAAATTTTCAGGTCTGTGCATCTTGAAATTTTCAATATCTTTAGAGAATCAATAGAAATTAATATAAGGATTTATGCACATGAATTTTACCCTGCGGCTGTGATTCATTGTAATCTCTGATATGGGGAACTCTGGCTTACAAAGGAAAAAGTTTCTCTAGCAATAACCATATAACTCAAAATGGATTGGTCCCCTTTCTTCCTTTTGGTTAAATTGGAACTTATTGGCATTTTAGTACTCCTTTTTGTATAGAAAACAACGAGTGATGGCTGAGAAAAGGCCAAAGCAAGGAGGAGATTAATATAGGAGAGCTGGAAGAGAGAACTTGCTTAGTCTAAGCCCTAGAAGCTTTGACTGCTCTTGGTATAGCAATTCCAGAATTGCCTAGGTTCTGTACCTTGTTTACATTCTTTAGCACAGGTCATTGATGCAGTGTAGTAGATGATGAAGGTAACTCCAAGCTATATTCCTTGACCCAGAATCTAGATGTCAATCATGCCCAACTTACTACATAACCCAAAGTACAGTTTAGCTGTCTTAAGAAATTGCATTGTTAATCCCTGCACGCCAAACAAAACTCTGTAGTAGATACATGCTATAGTTTATTCTACCCAACTGAAAGTACTCCCCAAGTCCTGTGCATTGAAGCTCATCCCCAATAGATGCTAATTGCCAAGTGTTGAACTGAGTTGTAAAGATATAGATGATTTCTAGAAGAAAGCTTACTACCAATTGATTTCATTCGAAATTTATTTGGAGAGTGCAGCCAGATCAGTCCACCTGCTTCAATCTGTGAATAATAGATAAGTGTGGTGCAATTGCTTCTTAACAGCTGAACCTGATGGAGTTCATTAAATATAGCTGTGAAGAGACTGTTATGACCGGGAATCTCCATTATAACCAATGTTGAGATTCTGCCTCCTTCCTTTTCTACTTGCTATTTTCATGAAGACTGAAGCACCAGCCTTTCTTGCTTATAAGATTATTGATCCCTTAAGCTGCTCAGATTATCTTATTCACTTTGTTCATATTGACAGCTGAGGATGAGAAAGATAAAATGTTGTTAGCTGCCAGAAAGATTCGAAGGGCCACATGCACAGATTTTGTTATATCTCTGGTTGCTGATGATTTTTCTCGGGCCAGCAGTACATATGTAGGAAAATTGAGGCAAGTTTGAAGTAACCTGTACTTGTCTCTATCCACCTATCATATTTGCTATATGTACTGACCTCTTAGGATTGATCTTTTAGGTCTAATTTTCTGGGAACCAAGTTTACCATATACGACACCCAACCTCCATGTGAAGCAGCTATTCAATCAAACAGTCGGTTGAATAGAAGGTTCAATTCTAAGCAGGTGTCTCCAAGAGTATCTGCATGTAACTACAGTGTAGGCACTGTCTCTTATGAATTGAATGTCCTCCGCACTAGAGGGCCGAGGAGGATGCATTGTGTCATGGACTCCATTCCTATCTCTTGCCTTCAGGAGGGTGGTAGTGTCCCAACACCGAGCTTGTTCACTCACTCCTTCGATGAACCGTCTTCTCCATCACCTGCCTCAAAAGGAAAAGACAAGATCACAGAATTTAGCTCCACAAGTCTCTTAGATATTCCAGTTCCTGTTCCGGGGTCAGGTGAGCCACTGGTTCTCAAGAACAAGGCGCCCAGGTGGCATGAGCAGCTTCAGTGCTGGTGTTTGAATTTCCGGGGACGCGTTACAGTTGCATCTGTTAAGAACTTTCAGTTGGTGGCAGCTGTTGATCCCTCCCACAAAATTTCGGCCGCAGAACAGGAGAAGGTAATCCTACAATTCGGAAAGATTGGGAAAGACATCTTTACCATGGATTACCGCTATCCACTTTCTGCTTTGCAAGCCTTTGCAATCTGCTTGAGTAGCTTCGACACTAAGCCAGCATGTGAATGACGTGACGCACTTACTTCAGCTGGACACCGTGGACAGTGTTTACTATTTAACTCAAGCGAGCACCTCAAGCATAATTATAACATGTGAAAGTTTGTCTGGCAAATCATCAGCGGAGAATCTTCGCTGAGCATCCATAGCCACTCTATTGAAGCTGGGGATTGTGAAATTGAAAGACAACTTGTATGTTATGTTTGTATGGCATTGCTGTAATCAAGTCTCCCAAGATCTAGCGCACACACTTTGGATGTATGTTTATTAGCTGGCTACTTAACTCTTAATTATTAAAACTCTCGGAACTTCTGAGCTTCTGATTACATCCTAGTTAGTGCTCCAGCGGCACATCTCTAATGGAAATAGAGTTTGGTAATAGGGTTGTGAATTCTTACCTCTTATCATCAACGGCCATATCTCAAATCTTTAATGGAAATAGGGTTCTGATTACATCCTAGGATGGATTTCAGCTTCCAGGTCGAAGTACTCTAATTTGACCCGTGTAGGGCTCCTTCCTTTCCCGCTGCCCTTTCAAGCTTCGGTGTGAAAGTGAAGAAGAGAAGTAGACAAATCTGATGCCAGGGTTTTGGCCTATGTTTGAATGTCCGGGCATTTCGCTCCTCCCAAGTATGGCATATGGTTGTCGAAAAAGCAAGTTTCAAGATAGATTAATGAGACCATGTCCCGGGTGATGGTGCATCCCCATTGGCCCTGCAGTTCTCTTTGCACCTTCGGCTTCTTCCCCTGCTGTGGACTGACCTCTCCCCTTCCTGCTTTCCTTCTTTTTGTTTCGATCTACCTAGGATGCCTCTATTCCAACTCGTCAGGCAAATTTTCCTCTTAATTTATAAGATGATGAACCTATAACTAATACCGAATAGTTGGAGTTCTCGATCTAGCTGAATCATGGTGATTTTTTTAGCTCAAGGACTCCAAACCTTCGCCGGATAGCAGGGTTATGAGGATGGACTGGGAGAAACAAAGCTGCACCTACTCAAGGGGCATTAACTATTGAGCATGTGAATTCATCTGTAAATTTTCCTTCTATTTTGGGCTAAACTCTATTCCACTTAGCTTCCAAGGACACCTCTAGGCTCTAGAATAAGAGGCGCAATACACCAAATGGCCTTTGAAATCAACTAGAAAATCTGAAAATGCCAACTTTGGACCATAGGAAGAGAAACGACTATTCCAGCACACTCCGGTGAAAAGGCTCTACGGTGGGAGAGCTTAGCTTTTGAACAGAACACATGATGACAAAGGCAGCACGCACTAGAAAGTACATAATTAAACTCCTCAAAGACAATTGAACTTGGAGGCTAAATCAATAACAGGCATCAATAGATGAAGGTGGCCGAGCATTAACATGTGGTTGCAATTTCAACAAGTCTGCAATTAATCTGTAAGCTTGTGGATGGACGCACTGCCCCTGCACTGGATCGCCTGCACAATTGAAGGGTCACCTGGGTATGTAGGAAGATATCAGGATGGTCTTGAAGTAGAGAATCAAGCCATATCATGCACTTGCATTCCTAGTAGAAACTCTTCAAGGGCCCTTGAAGCACAAGATATTACATTTCTCATCCCCTTTTATTCTGAAGATTCTCGTTTCTCATCTCACGCAGGAGTAAGTAATAAACTCTGTTGATGTAAATTGGAAAGGCTGATGCGGAAATGGGTTCCTGTGATGCAGCATGAAAAAGAGAAGTTAAAATCCTGGAAATGTGCAAGAAGAAACTATAGCCAAACCACAGGAGTGTTTGGCTTTGAGGTCAGTACAAATGACAACATGGTTCTTCCCAGAAGTAGCCCAGTCGTCCTTGATGCTATGATGGAAAAATCAAAAGAGCAAACAGTTAAAAGTTAATGAAGATGAACTCACAGTCGAGGACCATAAACTTTGATCTGCCGCACATGTGTGTCTCGTCCATTTAGGTGATTCGACAGCACGGCTATTTGCAACATAAAAGTGTTGACGAAAGTTTCCCTGTCCAAACACTTTCCTTATTACTCAAGAGAAAAAGGAAAAACTCACAAAGAAGTGATATATTTAACAAAGCCTTCAAGTCTGCAATAATGATAGCCCAAAAAAAACCAATGCAAGGGTAGAGGTAAAATTATGTCACATGTGCTCTCTGCAAACATATGGATATCAATAGTGTGTAACCAAAACTGAGAATCATATGACAATGCACATGGTTTCCAGTTCTTAAAGTACATGTGTTACTGACCAAATGCCGCGTTCCTTCAACCAAATAAGTGTGCAAGAAAATGCATGTGCTATATTCTTCAGTACCTTATGGGTCTAAAAGTGCCAAAAGAAGATGGCAAGAAGTCTACGAAGGGTCAATGATGTGCTTAAAAGATTCACAACACAACCCTTCGAACAATCTAGCAGAAAATCTCCATGTTCAGCAATTTTCATTTAAAAATCATTTCCATGTCCTAGCAGAAAATCTTCATGTTCGACAATTTTCTGTCCTGAAAGTGTACTGGACATATCAACAGATAGTTCTTTATATCATATGATCATATTCATAAACCAGCATTCATCACATAACAGGAGAAGAGACGATCCTAAATTGACCCTGGCTGTTATATACAAGGCAAACACGATGACGATTGGCACCAACAACCATCCAGGACACGGCACCCTATCTTTCTAGCAAAAATTTCTCCAAAAACGCTGCTGTCTTTTGTATGATGCCGTGTCAATATTAAATCATACATAGAAAGCAGTGAACTATCTAGCATTGCTTAACAAAAGGAATGCAACACATATGCCTTGGGAACTCACCGAGGATCATTTCCAGATAGAGATATAGGAATCCACCCCGCGGGCTTCACAAGTTCCACCGTCTTTATCTCCTGAAACAAAAACATTCAACGGCAAAACGACCCAACTTTCAACTCACTTAAGCAATCAAAGTATCATCGAATCAAAAGAAACTACGCATAATCAATCAATCAAAAGAAACTACGCATAATCAATCATGAAAAAGCTCAAAAGCTCCTCTGAATTCCCCGAAAAAACCAACCTTCAGATTGTGGAATCCATCCCCGGCGCGAATCGAGATCTTACTGGGCGTATAACTCTCATCAAGCTTGAAATCCACGTAGAGAGCCACCATCTTCAACCAAATCAAGTCCCAAAGAGCACAATTTACACTTCTAAGTTTAAAAAGCAATCGTATCGCCAATGATCAAAAAAAGAAAAAAATGCCGAAACTTTTGGTAAATTAAAATGAGGAATTACTGAAGAACCGAACCTGGAGCTTCACCTTCTTCTGGAACTGAACGTTCACCAAATGAGGCTGCGCGCCGTCGGATCTGATTGCTCCCAAGAAAACCACCACCACAAAACAAGCTCAAAGATCAGTTCTCGAATTTCCTTCTGCAACAGAGAACATAGAGAGAGAGAGAGAGAGAGAGAGAGAGAGAGAGAGAGAGAGAGAGAGAGAGCGTACTGCCAGTAAGTGTCGAGGTTGTCGTCGCGAAGGGAGGAGACGCCGTTGCCGGGCTTGCAGGAACTGACGCTCCAGACGGCCTTCTTACCCATCTCGCAGAGGTCGTCGTCGACGGCAAGCACGAGGTTTCCTCCGGTGATCTTCCCTTCCTCTTCTCCTTCCGACGATTCCGTCGCCATCGGAACTGCCGGAGAGAGTATCGACGGTGTCCGACTCGAGCTTTGCTATTTGAAAAAGAGAAAAAGCCACAACAACCGGGTGAATAAAACCTAAGAAAAATTTCAAATAAAGATTATTGGAAGTGGACTTTATTCTTGTGGTTGTGTTAATCTCAAAAAAGAGTTTAAATTTATCAAATCATCTCAAATAAAAGTTTGAAATGTTTAAATAATCTCAAGACTTTTGGCCAGTTGGTGACTATTCTGATCATGGGAGAATATGGTATTTTAGTAATAAACAATTTAAATATACCATGTTGATTTCTTTTTTTATTCTTTTTTCCTTTTACCTCCATTGATTGTTACTGCACCTTGTTGATGGCTGGCAAAGGTCGTCACCCTTAGGCAAAAGCTACTATCGCCTGGCCTCACTAGCCCAAGGGAGGGCCAAGGTAGCCCTTGCTAACATTGGGCAAGGGTCGCCTTGCCTGGATTAGGTAAGCGAGGATAACTTTCATCGGATCTGATAAGGGTAGTGGGGAAAAAGTAAAAAAGGTAAAAGATGAAATATCCTTCAGTCGGCAAAGTTAAAGCCATTCTTTGATATAGATATGACCACTTTACATCTTTATTTGAAATAACTTTTTCTTCAAATTTTTATTTGAGAAAATGAGAGTATTTTAATCATTTATGATCCCTAATTTGAGAAAATAACAATACTTCGAAACCTTATTTGGAATATTGTTAATTTTTTTATATTTAAATAAAAAAACGTGTTTATTATATGATGTATTTATTTCGAGGATAACTTCAAGGAAAATTCCAAATAAGAACATGAAATGTCTCATCCTCTTATAAAAAGATTAAAAGTGGACATTATTTTAAATAATAATCAGAAGTATCATCATTTTCTCAAATAATGTATCAAAATGACTGTTTGTTTCAAATAAGAATATGACTTTGGTCAATCACATTTTTGTCTTTTACTTTCTTTCTTTTCTTGAGTTTTTCTTTCTTTCTTTTCTTGAGTTTTTCCTTCTTCTTTTTTCCAAGTTGGTTCTTTCCTTTTTGTTGCTGGCTAGACTTAAGGAAGGTCACCCTCGCCCAATCAGGTGAGGCGACTCTTGCCTTGGGTGAGGTTGCCCTTGCCGGCCACAGTTGAGGCCAACCCTCATTTCATCTGGGTGATGGTCGCCTTGCCAATAAATGACGAAGGATGACCTTGCCTTGGCGACCCTTGCTTCGGAAGAGGGTCATGGCCCTCCCCAACGATTGACCGGTGCTTGCAAGTCCTCCCTTAGTGGTCGGTGAGAGTTGTTGAGCCCTCATTAGAAAAGGAAAAAAAAGAAAAAGAAAAAGAATTATAATTGTAATTTAACAAAAATACCCTTGATTGGCCAAAATAGTTGGCCAACCAGCAATTGATGAGGTTAGGTCCTTGTTTGAAATTGTCATGATTATTTCAGGTTCTTATTTGAGATAAACATAGCTACTTTAGGTCTTTATTTGACAAAAAGTCTAGTTCAAGCTTTTATTTGAAAAATAATGCACCTCAAACCCTTATTTGGAATTTTCCCAAAATTTCACGACATATAAAAATGCTTTTTGAGAAATCAACGGATCAACTTTTCAGATATAATCAATGTTGCAAATAGTATTAGCATTTTAATTAATCTTACTTGCTTGGAAAAATATAAAATAATTTTTTGTTGATAATAAAAACAGAACAAGAAAAGAGCAAACGAAAAAAACTGATGATGCAACTTGAAAAAGAAAGCCACAAATATGGTGAATAAATCTGTTATCTGACCTTTTAATTGTTATTTTTCACAAAACTAAAATGAATACTGTGCTAATTTATTATTATTTTTGTTTCGGTGATGAAGCATGTTCATTAGATTTCATTGCAATTTCAGCAAGAATGAGACAATGGCATAACAAGAATCAATGCTTCAGACCTACTTAATTTTTGCAAGTTAATGTTAGCATTTTAATTGATCTGACTTTAATCACTTGGAAAAAAATAATTGGAAATTTTTTCCATCGATAATGAATATAGACCAAGGAAAAAAGAAAATATAAAAAAAATTGATTATGAAAGGGGGCAAAAGGAGGCGGCGCTAGAGGAAGGGCTTGAACCTTCGACCTTGTGGTTAACAGCCACACGCTCTAACCAACTGAGCTACTCCAGCTGTTTTGCTGCCATATACGCATAAAAATTAAATATAATATTTTTCCATAATTAAAGAAAGTTTCCTTCTTACATCCTTTGCAACCCCCTGATGTCGTGACAAGGTTTTTCTCGTTTCTTTGGTTTAAATAGCTCAAGATATCTCCAAACAAGAAATGTCCCTTCAGCGTTTGAGATATGCATACATGTGAGCTGGCCATCTCTGCCTTTTTCGACATCTGCTGCTTAAGATAGAACTGATGAATGTTTGAAGTATGCTGACATGATAGCCTCTCGACGTGTTAGCCTCGAGTACGGATATGTCAGACTGTCCTGGGTTTGAAGATGCAGGTTTCGACGCGCGCGGTGAAATTTGTGGTGGGTTTCCACATCGTGTTGCTTCAGCAACGAGAGGGAGGAATGGGATCTTAGCCCCACAGCAAATCAGAGTTTCGACCCAAGATCTCTCCACGGTTCCTGAACTATGCTGCTGCTTGAATTTGAATGACGGCTGCCCAAGATCTGACCACTCGGACTGAAAGTCCGAGTACGCATCCCTGCGCATTCTATGTAATCCACGCTATGGAGCCGTTTGCTATGGTCGGGACCCGGGGTTTGCAGTTCTACTCTTGGGCTGACATAAAAAAGGAAGGACATGAAAGAAAACATCAGAAAGAATCTGACAAGAAAACATCAGGAAGGACATTACTGAATGCTTTCAAGGTGTAAAGATGTTGGAGTATGTAATAAAAGCCCGATGCTTTCATATGAGGATATTGTCAACGAAAAAATTAATACTTGAGCCTGTTAATATATTCAGTAAGATCCACTTTTATTTTAAAAATTTAAATTAATGAATTATGGGCTAATTATGATATATCAATTACTTTACACTACATCAATTTTCTGACGTGGGATTTTTCTAACGCAACACGTGTATCCCTAACATTCCCCCTCACGTTTGAGCTCCAAGATTGCTCTCTTAATTCAAGTACCCTTCTTGCTCAACTTCATCCTTAAGAGCCTACATTGTTCCACCACAACACTCACTTGCCCATGAGCCATAACTATTGGCTCTGATACTATTTGTTGAGAACGCGCAGTAGAAGCCCAATAGCTTTTGTCTGGAGAGATGGTCAAGGGAGAAACTACTTATCAATATATCTAGTTGGACTCACTTTTGTTCAAATCCTAAATTATCATCTATCATAGAACGTGAGCCAAAACGATTCTTTGGGCTTATCCTGAGACTGGCAAATGGACCAGTAATACGAGGCATGTGAACCGACGATTGAGACAGTAGCCTTGTGAACATATCTTGATTGTGCAAGGTTATTTCTCCGTCCATTTGACAATGATTTCACAATGCTGCAAAGTACTTGCTGTAACCTTCTAATCGGAAGAACCAAGGACATTTTAGTTTGCATGCGTCGCAACAAGTTCCGCGTTCGATAACTGCTTTCAGCTTCAAGGCCAATAACAACTCAAAACTGTACAAGCGTGACTGAGTACATGGCTTGAGAAAACTGAAGCAAAGACACTGTAGATTCCTACCTATATGGACACTATAAACATAGCTTGGAGCCCAAGAAGAAAGAGGAAAAACGAAGCCTACTGTTAAGACTTAGCCTAAGCAAAATTTGCGAAAGAATCCATCTCTAGCAATGCGGAATCTCGCCGGGATGAGAAATCTTTCGTGGAGAAGATTCTATGCTATCTTCTGTTGATGGAGATTATCTACCACTGCACGGTCAAAAAGCAGAGTCCCCAGGATGCACCTTCTACTTTCACCCTGGTCGCTTGAGAAATTAGTTCTTCTAAAATGACTATCTTCCTTTCAGAAGGTGTAGAATGCCTCAGATCACAAGCCATTGCCTTTGATATCTCCAAAGAGCCTTAGCAGCTCGGAAGCACTCGCCTTTGCTTTGTTGCTCCCATTTGTCTTTATGTTGATTAGAGCAGGATAAGCCATGAAACTTTCCTGTAGGACCAACTTACAGTATTGAATTTGTTCGCGGCATACCGAGTGTAGAATGGCCACTGCATATTCTTGGTCTTCATTACTTGGAGACTCTAGAAATTCAGCAACGGAAGCAATGCATCCATCAGTCTCTACAATGGAAGCGCTTGCCTCTTCGCTATTGCACAAATTTGTCAGGATCATCAGGGCAAGCTTCATAAAACGGGAATTTTGAAGAAAAGGAACCATCTTCGGGATGCATCCTAAATATATAAGATGATGACAGACATAGCAATCACGCGACAGATTGTTGAGGATCTTAAGTGTAGATTCCTGAAGAACTCTGTTCTGAGAGCCCAGGATTTTAAAGATGGGGGCAAGAACACCTGATGCGGCAATCTCGGGCCTGCCGTTTTCATGAGTGGACAAGACTTCTAGCATGGCAAGAACTTGTTGAGATACTTCCGAGTCGAGCAATAATATCAACAGAGAGAAGGCACCCTTGTCGAAACAAGTCGCTTCGTATCTACACAAAGCAAATAAAGCAGATAAGAAATGAGATTGTGCAGGGATTTGGGAGCATTACACATGAACTGTAAAGTATTGCAGAAAAGAAGCGACAGCAAGCATATGCCTTCAACAGGAGGCTAGACTTAATTTAAGTCGATTGGAAAGAGAGTAGGAAAACAATAAAAAGAACGACAATTCCCTTCTTAAAGAAACATTTAAAACACTTTCATGTCTGATTAGTGATGTATGATGCAGCCCACAGGCATAAAATGATCTGCTTAAATATTCGAAGCATCATTGAATGCAAGTTATTGAAATTGAGAGGGAACTATTCAATCTGCACCACAACTAAGTCAACAGGACTAAAGATGCACCTGAAAACAATCGATCAGGATCTTTCTATGAGCCAAACTTATCTTCAAATTGAGAAGAACTCAATTACAAAGATGTAAATTTCAATTTCAAATCAAACGTTATTGTCATTGTCTACCCAGATTATTGATGCAGGCCAAAATTAAAAGGGGTCTAGACTTCAGTTATCAAATTCTGTTGAGATCTCTCTTAGCTCAAAGAGAAAACAGATGAAAAGAAAGCAGCAGCATCGATTTCAATGCCTCCTTCAGTACAACACAACCTCAAATCTTCTACTACTCAAAAGAAAGATGAACACATGTCCAGATTTTGATCTAAACTGAGGAAGCAAACCACAAGTACTGAACAGAACCACGCGTTCAACAGAAAATTTTTTTAGCGAGGTCAAGCAATCATGTCATCCTAAGCTAGTGATGCCATCATCACATTGTCAAGAAAAGGAATGATACCATTACTAGTCTTTATGGATTCCAGGCGATGAGGATAACATACCTATTTTTGCTGACATATGTCAGTAATAAATGTGACCCAGTCCTTTGAGCATTTAGGTCACCTTTGTCCTGGGCATCTACTAGAAACTGTACAAGCTGCGTCAGAAAATTCTCACATGGTGCTGGCCCAAGAGCCTGATCATCACGATCCAAATAGTTTTTGACATCTTCGACAACATTGCATTGGGACTCCCATGGAAGCTCTTTGAGTTTAGGCAGTAATGCTAAGGATCTCAAGGTGCTCAGCGTAGAAGTCTCCCATCTTTGATCGCCATCATCACTCTGAATGGAGTTTGAACTTAGGTCATCTGGAACTTTACCATTCGAATGGTCAGGATTGTAGACGGAATCTCCATATCCATGAGCAAGACTGCCAAGGCTATTAATGGATATTGAAGAAGATTCCAATGAGCAAAGGCTTTCTGCTCGTCTGCTTGGGTCAGTATTTTTAATTCCATACTCTACACACCACTTTGATATCTCTTGTTTCAAGAAACTGTTCGGTGCCAACAACTGATCTGACAGTTTTTCCTTTGTTTTGGGACATGTATCATAACCCTCATCAAACCACCTCTGGATCCACATCCTTTCAAATGTCACTCCAGAACCAATGATGACGGGATCGTACATCAATCTCAGAGATAAAGGGCATTTGAATTCATCAGGAGGGACAGGGTCCCTTACAATATCAGGTTTAGCATGATCACTTGATCTGGAGGCTTGAAATTTATTTGTTTTATCACTGAGAAAGGTAGCATTCTCTTGCTGTTCTGCCACAATGGAGTTTCCGTACTTATCCAAGAGATACAATAAGAATTTCAACCTCTCTTTCTTCGCTGGGTTTCTGTCACCAACTTTGCTGAGAAGATTCTTGATTGATCGTTTCTCTTTTATGACAGCTCTTCGAGACATTATATGAAGATTTGATGCAGCAAATTTAAGCGCTCCAATATCCAATGTCTCTGTCGGACCATCTATGGATAAATGTGGCCTTAAAGATTCACGAAGGACCTTTCCAGCCTCCATTTCAGAAGGATCCACAACAAACTTTGCATTTCTAAGCTGATCGATTATGTGACATATCTGCAGACCCATCAAGCAAACAAAGAATTAAAGAAAGGAACGTAACCAGGTTTGACCTCCCATAACATAACGAAAAACATCCATCTCACAAGCAATAAGAAGAGTGCATGTCCAATGAAATTTCCTGCACCCTCTGCCAAACCTATCTACAGAGAAAATGCCAACTTCAGGAGAGCAGTGACAAGTGCATTGCTAATCCTTTTAACAAGATGTGGATTTAGCTAGGGCTCAGGATACAGAGAGAGAGAGAGAGAGAGAGAGCAGAAGAAGAATTCCATGAAATCAACAAAAGAAGGGTTTCTTTAGTAGGTGTGAATTTGGAAATTTCACATAAATTGAAAGCTAGGGTCAGGAACTTGCAACAATTCTAGTCATGCAGAACAAGCACGCACAAAAGAACTTAAGGTAGTATGAAAACTACTTCAGCGAAGCAAGGGTCAGCACTTTTCTTCTTCTGGCTGATAGAAGGCACAGGAGAAAGCATTGCCTCAGATTTTCAAAAGAAGCTGCAAAGGAGCCTGTCCTTTCCATGTTGGCCACAGAAATGTGCCCACTAGATTCATTTATATCAAGAAGATAGAATCTGTGTGAAATCTCTACATAACGTTAAAAGCAACCAACCTGGATAGCCAACAAGACTGGAACCGAATTACGAACGAGGTCTAAACTGCGCTCCAATAGTTCCGTTGATCTTTGACATCTCCTCGCTATTGCATCACTGGTTAATGCCTGAAAGTTGCAACATTCATCTTATATATGAAGACAACAAATATGTGAACTTGATAAATAAACTACTATGTACTCTTGGAACAGACCTAATGTAGATTTTAAGGAGTAATAACGAGAAATAAAGGGGATAGACTGTCAAATGTTTAGTCAATACAGCATATCGAAATTCTCCCCACTAATGATGCACCAAAACATCTATATCCGACTTTTCTGCTGGTTCTTTGTCCCTTTATGCCTTTTTAATAATTTGAAGTGTGTCTCTTTCACAAGGAATGTGATCAAGTTGCTACTTTCCAGAAGGCACAACTATTTGACAAATCAGTGTATGTTTTTTAACCCCATCACTTTGGAGTTGAACAACTTCATAAGTACCCACCAGGTAGAGATTGCTAGATTCACTGCAGTAGCGGAGGAGCTGCTTGGCTTTTTCGATTTCACAAGTCAAAGAGGAAAGTGCAAGCATTCCAGATGAGCGAGGTCGAGCTGCCTCTATTTGTGGAATAACATTTGATACTTTCTCAACCAACTTCATAAGTTCTGTGCACATTTCATAGTGGACCTGCAATCATTAGCTGTACTCATCACATTCTACCAAATCAGGAAGAAGGAAAAAGTATAAATAGGACAGATTGATAAAGGTGGACAACTTCAAAAACCAATCAATACAAGGCTTTAATATATGTACTGCGAATTGCCAATATGCTTCCAAATAAACATTAACAGAGGCACGCTTTTTTAATGTGTAGTCCTTAGTTCATTCCAAAATGAAACAATTTAGTGCTTCATCTTCATTGATGCTAGTGACCTTTTCTAATAGCATCTCACTTATTTGGAAGCCAAAGGCACCAAAAATCAGAAACTCTTCTCATTCCAGAGAATTAAGCTGGAATGCAGCTCTATTATCATAATTAATACTGCACACCAGCCTAAATAACTGGTACCGAACAAAGTTACCAGACAACACATTAGGACATTTAATGATCAATCTCATGCATAGAAATAGAAATTTTAAGTCCTGACAAATATTTACCTTGAAACAGTCAGAATTAGAGAGTGTCTCCACCATCACAGTAATACCACTCCCCATTCAAAGGGCCTGATTTTTCCTTGATCTGCAGATGCAGAAGTATTGACAAGAAAAGATTACTATTATGTGTTTTTTGCATATCCAACATCCGACCCAATCACAAGAGACTCAAATATTAAGTTGAGATATCATTACATTGCATAATCGCAGCCGATCATTAGTCTGAAAATGCAGCAGATATGAGATGTTACTGGTGCAAAAACTTATGGACAGAGGATTCAAGGAACATAAGCACCAGCAAAGTTTATTTTTCCCTGCCTCTCAAAGTAGAGGTTTGACATGCAAAAATTAAGTCTTAGTACAAATACTGTGTTCCTCCGACAACATGGAACAAAAAGATTGGCAACACTTAAACTAGAGTCTGACATTTCCAGAATAAAAAATAGAGAGTGCAGCTTTTCTACAGAACTTTCAAGAATGGCTAACTAACCAGAAACAAAGATTCTGAACAAGCAGGACACAACATTACTATATTGAGGCCTCTGCATAATCAACATTGAGAATCTCAACTCTAATAAACACCAAATATTATGGCAATAGTGCTATCAATTTCTTTCACGTGAATCGGTGTTTGATGCATCCTACAAACTTTAGGCTATCGCTTATTTCGCTTTCACTTCTCCAGTGCCATTAACTAGTGCTCTTAACAAAACAGCCTTTCCTCATGAAAAGAACCAGATATATAGATTACATTTCATGAATTGGTTTCCTTCATACGGACCTTTGCACAACAAGGAAATGGGATGTTCAGAATGGGTTCCCTTAAATCACAAATATAAGAACGGGAGGACATCTTCCTCTAAGAATTATGGTTCTGAGTTTTGATGAATCCAGAGTTTCCTCTTTGAGCAAAGGACAAAGGTTACATGGTTTCCATTCATTGCAGTAAATTGCACTGTTCACTAACAATAATGGGCTATGTTTTCCTCCAAAAGTTGGAGGAAACTTCCTCTAGACACCCTTCTCATTGATGGATTACAACCCTGTAATCCCATATTCGTATTTAGTTAATTTTCTACATGGACGATGTCCATAACTTGTAACCCACGATCAGAATAAACAGTTTGGCCTGTTGTTTTTAACAAGAAACCAGAGCTGGTTAATTCCTGAGTTCAGTTCTGGGCACACTCACGCTTACACACCATTAATGGTCGCATCAATTTTTCCAACCTCCAAGCATCTACCAGTCTTCATATGTCATACTCAGAAAGCAACGTTCTCCAAGAGTCAGAACTTTGCGAGGAAAGCACATGCCTTAATTTTATCATCCAAGAGTAGTAATGAAACTTCTATCTCTGCTAATTGAGAAGAAAATATACATCCAATGAACTTACCGCTACCAATATGGTTCTTACTATTATACTATACAGAGATAGCTTTTCCTTCTCTCTTTTTCGTCCCTAAGCGAGTAAATAACAATTTCTCAGAAACAGCCAATTCCCAGCAAACTGTCACAACCAATTTCGTAAGAAATAACCCCTAAAGACAACATCTTTTTACACAACAAACAGTTTCTGACTATCACCATAGAGGAACCTTGTAAAAGAAAAGCAATCCGCCATAACTCTGCCACAAAATCACAGAAGAATCTTCAAAAGATACACTGATCAAAAGAAGCCGAGACTTACCAGACAATATTAGCAACAGCTCTCCTTTTTAGATGTGTAGAAGCACACAATCAGACGAGAAGTTCAAGAGCAGCTCTCGGAGAGGAGAGTACATGCTCTTCTCGTACCAAGAACCAAGACCCTTTTTTGAATTTTCTGCCAATATGGGTCTTCAGAAAAGAGAACAACGAAGCGGATTTTTTACCCAGAGCACCAAGAAAACTTCCCTTTCGCGTTTGAGTTTTCCAAGGGAAGAATCTTGCTCGGGACAAGCAGTAGTGTTTGCACAGGAGGGAGACAAACGGGCAACGTCAAAGAAGAGAGTGCAAATTTCAAGTTTTGTTTGCACGAGAGGGAGCCAAATGGACAACATCAAAGACGGAGCTATTTCAAGTTCCCAATATGTATACGGAGAGAAAGCGATGTCATCTTCAGCAGCTTGTTTGGTCCTCAGCAAGTGGTGGTTAGACTCCCATTTTTCGCTGGTGGCGCTTCGGTCCTTTGGAGAGGGCCGTCAAAGGGACCGAGTTGATAATTCAACGAGCTGGCCCGAGGCAACGCCTTCCTGGTCAAATTCCAAGATCACACGAATAAAAAACTCGTGACTATTCCTAGCCTACGGGAAATATTAAAAAAGGTAAAACTCCAGGTCAAGAAAATACGGCAGGTCACTTGCATATTTGGTCGGACAAAAAGATTAAGCTATTAAATTGAACTAATCAAACATAAAAAAATGGGTGACTTGATATATTTTCGATTGCTATGTCCAATGTCATGAATAGTTGTAGCAACCTTTGGATTTAAGTAACTAGAAATTCAGAACTGGTGAATTGCATCTCCCTTATCTTAAATAGCAAGGGAGATGGCTCCTTTGCTTGTGGGTCTAGCAAAGAAAAGCCGGTTTGAACATCACTAATCGTCTCAGATAGAAACAACGATTTTCTTACCGGTGAAGAGAATAACATTTTGGATTTTTGAGATTACAATGTAATGGTAATCCTTCTCGCTATCGAGATATGATATTGGAGGGAAGGGGCCCGCGTAACTTCTGTCAAGTGAGCACCAGAAGGTGGGGTCGAGAGGGTGGAAGATGAACGAGGATACCGGAAACGCGTGGCGGAGGCGGGGAAATTACGGAGGTACGCGGTCATGGCGAATCGGGGCGAAGCATCCTCGGGATCAACCACCCATATCGAAAGAAAGTTTTCTCGTGTATGCCGGAAAAGTCCGCATCGAGAAGGACACGTAAAATAAAGTAGAAATGCCGAGAGAGAGAGAGAGAGAGAGACAGACAGACAGACGGAGAGAAGTGACGACTCTTGTTGGGAAGCTCGAGAAGTTGACTCCACCAGTCAAAGTCGTGAACTTGCAGACAAAACCTATGACAGGACTAGCCTCGACTGCTCGAATGGGTTTGCTTTTAGGGAATCTGAGCAACCCATTTCCCAAGATCTGTACGAAAATTTTGACTTTCTTGGGTCAGAGTTGCAATATATGGGAGCGGACGAGGGCCTCGACTAGACAAGGATCATCAGCTACAGATCATCTGCTTCTCGTTTCCATTTCGGACCCGCCAACTTCCGTAAAATTTGCTCGAAAGAACCACAGGGGAAGTTGAAGGGTCCTAACGCGCCGCCGCGGACTTTGGCACGAGGAAATCACTGTGCAGAACCGGCTCCTCTACGGTATCTGGACGGGCGAGTGATTCGTCGCCCTCTGCTTGACGTTGCATCTCTTTCCTCCAAGGATGAAGACCGAGCGAGGGGAAAGGGTCGGGGCTAAAACGGGTCAAAAAGTTTGAAAAGTAGAAGTCACCCTAGAATTTTTCTGATGCAAAGATGCTCTTGTTGCTTTGGACCAACTAACCTTATCTAAATTAATTTTTGATGTACAACCGAAAGGGAGTGAAACTTCTTGGTAGTTGAGTCATTACAGGTTAGACATGATGGACATGGTCAGACACAATATGAGAAATATAAATCATTTATTCTTTTTAGGTGGTGTGAATTTCACACATATTTTATATTTTTTATGAGTGTGTGAATAATAGGAAGACGATTTAAGAAAATATACCGGTAGATTTTATTCCCCCATAATCATAAGTAAAAATACTGGTTAAATTTCAGACCGCGGACTTTGTAAAATGTACTTGAAAGAAGCATTGGAAGTCAAGGGTCCTTCTAGCATGCCGCGAATTTTCGCACGATGAAATCATTGTGTGGAGCTGGAGCCTTGACTGTATCCCGACCGTGACAGGTGATTCATCGTCCTACACTCGCGTCTTGTAAAGTGATTCAAGTGATTCGTAGTCCTACGCCTCATGTAGCATCTCTTTTGTCCAAGGATGGAGAAGGAGCATAGGAAAGAGCCAACGCTAAAACGGGTCGAAAAGTTTGAAAAGTAGAAATGTCTTTATACTCTTCTCAGAAAGCTGTGATGATGCCGTCGTTGCTTTCGACCCTTCAGCCTTTAAGATGCACTTGTTTTCATTCACGTAAATAAAATTTTCAATGTACAACGAAAAAGGGGCGGACATGTATGGAACTGATTTAACTCCAAGGCTATACCGGCAACGTTTATTTATGTTGCACACAAGAGTGACAAGGCACTAAAATTGCAATGCAAAAGAAAGAAAGAACTGCATTAGTGTGAAATAAATCTATAGTTGGTTCATCATAAGTCAGACATAATAGACATGGTCAAACATGATGTACGGAGTATAAATAATTTAATTTTTTATGATGGTTTAAATTTCAAACGCATTTTATATTTTTGATGATAGTGTCAATTGTAGGTGGACAACGTAAGAAAACATCCTTGGTAGATTTTGTTGCTTCATAAAAGGGATGAGGATATGCCGATTTCAGAATTTGCCTCAAAATATTAGTCGAGCTCTATTTGTTTCATGAAAAAAACTAATTTAAAATATATTTTTCTAAAAATGATCATTTATATTACTTAAATATTTTCATTATTGTCAATAATTTATGTCAAAATATTTTTGTAAATGATAAAAATATTTTTATTAATTTATTTTTTATAAAAAGTATAATCATTTAAAAATATATATATTTTAAATCATTTGTTTTATCTGCGACTGATCATCTGCTTCTCAGTTCCATCTCAAACGGTGAACTTCGTAAAATTTGCTTTAAGGGCCATAGGAAGATGAGGGTCCTTTTAGCGTGCCATGGATATTCGCACGACGAGATCACCATGCAGAATTGGACCCTCCATGGTATCTCGACCGTGATGAGTGATTCGTCGTCCTATTCTCGATGTTGCATCTCTTTCATCCCAAGGATGGAGATTGGGCGACGAATCCAAAAGTTTGAAAAGTAGAATTTTCTTTAGAAATTTTTAGGAAGCTGTAATGATGCTCCCGTTGCTTTCGAAAAGGAAAATGCCATTTCCCCGATAATGCCTTTCGAAAAGAATGTTTTCCATCGAATTTAGCACTCTTCAGTAGTATTTTTTAAGCAATCTTTTGGTATTTTACTCTTGTTGCTTTCGAAAAGAATGTTTTCGATCGAATTTAGCACTCATCAGCAGTATCTTTTAAGCAATCTTTCGGTATTTTACTACTGATTCGCCTCTGAATTTTCTCGGGACACTAACAAGATCTAATAGAAGTGTTCTTTATTCAGCGATTTCTCGGTCATGGAGAATTGCGAGTTCGTGGGAAACTAGGACACTCTGTATGTCCACTCCCTCCGGCACTACTACAAGCCCGACAAGCATAAGAACTTCCTGGGAAGGCCGTGGAAGGAGTACTCGAGGACGGTCTTCATCGAGTGCAACCTTGAGGCCCTGATCACTCCTCAGGGCTGGATGCCATGTAGCGGGGAGTTCAAGAACACGGAGCTAGGGTCCGACACATCGAGCAAAGTGTCATGGAGTAGTTAGGTCTTGGCCAGGCGCATCGATCCATATTTGGTGAAGAGTTTCACTCAATGAGAACAATTCCTCGATATGCCTCAAAATATTATTTAATGTATATTTCTTGCGATCAATTGGAGAATTGTTTCAATGGCAAAAATTAAAAACAACCCAATCTGTGCATATTCACTCAAAATTTGTTTCTATAATCTCTTTACGATATGACATCTTTTTAAACATTCTTTTCAACAAAGTCTACAATCTCGACGAATTCAATTTTGACCCGATTCCATATCTTTTCTTTAAATTTAGTATTTTTTTAATTGAACTGCATATTTAGTATTTGTTTAATCATTTCATTCAATCTCATGAGGTGTTCTCTACGAGTCCTAGGATAATTGCATGGTTGTAGAAACCTCTTTACACGCCCACATGCATATATGCATGAGCTCTGGGACAATTGCATGGTCAAAAGGTTTCCATGCTTACGTGGACTTTTTTCCACGCGTCGCATTAGTCAACGTCTAGTTTTACATTGAATCATGAATTCTTCTGAAGAATGACCTCTGGGACAATTGCATGGTCAAAAGGTTTCCATGCTTACGTGGACTTTTTTCCACGCGTCGTACTAGTCAACGTCTAGTTTTACATTGAATCATGAATTCTTCTGAAGAGATATACATTTGAATTTTTTTTTTAAGTCCATAAAAATTTTCTCTTTTTCTATGATAAAAAATGTCAATTCTTAAAGTGCAAGCGCGTGCTTTGAGTCGTCTCATTCTCGAAGCTTTGGAATTAGTTGAATTTTGATCATCTTACTCTAACACTCTCTTCTTTAAACCCACAGCCACCCCTGCTCAGTAATTAGACCATCGAAGAATATTACATGCAAATTGAGGATCATGACAATGTGGGTTAGGGCTAATAATTTAAGTTGACGAGTCATAACCATCCTTACGATTCATGGGTTAGCAGTAAAATATTATAATATGTACTAAACAAGCAAAATAATTAAATTACTAACTTTGTTAAATTTTTCCTCTATGTATTTAGTATTTTATTTCAAGTTAACAAACTGCATTTGACAATACGAGTCTTAATATCAAATCTTCAACATAAATGAGCTAATTTTCCAAATTGATTTTCTAAAGGAATTGTTTTGTTTGACTAAAGCAATTTCGATGAAATAACGCACAAGGAGGAGTAAGGATACATGAAGGGGAAGCATAAATAAAGTATTTCAAAAAGCACACCTTATTCGTGGACTTACACGACGGTCCCAAGGTCTTGCAAAAATGGAGTTAAAAACTTTTTGGGCATGTTCTGAAAATTAAAAATTGCGGGCACGAGTCAACCATCTTAGTCAAACAGCAATAATGAAAAAAAGGTAAATAAATACCTCTCTTTTGTCTTTTTGTCTATTTTCTTTATTTGTCTCCTTCTTGGCCACTATCTTCCACACGTTCTTTTTGGATATTGGAGACGAGATTGTAACCGGAAGCCATCCAGAGAGAAGACGTGGCTGCTCTAGCTAGCCGCTTAGCACCATCCATCTTCGTAAACATCTATATATATATATATAATAAACTTATTTACACAAAAGTGCAAACAACTAATCAGAATGTAAATGGATAACTTATGATACATTTGCTTGTCATACTTATTCGAAATTACATATTTTGTTATTAAGAATCATATTGCAGCCGAAAAGACTTTTTCTCTCCCTTTCTCTCCATCTTCTTCTTCAACCTTCTTCAACCTACCATGAGGAGGGTGGGTCTAGGTCAAGTTCATTGATCATTAAGGTGTCATTACCCACCTTAACAACCTCCCTTAACTTAGGGGATCTCTCGTTGTAAGATTTATCAATGTCTGTCCATTTGATATGCAATGATGGTGGGCTACTTGGATTCATCCAATATAATGCCTCGGGAACTGACTTCTTACATCCCCAATTAAAAAGAAATATTTTTCTTCCCTTATTTCTAGGGAATACCCTTGAGTATTAACGTTCCAGAGTTGAAACGAAATAGTTTACAACATACTTAGGTCATTGGTAAACGTCTATATATATATAAAATAAACTTATTTCTACAAAAGTACAAACAACTAATCATAATGTTAAATGATAACTTATGATATATTTGCTCATCATACTTATCTGAAAATTCATGTTTTTGGACTAAGAATCAAATTGTAGCCGAAAAGTTTCTTTCTCTTCCTTTCTCTCCATCCTCTTCTTCTTCCTTTAGCCGTGGGAAGGGTTTGTGCTGATCCCACCATTCTTTCCCTTTCTTGCTAATTTTGTTTGGGTTTTCTTGGTTTTTCTTCTCTTCTTTGTCTAGGTTCGGAGTGCTCTTCTCCCAAATTTAGTTCTAGATATGAGTGTTTGAACTTTTCTCATCTACATATGGGAGTTTAATAAAATAGTTTTCGGAAATTTGATACCCCATGCTTAGTTCATGTATAACTCCTCTCCCTCTGGCTTCAATGGTGATTGTAAAAGTTATGGTGTCTTGTTGAATTACTAAGATTTGCTCTTCCAAATGATAGATCCATATTTGTTCTACCTCCTTTGGTTATTTCTGTATGGCGATAATGTAGAGGAAGCAAAACCCAAGCACATACCACCAATTGACAACCTGGAGAAGAAATTTCCGGTTGTGTTTATTATGAGATTCAGTGACAACCACTAATTATTTTACTTGATAAATCCATTTTTATGGAATGATTGTGTGCGTCACCCTACTCATGCTTTATCGATCCTCTTTATTCTCTAGATTTGGCTTTGTTTTGTGGTATTCCGAGCTTTATTCCACTTTGATTTGCTATGTGATGAAATTCATGTGCTCAACATAAGTCTCATAATATTCTAAAGAATGAATTGAAAATTCAATTTGACAAATTGTAAGTTTTTACCAACATAATCGCGATCGATTTTGATTACTAATCCATGAAATAAGACCGTGGTGACATTTCTTGCAAGCCTATCATTATTTGGATGGGCACGGGATACTGATCGATGACCCGTGACCTAAAGGGAATAGGGATTGTGGAAGGGCTTGATCGAACGTTGTTTTCCAATCTCATTGCATCCGCATTGGATGGAATGAGACTCTTGTGGATACGAACGAGTCTATAGTGATGCGGCGCTATCGATTCTGAATTGATTTTTAACCGGTAACCGATTTAAAAAAATGCACCAATGCAAATAACCACAACAAAACTGAAAAGCGTCATGGGTCCTGTTAAAAATATCTGCCCACGGCATGACTTTTAAACAGCGTGACCAATACGGCGTATGGACTTGTGGTGCTTTTGGACGCAAAGAGAGAGCTACAAAAAGCCTCGCCCATATATTTCCGCTAACTCTTCTTATTTCTAAAAACAAAATGGAAACAATGGATACATAAGAGCAGTGCCGCTACTTCTTTTTGAAGCTAGGAGCATTGAGACACATGTTTCCTTTTTGGTGTCAAATCACTTGATCTTTGTGAGAACGAGGTACGGTGGTGTACAATGTATTTTTTTTTTTTAGAAATAGCTACCAAAATCAATCTTAAACTTATTGTGTGAATATAAATTTTGTTATAAACTTTTTTTTTGTTAAAATAATGATTGACATTTGTGCAAAATGTCAATGCAGTCTTTCTAGTCAATTGCTATCGGAAATTGTGCATTATGTCTTTTGTATGGGTTGCCATTTCGGTGATATCTAAAGGCAATTAGTGGGAATGATTACGTTGGAATTTTGCATTAAGATTTAGGGCTGCTTTGACAAAATTTAAAAGTTTCTGATTGATGCAACCCCATTTTTTCCAATTTAGTAGATTGGCATATGTGTGAAACAAATCTATAGTTGGTTCATCATAAGTCCGACATAATAGACATGGTCAAACATGATGTACGAAGTATAAGAAATTTAATTTTTTATGGTGGTGTAAATTTCAAACGCAATTTATATTTTTGATGATAGTATCAATTGTAGGTGGACAATGTAAGAAAATATCCTCGGTAGATTTTGTTGCTTCATAAAAAGGATGAGGATATGCAAATTTCCCAATATGCTTCAAAATACTAGTCGAGCTCTGTTTATTTGACAAAAAATAATTAATTTAAAATATATTTTTCTAAATATGATCACTTATATTACTTAAATATTTTAATTATTGCCAATAATTTATGTCAAAATATTTTTGTAAATGATGAAAATATTTTTATTAATTTATTTTTGTAAAATATAAATAATCATTATAAAAATTATATATTTTAAATTATTTGTTTTATCTATGACTGATCGTCTGCTTTTCAGTTCCATCTCAAACTATGAACTTCATAAAATTTGCTTGAAGGGGCCATGGGAAGATGAGGGTCCTTTTAGCATGTCACACATATTGGCATGACGAGATCACTATGTAGAACCGGATCCTTGATGTTATCCCGACTGTGATGGATTTGTAGTCCTATGCTTGATGTTGCATCTCTTTTGTCCCAAGGATGGAAATTGGGCGAGGGAAAGGGTCGGGGCCAAAATGGGTCAAAAAGTTTGAAAAGTAGAATTCTCTTTAAAATTTTTTAGGATGCTGAAATGATGCTCCTGTTGCTTTCGAAAAGGAAAATGCCATTTCCTCGATAATGCCTTTTGAAAAGAATGTTTTCGATTGAATTTAGCACTCATTAGTAGTATTTGTTTAAGCAATCTTTTGGTATTTTACTCTCGTTGCTTTCGAAAAGAATGTTTTCAATCGAATTTAGCACTCATCAGTAGTATCTTTTAAGCAATCTTTTGGTATTTTACTACTGATTCGCCTCTGAATTTTCCCGGGACACTGACAAGATCCAATGGGAACTGTTCTTTATTCAAGCTGGCCGGTGATGGTTGTCCATAGAATTGATGATCATTAATTCTTGTCGTGATGCGACGGAGGACATGGCACGTGCCACAAAAGCTTGTCCGTGTCTTGGGGGGTTTCAACAATTCTCATTTCTGTTCTAATACCAAATTTCAGGTTCATGAATGCTGAACTGAAGTTGGCATAGGGTGCTTATTGCAAAATGTGAAGGACCATCAATCTGATTAGCGTTTGACAAATTTGTTGCAGGAATGCTTGGGGACGGATTCATGGCGAGCGGGCTCATGATCCAGAACACCGCTGGTCTGGACGCCCACCGGGCAGTGGCGTTCCGGTCGGACATTGATTTCTCGATCATTGAGAACTGCGAGTTCCTGGGAAACTAGGACACTCTGTACGCCCACTCCCTCCGGCAGTACTACAAGTCCTGCCTCGTCGAGGGTAACGTGGACTTCATCTTCGGGAACACGGCCTCCTACTTCCAGGACTGCCAGATCCTGGTCCGCCCCCGGCAAGTCAAGCTCGAGTAGGGCGAGAACAACGCGGTCGAGGCTTATGGCTGGACCAACCCCGCGCAGTCGACGGGCTTTGTGTACTGCTCGGTCAACGGTACCGAGGATTACATGGTGCTGTACCGGAGCAAGCCCGACGAGCATAAGAACTTCCTGGGGAGGCCGTGGAAGCAGTACTGGAGGACGGTCTTCATCGAGTGAAACCTCGAGGCCCTGATCACTCCTCAGGGCTGGATGCGCGGAGCGGGGATCTCTCCCTGAAGACGCTCTACTACGGGGAGTCCAAGAACACGGAGCTAGGGTCCGACACATCGAGCAAAGTGTCATGGAGTAGTCAGGTCCTAACCGAACTCATGGATACATGTTTGGTGAAGAGTTTCACTCAAGGATAGCATTTCCTCGATTTGCCTCGAAATATTATTTAATGTATATCTTTTGCAATCAAGCGGAGAATTATTTCGATGGTGAAAAATAAAAACAATCCGATTTGTGCACATTCACCCAAAATTTATTTCTGTAATCTCTTTTCGATATGACGTCTTTTTAAATGTTTTTTTCAATAAAGTCTACAATTTCGACGAATTCAATTTTGACCCGATTCCATATCTTTTCTTTAAATTTAGTATTTTTTTAATTGAACTGCATATTTAGTATTTGTTTAATCATTTCATTAGATCTCATGAGGTGTTCTCCCAAATAAGATTGTACCTACGAGTCCTAGGATAATTGCATGGTCGTAGAAACCTCTTTACACGCCCACATGCATGTATGCATGAGCTCTAGGACAATTGCATGGTCAAAAGGTTTCCAAGCTTATGTGGACCTTTTTCCACGCGTCGCACTAGTCAACATCTAGTTTTACATCGAATCATAAATTCTTAGAGAGACGTACGTTTGATTTTTTTTTTTTTAAAGTCCATAAAAATATTTTCTCTTTTTCTATGATAAAAAATGTCAATTCTTAAAGTGCAAGCGCGTGCTTTGAGTTGTCTCACTCTCGATGCTTTGGAATTAATTGAATTTTGATCATCTTACTCTTAACACTCTCTTCTTTAAACCCACAGCCACCCCTGCTCAGTAATTAGACCATCGAAGAATATTGCATGCAAATTGAAGATCATGACAACGTCGGTTAGGGCTAATAATTCAAGTCCACGAGTCATAACCATTCTTAGGATTCATGGATTACCGGTAGAATATTATAATACATAATGAACAAGCAAAATAATTAAATTACTAACTTTGCTAAGTTTTTTCTCTATGTATTTAGTAATTTATCTTGTGTCAATGAACTCTGTTTGACGATACGAGTCTTAATATCAAACCTTCGACATAAGTGAGCTGATTTTCCAGATCGATTTTCTAAAGGAATTGTTTTGTTTGACTAAAGCAATTTCGATGAAATAACACACAAGAAGGAGTAAGGATACATGAAGGGGAAGCATAAATAAAGTATTTTAAAAAGCACACCTTATTCATGGACTTACACGACGGTCCCAAGGTCTTGCTAAAATGGAGTTAAAACTTTTTGGGCATGTTCTGAAAATCAAAAATTGCGGGCACGAATCAACCATCTTAGTCAAACAGCAATAATGGAAAAAAGGTAAATAAATACCTCCTTTTTGTCTTTTTTTTTTTTTTCTATTTTCTTTATTTGTCTCCTTCTTGACCACTATCTTCCATACGTTCTTCTTGGATATTGGAGACGAGATTGTAACCGAAAGCCATCCAGAGAGAAGACGTGGCTGCTCTAGCTGGCCGCCTAGCCCCATCCATCTTTGTAAACATCTATATACGTATACATGCATGTATATATGTATATATATAATAAACTTATTTACACAAAAGTGCAAACAACTAATCATAATGTTAAAGGATAACTTATGATACATTTGCTTGTCATACTTATCCGAGATTACATGTTTTGTTACTAAGAATCATATTGCGGCCAAAAAGACTTTTTCTCCCCCTTTCTCTCCATCCTCTTCTTCAACCTACCACGAGGAGGGTGGGTCTAGGTCAAGTTCATTGATTATTAAGGTGTCATTACCTTCACCTTAACAACCTCCCTTAACTTAGGGGATCTCTGAGGTACGGACCTTTGGAGTGCCAAAAGTTGGCACAAAGGGACACTTAAGTGCCAAAAGTTACAAAATGTACACTTAAGTGCCAAAATCGGAGCAAAATGAATCACTTAAGTGCCAATGGCGAAAAATTCCGACCAAATTGTCATGTGTCCATTTTCTGGCGATTTCATTTGCTGACGGAGCATTTTTTTCAAAATAAAAAATCCACGTGGCAATTTTTTTTAAAAAAATTGTCCACGTTAGATCTTTGAAAAATTAAAATCGATTTTATTAAAAAAAAAAAAAGGGGGAGGAGGGGATCGGCGAGGGCTGTGCAGCCCTCGCCGATCCCCTCCCCCCCATTTTTATATAAATAAAATTGATTTTATAATAATATATTTTTAATTATTTAATATTATTTAATTAATAAATTTTAAATCTACGTCAGCTAAAATGACGTCGTTTTGGCTGATTTTTGGCCAATTCAGTTTCTGGCAAGCCACGTAGGCAGGAAAATTAATAAAAAAATTGCCACGTAGGATTTCCGGTAGGATTCCGGCGACTTGGCACTTAAGTGATCCATTTTTTTTTAAAAGTAGCACTTAAGTGTACCTTTTGTAACTTTTGGCACTTAAGTGTCTTTTCGTGCCAACTTTTGGCACTCCTGCTGTACTTATGCCGGGGATCTCTTGTTGTAAGATTTATCAATGTTTGTCCATTTGGTATGCAATGATGGTGGGCTACTTGGATTCATCCGATGTAATGCCTCGGGAATCCGACTTCTTACATCCCCAATTAAAGAGAAATAATTTTCTTCCCTTATTTCTAGGGAATACCCTTGAATATTAACGTTCCAAAGTTGAAACGAAATAGTTTACAACATGCTTAGATCGTTGGTAAGTGTCTATATATATATAATAAACTTATTTCTACAAAAGTACAAACAACTAATCATAATGTTAAATGATAACTTATGATATATTTGCTCATCATGCTTATCTGAAAATTCATGTTTTTTGACTAAGAATCAAATTGTAAGCGAAAAGTCTTTTTCTCTCCCTTTCTCTCAATCCTCTTCTTCTACCTTTAGCCGTGGGAAGGGTTTGTGCTGATCCCACCATTCTTTCCCTTTCTTGCTAATTTTGTTTGGGTTTTCTTGGTTTTTCTTCTCTTCTTTGTCTGGGTTCAGAGCGCTCTTCTCCCAAATTTAGTTCTAGATATGAGTGTTTGAACTTTTCTCATCTACATATGGGAGTTTAATAAAATAGTTTTCAGAAATTTGATACCCCATGCTCAGTTCATGTATAACTCCTCTCCCTCTGGCTTCAATGGTGATTGCAAAAGTTATGGTGTCTTGTTAAATTACTAAGATTTGCTCTTCCAAATGATAGATCCATATTTGTTCTACCTCCTTTGATTATTTCTGTATGGCGATAATGTAGAGGAAGCAAAACCCAAGCGCATACCACCAATTGACAACCTGGAGAAGAAATTTCCGCATGTGTTTATTTTGAGATTTAGTGACAACCACTAATTATTTTACTTGATAAATCCAATTTTATGGAATGATTGTGTGCGTCGCCCTACTCATGCTTTACTGATCCTCTTTATTCTCTGGATTTGGCTTTGTTTTGTTGTATTCTGAGCTTTATTCCACTTTAATTTGCTATGTGATGAAATTCATGTGCTCAACATAAGTCTCATAATATTCTAAAGAATGAATTGAAAATTCAATTTGACAAATTGTAAGTTTTACCAACATAATCGCGATTGATTTTGATTACTAATCCGTGAAATAAGACCGTGGTGACTTTTCTTGCAAGCCTGTCATTATTTGGATGGGCACGGGATACTAATCGATGACCCATAACCTAAAGGGAATAGGGATTGTGGAAGGGCTTGATCGAACATCATTTTCCATTCTCATTGCATCCACATTGGATGGAATGAGACTCTTGTGGATACGAATGAGTCTATAGTGATAAGGTGCTATTGATTCTGAATTGATTTTTAACCGGTAACCGATTTCGAAAATGCACCAATGCAAATAACCTCAACAAGACTGAAAAGCGTCATGGGTCCTGTTAAAAATATCTGTCCACGGCATGACTTTTAAACAGCGTGACCAATACGGCGTATGGACTTGTGGTGCTTTTGGACGCAAAGAGAAAGAGCTACGAAAAGCCTCGTCCATATATTTCCGCTAACTCTTCTTATTTCTAAAAACAAAATGGAAACAATGGATGCATAAGAGCAGTGCCGCTACTTCTTTTTGAAGTCAGGAACATAGACAAACATGTTTCCTTTTTGGTGTTAAATCACTCGATCTTTGAGAGAACTAGGTACGGTGGTGTACAATGTTTTTTTTTTGTTTTAAAGGGGATAGTTACCAAAATCAATCTTAAACTTATTGTGCGAATATAAATTTTGTTATAAACTTTTTTTTTGTTAATATAATGATTGACATTTGTACAAAATGAAATTGTGCATCATGTCTTTTGTATGGGTCGCCATTTCGGTGATATCTAAAGGCAATTGGTGAGAATGATTACGTTGGAATTTCGCATTAAGATTTAGGGCTGCTTTGACAAAATTTAAAAGTTTCCAATTGATGCAACCCCATTTTTTCCAATTTAGTAGACTGGCATATGTGTGAAACAAATCTATAGTTAGTTCATCATAAGTCAGACATAATAGACATGGTCAAACATGATGTATGAAGTATAAGAAATTTAATTTTTTATGGTTGTGTAAATTTCAAATGCATTTTATATTTTTGATGATAGTATCAATTGTACGTGGACAATGTAAGGAAATATTCTTGGTAGATTTTGTTGCTTCATAAAAAGGACGAGGATATGCAAATTTCCCAATATGCCTCAAAATATTAGTCGAGCTCTGTTTATTTTACAAAAAATAATTAATTTAAAATACATTTTTCTAAAAACGATCACTCATATTACTCAAATATTTTTATGATTGCCAATAATTTATGTCAAAATATTTTTGTAAATGATGAATATATTTTTATTAATTTATTTTTGTAAAATATAAATAATCATTATAAAAATTATTTATTTTAAATCATTTGTTTTATCTACGACTGATCATCTACTTCTCAGTTCCATCTCAAACTATGAACTTTATAAAATTTGCTTGAAGGGCCATGGGAAGATGAGGGTCCTTTTAGCATGTCACACAAATTCGCACAACGAGATCACTATGTAGAACCGGATCCTTGATGATATCCCGACCGTGATGGATTCATAGTCCTACGCTTGATGTTGCATCTCTTTTGTCCCAAGGATGGAGATTGGGCGAGGGAAAGGGTCGGGGCTAAAATGGATCAAAAAGTTTGAAAAGTAGAATTCTCTTTAGAAATTTTTAGGAAGCTGAAATGATGCTCCCGTTGCTTTCGAAAAGGAAAATGCCATTTCCTCGATAATGCCTTTTGAAAAGAATGTTTTCGATCGAATTTAGCACTCATTAGTAGTATTTGTTTAAGCAATCTTTTGGTATTTTACTCGCGTTGCTTTTGAAAAGAATGTTTTCGATCGAATGTAGCACTCATCAGTAGTATCTTCTAAGCAATCTTTTGATATTTTACTACTGATTCGCCTCTGAATTTTCCCGGGACACTGACAAGATCCAATGGGAACTGTTCTTTATTCAAGCTGGCCAGTGATGGTTGTCCACAGAATTGATGATCACTAATTCTTGTCGTGATGCGACGGAAGACATGGCACGTGCCACAAAAGCTTGTCCGTGTCTTGGGGGATTTCAACAATTCTCATTTCTGTTCTAATACCAAATTTCAGGTTCATGAATGTTGAACTGAAGTTGGCATAGGGTGCTTATTGCAAAATGTGAAGCACCATCAATCTGATTAGCGTTTGACAAATTTGTTGCAGGAATGCTTGGGGACGGATTCATGAGAGCGGGCTCACGATCCAGAACACCGCCGGTCCCGACGCCTGCTAGGTGGTGGCATTCCGGTCGGGCAGCGATTTCTCGGTCATGGAGAATTGCGAGTTCGTGGGAAACTAGGACACTCTGTATGCCCACTCCCTCCGGCAGTACTACAAGCCCGACAAGCAGAAGAACTTCCTGGGGAGGCCGTGGAAGGAGCACTCGAGGACGGTCTTCATCGAGTGAAACCTCGAGGCCCTGATCACTCCTCAGGGCTGGATGCCATGGAGCGGGGATCTCGCCCTGAAGACGCTCTACTACGGGGAGTCCAAGAACACGGAGCTGGGGTCCGACACATCGAGCAAAGTGTCATGGAGTAGTCAGGTCCTAACCGAACACATGGATACGTGTTTGGGGAAGAGTTTCACTCAAGGATAGCATTTCCTCGATATGCCTCGAAATATTATTTAATGTATATTTTTTGCAATCAAGCGGAGAATTATTTTGATGGTGAAAAATAAAAACAACCCGATTTGTGCACATTCATCCAAAATTTATTTCCGTTATCTCTTTTTGATATGACGTCTTTTTAAATATTCTTTTTAATAAAGTTTACAATCTCAACCAATTCAATTTTGACTTGATTCCATATCTTTTCTTTAAATTTAGTATTTTTTTAATTGAACTGCATATTTAGTATTTGTTTAATCATTTCATTAGATCTCATGAGGTGTTCTCCCAAATAAGATTGTACCTAAGAGTCCTAGGATAATTGCATGGTCATAGAAACCTCTTTACACGCACCACATGTATATATGCATGACCTCTAGGACAATTGCATGATCAAAAGGTTTCCATGTTTATGTGGACTTTTTCCACGCGTCACACTAGTCAACGTCTAGTTTTACATCAAATCATAAATTCTTCTAGAGAGACGTACGTTTGAATTTTTTTTTAAAGTCCATAAAAATTTTCTCTTTTTCTATGATAAAAAATGTCAATTCTTGAAGTGCAAGCGCGTGCTTTGAGTTGTCTCACTCTCGATGCTTTGGAATTAATTGAATTTTGATCATCTTACTCTTAACACTCTCTTCTTTAAACCCACAGCCACCCCTGCTCAGTAATTAGACCACCGAAGAATATTGCATGCAGATTGAAGATCATGACAATGTCGGTTAGGGCTAATAATTCAAGTCAACGAGTCATAACCATTCTTAGGATTCATGGGTTACCGGTAGAATATTATAATACGTACTGAACAAGCAAAATAATTAAATTACTAACTTTGTTCAGTTTTTTCTCTATGTATTTAATAATTTATCTCGTGTCAACGAACTTTGTTTGACGATACGAGTCTTAATATCAAACCTTCGACATAAGTGAGCTGATTTTCCAGATCGATTTTCTAAAGGAATTGTTTTGTTTGACTAAAGCAATTTCGATGAAATAACACACAAGAAGGAGTAAGGATACATGAAGGGGAAGCATAAATAAAGTATTTTAAAAAGCACACCTTATTCATGGACTTACACGACGGTCCCAAGGTCTTGCTAAAATGGAGTTAAAACTTTCTGGGCATGTTCTGAAAATCAAAAATTGCGGGCACGAATCAACCATCTTAGTCAAACAGCAATAATGAAAAAAAGGTAAATAAATACCTCTTTTTTTGTCTTTTTGTCTTTTTTTCTATTTTCTTTATTTGTCTCCTTCTTGACCACTATCTTCCATACGTTCTTCTTGGATATTGGAGACGAGATTGTAACCGAAAGCTATCCAGAGAGAAGACGTGGCTGCTCTAGCTAGCCGCCTAGCCCCATCCATCTTTGTAAACATCTATATACGTATACTTGCACATATATATATAAACTTATTTACACAAAAGTGCAAACAACTAATCATAATGTTAAAGGATGACTTATGATACATTTGCTTGTCATACTTATCCGAGATTATATGTTTTGTTACTAAGGCTCCGTTCGTTTCATGGAAAATAACTTACAGGAAAATATTTTCCGAATTTTCCGACGTTCGTTTTACGGAAAATAAATTCATTGGGGAAAATATTTTCCATGAAAGAAAAAAAATCTTCTAAAGTGAGGGAAAATGTTTTCCACATTTGAAAAAGTGGAAAACATTTTCCACATCCACTCTCTCTTATCTTACACTCTCCATTACTCTTCACTTATTTCTTTTATTTTTAGATTTATTTTTTTCATAAATTCGAATTTTTTTTATTTTTTAATAAAATCGATTTTTTATTTTTTATTTTTCTGTCTTTCTTTTTGCTGTTTTTTTTTTTGGCCGATCGTCAGCCACGGCAACGGCCGGTGACCAACAATAGGCGAGCCGAGCTTGCCAAATCAGTGACGCCCGAGCATCACAAGACGGAAACTTATTTCCAAATTTACCCATTTTTAAAATAAAATATTGTAATCCTCTCTTCCCTCGCTTTACGAACCCAGTGCCCTCGTGCTTACCTCTCTTTGCTCCCTTCAAAATAATCAAATCCCTCTTTTTTAAAGTAGAACAAAGTCAATCGCTTGCCCTAATTGGTCGATCTCCCTCACTCAGCTTTTGCATGGTGTTGTGCTTCTTCTTCCTCCCGGTAGTTTAACTATTTTTCAAATTAAAGCTGCATAACTCGCGATGTCGATCTGCGAGGCTCAAGCCTCATTACCTTGAGCTCACCTTGCTGGTGAGCTGATCATGCGAGCTCGCCAGAGGTAGGCGAGCCTTGAGCCTTGCTAGCAAGGTGAGCTTGAGGCATGGCCGGCAACTCCAAGGAAGGAGAGAATATAAAATAAAGAAAAAAAATTTAATAATATATTTTAAAAAATAATAAATAACGATTTTAAAAAATAAAATAATAAAAAAATTATTGAAAAAGAATTTGTAAAGGAAAATATTTTCCCAAGCGAACAGCAGAAAATATTTTCCATTTCAAAATCAAATTTTACCCGAACACAGGAAAATAATCACGTTTTCCTGGAAAATAACTTCTTGGAAAATATTTTCCAAAAAAGTAACATTTTCCATGAAACGAACGGAGCCTAAGAATCATATTGCAGCCGAAAAGACTTTTTCTTCCCCTTTCTCTCCATCCTCTTCTTCAACCTACCACGAGGAGGGTGGGTTTAGGTTAAGTTCATTGATTATTAAGGTGTCATTACCTTCACCTTAACAACCTCCCTTAACTTAGGGGATCTCTCGTTGTAAGATTTATCGACATTTGTCCATTTGATATGCAATGATGGCAAGCTACTTGGATTCATATGATATAATGACTCATGAACCCAACTTCTTACATCCCCAATTAGAGAGAAATATTTTTGTTCCCTTATTTCTAAGGAATATCCTTGAGTATTAATGTTCCAGAGTTGAAATGAAATAGTTTACAACATGCTTAGATTGTCGGTAAACGTCTATATACATATACATGTATATATATAATAAACTTATTTCTACAAAAGTACAAATAACTAGTCATAATGTTAAATGATAACTTATGATATATTTGCTCATCATACTTATCAGAAATTACATGTTTTTTGACTAAGAATCAAATTGTAGCCAAAAAGTCTCTTTCTCTCCCTTTCTCTCCATCCTCTTCTTCTACCTTTAGCTGTGGGAAGGGTTTGTGCTGATCCCACCATTCTTTCCCTTTCTTGCTAATTTTGTTTGGGTTTTCTTGGTTTTTCTTCTCTTCTTTCTCTAGGTTTAGAGCTCTCTTCTCCCAAATTTAGTTCTAGATATGAGTGTTTGAACTTTTCTCATCTACATATGGGAGTTTAATAAAATAGTTTTCGGAAATTTGATACTCCGTACTTAGTTCATGTATAACTCATCTCCCTCTGGCTTCAATGGTGATTGCAAATATTATGGTGTCTCGGTGAATTCCTAAGATTTGCTCTTCCAAATAATAGATCCATATATGTTCTACTTCCTTTGTGTTATTTCCGTATGGCAATAATGTAGGGGAAGCAAAACCCAGGCACATACCACCAATTGACAACCTAGAGAAGAAATTTCCGGCATATGTTCATTATGAGATTCGGTGACAGTCACTTATTATTTTACTTGATAAATCCATTTTTATGGAATGATTATGTGCATCACCCTACTCATGATGTACTGATCCTCTTTATTCTTAGGATTTGGCTTTGTTTTGTGGTATTATGAGCTTTATTCCACTTTGATTTGCTTTGTGATGAAACTCAAGTCCCCAGCGGAGTCGCCAAGCTGTCGCGACCTCCCCTCGAAGGGTGCATCACCTAGGGTCTGGCTAATGGATTACTAAGCCTAAACTTAGTTCGGGCTCTCCCAAGCCCATACCAATTCACGACTTAGGGTTTAAGTTTTTTAACATGCCAATGATTTTCACTTAGGAGTCGCCACTAATCTATTTTTGGTGGGTTGATTAGAAACCCAAGTAAAGTAACGGGAGAATTACTTCACTCCTACGAACCAGAGACTATGGGATCGGGGACTTGATTACGTTAGATTTCTCTAACGCCCTTTCGGTACCTTTTCTCTTTTATTAAAAAAAATGTTTTGCAGGCAGTTTGGATTGATTTTAATTTAATTCCTAACATGCAATGTGATCATGCGAGTGAGCAATCATTATTTAACACTCAATAAAGCAATAAATAAATTGCAAGCTCAGGGAAGGGATACTTACCTTGAAGCAACGAAAGCATCTGCAATGTTAGCTTAAAAAATCACATCACTAATCCTAGATATGATTTCTAATTAACATGCAATCATTCAACTTTTAAGGTTTTAAATCACCTAATGAGGCCTAAAAAAAACTAAGTGCAATGCATGCGATGACGTGCAAAAGTGTCTAACTATAATAACATGCCACATGCAACCTAATATGCAAATTATATGTTACGTGACATTAATTATTTAACTTAATCTAATGTTAGAAAATATTTAATGCAACTATCCTAGCATGCCACGCATTCGAATGACCCTAAACATGCAATGACTAGATAACACATGGAAGATGATCTAATTCTAGATGACATGAGCATGGCAATTTTTATGTTTTTTTATAATAAAAATTCGGAATTAAGAAACAACCTATATGCAAACTATCCTAAAAGAAAATATTCTAACAAGAACCACATCTAACTAAACTATATTTTTTTGTGGGTTTTCAATTTGAGCAGATGCATCAAGAAAAGCATGGTAACAAATCAGGCAAGATATTTTCCACATCCATTTAATTTTGGAAACAAATAAAATTGACGAATCGTATCTCGGGCATGAGATCGGATTAGCCAATATTCCAGAAAATCGCGAATCGTATCTCGGGCGTGAGATCAGATTGACGATTTTTCCGTGCGATTGCGAGTCATATTTCGGGCATGAAATCGGACTGACAATTATAAGCACGTTGTGAAACAAGGAAAATTTCCTAGTTCACGAGGGGTCATGAAATCTTTTGGATATGGCAATATTGATCAAATATTCAACTAAGATCGCAATTCCATGAACTAGGCAATAAAATATGAGAAAATTACATTAATAAGGATTCTCACCTAGCTTTCGATATCGCACGAGCAAAGTTTCCAAATCGGGGCTCGTCGGACAACGGGATCGGCGAGTTGTGGTGGTGCTCGCCTTAGGTAGTGATGGTTATTGATCCCATAACTAGATGTCCTGCAATGGAAAGATTGATTACGATGATAAAGAGCAAAGCTTGCTAGACGCCAATGAGGTGCGGTGGCGTGAGGAGCTGCTGCAACGTCTTCAAGGAAGAGACACCGAATAGTCTCGAATTGGTCACCTTGCTGACCCTTCGACCTCTTTGACCGAATCTGAGGTTTTCCTTTGATTATCAAACTTTGACTCCCTCTAAAGAAAAACCAGATTGTTGGAGTTTATCGCTACGAGGGTGTTGCAATAGCACTGCGGCTTTGTGCAACACGTGGCTGCTTTGTCGTTGATGCTGGGAGTCGTGGTGTAGGGACCTCTCGGCCACGGGTCAACAGGTTGTCATCGGCACAACAGGGACCGTCGAGGGTAAGAGACAGCAGCAACGTCGTCCCGCGTTGATGCGGGAGATAGCGGCGCGGATTGGAAGCAAACGTGTCTAGCTCGGGCCAGGCATGGGAAGAAGCTGGGCGAGGATCAACAAGCAGTATCTCGTCATGGACAAGGCTTGGCGGTGACAATCAGGGCGTCAGCACAGCGGAGCAGCAAACGTGGTCGTCATCAACCCGGTTGGTAAATCACGAACAGCAAGGACCCGGGCTTGCGGTGGTGGCGCAAGTAGTGGGTCGGCAATAAGACTCAGCAGCGTGTCGAGGAGATGGAGGAGCACGGTCGCTGTCGTCTCTCTACTCTCTTTTTTTTTTTGTGTTTTTTCTTGTCGTCCCCCTCTTCAGTGTGTGTGGTCTTTTTATAGGCAGAAGGGTTTGAGCCATCAAGGAAAGAAAGCAGATTTTATTTTCTCTTGGGATACTTTAAAATATATTCCACTTTCCTTGTGTATTGCGCGTCCATGTGCCCTCATTGAAGGATGTGCACATCTTTCCTTCTTTGAAGAAGGAAACATGTTGCTCAATATATGCTCTTTACATGCAACAAATCTTTTCTTACTCTCTTTCATTACCTTTGTGCGCATGTTCGCATCGAATCGCAAAATATGAATATTCTTCGCCAATTTTATTTCCTTAAGCCAAATATCAGCCCCAAATTGACCCAACATTGCCAAAAATTCAAGATCGTAATAGAGTTGTCCGAATTCCGAATCTTGCAAAGATGAGCTCACAATTTATCCTTGATGATATGTGAATATATTACCCAAATATATGAAAAATCCACCGTCGCGTCATCGAATATTTCGGAATATATCAATCTTCCCACTCGTCGATCTTGAACGGGCGTGGCCAAATTTTCACTTATTGTGGGCTTAGTCAAACTCGTTGAGTTAAAGCTTAGAACCATCAATTGAAGCCCATGCCACATGTCCAATGCAAATGCAATAATAAATGCTCCTAAAACTATATGCTATGAATTTAATCCTAATATTTTTTGTTTAAGGGTTAAAATTAATCCCTAAATTTTCGTGCATTAAATTATGAATGATCAATCAAAATTTAGGTGTCAACAGCTGCCCCTCTTTGAAGGTGAGCTCGCAGAGGTTGCATTCAAAGATAAATTGAAACCTAAATTTTGACCATGCATATGCAATATAATGTTTTTTTTTTTGTAGGAAAATGAGTCCCATTTTAAAATGCAATATGATATGATGCATGGAAAAGCTAATGCAAAGTATGAAAAGGAAAAAAAAGAAAGAAAGAAAGAAAGAAAAATGAAAAATGAAAAAAGAAAAAAAACGTACCCGTAGTTACTTACCAATCAATATGGTAAAGCACCTTGAGGTGCAGGATGATTTTTTTTTTTTTTTTACTCCACAAGCATTTGGTTTTCATTCCAGATTTCTTGAAGAGTAATGTTTATCGAATTGCCTAGATCCAAACTGAGGCAATCGATTGAATTTAATCAACATACGCTCAATGTTAGGTGAGACGACCATTGGAACAAGATGTCTTGAAATACCTAGATCAAAACTAAGGTATAACAAGAAAAATCAAAGAACATTCATATCCTGAATGAAATGTTCAAATGAAAAGATTCGAGACATTTAGACTAAGACTGAAATGTCAAGAATTGAGAAACTTAACCAATAAACACTCAATGTTAGGTGAGATGAATATTGAATTAAGACAACTTAACCAATAGATGCTCAATGTTAGGTGAGTCAAATATTGGATTAAGATAACTCGAAAAAAAATCATAGAACATTCATATCCAGAATGAAATGTTCAATGAAACTTAACCAATAAACACTCAATGTTAGGTGAGATGAATATTGGATTAAGACAACTTTGCCAATAGATGCTCAATGTTAGGTGAGTCAAATATTGGATTAAAATGATTCGAAATACCTAGATCCAAACTAAGGTATAATGAGAAAAATCAAAGAACATTCATATCCAAAATGAAATGTTCAACAAAAATATTGTGTAACATTTAGATCCAAACTGAAATGTTAACTTATGGGAGGAGTTGCCAAATTTTGCTTTGGGAACTCAAAGGTATTAGATACTCACCTGGCGACATTTTTGACCCTTAGAGAAAATGTCTCTAAGGTGATGAGGAGATTTTCGGCTACAACAGCACACCAGGTGGATAAAGAGGAACTTTGGGCTACGGGAGCATGCCAGATTGATAAAGAGACTCCGGGCTATGGAGGCACGCCGTGTCGATTAAGAAGGACATCAGGCTATAGAAGGATGCCCTGTCGATGGAAAGGATTCTGGGCTACAGAAGCACGCCAGGTTGATGAGAAAACTCCAAGCTACAGAAGTAGGCCGTGCTGAGAGAAAGCAACTCTAGGTTACAGAAGAACACTAGGTTGATGAGCACGCCATTTCGATTAATAGGGACATCAGGCTGCGGAAGCACACCATGTCGATTTCCTGTAGAGATAAAATTCAAGAATGTTTGGATGAATTTCGAGGCTTTAGAGAGCAACTCGAACGTCGAGTATTATTTGGTCTTCAAGAAAATATTATCTATCAGACACAATTAGAGCAAAATTGATATGCATTCATAAAAAAGGTAGATAATTTGAGCTACTCTAGAATGCACATTTCAATCCAATCAAAGTTTATGCACAATGATTTTACCATGTTTGCACAACCAAATTGCCACTAGGGAGAAGAATCTTGCAAAACAACTTTCACTCATGACATGAATTTCTTAAGAATGCTCAATGAGAGACTTTGAGTTAGAAAGGACTTTCACTCACTCTAATTCAAAATGGCTATTTTATGAGAATCACTCTATCTCACTATCATCATATCGACAAGGGTCCAAGTATTCTTGCAAGCAGTACGACCTTACCAATCTGAGAGGTCTTTAATAGGGACCTTAATGTGGGCTTGGTCAACGGCTTAACAACGGGGACTCTTTGAGTCAAGGCTATTGAAAAATAATATTCCATGATCACCTTCGGGTTTACAAGTCAAGAACCCTGCAAAATGAGATATAAATAATCTTGCTCGCACTTCTTCGAGCAATGCTTAAAACATGTGAACACCCACATTAATTCAAGTGCCCTAATCTGAAGAGACTTTATAAGGGACGTAACGTAGGCTAGGTTCACGGGTTGAGAAATGAAAGGATTATCAAGCTCAAAATGTGTATAGATGGGTGAGAGTTGGTGATCATCTTGGCATTATCGCCGGTCTTCGTCTTCACCATTAAGGATTGTCTTCAAAATGTGCTCTATTGATTGTAAAAGTTTTGCACTTGAGTTCTTTGAGTACCGCTCCATTGGGGATAGAACTTTTCACAATTGATAGTCATCCATCTCGACTCTTTTTCATTTTCTCCTTTGGGCATTGGCCTTGCTTTTACCAGGCACACCGCTTTTTCTTGCCCCTCTTTTTACTCTTATGTCTACGGGCATCGGCCTTGCTTTTACTAGGCACACTGCTTTTTTCATGCCCCCTAGTTCTATTTTTACCACTGACACACTGTCTATAATGCATTAGTCTTTCATTTGGACTTTTGAAGGTCTTCACATTTTGTTGACGCTCTAGACCATGTTGTTTCTTGAATGGTTACTTTATACTTGCCCCAGTGTGGGGGATGATCACCAACTGGGTTCAAAGAAATAAATTTGTAGGATCAAGAGGGCTATGCAATGGATATAAGTGTGTAGGATAGAGAAAAAAAAATGTTCTTCGTCATCCTAAGGCACTTGGATTATTGTTTGAGTTCATCTGCAATAAGATACCCAAAGATTGATGCAAGTGAGAGCAAGAGAATTTTTATCCATTTTTCTCACCATGTGATGCCAACTTACCTCCAGTTTGCCCCAATATGTGGTGGTTCTTGACAGGGGTAATTTGAAAGAAATCTCCACAAGTGTATAAGGCTCAAAGGGGTTAAGTAATGGATCACTTGCAGTGTTTGGGATGCAAAAATGAATTGCCCCTCATCATTTCAGTCATCGTACCTTTCGCAAGAAAACCCTTTACCTTGTGGATATGGAAATTGCTGCACTCATCTCACAAGTGTATAAGTAAGGGACTGTGTATAGGACATGTTTTTGCCTTTCATCATCCTGACACATGTCTCACTTAGCATTCTTAAGAATTGGATGTCATTCATTGAATCGCACATATTGACAAATCTCCATGTGAAATTAGTAATTAAGCAAGTAAAATCACCATGCAAATTCTCTTTTCAAAAGAGCTCAACAACTTTTAGCTTGAAAAGCTTTGTGACTTCGGAACAATTCAAAAATTGTTTTCACAAGCATGAAAAACATGATATTGAGCATTCATTCAAGGAATTGTCCTATAAAGGGACTCTATCAGCAATCAGTGTCCTTGGATTACCCCTATTTGAAGGGAACGAACACATAAATTGATCAATTGAGAATGGAAATCGATCCTTAATTCGATAAATGCTCCATTCCTGCTTTTGCCTCAGCACAATAGAATGTGCATGAATAGGACACTATGCAAGAGAATGTAAATTGAACATCCATTTTGGCTTAGATTGAGATTTCATCTCAATTGAGTCACTATCAAAATCTGCTATTCCCCTGATCCATCACCTGCAAGGAAAAGAACAAACTGTCAATTCCATAATTAATTATATTCAAGGATGAAATGTACCTTTTTCATCAAAGAGGATGGTCCTCTTTGACCTGCCCCTCACTTTATCTGGGAGATGAGAAATGTATGAGTGACTTTGCTTGGATTTTCGGGATAGATATCTCAAGTATCAACAAGAGATGCCCCACATTAACTCTTTGGAGTTGTGCTCTCAACCTAATTGAATCAAGTCAATGGGTCCATTACATCTTGTTGTGCCTTTTTCCGATGTTCTTTCCTTAGGCCAAGAAAATTATGCTCTGAGACATGAAGCAAGTGAGTTAGAATAATAAACAGACCAACTGGAATGCATAATTTTGGAAATGGCTCCAAAAAAGTTTTCTTTTGATTTTCCTTTTGGGTGAGGAAACACAATGAAGTCCAGCCCTCAGAATTTTCCTTGGATTTTTCTTTTCTTTTATTGGTTGGATATCGTCACCGGGCTGGTTTGGTGTACCTCATTATGCCCTCAAAACAAAACTTGTAATTCTATTGATATTCATCAATCCAATTACATTTATTGAAATGAAAAGTGTGATAATAAAATCCTAACAAGCAAATCCTAACAAGCAGGAAAAATTCCCACGCAGGGGAGGGTGCAATCGAACATGCCCCTAATAAAATAGGGAAGTCAAACTACTTAAAACCATGAATCACATGTGTTTAGTTTCTTCGCCTTCATGAGCCTTATGAGGCAGACCCTCCAGGTCAGATATTCTCCCTTCTAGATACGTCACCAATGTTTTCATGGCAGCATCAAATTCAACTTCTTCACGAGAATGAGATGGTTCAAGAGTCCTTTTGGCTCTTTTCCTCGGGTCAAAATTCTCCACTGAAGATGATGCATCCATGTCATCGTGGCACTTTTGCTTCACGAGAGAAACTACAGTAGCACGTAGCTCGTCAACCTGACTTTCAAGGCTTGCAATTTGCTTGCTCATGTCATTAACAACACAGTTCAACACTTCATTTTGATCGGTCATTTTTGCCCGTGGCCATGTATGAACGACTGATGGTTGATGATCCATAATCACCTAGTTTGAAGAAAAGAGAACACATAAGCATCGCATATGGAACGTACCAGTCCATGACAAAAGTCTAGCCACTTTTATTTATTAATGGAAGTATTTTACGTGAAGTAAAAACTTGAAATGCCCTAAACAAATGAACTAGGAAAGTAAAGAACTCAACTAGACATTAAACTAAAAGAAAATAGACTCGAGACATTTCACTTGGCTTGATCAAGATACAATTGGGAAACTTTTAGACGAAATCGCTTATTTTCCTCCGCAAGATGTGCCGCACGCCTTTTGGTCTCTTCAGCAACTCTTTTGAGGCGTCTATTCTCCGCATGGTTGGTGATCTTCTTGGGCACTTTCGGTATCTTCGGGTGTAGCTCCTTTGGGATCTTGTGCCGTTGAATATATTCGATAGAGGCATAGTACCTTCTTTCTCTACCCTTCAACTCCTTCTCTGGCCATATGAGCTTCCGTGGGTGGCACATATCCCACATCGATTTGATTGTAAGAACAGAATCCTCATGGTCTTGATTCTCGTCAGTGAAGTTAACTTGGAGCGGGTCTGTTTCCAAAGCTTGCGGAAGTTCTTGCACAACTTGATATTGACGAGTCACTCTAGTTGGGTAGTACTCTATTGCTCCAGTAAATCCCAGTAAAGGGACAGGGCCAATACGTCCACATGTGAGCCTCGCCTTACGAACTTGGAACCATTTAGCATGCCATAGGAACACTTTGGAATTCGGTTTTTTCATGAAAGCTAGCCATCTAGAAAAATGATAATCCGGCGCATGTTTTTGTTTGTTCTCAAATCTCATAATAGGGTGATTAGAGTTGCAAACAACAAGTATGGTCATTAAACCACCAAACCCTTTTATGTGAGAAAGAAACCAAATTTGTAAAAGCTCAGGAGAAGCATGCAAAACCTTGTCACCACTTTCTTTAAATCGAGTAAGGGAAAGAAAAGTTTCAGTCAAAGTAGTATTAACGAAATTCTTTCCTTCAAGGATCTGCCTAACTAGATTAGCAATCAAAGGATTAATAGCATTCTTGCAGTGAGGGAAAACTATAAACCCAAAGAAAGCTAGTAGGAAGACCCTACGCATTTGAAAGGAGTTGCCATTTTCAAAATATTCATTTAAAAATGAAAGTGGGCATGAATTTCGGTGACCTTTCAAAACTTTTCTTATTTTATCTTCTTTAATTCTCAGAAAATCAGACAAGGCCATGATAGGATCTATTCCAATAGGTGGACTAGCTAATTCAGCTTCCAAAGATTTTCCCATGGCAATACTATATTCTTCCAAGGTAGGAGTAAGCTCATGCTTACCACCAAAGATAAAAGTAGAAGTCTGAGGGCACCAACAATGAGCAAGAGCTTGAACAAGGCCACCATGAATATTAATGCGTAGTAGAGGAAGAAGCCGACCGATGTGTGACTCCACGAACTCACGGCTATCTTGGTCTAACTTGCCCCACCATGTGTTAAGCTTTTCCTTGGGAGGGAGAATAATTCGAAGGTCTGGTATTCCCATTGTATATTGACCAAGACTCAAGACCAACCTAATGTCATGGACCGACAAAATAATAAATTACAAAAGGAGAGTTAAGAGAACTTACTTCACTGATAAAAAGGTAACAATCACATAGACATGCGCATGGTACGTGGCTCGATTTCTACTCTAGAAGGCTTAACAAAATGGAGCCACAAGGATGATCGGACTAGCCGCGGGCTTGCGGACTAAGTCGGGTCCTCATGACTTCGGCTTGGTCAAAGAGCCGACCCGGGTCGTGGGCATACGGACCGAGGTGGGTACTCTTGACACCAGGAAAGAAATTTCGGTATTGAGATGGGCGACTCGTACCGCGGGCATGCGGTCGGAGTGGTATCCATCTCAATACCATCATAATTAATCCTATGCGGCCCAGGTCCGGCGGCAGGTTGTGTGTGCAAGAGTGTAGTGTAAATGCATAGGCATGCACAACAGTTTATATTCACAACAACACTTCAAAAATTTAAAACATTCATTCCCAACTCCAACCTGCAAGACAAGGAGTTAACAATCACTCCACCCCTTATAACTCCCATCTGCAAAAACATTTAACACCTTAGATGGTTAGGGACGTACCTGGTATCCTCGCTGCCAAACAAAAAAAAAATTTTAAAAAAAAGAAGAGAAAATTGGCTTAAGTCCACTAAGAGTTTAAACTCAAGTCCCCAGTGGAGTCGCCAAGCTGTCGCGACCTCACCTCGGGTGCACCACCTAAGGTTTGGCTAATGGATTATTAAGCCTAAGCTTAGTTCGGGCTCTCCCAAGCCCATACCGATTCGCAACTTAGGGTTTAAGTTTTTTTTAACATGCCAATGATTTTTACTTAGGAGTCGCCACTAATCTATTTTTGGTGGGTTGATTAGAAACCCAAGTAAAGTAACGGGAGAATTACTTCACTCCTACAAACCAGAGACTATGGGATCGGGGACTTGATTACGTTAGATTTCTCTAACGCCCTTTCGGTACCTTTTCTCTTTTAAAAAAATGCTTTGCAGGCAATTTGGATTGATTTTAACTTATTCCCTAACATGTAAGGTGATCAAGCACATGCGTAATCATTATTTAACACTCAATGATCAAAGCATTAAATAAATTGCAAGGAAAGGGAGGAAGTTACTTACCTTGAAACTACGAAAGCATCTGCAATGTTAGCTTAAAATCACATCACAAATCCTAGATATGATTTCTAATTAACATGCAATTATTCAATTGTTTTTAAAGGTTTTAAATTATTTAATGAGGCCTAAAACTACGTACAATGCATGACATACGAAAGTATCTAACTATACTAACATGCAATGTGCGATTTAATATGCAAACTATATGTCACGCAACATTAATTATTTAACTTAATCTAATACTAGAAAATATTTAATGCAACTATCCTAGCATGACACGCATTCGAATGACCCTAAACATGTAATGACTAGATGACACATGGAAGATGACCTAATTCTACATGACATGAACATGGCAATTTTTATTTTTTTTATTTTTTATAATCAAAATTCGAAATTAAAACCTACCTATAGTTAAACATGCAAACTATCCAAAAACCACATTCAACTAAACTATATATTTTTTTTGGGTTTTATTTTTATAAGCAAAATCAATTTGGGCAAAGGCATCAATGAAAGCATGGCAACAAATCAGGCAAGATATTTTCCACATCCATTTAATTTTGGAAACAAATAAAATTGACGAATCGTATCTCGAGCATGAGATCGGATCGGCCAATATTTCAAGAAAAATCGCGAATCGTATCTCGGGCATGAGATCGGATTGACGATTTTTCCGTGCGATTGCAAGTCATATTTCGGGCATGAAATCGGACTGACAATCATACGCACATTGTGAAGTAAGGAAAATTTCCTAGTTCACGAGAGGTCAAGAGATCTTTTGGACATGGCAATATTGATCAAATATTCAACTAAAATTGCAATTTCACAAACTAGGCAATAAAATATGAGAAACTTGTATTAATCAGAATTCTTACCTAATTTGAATATTTGCTTTCAAATCGGGGCTCGTCGGACAACGGAATCGGCGAGTTGCGGTGGTGCTCGCGGTGGGCAGAAATTCTTGGCGATAACTATTGTGGGAGTTGGACCACCTCTTGACCAGATTTCATCAACTTTTTGACTTGGTCAGACTCTTCCTTCACCTTTCGAGCTTTTATACGCTTTCAAAATCGCCGGAGGTGAGACCATGACCCAGCCGTGATGTCGTTGTAGGAGGGTGTCAGAGTAGGAACTCGAAAGTTCTTAGCAACCTGCACTAGTGTACGCGATTGATTGGTGGTGAAGCTTAGACCTCATCGACACTAGACTGGGGTATCGCTGAAAAGACCGAAGTCATCGGATATCGCTGCCTTGGCAATAACAGTTTGACGCAAGAACGAGAACCCTGCACCAACAAAAACCGTGAACGGGAGACTCTCTTTTTTTCTCGTAAATGCTGCTCTCAATGTGATCGCTCACTTCGGCCCTCTCAAACGGTGCCGCGTATTTCCATTCGTGCCTCTCTCTCCCTTTTTCTGTATTTTTTTTGTGTGTCTCTCTTCAGTGTGTGTGGCCCCTTTTATAGGTGAGAGGACTATGTTATTTAAGGAAAGATGATAAATCTGCACATTGCCTATTTAGCTCTTGTATCCCACGTGCAATATTTTTTCAATATTTCATCCGACGCTTTCCTTGAATATTGAAAGAATAATGAGAATATTCTCAGGAACAATCTCATATTCTCGGGAATATTCTCATATTCTAACTCGCCACCCCTTAACGGGAATATTTCATTCGACACCTTCCCCGAATACTGAAAGAATAATGTGAATATTCTCGGGAACATTCTCATATTCCCGGGAATATTCTCATATTCCAACTGTCACTTTTTAACGGGCCTAGCCAAATTCTTTTCCCTTGTGGGCTTAGTCCAACTTATTAAATTAAAGCTTAGAACCATCAATTGAAGCCCATATGCCGCATGTCCAATGCAAACTCCTAAAACTATATGCTATGCAATTTAATCCTAATATTTTTGTTTAGGGGTTAAAATTAATCCCTAAATTTTCGTGCATTAAATTATGAATGATCAATCAAAATTTAGGTGTCAACAGCTGCCCCTCTTTGAAGGTGAGCTCGCAGAGGTTGCATTCAAAGATAAATTGAAACCTAAATTTTGACCATGCATATGCAATATAATGTTATTTTTTGTGGGAAAATGAGTCCCATTTTAAAATGCAATATGATATGATGCATGGAAAAGCTAATGCAAAGTATGAAAAGGAAAAAAAAGAAAGAAAGAAAGAAAGAAAGAAAAATGAAAAATGAAAAAAGAAAAAAAAACGTACCTGTAGTTACTTACCAATCAATATGGTAAAGCATCTTGAGGTGCAGGATGAATTTTCTTTTTTTTAACTCCACAAGCATTTGGTTTTCATTCCAGATTTCTTGAAGAGTAATGTTTATCGAATTGCCTAGATCCAAACTGAGGCAATCGATTGAATTTAATCAACATACGCTCAATGTTAGGTGAGACGACCATTGGAACAAGATGTTTTGAAATACCTAGATCAAAACTAAGGTATAACAAGAAAAATCAAAGAACATTCATATCCCGAATGAAATGTTCAATGAAAAGATTCGAGACATTTAGACTAAGACTGAAATGTCAAGAATTGGGAAACTTAACCAATAAACACTCAATGTTAGGTGAGATGAATATTGAATTAAGACAACTTAACCAATAGATGCTCAATGTTAGGTGAGTCAAATATTGGATTAAGATAACTCGAAAAAAAATCATAGAACATTCATATCCAGAATGAAATGTTCAATGAAACTTAACCAATAAACACCCAATATTAGGTGAGATGAATATTGGATTAAGACAACTTTGCCAATAGATGCTCAATGTTAGGTGAGTCAAATATTGGATTAAAATGATTCGAAATACCTAGATCTAGACTAAGGTATGACGAGAAAGCTCAGAGAATATTCATGTCCAAAATGAAATGTTCGACAAAAATATTGTGTAACATTTAGATCCAAACTGAGATGTTAACTTATGGGAGGAGTTACCAAATTTTGCGTTGGGTACTCAGAGGTATTAGATACTTACCTGAGGCTTCCTTCCTGAGGGTTAGATCGGCTTGCCTCAAGGTTGCTTGCTAGCAATGGTTTGGGAACCATGGAGTGTTTGAACACATCCTAATGCTTCGGACAGCGAATCGAGCATCAATTATCATGAGAACTTTACCTGTCAAACATGGTTAGCAACAACAGGTATATGCATTCATCATTACCAAATATTTCCAATCCATTTGCAGTTCATGTGTCACAATTTTATCAATCCTGTATTACCAAATCAGAGTTGGCAATAATCCATTCAGAATGCGAGTGTCATCGATGTGTCAAATAAAGAACCCATTTGGTCTGAAAGGACTTTTCGCTCACTCTCACAAAAAGGCCGTTTTATCCCAATAATTGATGTGGGAATTTGAGAATCGCTCTATTTCACTATCATCATACTAGACAGGGGTCTGAGTATTCTCGCAATCGATACGACTTTACCAATCTGAAAGGTCTTTAACATGGACCCTAATATGGGCTTGGTCAACGGCTTAACAAGGGGACTATTTGAGTCAAGGCTATTGAAAGAACAATTTTGCAATCTCCAGGTTTACAAGTCAAGAACCCTGTAAAATGAGATAGAAATAATCTTGCTCACACTTCTTCGAGCAATGCTTAAGACATGTGAACACCTACATTAGTTCAAACGCCCTAATCTGAAGAGACTTTATGAGGGACGCAATGTAGGCTAGGTTCATGGGTTGAGAAATGAAATGATTATTAGGCTCAAAATGTGTGTAAATGGGTGAGAGTTGGTGATCATCCACCAGTCTTCATCTTTGCCATCAAGGATCATTTCCAAAATGTGTTCTGTTGACTGCAAAAGTTTTGCACTTGACAACTTTTCACAATCGATAGTCATCTATCTTGACTCTTTTTCATTTTCCCTTATGGGCATTGGCCTTGCTTTTACCAGGCACACTGCTTTTCTTGCCCCTCTTTTACCCTTATGCTTATGGGCATCGGCCTTGCTTTTACCAGGCACACTGCTTTTTCACGCTCTCTAGTTCTATTTTTACCATTGACACGTTGTCTACAATGTACCAATTTTCCATTTGGACTTTTGAAGGTCTCCACATTTTGTTGGTGCTCTAGACCTTGTTGCTTTCATTTGGACTTTTGAAGGTCTTCACATTTTGTTGACACTCTAGACCTTGCTGCTTCTTGAATGATTATTTTTTGCTTGCCCCAGTGTGGGAGATGATCACCAACTAGGCTCAAAGAAATGAATTTTTAGGCTCAAAAGGGCTATGCAACGGGTATACGTGTGCAGGATAGAGAAAAAGAACGCTCTTCGTCATCCTAAGGCACTTGGATTATTGTTTGAGTTCATTTGCAATAAGGTACCCAAATATTGATGCAAGTGAGAGCAAGATAATTTCTATCTATTTTCTCGCTATGTGATGCCAACTTACCTCCAATTTGCCCCGATATGGGGTGGTTCTTGACAGGGGTAATTTTGAAAGAAATCTCCGCAAGTGTATGAGGCTCAAAGGGGTTAAGCAATGGATCTCTTGTAGTGTTTGGGATAGAGAAATGAATTGCCTCTCATCATTTCAGTCGGCGTACCTTTCGCGAGAAAACTCTTTGCCTTGTAAGCATGGAATCTTTCTGCTCAACTCACTAGTGATTAGTGTATGGGAAAGTGTTTAGGACTAGGCTTGCCTTTCATCATTCCAATGTATCCCATTTGACATATTCAATTTATTTCACCAAAAATGATAATGCAACATTTGCAAAAAAATGGAGAAACTGACTTGCGATTCATTCATTATGGAAAATAACAAGATCAGGGGTAATACTTCTTGACAGAATCAGAATTAACTGGACTAAAAAACTCATGACCATCCATTTCTGCAAGGATTAAAGCGCCTCCGGGGAGTACCTTCCTTACCACATATGGGCCACTGTAATTTGGAGCGAATTTTCCCCCAGGATTAGGAAAAATTGGTAATAGCCTCCTCAAGACCAGATCATTTTCCTCGAAGTGCCTCATACGTACCTTCTGATTAAAGGACCTGGCTACTCTTTGTTGGTATGACTGACCATGGCAAAGAGCTTTCAGCCTTTTCTCATCAATTAGGTTCAACTGCTCGTACCTTTGCTTCATCCATTCTGCCTCAGATAATTTCACCTGGGATAAGACTCTGAGAGAGGGGATCTCCATCTCCACAGGCAAGACTGCTTCCATGCCATATACTAGAGAGAACGGGGTTGCCCCAGTAGAAGTACGAATTGATGTCCAATATGCCATTAGTGCGAAAGGCAACCTATCATGCCAATCTCGATAATTCTCGGCTGTTTTTGCCAAGATCTTCTTGATGTTTTTATTGGCCGCCTCAACAGCTCCATTCATTTGCGGGCAGTAAGGGGATGAATTCAGATGCTTGATCTTAAACTCAGTAAAGAGCCCATTCACAAGCTTGTTATTCAAGTTTGTCCCATTGTCAGTAACAATTGCTTCAGGGACCCCGTAACGGGCAATTATATCACGCCTGATAAATTTCACAACGTTTCGAGCGGTGACATTAACATAAGATGCGGCTTCAATCCACTTAGAGAAATAATCTATCGCCACCAGAATGAATCGATGCCCATTTGAAGCTTTAGGGTTTATCGGGCCAATCATATCGATGCCCCACATTGAGAAAGGCCATGGCTCGGATAACTGGTGCAGCTCAGTTGGGGGGACGTTTATCTTATCTCCATGGATTTGGCAACGATGGCAACTTCGAACGTGTTGGATGCAGTCACTCTCTAATGTCAGCCAGTAGTATCCCAACCTCATAAGATAAATTGTTACCGCTGACAAAGAACTTGGATGCCATCTTCATTATGTATTTTCTATCACCTGGAGAACTTCCTTCAGGGAATTCCTGGTTTCGAATGTAATTCATGATATTGTAATACCATGGTTTCCCATCATGTTCTTTATTCACGACCATACAAAAAGCTGGCTTGGCCAAAACCTCTATTCTCAACGGTTCAACTTCTAATCCATCAGTAACTTGCAACATTGATGACAGCGTCGCGAGTGCATCAGCAAACTGATTGTGAGACCTTGACAAGTACTCAAAAGAAATTTCATCGAATTCTTTTACCAGCTCTTCTAGATACTCGTGATATGGAAGTAATTTAGAGTCCCTGGTCTTCCATTCACCTACCGTCTGTAGTATGATTAGTGCGGAGTCTCCGAACACCTTCAATTTAGCCACTTCCATCTCAATTGCAGCTTGGAGCCCGAGAATACAAGCTTCATACTCGGCTATGTTGTTTGTGCATGGAAACATCAACTTTGTAGCTACTGGATGGTGTTGTCCATCTGGGGATATCAAAACTGCCCCAATGCCAGAACCAGATAAGTTTACAGCTCCATCAAAGAACATGGTCCATGAATCTTCACTTACATATAGGATGCGATCATCCAAGGAACAATCATCACTATTCAAGAGTCCGGGACTTTCGGCCAATATGTCAACAATTACTCGACCTTTAACTGACTTTTGTGGCATAAACTGAACGTCAAATTCTGAAATCAGAATCTGCCATTTTGCTAACTTACCCACTAAAGCCGGTTGATCAAGTAAGTACTTGATGGGATTGTTCTCAGTCACGAGAAATATCTGGTAATGCAATGTATACTGTCGTAGTCTATGCAGTACCTACACTAACGCAGTGCAAGTCTTCCCGATGTCAGAATATTTCAGCTCTGAGATAGTGAATTTTTTGCTCAGGTAGTAAATGGCCCGTTCTTTTTTATCGACAGGACTTTCTTGAGCCAACATTGCACCCAATGATTCACTATGAATGGTGAGGTAGAGAATCAAAGGATGCCCTGGTAATGGTGGGACAAGAACTGACGAATTAATCAAGTATTGCTTCAGCTTCTCAAACGCTTCTTGACATTCATCATTCCAGTTGACTAGTGCATTTTTTCTCAGAAGCTTAAAGAACGGTTTGGCAATCTCAGAAAGTTGGGAAATGAATCGGGCAATATAATTCAATCTCCCTAAAAGACTTCGAACCTCTTTGGTTGTTGACGGGGGTCGCAACTCGCATATGGCCTTAGCTTTAGATGGGTCGATCTCGATGCCTTTATTACTCACAATGAACCCGAGTAATTTACCAGACGTAGCCCCGAACACGCACTTGGCAGGATTTAAGCGGAGCTTGAATTCACGAAGCCGATCAAATAACTTCTTTAGAGTCTTGACATGACTTCTTCCAGGTTGAGTTTTTGCAATCATGTCATCAACATAAACTTCAATCTCTTTATGCATCATGTCATGGAATAGTGTCACCATGGCTCGTTGATAAGTAGCCCCTGCATTTTTGAGTCCAAAGGGCATAACCTTATAATGAAAGGTTCCCCACGGGGTGATAAATGCAGTCTTCTCCTTGTCTTCCTCCTTCATTTTTATTTGATTATACCCGGAAAATCCATCCATGAATGAGAACAGTTCAAATCCAGCAGTGCTATCCACGAGGACATCTATATGTGGTAACGGGAAATCATCCTTCGGGCTAGCCTTGTTCAAGTCTCGATAGTCAACACAAATCCGAACTCGACCATCTTTCTTCATCACTGGCACTATATTAGCCACCCATTTGGGGTGTTGTGAGACTTCGATGAATCCCACTTTCAGAAGTTTCATTACCTCTTCCTCTATCTTCTTCGAGAGTTTGGGCTTAGTTCTTCGCAGCTTTTGCTTCTTAGGGTGCATGCCCGGATTAGTAGGCAAGGAATGCTCCACAATGGATGGATCCAACCCTGGCATATCAGCATACGTCCAAGCAAAGATATCTTGATAATCCTTTAGTAGCCGAGTCAGGCGTTCGGCCTCCTCTTCAGGGAGATTTGCCCCTATCTTCACTTCCTTGGCTTCTCCGGCATTGCTCAAATTGATAGTGATGGTTTGGTCAGATGTGAGAGCTTTGATTTTTTCATGCTGCTCCCATTCACGTTGTACCTCGATGGAGTCCTCATTAGGATCGCAGTTGTTTACTGCTGCAAGATTGTACTTGAAACACAAAGTGGCTAATTTAGAAAAACAAACAGGGCTAAATGACATTTTTTAAAGATTTTTTTCGTAAAAACATCTTTTAGACCTCTTTTGCTAAAATATCTTCTTCTTCTTTTTTTCTTTTTTGAAATTTTTTTCTTTTTTTTTTCTTTTTGAAAGTTTTTGACACGAGGAAGCATGATGAAGCCCAGGCCTCAAAATTCTCCTTGGATTTTTTTTAATCGGTTGGATATCATCACCGGGCTGGTTTGGTGTACCCCATCATGCTCTAAAAACAAAACTTGTAATTTTATTGAAATTCATCAATCAATTACATCTTATTGAATGGAAAATGCGGTATTCAAGCCCTAAAAGAAAGCGAAAAAGAAGAAAAGAAAAATCCCTAAAATGCAGTAAAAGTTCCCACGCAGGGGAATATGCGAAAATGATAAACGAGTTACTCTTGTGGGCTAGCGCCCGCTTCCTCCGAAGATTCTTCTTCAATGGCACCTATAAGGAAATCATCAAATAGGTTAATGATTCCTTCCAATGCATCATCAGGGTTCTCCTCTCCTGGAGGTATCGGATCATCCATTCCACCCCATCCATCCGAGACAATGTCACGTGGGTCAATGTAAAAACTAGGGGGAGCTGAGTACTTCACGTAATAGTCAAATTTGCCACTCGGCTGCCCTAGGGTATCCATCACCTCTCTACTATCCTGCATCATTCTAGCGGGACCAGGGAATGTCTCGTGAATGTGAGGAGGTAGCGAGTTTTCCCTTTTTTGTCCATGTGAGTTTTGCCTTTGTTGCGTTCGCCCTCCAGAGCTTTCTCCACCTCTTTCATGGTACCCTAATCCAGCAAAACGGGACCTCCGAGGGGCTTCAATAGGGTTTCTAATACCTTGACCTCTCCTTCCAAGACCACGGCCAGCAATAAAACCATTTCCAACCATCACTTTTCCTACCATAACAGCAGCATTTGAGACTTCAGGAGTGGGCAGCGAGGAATCTCGAGAAGCATGTATGGTGGACACCAACTCAAATGAGTGGTAACTCGATTCAAGCTCAGAATCTGGCTCGATATAAGGAATAGCGGTTTCATGATAAATCCCATGGTCTTCCTCGCCATGGACAGTGACCAGCTTCCCCTTGATCACGAACTTCACACTTTGATGAAGACTTGATGGCACAGCCCCAGCAGTATGTATCCAAGGACGACCCAAAAAATTAAATGCGGTAGGGATATCCATTACTTGAAAAGGAATGTTAAAGATAACTGGTCCAATTTGCACATCAAGGTGGATTTCCCCAATCACCTCCTTTCTAGTCCCGTCAAAAGCTCGCACACAAGTCTTCGCAGCATGTATTTGAGATAGATCTGTCTTGAGGCTGTGAAGAGTGGCCAATGGACATATATTGAGAGCAGATCCATTATCAATAAGCACGCGGGATACATGAGAGGCTTTGTGTTTAACTGATATATATAATGGTTTATTGTGTCCTCTCCCTTCAATAGGGAATTCTTCATCAGAGAAAGCGATCAAATCCTTGAGAAGGATTGACCCAACAAATTCTTCAAGCTGGCTAGGCTCAACTGTCTCTGGTACACGAATCTCGCTCAATACCTTCATTAAAGACTTCTGATGTGTAGGAGATGTTTGCAAGAGCTCAAGCAAAGAGATTTGAGCAGGCATTTTCCGTAATTGATCAACCACGTTATACTCACTTGCTTTGATTACAACAAGAAATTCTTTAGCCTCTTCATTAGTAATAGGCTTTGTAGGTTGAGTATTGGCTTGAGCATAAACTCGACCAGACCTTGTAACCAAGTCAACATCCAAGTCATAGGACCAAGGAACCGCCTTATTATCAGCATATTCATAGGGTTGAGGTATCTCAATCACTATCCCTTCGTTGTGCACCGGGACCTCAGTAGATGGTTCCGCATCGATTTCATCTTTACTAGCATTCAGCGCAGCCCATTCTTCTTCCCAATCAATAACGACTTGGGATATAGTGGAGACCATGCTAGTATGGTCAGCATATACAATCATACCAGCCTCCGCCATCATAGTAACCCTCTCTTTCATCAATGATAGGGGAATTGCCTCATGACTCGGGTAGTATCCAGCCTTTACTAGCCCATTATAAACATCTGCAACATGCACTCTCAAATTCTTGACTTGACCAGCGTCAAATCCAAATATGGCATTTACCTTGCCTTCGTGCTCAGGCAGTGGGTTCCTCTTGACATTCGGTTGGGTGGTGCGGAATGAGAATGCATTAGTGTCCAATAAATTTTGAACTTTGTGCTTCAAGGTCATGCATTCATCAGTCGAATGTCCACTTCTCCCATATGATACTCGCATTTCTTGGAGGGGTCGTAGTTAGAGAATTTCTCCGCATTGGGCCGCTTTGGTTCATGGGAGAGCAGCCCATTCTTTTGCAAGATCGGCAAGACTTGAGATAGAGGACCAGGAAGTGGAGAGAACTGCCTCTTAGTGAATGGTCGTGACGCGGAAGGGCGGCCTCCACCTTGCTGATTTCTAGGGACATGAACGATCGGGGGCTTATTAGAGGTGGGTTGCACATATGCAACATTTACTTCAGTGGTTGGCTCTTTCTCTTTCTTTGCAGTAAACCTCCTGTTTGGAAAGGTCGGTTCATTGAACCACCCCTCTTTCAACCCCATCTCAATTTGTTCGCCCACAGGGATGAGTTGATTAAAGTTCTCAACATACGTGCCAACCATCCGATTGCGGAACTCAAAAGGGAGGGTCTTAACGAATAGCTTCATCAATTCTTTGTCAGTGGGCTCAAGAGTGATTTGGGCAGCCAAATTTCGCCATCTTATGGCATACTCCTTGAACGACTCGCTCTTCTTTTTTTCCATCCGCTCTAGGTCTTCTCGGGAAGGTGCAATGTCCATGTTGAACTTGTACTGCTTAAGGAATGCATCGACCACCTCACTCCAAGTGTTGAGGAGGTTTATGTTCTTCATGATATACCAAGTAAGTGCGGGCCCGCCCAAGCTCATTTGGAACCACTGGATCATAAGGGGTTCATTCTTGATATGTTGGGCCATCCTCACGTGGTACATCTGCAGGTGAGCTTTCGGGCAAGAAGTACCATTATACTTTTCAAATTCTGGCATCTTAAATTTGTTTGACGTGTTAACCTTCTCATAAACAGATAAATCAATGGGGAGTGAACTTTGCAAACCCTGCAATTGTTTCACTTTCTCTTCAAGCTTCGCAAAGCGTTCATCCTGCTCTGTTTTAAAGACCCTATGAGTTTTGGCCTTTCCTTCCACGACAATGACATCATCTTCTAAGGGGGGCATGTCGTCCTCAAATTCGTTGGATTGGCCATGATCAACTTTTTGCTTAAGTGTTGTAGTTCCAGGAGGAGCGACTTCTAGGCTTGAACTTGCTCGGAGCTCCTTAAACTCAGTTGTCATTTGTTGTATTGCAGCGAAGCATTGATTCATTTGATATTCCATTTTATCAATACGTTCGCGCAACTCAGTTTGCTCAGCCATTCGTGCTTTCAATCTCGTAATGATGGGTGAACGAGATGGCTCCGTTATCACCTAATTTGAAGAAAAGAGAACACAGAAGCATCACATATGGAACGTGCCAGTCCATGACAAAGGTCTAGCCTTTTTATTTATTAATGGAAGTATTTTACGTGAAGTAAAAACTTGAAATGCCCTAAACAAATGAACTAGGAAAGCAAAGAACTCAACTAAACATTAAATTAAAAAAATTAGACTAAAGACATTTCACTTGGCTTGATCAATATACAATTGGGAAACTTTTAGACGAAATCGCTTATTCTCCTCCGCAAGATGTGCTACACGCCTTTTGGTTTCTTCAGCAACTCTTTTGAGACGTCTATTCTCCGCATGGTTGGTGATCTTCTCGGGCACTTTCGGTATCTTCGGGTGTAGCTCCTTTGGGATCTTGTGCCGTTGAATATATTCGATAGAGGCATAGTACCTTCTTTCTCTACCCTTCAACTCCTTCTCTGGCCATATGAGCTTCCGTGGATGGCACATATCCCACATCGATTTGATTGTAAGAATGGAATCCTCCTGGTCTTGATTCTCGTCAGTGAAGTTAACTTGGAGCGGGTCTGCTTGCAAAGCTTGTGGAAGTTCTTGTACAACTTGATATTGACGAGTCACTCTAGTTGGATAGTACTCCGTTGCTCCAGTAAATCCCAGTAAAGGGATAGGGCCAATACGCCCGCATGTGAGCCTCGCCTTACGAACTTGAAACCATTTAGCATGCCATAGGAATCCTTTGGAATTTGGTTTTTTCATGAAAGCTAGCCATCTAGAATAATGATAATCCGGCGCATTTTTTTGTTTGCTCTCAAATCTCATAATAGGGTGATTAGAGTCGCAAACATCAAGTATGGTCATTAAACCACCAAACCCTTTTATGTGAGAAAGAAACCAAATTTGTAAAAGCTCAGGAGAAGCATGCAAAACCTTGTCACCACCTTCTTTAAATCGAGTAAGGGAAAGAAAAGTTTCGGTCAAAGTAGTGTTAACGAAATTCTTTCCTTCAAGGATCTGTCTAACTAGATTAGCAATCAAAGGATTAATAGCATTCTTGCAGTGAGGGAAAACTATAAACCCAAAGAAAGCTAATAGGAAGACCCTACGCATTTGAAATGAGTTGCCATTTTCAAAATATTCATTTAAAAATGAAAGTGGGCATGAATTTCGGTGACCTTTCAAAACTTTTCTTATTTTATCTTCTTTAATTCTCAGAAAATCAGACAAGGCCGTGATAGGATCTATTCCAATAGGTGGACTAGCTAATTCAGCTTCCAAAGATTTTCCCATGGCAATACTATATTCTTCCAAGGTTTGAGTGAGCTCATGCTTACAACCAAAAATAAACGTAGAAGTCTAAGGGCACCAACAATGGGCAAGAGCTTGAACAAGACCACCATGAATATTAATGCGTAGTAGAGGAAGGAGCCGACCAATGTGTGACTCCACGAACTCACGGCTAGCTTGGTCTAACTTACCCCACCATGTGTTAAGCTCTTCCTTGGGAGGGAGAATAATTCGAAGGTCTGGTATTCCCATTGTATATTGACCAAGACTCAAGACCAACCTAATGTCATGGACCGACAAAATAATAAATTAAATAAATTACAAAAGGAGGGTTAAGAGAACTTACTTCACTGATAAAAAGGTAACAATCACATAAACATGCGCATGGTACATGGCTCGATTTCTACCCTAGAAGGCTTAACAAAATGGAGCCACAAGGATGATCGGACTAGCCGCGGGCTTGCGGACTAAGTCGGGTCCTCGTGACTCCGGCTTGGTCAAAGAGCCGACCCGGGTCGTGAGCATACGGACCGAGGTGGGTACTCTTGACACCAGGAAAGAAATTTCGGGACTGAGATGGGCGACTCGTACCGCGGGCATGCGGTCGGAGTGGTATCCATCTCAATACCACCCTAATTAATCCTATGCGGCCCAGGTCTGGCGGCAGGTTGTGTGTGCAAGAGTGTAGTGTAAATGCATAGGCATGCACAACAGTTTATATTCACAACAACACTTCAAAAATTCAAAACATTCATTCCCAACTCCAACCTGCAAGACAAGGGGTTAACAATCACTCCACCCCTTATAACTCCCATCTGCAAAAACATTTAACACCTTAGATGGTTAGGGACGTACTTGGTATCCTCGCTGCCAAACAAAAAAAAAATTAAAAAAAAGAAGAAGAGAAAATTGGCTTAAGTCCACTAAGAGTTTAAACTCAAGTCCCCAGTGGAGTCGCCAAGCTGTCGCGACCTCACCTCGGGTGCACCACCTAAGGTTTGGCTAATGGATTACTAAGCCTAAGCTTAGTTCGGGTTCTCCCAAGCCCATACCGATTCGCAACTTAGGGTTTAAGTTTTTTTTAACATGCCAATGATTTTTACTTAGGAGTCGCCACTAATCTATTTTTGGTGGGTTGATTAGAAACCCAAGTAAAGTAACGGGAGAATTACTTCACTCCTACGAACCAGAGACTATGGGATCGGGGACTTGATTACGTTAGATTTCTCTAACGCCCTTTCGGTACCTTTTCTCTTTTAAAAAAATGCTTTGCAGGCAATTTGGATTGATTTTAACTTAGTCCCTAACATGTAAGGTGATCAAGCACATGCGCAATCATTATTTAACACTCAATGATCAAAACATTAAATAAATTGCAAGGAAAGGGAGGAAGTTACTTACCTTGAAACTACGAAAGCATCTGCAATGTTAGCTTAAAATCACATCACAAATCCTAGATATGATTTCTAATTAACATGCAATTATTCAATTGTTTTTTAAGGTTTTAAATTATTTAATGAGGCCTAAAACTACGTGCAATGCATGACATACGAAAGTATCTAACTATACTAACATGCAATATGCGATTTAATATGCAAACTATATGTCACGCAACATTAATTATTTAACTTAATCTAATACTAGAAAATATTTAATGCAACTATCCTAGCATGACACGCATTCGAATGACCCTAAACATGTAATGACTAGATGACACATGGAAGATGACCTAATTCTACATGACATGAACATGGCAATTTTTATTTTTTTTTATTTTTTATAATCAAAATTCGAAATTAAAACCTACCTATAGTTAAACATGCAAACTATCCAAAAACCACATTCAACTAAACTATATATTTTTTTTGGGTTTTATTTTTATAAGCAAAATCAATTTGGGCAAAGGCATCAATGAAAGCATGGCAACAAATCAGGCAAGATATTTTCCACATCCATTTAATTTTGGAAACAAATAAAATTGACGAATCGTATCTCGAGCATGAGATCGGATCGGCCAATTTTTCAAAAGAAATCGTGAATCATATCTCGGGCATGAGATCGGATTGACGATTTTTCCGTACAATCGCGAATCGTATTTCGGGCGTGAGATCGGATTGACGATAATAGCACGTTGTGAAGTGAGGAAAATTTCCTATTTCACAAGGGGTCAGGAAATCTTTTGGATGTGGCAATATTGATCAAATATTCAACTAAGATCGCAATTCCATGAACTAGGCAACAAAATATGAGAAAATTGCATTAATCAGGATTCTCACCTAGCTTTCAATATTGCACGAACAAAGTTTCCAAATCGGGGCTCGTCGGATAACGGGATTGAGTATTGCAGTTTTTCTCGATGCAAAATCACGAGCAAATTTTGTTGTCACGACGTAGGCCTCCTCAAATCAGCACGAACAATAAGGACCTCGAGGGTGAGTGGTCACAGCAGATCGACGTTGCCGTTCGAGCAACAATGATTTGGCTTCGATGGCCACAGCGGACAACAAGCGGGCATCGATCGAGTGCCACGGAGGAGCGGGGCTGTAGGGACGTTGAAGGGTTGAGGCGCGCGGCACTAGGAGTTGCAGCGTCGTCAAGCAACTCGTGGCTTCGGCTTAGTCGGCGTTCGAAACTACAGGCGGTGGAGAGCAATTGGTGGAAGTCGTCTTTCTTCCCCCCCTTTTATTCTCCTTTTTTTTTCACCAAAAAGAGTGGTGGGACCTCTTCTCTTTTTCCCTCTCCAGCGTATCGGAGGGAGCCTTCTCTTCTGCCTCTTTTCGTTGACCGAATTCTCTCTTTTATTCCCTCTCCCCTCTCTTTATTTTTTCGCGTCTCCTTCGTGGCTCTCTCTCCCTTTTCTATGGATTTTTTTTCTGTGTGTGTCTCTTCAGTGTGTGTGGCCCCTTTTTATAGGTGAGAGGACTATGTTATTTAAGGAAAGATGATAAATCTGCACATTGCCTATTTAGCTCTTGTATCCCACGTGCAATATTTTTCCAATATTTCATCCGACGCTTTCCTTGAATATTGAAAGAATAATGAGAATATTCTCGGGAACAATCTCATATTCTCGGGAATATTCTCATATTCCAACTCGCCACCTCTTAACGGGAATATTTCGTTCGACACCTTCCCCGAATACTGAAAGAATAATGCGAATATTCTCGGGAACATTCTCATATTCCCGGGAATATTCTCATATTCCAACTGTCACTTTTTAACGGGCCTAGCCAAATTCTTTTCCCTTGTGGGCTTAGTCCAACTTATTAAATTAAAGCTTAGAACCATCAATTGAAGCCCATATGCCGCATGTCCAATGCAAACTCCTAAAACTATATGCTATGCAATTTAATCCTAATATTTTTGTTTAGGGGTTAAAATTAATCCCTAAATTTTCGTGCATTAAATTATGAATGATCAATCAAAATTTAGGTGTCAACAGCTGCCCCTCTTTGAAGGTGAGCTCGCAGAGGTTGCATTCAAAGATAAATTGAAACCTAAATTTTGACCATGCATATGCAATATAATGTTATTTTTTGTGGGAAAATGAGTCCCATTTTAAAATGCAATATGATATGATGCATGGAAAAGCTAATGCAAAGTATGAAAAGGAAAAAAAAGAAAGAAAGAAAGAAAGAAAGAAAAATGAAAAATGAAAAAAGAAAAAAAAACGTACCTGTAGTTACTTACCAATCAATATGGTAAAGCATCTTGAGGTGCATGATGAATTTTCTTTTTTTTAACTCCACAAGCATTTGGTTTTCATTCCAGATTTCTTGAAGAGTAATGTTTATCGAATTGCCTAGATCCAAACTGAGGCAATCGATTGAATTTAATCAACATACGCTCAATGTTAGGTGAGACGACCATTGGACCAAGATCTCTCGAAATACTTAGAGTATAACAAGAAAAATCAAAGAACATTCATATCCAGAATGAAACGTTCGATGAAAAGATTCGAGACATTTAGACTCAGACTGAAATGTCAAGAATTTGGAAACTTAACCAATAAACACTCAATGTTAGGTGAGATGAATATTGGATGAAGACAACTTTGACCAATAGATGCTCAATGTTAGGTGAATCAAATATTGGATTGAGATTATTCGAGNAGTTAAACATGCAAACTATCCAAAAACCACATTCAACTAAACTATATATTTTTTTTGGGTTTTATTTTTATAAGCAAAATCAATTTGGGCAAAGGCATCAATGAAAGCATGGCAACAAATCAGGCAAGATATTTTCCACATCCATTTAATTTTGGAAACAAATAAAATTGACAAATCGTATCTCGAGCATGAGATCGGATCGGCCAATTTTTCAAAAGAAATCGTGAATCGTATCTCGGGCATGAAATCGGATTGACGATTTTTCCGTGCAATCGCGAATCGTATCTCAGGCGTGAGATCGGATTGACGATTATAGCACGTTGTGAAGTGAGGAAAATTTCCTATTTCACAATGGGTCAGGAAATCTTTTGGATGTGGCAATATTGATCAAATATTCAACTAAGATCGCAATTCCATGAACTAGGCAACAAAATATGAGAAAATTGCATTAATCAGGATTCTCACCTAGCTTTCAATATTGCACGAACAAAGTTTCCAAATCGGGGCTCGTCGGATAACGGGATTGAGTATTGCAGTTTTTCTCGATGCAAAATCACGAGCAAATTTTGTTGTCACGACGTAGGCCTCCTCAAATCAGCACGAACAATAAGGACCTCGAGGGTGAGTGGTCACAGCAGATCGACGTTGCCGTTCGAGCAACAACGATTTGGCTTCGATGGCCACAGCGGGCATCGATCGAGTGCCACGGAGGAGCGGGGCTGTAGGGACGTGGAAGGGTTGAGGCGCGCGGCACTAGGAGTTGCAGCGTCGTCAAGCAACTCGTGGCTTCGGCTTGGTCGGCGTTCGAAACTACAGGCGGTGGAGAGCAATTGGTGGAAGTCGTCTTTCTTCCCCCCCTTTTATTCTCCTTTTTTTTTCGCCAAAAAGAGTGGTGGGACCTCTTCTCTTTTTCCCTCTCCAGCGTATCGGAGGGAGCCTTCTCTTCTGCCTCTTTTCGTTGACCGAATTCTCTCTTTTATTCCCTCTCCCCTCTCTTTATTTTTCGCGTCTCCTTCGTGGCTCTCTCTCCCTTTTCTATGGATTTTTTTCTGTGTGTCTCTTCAGTGTGTGTGGCCCCTTTTTATAGGTGAGAGGACTATGTTATTTAAGGAAAGATGATAAATCTGCACATTGCCTATTTAGCTCTTGTATCCCACGTGCAATATTTTTCCAATATTTCATCCGACACTTTCCTTGAATATTGAAAGAATAATGAGAATATTCTCGGACACAATCTCATATTCTCGGGAATATTCTCATATTCCAACTCGCCACCTCTTAACGGGAATATTTCATTCGACACCTTCCCCGAATACTAAAAGAATAATGCGAATATTCTCGGGAACATTCTCATATTCCCGTAAATATTCTCATATTCCCGGGAATATTCTCATATTCCAACTGTCACTCTTTAACGGGCCTAGCCAAATTCTTTTCCCTTGTGGGCTTAGTTCAACTTATTAAATTAAAGCTTAGAACCATCAATTGAAGCCCATATGCCGCATGTCCAATGCAAACTCCTAAAACTATATGCTATGCAATTTAATCCTAATATTTTTGTTTAGGGGTTAAAATTAATCCCTAAATTTTCGTGCATTAAATTATGAATGATCAATCAAAATTTAGGTGTCAACAAACAGCAGCCACCAGGGACGTCGGCCAGCAAGGAAGAAGAAGAAGAAGCAGCTGCTGCTGGGGGGGGGGAGCATCGAACGTGCAGGAGAGAGAGAGAGAGAGAGAGAGAGGAGCAGCACATGGGTTTGTCAGACAAGTGGGAGAGGAGAGAGAAAAAGAGATAAGAGAAGACTAGTCAAAGGGGGGGAGAGATAAGATGAGCAAGTGGGGGAGGGGGTTATCGACAAAGGGGGGGGGGAAAACGTGAGGAGAAGAGAGAGAAAAAGGGGAGAGAGAGAGAACGTGCGGAGGGGAGGGAAGAAAGAAAAGAAAAAGAAAAAGAAAATAAAAAGAGAACAAGACAAAACTACACAAGCTTCTAGAAAGGGCAATTTGGTCTTTTTGCCCCTGAAGCACAAATTCCCAAATATTTGGCTCCAGAACTCGGTCCGTTAAATCCTTTTCCAATAATTCGGGCTTACCAAAAAATCCGAGAATTAATAAGACAATGTCCAATATTTAGTCTCGACATCCTTAAAAAAATTCGATACCCGATACCGGATTGAAATTCGCGGTTAACATCGATCAATCGCAACTTTAGTACGACCTAACTTTCGGGCGGCGTTTAGGGGCTCTCGCGCGTTTAACCCGTGGTTGATAGCTTTTCAATCCATGATCGTGCATTCGAATCAGGGCAATTCTCGATTGTCATGTAATCACGAGAGGTTAGTTGCTCACATTGAGTACATGGCCAAAAAGGAAATCGGTTTAACGTCGTCCGCAATTAATATCGAAGTCGTGTAGAATCACCCGCAATCTGACCTCGTATTTTTGCCGACTCGATTTATTTCCGTTCGCTAATTGGCCTGCAACAATGTAGTATTATTTCTCTTTGATCCTTATGGTCGAGCGGCCTATCCCTGATTAAATTCACTAGTCGTATGCGTACCGATCCTTAATTGCCTTGCCGAACAGTTAGTTAACTCGTGAGGGGCCAACTCAGAGTAAACGTAACTAACAATGCATTGATAAATTAACCATTTCATATATCCCAGAATGGGTCGAAATTCAGGATGTTACAGGCAGCTCCTTCGACGGCGGTGGAGGAGGAAAAAAAAAAGAATGAAAAAGGAAAAAAGAAAGAAAAAATAAAAAGTAAAAGACGAAAATGCCCTTCAGAATAAAAGTTTAGGGTAAATGTGTCACACGAGGCAAAGTTTGGGGTTTTTTGTGTCACAAAAAAAAGTTTAGGGTAATTTGTCACACGGAGCAAAGTTTGGGGTAAATGTGTCACACATGGCAAAGTTTGGGGTTTTTGGTGTCACAAAAAAAAATTTAGGGTAAATGTGTCACAGAGGGCAAAATTCAGGGTTTTTCGTGACATTTTCCCATATATATATCAGTTTTTTGAAAAGCCATGAAGGGATCACAATCATTATTATTTTTAGAGTCCTTCTTCAAAATTGCAGCCAATTGTTTCCAATTGTTTCCTAGAGAAACCTTGGAGATATACTAAAATTGCTATATAGTATTCTCATTTGAGACTTTGTTGTATCCTAAAGGAAATTTGCCAATGACCATTAGCAACTTTGTAAGACAAATAAATCCTTAAAGAAAGTGATATCACGCCTCAAAGTCTGATGTGATTACTCTATTGATTTGAACACACATTGACTTCATTGTTCTACCCAAATACAAAGACGATTTCCCAACAATTTTAAGGATTTATTTGTGCAACAATGGAGTCAGAGCCAAAGCAAGTTCGAGCCCATGGTGGTTCACGATCGAGCAATCCTTGAGATGTCGTTCATGGATCCCGGATCTTCATCTTCTTCGTCTTTTCTTCCCCATCGCAACATGCCTCTCAGAAATTGGAAATTCCATGAATGGCCTACAGATATTATTTGCTTGTTCTTCTCTGGAAATCGTTTTCGTATTTTGATAGAACAATGAAGTCAATGTGTGTTCAAATCAATATAGTAATCACATCGAATTTTAATGCGTGATATCACTTTTTTTAAGGATTTATTTGCCCTATAAAGTTGATAATAGTTACCGGTAAATTTCCTCCAGGATACAACAAAGTCTCAAATGAGAATACTATATAGCAATTCTAGTATATCTCCAAGGTCTCTCTAGAAAACAATTGGAAACAATTGGCTGCAGTTTTGAAGAAGGACTTGAAAAATCCCTTCACGGTTTTTCAAAAAACTGATATATATAGAAACATAGGCAACTCTTCGTGAAATGTTGCAAAAATTAACAGAGATATCTCTTTGAAAGAAGTTATATCCAACAGACATAACTTTCCAATGATTAAAATGTTATATTTGAACGAGTACGAACTTTAAGATACCCATTGGAAGAAAAATAAAATTCAAAATAAATAAATTATAAATAACCATAATTTTTTCATGAATAGTCGTACTATTTCAATATGACATTATGGTTAATTTTTATACAAATAAATCCAAATTTTTTCAATAAATAAAAATGAATGATCATTAGTTAGTGCCAAATCTCATCCACGTATGCACTCACATCTTTTCGATGTAGGACAAAGCACCTCTCAGTTTGTTTTACAAACAAACTACCAATAGTTGAGAGAGGGCCAGGCTAGTGGAAGTTTCTCTCACGGGTTAGTCTTTAGACCAAATCGAGTAACGATTCAAGCTTGGGCTTTTTTGTATTAAGAAAATAAATGACTTAAAAAATATTTTTCTAAAAATGATATGTTATATTACTTGCAAAAATGATTGAATGAAAAATATTCAATCATCTGCAAATTTTTTAAAAAGTCAACCATTTTATCTCTTGGATGCTTGTTGTTTCGCTGAATAACGAGTCCCTTCGACTCATCTTAGAGGTTTGTTTTGGTCGGTCTTGATTTTATTTGGTATGCAAAGAACATTTAGCCATATTAATACCTCTATTCTTTTATATGCCGATGATATCTCACGATGCAAATGAATCGGGTTGTTAACAACTTTGCACTTTTGGCTCTGCCAATATGAGACTTAGGGCGAAAATGCTCATCATTGCAACTCGTTACCTATGGAGATTCATGAACCTGGCTAGAGGCCGAGATGCGTGCAGAAAACTCATTGCATGAACTAGCATCACCTCCGCTCGAAGTTTGTTTCCCCAGACACTTACCATGTGCAACATTAGAAAATTCAAATTCGATCAATCTAAAAACCTATAAGGGAGTCGTTATTATTTATTGGGGCTGATTAAGAGCCCAGCACGTTCTACTTCTTACGAATTGGAGCACCTAAATTCAGAGACTTGATCACACAAATCATCTAATGAGTTGCTCCTTCGGGACCTCAACTCATTTCGTTTGTCTACATAGTGGTTCATGCAATTTTGTCAAATTATGAAATCCTAAGGTTCTTTCTACTAAGGGTTCATGCACGGGTATTCAATTTAAGTCACTTCTAAAGTGCGTCCTAATCGTTAAGGGACGCTAAAGAATCAAAACATGACAACCATATAAAGTATTCAAAAAAAGTGGGGTCAAGAATATTATATGACTTATTATAAATCTCATGACACAAGCTGAAATGGAAACCTCACATCTCTCTAATGTGATAAAAGAAAAGTGCAGAAAAATAATATGATATGAGTCGGGTAAAGTTCATTGCCTTATTGTTGAGTCGCAGGGACTTGAACCTGTTAGCTAATTCTCTAAATCGAAATCAAAAACCAATTTTGACTAAAGAAAAAAGAAATTCCTACTAAAAATCTCGCTAATTATATTCAGGACGAAGATCAACAAACCAACCCCTAGGAATAAATCCAATATAAACACGAAAGGGAATTTTTTTTTATCTTTTTTACTTTTATCATTTTTTAGTACTTTTATCCTTTTTTTTATCCAGCTATCTATTTCATCAAGAGAAAAACTGTCTAAAATCCAAATCGCCTTAATAATCATGAAATGTAATTTCCTAAACTATAGGAACACCAACTGAGCGAAACTCAACTATATCTAATCCTAAGACCTAACTAGCCTTGCAATTTCCTATCTTTCATTATTATTTTTCTGTTATTACTTTTATTCCGTTGTTAAATATTTTTTTTATTTTGTATTTTCGTCTTCTTTTTTTTTCATCTGTCTATTTTTCTTCTTTCTTCTAAGGGTCCTCCTTTCCCAGAATCCACGAGGCTTCTCAGCTCTCAAACCTCTCTTATGCTTTTCCCTTCACTGAATGCCCACATGAAAGCATTGAACAGCATTCAGGCAAAATCTAATCAAAGCTGCAACCTTTTTATTTGGATTTTTTTCTTTTTTTACAGCCGGCCATCACTTTCATTATCTTCAACTTCAACTTCAACCCATCGACATACAGACAGCATGTGCACTCCGCTTTCCATGGATATTTCCGGCGACCTGAGAAGTCCAGTTTTTCAATTTTTCTTGCCGGTGACCATCCCCGATCGCCACAATAATGCTGTAGCATAAAACACAAGAAAGACGCATGTCGGGTGACGCTCTCAATGACTACTCTTCTCAGTTTTTTTTCCCCCTTTTTTCTTTCTAAAATGCAAACAACAATCACAATTTTTTATCTAGCAAGAACACTCAAAACTCATTTGGTCACACAACATTATGACAGAGATTCGTGCTTTATACATTGATCTATAAACTGAGAAAAGGTAAGGAAGCGAATCAGGATTAAAGACTAAATGCACGCATGAGATCAGATGGAAGCAGATGAAAACGAGGCTGGCATAGCATTGGAAGGCTTCGGCCATAGTCTAAACCACTGAGACCAGAGATAGACATGTACATCGTGATTTAAGCAGGTTCAGGTTCAGGAAGATGCTTCTTAGTTGCGCATGCAATTCCATTCAACCATTTCCACAAACACTTGAAAGAAATGTTTCTCGATTTGCCAGACTAAAATTCAAGTGTCAACAAACACATCCGATCCATATATTATTGTTGTGAGGAAAGAACTGCCGGTTTATGAACACATCCAGCACACAAATTTGCTGTCATGGCAATTTGCTAGTTGTGCCGAGCACTGTGACTTCGGCCTCTAATAAACAGGGATCATTTGTCAGGCGTTCCCAAACCATTTTCAGCGGCATGAAAGTCGGCCAACCCCACAATGTGGTGGAGCTACTGAACGATCTGGTCCAAGCTGCAAAGTAGCAAAGACATAGCAAGCGAGCAGAAAATTACAGTTGGGAAATATGAGAGATTCCTGCGGTTTCTAACCATACGGACTACATGAACAGATCGTGCAATGGCCTTGAAGTGTGGCCCTCATCAACTTATGAGGACAAACAAGCACTTACGTTCCGGCTGATGTACAAAGTAGTATGGGCCTTTTAACCGAATGACGCATCTCGCGTTCACTTTCTGACCAGAAGCCAATTTGTCCGCCTCAACTAAAATGAGATACACGGAAAGGCTTTGGCCCCTGTTGTAGTAATCACCCCTCGGGCATAGCCACACCTTCCTGTGAAAACATTGAAAATAGTGATAAACAGATAGGACAGACATTAGATCAACAAAAACAACAGTTCATCATTGAAAGGAAGTTTGTAAATAGGAGCTACCATTTATGATCCCCAACAGTGAATACATCAGAGTATAGATAGTCCTCCCCCAAGCTTGGGAGCCTATATATATTCCATTGAAAAGTATACGATGCGCTCTTCTTTAGCGTAAAACATTCGCCGACTCCTGAGCTCTTGATGACAAAAACCTCCACGCCCAAGACACAGGTGTCGTCCACAAGGTACCCGTTTGACGGGTCAGTGAAAGTTTTCAACGGCATGTATCTTGGAACTCCCCATTCGGCTCTCAACGTGTGGAACCTCGTCACTCTACCTTCAAATTCACAAGCGAAGATTCGTCTATTCGATATTAGTGTTCAGAAAGGTGACAAAGTATCATGCCTTCTGCTGTAGTTACTAAGCTTTTACCTTGTTCAGTCAAATATCTATCGCAGATTTGATCATACAGAGAGAACCTGACGGCCACGTGAATTGGCCCGAGTTGGAGAGGATTTATCCCCGAAATCGCCAGATATATGGAGATGTGATCTTCTCCCTTTCGGCTCTTGTCTCCATTGGGATAGAGGATCAATTTCCTGCATAATCAAGATGCTTCCGCGAATTAATGCCCAGGACATACATGAAAAGTTTCCAGTTATGAATTCACAATAATTATTCTTAGATTTTGTGGAATGCTACAGCTTCTGATTGCTGAATCAACATTAATTTTAAAAACAATCTCTTCATTATAAAAAAGACTACTTTATTCTGTGTGAAATTTCAAAACTACAAAGGGTTCAAACGGCAGATTCTTAAGCAGCAACAGAAATTACATGCCTGTAAAGTATTCAAACCACCTTCGGGAAGAGAGGCCTAAATTTGGAGCATAGCCCGTAGAAGGGACTATCTCTTCAAAAATTAATTGACTGGTGTATTTTAGCCAGCTATGTCAAATCTGAACGTGAGAGTGTGAGGAGACTAGAGAGAAGAGAAACGAACCATTTATAGCCTCCTGCTTCAAACTCGCTCGATTCATACTTCTCCATGTTGTTCTCCGCAAACAAGGAGAAGGACTTAATCTTGAGCACATAATGCGCCGGTACAACATCTCTAATCTCCTTCGCCATTACTGCATCGACCAAAACCAGAAGAAACCGATCAACCGACTAGTTGTAATAGTTACTTCAAGCCTGAGTGCAAATTGTACCCTAGGCTCCAAGTTACTCATGCAGCAATCGAAAATTTCTAATGTACACGGACATTCTTTTTAGCACAAAAAAGAGAGACTTATACGATACATGAACTATATGGGGTTATATTTGAGAGGATGTACCAGGGTCAGCTTCTCTGGATATCTCGAAAGAAGTCATTCTCAAAGTTGGAGATTATCAACTTGATCTGAAGTCTCGAGGGTTGATTGACTGATGGTTGTAGAGGTAATCAATGAAGATTATTTATAATGACAGCTTTTGTTCTTGGTTTCCAAGTGGCAGTTGCTTCATTCTCTTGCTTTTTGCAGGTTGCTTTATCCTGAAATTGTACCATTTGAGACTTGAGAAGGGCAAGGGGAAGAACCGTTTGAGTTTATCCAAATTCTTTGCTTTTTCCATCTTTATCAATTCACTAGATTCTTGGATTCTTGCCTGGCCAGAGAAATACGGAAGGACGAAAATTTGGGTTTTAGCTTGTGACTTTTAGTATGGATTTGATAAAAAGGTAAGTATTTTCAGGTAAAGTTCGATGTGCTTATTCAAGGAAATTCTATGGTCCAATATATAAAACCACGGCAGTTGTCCCGTCCAATCTTAGTCATTAGATTAAGAGAGAATTAATTTTGACAGATGAGTGATTGTTAGAAAAAGTTAAAGAAAATCATCAATTATCATATCATCGACTTCACTATCAATTAAGAAAAATCTCACTATACGAGGATGATTATTCATTGATAGGGCCCCAAAATTTAACTGCCAGTCTAGGAGAAAAAGAAATTTAAATTGCTTGCCATGCTTTTTTAATCTCAATTTCTATAACCATACTATTAAAATTTCCCTTCTCATTTTCCATGGCAATTTTTTCCACTAAAGTTTTTCGTCGGTCCAACCTATAGAGCAATCAACCCTTTTCTTCTCATCGTGACTTGCAAGAGTGGACCCATCATCATCATCATCATCATTATTATTTCGCACCTATATTAAAAGTGGAGATAAACGAACTAACCCCTAGAAATAAACCTGATATAAACGCCATTGAGATTTTTTTTATATCTTTCTTACTTTTGTCATTTTTTAAGACTTTCATCAAATTTTATTTTATTTATCCTGCTATATATTTCATCAAGAGAAAAACTATCTAAAATTCAAATTGCCTTAATAATCATGAAATGCAATTTCCTAAACTATATAAACACCAAATGAATGAAACTCAACTAAATCTAATCCTAAGACCTAAGTAGGCTTGCATTTTTCCTATCTTTCATTATTATCTTTTGCGTTAATACCATGAAAATCCCCAAATTAGTACATCTATGATAAATTTACCTCAAACTAATTTTTTGACCACAGAAAAATACAAACCGATACACATGTAATAAATTTATCCCACACTAATTTTTTAATCACAAAAAACTGCAAACTAGTATGTACGTAATAAATTTATCCTCTATTAACTTCCCTCAAATTTTACTGTTAAATTTATTGATGTGGATAACACATGGTGACGTATTATGGTGAAATGATAAGTCTACATGGAAATACATAGGGTTAATGCCATGAAAATCCCAAATTTGTCACAGGTGTATCACTAAGTTATCATAGGAGTACTGTTAAATTTGTCACATTTTGGGATTTTTCGTATATTTACCCTATAGATTTTCACATGGACTTATCACTTCACTATACCATGTCATCATGTGTTATTTAGGTCAGCAAATTTAACGATTAAATTTGACGGAAGTTAATGAAAAGTAAATTTGTCATAAGTGCTAATTTTGGGTTTTTTTTGTGGTTAAAAGTTAGTTTGAGATAAATTTATCACGGATATACCAAGTTGGGGTTTTTGATATCAAAAAATTATATTTGGATAAATTTATCACAGGTGTATTGATTAATCAAAAAATTAGTTTGTAATAAATTTGTCACCAGTAACCAATTCAGAGTTTTTCATAGTCAAAAAATTAGTTTGAGATAAATTTGTCATAGATATATTAGTATAGGATTTTTCATGATATTAACCCATTTTTTCAGTTATTAATTTTTTCCATGGTTAAATATTTTTTTATTTGTCAATTTTTCTTCTTTCTTCTTCTGTCGTCCTTTCCCAGAATCCACGAGCTCTCTTATGCTTTTCCTTCCCTGAGTGCCTCCACGAAAGCATGGAACACATCCAGGCAATATCTAATCAAAGCTGCAAACGTTTGGTTTGAACCATTCCAAAGAAGCCATTACTTTCATTATCTACAGATAGCATGTGCCCTCAGCTTTCCGTGAATTTTTCCGGTGACCCGAGAACTGCATTTCTCCAATTTTATTCGCCAGCGACCATCCCCGATCACCACCAATATGCACGTAGCATGAAACACGCATGTCGAGTGACACTATTGGTGTAACATCCTGAAATTTGAGCCATTTGAGGGATGAATGAATGTGAATTTCGTCGATGCATTGTTGGCTGATCTCACTCGGAACTGATCACTCCTAAGATACTGACCTTGAGAGGAAAGGCTAATGAGGACAGAACTCGTGCAACTAAAGAACTTGACCTGGAAAAACGACTCGACCGTGAGACTTGCGTAAGGACGATCCTGTAGTCATGCAGGCTGATTTCAGGGACGACTAGAAGTCGATTCGCAGACAGAAATAATGGAACGACGGGTGATTCCATCTACTGTTATCGAATCCGCGAACGGCCCTATGTCGATCCTTGGTAATCATGTACTTTGAAATAAGAATCGATCATTCATAATTTCATGTAGTCAAGGACGTCCATGTGTCGAGAAGTCTTGAACATGAATTGGCACGAGTCGGTTACGCGTGAATCCTCGAAGCCGCCTGTCAGTCTAAGTTGTACCAAAATGGCATTCGGGCGAAATTGACATGGCATGAGAATCCAGTATTGGACTTCGAACTTTCAAGAACGTTCGGGACGGACTTTTGGACGATGATTCTTAGACAGTCGACGGTGTCAAATGAGTCGAGTTTTTGGAAAAGGGACTTTCGGACCGAGAAAACAAGCCTACGAGGACGTGGGCCGAGCAAGAACAGTGTGGGCCTCACGCCCAAGGTGGGACAGCCACCATGGAAGGCCCGAGGCAAGCAAGTGAGCCCGTTGGGCCAAACCGACCATTTACCCTTCCGAGCCCATTGTCTATAACCGAGCCGATTCAAGCCCAATAAATTCCCGAGTCCGTTCCTATTCATTTTCAAGCCCATTTCCTAGGCCCGTCCTCCATTTTCAGCCCAAGGACAGATTGGGAAATGTGCAAGGTGGAAATGACTAAAATGCCCTTGGATATTTTGAAGAAAAGTCAAAAAGGAAGAGAGATAAGATGAGGTCATTGTTTGGCAAGTGGGGCAAGCCTTGATGGCTTGGATAAGGCTTATCCTTCAGCCTTCACTTCACTCTCTCTCTCCTCTTCATCTTCTCCAAAATCGCAGCACCTCTCTCCCATGGTTTTCCTTCCTTCCTTCAGTTTTTCAGTTCTGACATTTCACCGAAATCGAGTTGTTCATTGCCTTCCCGTTGGAATCTCGTCTCGTGCCACCCACCGTTGTGTTCAGAAGACGAAAACTGTTCAGATAGCGTCGGCCTTTTTTTCCGAACGGAGTCTCCGGCCATCCCGTACGGCCGCCGGAAGTCGTTGCTCGCCGACCGTCACTGTTCTGCCTGCAGCAACTTTGTTATGCTTTTTCACCTGTTTTCCTTCCTTTCTGACCAAACCACCGCCCATCCTAGCCTCAAGTGGATCCCCCTCGACCCCCAGGTGCCGTTGGTCGCTGGACCGCCGCTCGTCAGAGCTCCGGGCAGCCCGTTCAACTCTGATCAGCCACTTTCCTCCTGTGCAGTGCAGTTTTCAGTGTTGCAGTGGGTATTCCGAGTTTGCTGCTGTTGTTCCAGCCCCGGGACTGCCTTGGATCGCTGTGGTAGAGGTCCCCGGGTGTCGGGTTCGTCGCCGCCGCCGCGTCCGTGTCGCCGGCCCGCTTAACGGGTTAGTTTAGCTCCTAATCCCTATTTAGTGCCTAAACTTGCTTAGGGTTGGTTAGTTAGTGTTAATCTTGGTTTAAGGGGTTTAATTAAGTTGTATTAGTCCTAAGATAGGTGGTTAGATAGATGATTAAGATTAGATTAGTTTAATTTAATTTTGCTTATTTAGCTTAATTGTGCTTAATTTGGAATTAATTGTGTTTATGTGTTTAATTAAGCATGATTTGCTTTAATTGAATTGATTAATTGTTTTAATTAATGTTTTGTTTAATTTCTAGATTAAATGTTTTAATTAATTGAATTTCGAGAAAATCACTGTTCACGATTACTGTTCACGATTACTGTTCACGGCACTGTTCATCCAGAAGCTAATTTTTGTCTGAATTTGATGTGCTATTGATTGTTATGATTAATTAAAGTGCCGATTGTTAATTATACTCATGATTGATGATGAAATGCGTGATCGAGTGTTGGTTGGATTTTGGATTTTGGAATTGTCGAGTGAGATCGCATGACATATTACGTGGGTTATTTGAAATGGCATGTCGCATGAGCATGAGCGTATGAGCGATGTTGCATTCACGACCAAGCAAAAGCAAAGACAAGAATGAACTGTTTGCTGATGTGTTGCATGGTCAGATTAAAGTTGATAGCCCGGTTGAGCCGGATGACCGCCAATCCCCATTGGGGTTGTGCCGTGACCATTGGGTCGCCTGACAGTGGTCAGATGCGGGGCTGTGGCAGTGAGCGGGCCCCATGCTCCATAGGGAATGCCGTCGATGGGAGAGAGCCTGTGACGTCGCCGTGCCTCATAGGGGAGGACGATGCCTGGTCTTTGACTGGTAGACCGCCAACCATAAGGTTGTGCTGTGGCCCTAGTGGTCGTAATAATCGGAGCATGTGTGAGTGTGAGACATGAGAAAGTTGTGTGAGATGCTTTGATTATTCGCATGCTCTTAATGTCGTGATGATTTGTGGTACGCACGCATAAGTTGACAGTCGTGCAGGGTGTGGCAATGGCTAGGTGAGATCGCTTGTGGTGCGACTCGCATGTGATTGATGAATTATGTCATCTAACGGCCATGTGCCTTGCTTGCATTGTATGAGATTGGATGTGCAGGGTATGGCATACCAGGTAAGGTTGCATGCGAACCGAATATTGATTGTTGGTTGCCCTGTCTGTTGTTTCGCCTACTGTTTACTAGTTGTGGGTTGTTGGGTTGAGTGAGGGGTGGTTCTGGAGAGATACCCCGGGTTGAGTTGGCGTACTAACCGGGGCTTAGGGGGAAGAACTCGCTGAGATTTTATCTCAACCCGTCGTGGTAAACATTTTCAGGTCCTTAGAATGGCATACCTGCAGTGGAGAATCCTGCCCCCGCTTCTCCAGTGATCGACTCGATGGAGCTTGAGTCCGATGGGTCCGAGTGACCATGGTGTTGAACCCGAGGGTTCTTTGTGTACTGTTGGATTAGCCTAGTTCTTTTGGTTTCGCTTAGAGGATGGATCGGCCCTTTTTGTCGGGCTTGTAACTCGGAAACGATCCTCCGTTGGTTAATCCAGTAAGATGTATAAATGAGTAGTTGCTGTTGTCATTGTTGTTCATCCCTCTATCCCTGTTTGATTGTTTGTTTGTCTGGGGATGGTTTGTCTTCCGCTTGCGCTTAACGAAAGATAAAATGAATGGTCATCGACGGGTCCTGGGACGTCGCTTTCAATCGACCAAAGGTAATGGGGTTGCCGCGAGCTCGAGAGTCGGGGCGTGACAATTATTACGACCCTCTAGGCCACGGCACAACCTTATGGTTGGCGGTCAACTGGTCGTAAACCAGGCATCGTCCTCCCCCGTGAGGCACGGCGACGTCATGGGCTATCCCCCACCGACGGCATTCCATAAGGAGCATGGGCCCGGCTTCAACCGCGACTCCGCATCTCACCACTGTCAGGCGACCCAATGGTCACGGCACAACCCCGAAGGATTGGCGGTCATCCGGCTCAACCGGGCTATCAACTTTAATCTGACCATGCAACACATCAGCAAACAGTTCATTCTTGTCTTTGCTTTTGCTTGGTCGTGAATGCAACATCGCTCATACGCTCATGCTCATGCGACATGCCATTTCAGATCATTTCAGATAACCCACGCAATATGTCATGCGATCTCACTCGATAATTTCCAAAATCCAATTTCCAATCAGCATTCAATCATACACATTCCCTAACTCTTGGGAACAACCAACAATTCAAATCACAGTCTGTCAATCAATTCCGACCAATCAACATCACGATACTCCGATACCCAACCACGTGTCGATATTTAATAATAAATAAACACAAATATCAATTAATAAATAAATACGTGTCCTCACGACTACAACAATCAGCTATTCCCCAATAATACTCAATCATCCCAAAAATAAATATAAACTATAATTATACTCAAAAATATTTATTTAAGAATCGTGCTATAGCCGATTGTTTTGATAAAATAATTCAAGTTCCACAAAATACTTATAATTATTTTTCAATCCCATAATTAATTATCCAACCCAAATAATTCCATTTAGTAAAACCCTTCTTCAATAAACCAAT
>CM026412.1:30210641-30241273 GCA_014858505.1 Corymbia citriodora subsp. variegata | reverse complement strand
CCACCACGAAGAGAGGTGGATCATCGGATCGAGTTGGTGCATGACACTCAACCACTCGCCATGGCACCGTATTGCATGGTACCCCCTGAATTGGTAGATTTGAGGAGCTACTCGATGTAAGGTATATTCGGCCTTCCAAAGCTCTTCTTGGTGTGCCAGACCTATTTCAAAAGAAGCATGACGGATCTCTTGGAATGTGCATCGACTACTAGGCACTGAACAAACTCACCATGAAGAACAAGTACCCAATTCTTCTCATTGCAGATCTTTTCGATCAACTTGGAGGAGAATGATAGTTCACCAAGCTTGATCTCCGAATGGGCTACTATCAAGTGTGGATTGCTGAAGGGGACGAGCCAAAAATCGCATGCGTGACGCATTACCGATCATACGAGTTCCTCATCATGCGGTTCGGTCTGACTACTGCTCTGGCTACTTTCTACACTATAATGAGCAAGGTAGTCCATCCATTCCTTGATCGATTCATAGTGGTTTATCTTGATGACATTATGGTATATAGTCGAACACTCGAGGAGCACGTTGAACACTTGAGACAGGTTTTCTAAGTCTTACGCGAGAACAAGCTGTACGTGAAGAGCGAGAAATGTGCCTTTGCCCAAAGAGAAGTTTCGTTCTTGGGGCACATTGTCGGGGATGGTCGAGTTTGGATGGATGGGGCCAAGATCCGAGCTATTGTCGAATGGGAGCCACCAACCAAGGTGATGGAGTTGTGGTCATTCCTTAGCCTTATTAACTACTATCAGCGCTTCATTCAAAGCTACTCGAGCATCAGTGTGCCACTCATGGACATGCTAAAAAAGGAGAAGTCATGGGAGTGGACAGACCAATGCCAAGAGGCATTCGAATTGGCTGAAACAAGTCATGATCGAAGAGCCGATGCTAGTGCTACTCGATCATACCAAACTATATGAGGTAGAGACTGACGCTTCCGATTATGCTATTGGTGGTATTCTCATGCAAGATGGCCATCCGATTGCATTTGAGTCTCACAAGTTGAACAATACCAAGCGTTGGTATATGGTTCAAGAGAAGGAGATGACTGCGGTGGTCTATTGCCTTCGGACGTGGAGGCATTATCTCCTTGGAGAGAAGCTTGTCATAAGGATGAACAATGTGGCCACAAGCTACTTTTAGACACTAAAAAAGCTGAGTCCAAAACAAGTTCGATGGCAAGATTTCTTGGTGGAGTTTGACTATGTGCTAGAGTTCAAGTCAAGGAAGGCTAGCTTCATGGCGGACGCACTTAGTTGAAATGCAGAGCAGGCGAACCTCATAAGTCAGCCGAGTTGCCCGTGGATCGATCGAATCAAGGAGGGCTCAAGCACGATGAAAGGGCTTAAGGACTCTTGAGGTACACACGATAGGGCAAAACCCATCAATTTTGGTGTGAAGACGATCTTCTCTACACCAAGGGACGACGATTGTATGTGCCGCTCCATGGGAAGTTGAGGAAGGAAGTACTATGTGAGTGCCATGATTCAAAATGGGCGGGTCATCTAGGGATCCACTGTACATTGGCCCTTGTCGAAGAATAGTACTACTGGTCTCAAATGAAAGATGACGTTGAGGCATATGTGAAGACTTGTCTTGTGTGCCAACAAGACAAGCTCAAGCAACGGTCGTCGCTAAAGCTTCTAGTGCCACTTCCCATCCCCACTCGTCCATGGGAGAGTGTTTCCATGGATTTTATCGTCAACCTACCGAAGTCTGAAGAGTGTCGGACACTTATGATTGTGGTCAATCAATTCTCTAAGTACGTGACATTCGTGCCTGCGACAAAGGATTGTCCAACCAAGAAGGCGGCCAAACTCTTCCTAAAGCACGTGGTTAAGTCTTGAGGAGTCCTGCAAATGATTGTGAGCGATCGTGATCCCCAATTCATGGGGCAGTTTTGGATAGAGCTTTTCAAGCTGCTGGGGTTGGAGTTAAACTTCTCTACAAGTCTGCATCCCCTAATTGATGGTCAGACAGAGTAGATCAATGCACTCTTAGAGATTTACCTTTGGCACTACGTGAGCATGACGCAAGTGAATTGGGCAAAGTTGATCAACGTGGCCCAGTTCTCCTACAACTTGCATTAGAGCGAATCTATCGGCCAGAGCCCATTCGAGCTTGTGACGGGGCAACAACCGCAAACCTCAAGTGCAATTGCATTGGGTTACAAGGGAAGTAGCCCTCCCGCATTCAAGTTCGCAAAAGATTGGAAGAACAAGCGGACTTGGCGTGGACATGTCTACACAAGGCATTAAAGCGCATGAAGAAATAGATAGATCAAAAGTGTCGGCACGTGAAGTTCCAAGTTAGGGACTTAGTGTTGGCTAAACTACACGCGGTTCTTCAATACAAAGGCATACACAAGGGGTTGATTCGACTCTACGAAGGGTCATTCCGTGTGTTTCAATGAGTTAGGAAGGTTGCATACAAGCTGGAGTTGCCACCTAAACCAAAGGTACATCCGAACCAATGGGAGTCACAATGGGCACCATTAGGAGTGAAGACCTCGTATGATCGAGAAGTTGACTACATCATAGTAGACCGAGTCATACGGAAGTAGAATTGTGCATCGGAGTGGGAGTACATGGTTTGATGGAAGTGTCTTCCAGAGAGTGAAGCTAGTTGGGAACTGCGGACGCTCTTTGGCAATTCAAGAAGCAAATCGAAGCATACCATGTTGAAGACGCGACAAGGACATTGCCCGATTTGGTAGGGGAGAATCTCACGGCTCGAAGACGTGAACGATCTAAGAGGGTTTCTGCACCACACCATAATCGATCCTTTGGAATGAGTAACCCTCAGTTGGTATCCCTAAGACCTAGGGTTTTCTTGAATATTCTAGAATATTCCTAGGAGTGGGTGATACGGTAATTAAGGTAGGTAGATGGTAGTTGGGGAGATACAATTTCAACCGTATAATTAAGGAGAGATCTATGGATATGGTTTGCCCTATACTTGTATATATAGGCATCTTCTCCCCCTCATTTGTATCATCTCATTCACAAGAGTAATACAATCCAGAGCTTCTTTCTCTAGAGTTTCTCTCTAAAATCCTTGTGAATTGAGTGGAAAAGGCTGCTTGAGAGAAATCCTAAGGCCGCATGTGTTAAAAGGAATGCTAGATATCAGCCTGTGACATTTAGCTTAGTGCTAAGCCATAGGTAACCTTAGGATTGACCTTAAATCGATTAGAGGACTAAAGTTGCGGTAGGCTCGGCGGTAGGCCTAGGGACTAGCTCGAGGGCCTGTCTTGGAACAAATTAAGGCTGACCATACTAACCCTAGGGCTGGCCATTGAGTTGACCCAAGGGCCAAAACTCATGGTCGAACAACTACTCAAAAGGAACAGTTGGGCAAGTTAGGAGGAGCAATGTCTGACCCTTAGGCATATGTGATTCGATTTTTCGAGGTGTACCTAATGATCCATTTTCCAGGCTTAGAACCAATGGAATCTTAAGCTCCAAGTTGGCAATTTAGACATCTTCATCTTCAAACTTCAATAAATGCCCATAAATGAGTGGGTACAAATGGTCCACTAAGAAAGCGAAAGGCGGGCCATCATCGATAACATCTATGGACTAGACCGCCAAATAGAGAATCTTTTAGCTATACCTAGTCATCCTTTAGGTATAATTAGTGATCAAGTAGACTTGCCACTCAAGGATTGTAGGCGGGCCACTTAGAAGATTAGGAATAGACCATTTGGACTAGTCAAAATAGAATCTTTTAGCTATAACTAGTCATCCTTTAGGTACAATTATTGGTCAAGTAGGCTTGCCACTTAAGGATTGATGTCACGCCCCGACCCTCGAGCACGCGGCAACCCCTGTTCTCTTACAGTCATTTGATTTGTGACTCCCCAAGATCCGTCGCCGACCGTTAGTTTTATCTTTTGATTAAACGCATGCGGAAGCGAAACACAAACCCCGGTCAATTACAAAAACAGGGATAGCAGGAAAACCCAACAAGAACACATTCAAAAGTACTGCTTTATTTATTTACTGATTAACCCTAGGAAGTTTACGAGTACAAGCCCTTACCACGGGCATCTTCCTAACGAGCTAATGAAACCAACAAGCCAAGGTTAATCTACTCCCTTCATAAACGGCCACGAGCTGAAACACGCATCGATTCTCCATCCTACGGCCCTGAAAAATGTTAACCACGATGGGTTGAGATAAACTCAGCAAGTCAAAGTCCTAAGCCCCGGTTAGGAACTTCGCTCGCCTTGGGAGCAATCTAACCATGCAACCTAGTTCCGGCAAACAACACATACCACACCTCAAGCAGCATTATCAGACGACAGTTCAATAAGTAGTTGCAAACACAAGCGACCCTACCTGGCCTTGACACGCGCAACCTGCAGAAACTGTCAATTCAATCATTACGACATTAAGAGCCTACGAATAATCAGAGCATCTCACACAACTTTCTCATGTCTCACACCCACACATGCTCCGATTATTACGACCCCTCCTCCTGGGCCACGGCACAACCTTATGGTTGGCGGTTCCTGGCTAAACCAGCTTCGTCCTCTTTACCTCGAGGCACGGCGATGTCAATGGCTCACTCCCAAGACGGCATTCCCGAAGGAGCACAAGACTCACCCACTACCGCAGTCCCGCTACTGACAAAGGCCGGGGACCCGCCCCCATACCGCGATCCCACATAGAACCCCTCCCTGTCAGGCATCCGACCGAAGTCAGACGACCCACTGGCTACGGCACAACCCCATAGGAATTGGCGGTCTTCTGGCAATGCCGGGCTCTCCTCTTAATGTGACCATGCAATACCTCATCAAACAATCCATTTATATCTTTGCTCTGTCGTGAATGAAATATCACTCATGCTCATGCGACATGTCATTTCAGATAACCCACGCAATATGTCATGACAATTTCCAAAATTCAATTTTCAATCAGCATTCAATCACGCACATTCCCTAACTCTTGGGAATAACCAACAATTCAAGTCACAATCTGTCAATCAATTCCGACCAATCAACATCACGATACTCCGATACCCAACCACGTGTCTCAATATTTAATAATAAATAAACACACGTCTCAATATTCAATTATCCCAAAAATAATTATAAACTATAATTATACTCAAAAATACTCATTTAAGAAGCATGATATAGTCGATTGTTCCAATAAAATAATTCAAGTCCCACAAAATACTTATAATTATTTTTCAATCCCATAATTAATTATCCAACCCAAATAATTCCATTTAGTAAAACCCTTCTTCAATAAACCAATGTCATTTAATAAAATAGTATATAAATACTATTGACTTTGGAAAAATAGACCATAGTAATTTTCTCCCAAAATTACTCAATTAAAACCATTTCCAATAAATAATCACAATTAATCATTTTCTCCAAAATAATTAATTTTCAGCAATGAATAGTAATAAAAATATTACTATTAATAATTCGAAATTATAAATTAATTTAATTAATTAATAATTCCTAAAATAATAAATAATTATTATTATTTATTCCAAAAAAATAATAATATTTATTAATACTAAACATGATTAACACTAAGCAAAGCTTAATCAAATAGTATTAAAACACTAATAATCATCATCCAAAGCACTAATCAATAATTAAACTAATTAAATTACTCCTAAGCAAGATTAACCCCTAAATAAGGATTAGGAAATCGACTCACGGTTTAGCGATTCCGACGACACGAACGCGATGGCGGCGGCGAGGGGAACGCCCGGGAACTTCCGGCACATCGGGACGAGGCGACCCGGGACCGAGTCATGGCGGCCGAGGGCGGCTGTCCACGCAGCAAGAAGCTGCGAAACGGAGGAACCGGCGGCACGGGGCTGGCTGGTAGGCGGCCCGGTAGCCCCGGACGGCGGCCAGCGACTCCGGCGACCAGGCGGCGGCTCCGGCAAAGGCTGGACAGAGTTAGAAAGGGAGAAGGGAGGCGGTGCAACTGGTTTCAGGGGGGGGGGGGACAGCAGCTAGGGTGGCTCCGGTGCGGCAGAGGAGGCTCGGGGGTGGTCCTCCGACAGTCCTATGGCGGTGACCGGCGGCGGCTTGCAGCAGCGAGGCTGCTGACCGCTTCTCCTGGTCGCGGCCAGAGGGATCGAGAGGGAGAGACAGGCGGAGGCAGCGGTGGCTCGAGCTGGGGTGGCTCTCGGACGGTGCCTAGTGGCGGTCCAAGGCGGCCAGACATGGTGGAGGACGGCTGGACGGCGAGCTCGGCCATCCCAACCCCAGATCCGAACTGAAGAAGGAGGGAAAGATGGAGGTGGCAGCTGGTTCACGGGGTGGCAGCAGCGGTTTAGGCAGCTCGTCGGTGACTCCGGCGCTGGGCAAGGCGGCTGGCGACAGCGGCGGCGTCGTGACCAGAATTGGAGCAGGACAGCAGCTGGGACAGAGGTGGAAGAGAGGAGGACAGAAGCTGAGCAGGGCCGGTTCAGCTGGAGGCCGACGGACGGCGACTCACCGGCGACCGGACGGAGAACAAGGGCGGTGGAGCTACAGCGGTGATGGGGTGGTTGCTGGTCTCGCCAACGGGAAGCAAAGCAGCAGCAGCTTCGGCGAGGGAGAACAGCAGAAAGAAGAAGAAGAAGAAGAAGAAGCTGCAGTGGGGAGGGGCTGCGCGAACGAGAGAGAGAGAGAGAGAAGACCGGTCAAAGGGATAAAGAAAGATAAGATAAGATGGGGACAAGTGGGGCTGCCGACCAAGAGAAGAAACGTGAGGGGGAAGAGAAAGAAAAGGGAGAGGGGACGTCGACGTGCATGGGGGGAAGGGGAGGAGAGAGAAAATGGGGAGAGAGAGAGAACGTGCGGATAAGAAGGGGGGGAAAGAAAAGAGAAAAAGAAAAGAAAAAGAAAAGAGAACAAGACAAAAATCAAACAAGTTCTAGAAAGGGCAATTTGGTCTTTTTGCCCTTGAAGCACAATTTCCCAAATATTTGGCTTCAAAACTCGGCACGTTAAATCCTTTTTCCAATAATTCGGGCTTACCAAAAAATTCGAGAATCAATGAGACACGTCCAATATTTTAGTCTCGACATCCTTTAAAGTTCGATACCCGATACTGGATTGAAATTCGTGGTTAACATCAATCAATCGCGACTTTAGTACGACCTAACTTTCGGGCGGCGTTTAGGGGTTCTCACGCGTTTGACCCGTGGTTGATAACTTTTCAATCCATGATCGTGCATTCAAATCAGGGCAATTCTCGGTTGTCATGTAATCACGAGAGGTTAATTGCTCACACTGAGTACATGGCCAAAAAGGAAATCGGTTTAACATCGTCCGCAATTAATATCGAAGTCGTGCGGAATCACCCGCAATCCGACCTCGTATTTTTGCCGACTTGATTTATTTCCGTTCGCTAATTGGCCTGCAACAGTGTAGTATTATTCCTCTTTGATTCTTATGGTCGAGCGGCCTATCCTTGATTAAATTCACTAGTCGTACGCGTACCGATCCTTAATTGCTTTGCCGAACAGTTAGTTAACTCGTGAGGGGCCAACTCAGAGTAAACGTAACTAACAGTGCATTGATAAATTAACAATTTCATTTATCCCGGAATGGGTCGAAATTCAGGATGTTACAATTGAAGGCAGGTCACTTGGAAGATTCGGAATGGACTGTTTGGACTGGTAATGATAACACTGAATAGTATAAATAAGAGGACCTCTCCTTATTTCTCACCTTGCTATTCACTTTCTCCTTCCTCTCTCCTCTTGGACGTCCTCCTCCTTCTCACGTCTCTCCCTCTTTTCGATCAAGCAAAGTTGCCCCTCTCTCTCAAGTTAGTTTCACTAATTTCATGAGGTTTGTTCAAGTAAATACAATCTCTTACTTCTCCCTAGTGTTGACCATTTCTATCATTAAGCCTAGACGGCACTCTTTTGACAAACATTGATTTGTATGGAAGATTATGTATATATTGGCTTGTACATAAATCTTATGCATGTGCTTGAATCTTTCACGATTGGGATGATGTCAAGGTTTGTGGCATGTGTTCAACGCAAATTAGGAACAACCCTAAAGGATTGGTGGTCATTCGACAACGTTGAGCTCTCCTCTTAATGTGACAATGCAGCATATTATTAAGCAATTCATTCTTTTCTTTGCTCTGTTGTAAATGCCACATTATTTGTACTCACTCGACATGTTATTGTTGTTAACACACGTATATTGTTATGCAGCAATATCTAGCAGCCATGTACAATAGCAACAATCCAATTATTCACGAAAATTGCAACAATCAACAATCAATTAATCACATACTTCAACAGCAAATGACAATCAACAGTCAATTAATAATCAAGTGCACCTCAAAATTCCTAATAAATCATCGACATTTAACAATACTATTAAAACAATTAATCCACCTAATATTAATAACAATTAACTACATTTCCAAAACCTTTATTTAACAAAACTCATTTCCCCTTAATAACCAAGAAATAAATCACAATTTACATTAGAGAAATAGGCCTTAATAATATTTCTCACAAAATTTCTTAATTAAAAAACATTTCCCAAAAATAATTAACATTTGGAAATAAATAATAATACTTCGAAATTATAAATTAATATAATTAATAATTAATTAATAATTTTGAATAATAAATTATTATTTAATCCAAAAATAATAATAATATTTAATAATATTAACCATGGTTACTATTTTAACCCAACTACGATTAATTAACCTAACTAAGGTTACTAACCCAATTAAAGTTACTTTAATCTAACCGCACTTACTTTAATCTAGCAACGGTTACTTTATTTTAACCATGGTTAACCCTAAGCAAAATTAATCAATAATATAATAATTCTAATCAATCATCATCCATAAACATAATCCAAGAATTAAACTAATTAAACTACTCCTAAGCAACATTAACCCCAAACTAAGGGATTAGGAAATTAACTCACGTGGCCTAAGATTCCGGTGACATTGGAGCAACGGCAAGAGCGAGGGCTATGCAGGGTTAGCTTGGGGAAGGCGATGGACGACAGACGTTGGCTGGTTTCAGCGAAAACAACATTGGTTTGTTGTTTGGGCAAAAAAGGCAATAGTAACTTTCGGTAGTTAGGCAGATGGCCGGCGATGACCAAGGGCAGCCGATGTTGAGCAGTTGGCCTTGAGATGGCAATGGCTCCATGCTGGATGGTGGTAGTAGCTTCATGACGGTAGTAAGGGCGGCAACCAGTGTGGACAGCAAGGGGTGGCGAAAGTGAAGAGGAAAAAGGAAGAGAAAAGAGAGAGAAAAGGGCTAAGGTGGAGGTGGCTAAAAGGTAACATGGAGGAGAGAGAGTGGGCTGAACACTTAGTCTAATAAGCCAAGGTGAGTGGCAAGCCCACTAGTGCCAAAGGCCAAGGAAAACCAAGCCAAAACAAAGCCCAAACAAAGCCCAATTGGGCCACAAAAAGAAAAGGGCTAGAAGAGAGGGCCCATGGGTTAATAATGAGGAAGGAAATGGGCTAGCTTGGGCCCATCTTGGGTTGGGCTAAATGGGCCCAAAGCCCATTGGGCCACCACTTGCAGGCTCGAAACTCGGTATAAATTTAGCCCATCGGAAAACTCCAGAATAAATGAGGCGACGTTCAAATATTTAATCTTGACATCACTGAAAAGTCAGTTCCCAAAATTGGATTGAAATTCAGGGCTAAATTGAGTTGACTGCGACCATAGTACAATTAGATTATCAGGCGCCCCTTTAGGATTTTTCCTCACATTTGACCCATGGTCGACAGTCCATCAATCCGCATTTAAGCCAATACTCAAGTCAGGGATGTCCTTCAGTTGTCATGTGATCCTTAGGGCTCAATTGATAATCATGAGTACAAAATAAAAGGAATCGGTTTAGTGTTGTTCATAGTTCGTATTGAAATTGTGTGGAAATCACTCGCATCTCGACTTCGTATCTCTATTGAACTTATTTATTTCCATTTCCCTATTAGTCTAATACTAGAGGACATCATTCATGCCCAAGTCCTTATGGTCAAAGAGTTCGTTCTTGATTGAAATGGTAAGTTGTACGCGTATCATCTCCTATTGGTGCCTCTCTACAATCTATTATCTCTCGAACAATTAGTTTAGAATATTTGTATTGACCAGACAATCAACCAACATTGCTATTTTATAAAATCCCAAAATTGGGTCGATTTTCAAGATGTTACAACTCTTCCCCTCTCACAAAAATTTCATCCTCAAAATTTGAACTAGTACACTCTCCTAAAAAAGAAAGGGGTGCTAACGCCTCATAATTTCCTCACTTTCCCATGTGGCTCTCTCTGTGCCTTGATGTTGCCCGATAAGTTTGACCAAAGAGATCATTTTGTTTCTCAACACTTGTTCTTTCGATCCTCTATTCAAATTGGTCTCTCCACATACGACACTTTGTCGTCCACCTCTATTTTTTCAAAATTCAACATGTGGGTTGGGTTCAGCTCATACTTCCTTAGCATTAACACGTGGAATACATCATGCACCTAAGCAAGTCAAGGTGGTACCGTAAGATGATAGGCCAAATTTCCTATTCCTTCTAGAATCTCAAATGGTCCTACGTACCTCTGGCTTAGTTTCCCTTTCCTACCAAATTGTGAAGTACCTTGCATTGATGACACCTTAAGGAACACATGATCGCCCATTTGAAATTCTAATGGCCTACATCGTTTGTTCCCATAGCTCTTCTATCTGCTTTGGGCCATCTTTAACCTTTTCCAAATTATCTTGATGGTGTCTAAAGATTGCTGCACCTACTTTGGCCTTGCAATTTTTCTCACCAACTTCGTCCTAACAAACTGGAGTCCTACAAGGAAGGTCTGCTGTACAAAGTTTCGAACAATGCCATTCTAATACTTTGCTAATAACTATTATTGTACGCAAACTCAACGAGGTTAAGTTGTTTCTCCCAACTTCCTTAAAATCCAACACGCAGGCTTGCAGCATATCTTCTAAGGTTTGAACTGTTCTCTTTGATTGACTGTCTGTCTAAGGATGATAAATTGTAGCTTTGTTCCCATCGTAGTCTATAGACTTCCAAAACGCAGCCGTGAATCTGGGTCTTGATCCGAAGTGATCGTTACTGGCACTCTATGCAGGCAAATAACTTGTTGCACGTATAATTCTACATACCTTTCCAAGGTGAAGTCCTTGCGTACGGCGATAAAGTGTGTTGATTTCTTCAGTTAGTCTACTATGACCCAAATCAAATCATTACCACATTGACTTCTTGGTAATCCCATTACAAAGTTCATCATGATGTGCTCCCACTTTCATTCAAGGATGTCAAGGGGTTGCAACAACTCACCTAGCTTGCAATGCTATGCCTTTACTTGTTGGCAGGTCAAGCACCAAGCCACATGTTTGGCGATATCTAGTTTCATGCTATTCCACCAATAGTACTATCATAGATTATGATACATCTTCGTACTACTTGGATAACAATTTTTCCTTAAGTTCAGTGTTGTTCGGCACACATAACCATCTACGAAATTTCAAGATCCCATCCTCAGACACTTGAAAATCCGACTTTCTTTTGGTCATGTCCATTTGTAGAATCTTTTGGATCTCAGCATCCAAAGGTTGTGTCGCTTTAATCTTGGCTTGGATTTCAGGTTCGATCCTAAGATTAACCATTAAATTGGAAATATGGTTTACCTCGAGCTTGAATTATGAATCTCGAATTCCTTCCAACAGGATCCACTCTTGGACCATCATACAAGCAACCGATGACTTGCAACTTAATGCATCTGCCACTTTGTTTGCTTTACCGGGATGGTAACGAATATCGCAGTCATAATCTTGAGAAGTTCCATCCATTTGCCCTATCTCATATTCAGTTCCTTTTGAGAAAATAGGTTCTTCAAACTTTGATGGTTCGTAAAAATATGGAATCTCTATCCACAAAGATAATGTCTCCATATTTTCAACGCGAATGTAATGGTTGCCAACTCTAAGTCATGCACCGGAAAATTCAGCTCATGATGTATCAATTATTAGGATGCATATGCTATTACCTTGCCAGGTTGCATTATAACGCAACCAAGTCCCTTATATGACGCATTGCTAAAAATCTCGTACCCCCTTGAGTCGAACGGAATCATCAACATTGGTGTAGTAGTCAATTTATGCTTAAGCTCTTGGAAACTATGCTTGCACTTGTTCGTCCACTATCTTTCTTGTCCTTCTTTAGCAACTACGTCAATGGCATAGCTATTGTGGAGAATCTCAAACCGTTTGTAAGAACTAGTCAATCCTAGAAAACTATGAACCTCAGTTACTGAAGTCGGTTTTGGCCAATCTATGGCCGCTTCAATCTTGGTTGAGTCCATCGAAATCCCTTCACTTGAGATCACGTGGCCAAGGAAAGCTACTCGAGCCAACCAAAATTCGCACTTGCTAAACTTCGCGTACAACTCATGATTTTGTAGGGTTAGCAACACAGTCCTTAGGTGATGTTTGTGTTCGTCCAAACCCTTCAAATATACTAGAATGTTGTCGATGAATACAATCATGAACCAATCCAAATATTTCTTAAACCACTCAGTTCATCAAATCCATGAAAGTAGAAGGGGCATTCATCAAAACAAATGGCATTAACCATAAACTCATAATAGCCATAGCGAGTGCGTAAAGCCGTCTTCGGTATATCCTTCTTTTGGATCCTCAATTGTTGATAGCCCATCCTTAGGTCTTAGAGAACATTGATGCTCCTTGGAGTTGGTCAAATAGGTCGTCAATCCTCGGCAACAAGTGCTTGTTCTTAATCGTCACTTGATTAAACTATCGATAGTCAATGCATAATAACAACGACCGGTCCTTTTTCTTGACAAATAGGACTGGTGCTCCCCAAGGCGATGCGCTCGAATGAATAAAACGCTTGTCCAACAACTCCTACATTTGTACTTTCAATTCCTTCAATTTTGACAACGCCATCCTGTAAGGTGCTTTAGAGATTGGTTTCATCCCAAGGGCCAACTCAATCACGAATTCTATCTCTCTGGCTGGAGGTAGGCCTAGTAATTCCATTGGAAAGACATTGGGATAATCTCGTACTACAGCAATGTCTTCTAGGTTTGGTCCTTCCTTCAACATATCACTCACTAAGGCTAAATAACCACGGAATCCTAACCCTAACAACTTGGTTGCTTCCAACGAAGAAATCAAAAGGATCGAGGACCCTCCTCGACTCCCTACAAACTGGAAGCTACTAACTCTAGTTAGATTAAATCTAATTTTTTTCCCTTGACAATCCATAATAGCTCCTTGCTTGGTCAGCCAATCCATTCTGATAATGACGTCAAAGTCATACATCGCTAAAATAATCTAATCTATTTCTCCTTCCTGACCATCTATAATCAATTTGCAACTAGAACAACCTACTGTAGATAAGATTGAATCTTTTAACGGAGTAGAAATAACAAAAACTGTTTCCAATGGTTCTAGCTTTAACCCCACTAATTGTACAAACCACTTAGCAATAAAGCAATGTAAGGCTCCCGGATGAAACAACACATAAGCAGCATGGTCATGTAGCGATATCGTACCTGTAATCATGGTAGGTGTATCCTTCGCCTCCTTCCTCGTGACTGTATAGACCCTTCCTTACGTCAAAGGTTTGTTCTTATTGCCCTGTGGAATGTTCGCGACTAGTGGCCGCAGCACAAACGACATCATAGGCCTGCATGGGCAATCCTTCACTCAGTGGCCCACCCGGCGACACTCGAAATAGGCTCCCATTTGAGTGGGACATGGGGCATTCCCATGCCTCTCACCACTCATTCGGCATCCTCCTAATGAACTCGATGACAGTTTCTCCACACTGTCCCTTCTATTAGGCAGAAGGGGATAACTTCCTCCTGCCATCTATTTCTTCCCAAACTGATGATTATCCTTATTAAGCACAAACCATGATCCAAACACGACTGCATTCTATGTTAAATGCTTCTCAATCATCTGAGCTCTCTCATACAGCTCATTGTAGTCTTTCAAGTTCAGGGACACTAAATGGTCTCTAATCTCCACTTTCCATCCGTCCCTAAGCCTCCTAGCCTTGTCCAATGGGTGCTCAACCATCTGTAGTGCATACTTTGACAGTTCGACGAACTTGGCCTCGTATTAATCCATCGTCATCAAATTCTAATGCAGCCTTTGAAGCTCTGCCAATTTTTGCTCTCTTGCACAGTAATGAGAAGTACTTATTCAAAAAGGCCTCCTTGAAGGTACCCCACACCTAGGCCATACCCTCGGGAGGTACCCCTCCTTGAGTAGCTTTCCATCAAGTACCCTACAATTGGTAAACATCCATTATCGCCTTTTTCCTCTTCAGTACACTATAGTAAGGTGAATGTCTTTTCAGGCTCCCTTATCCAATGGGTTGCTGCCTCTAGGTTGCCAGCCCTAGTAAACTTGGGCAGCTTCAATTTCATGAACTGCTCCATCAACTGATGCATAAGCCGATTACCAGTCCCAAGCCTAACTATAGAGGCAGCTGCAGCAATAGCGATAGTAGCTTGAATCTAAGCTTACTGCCTGATCAGGGCCTCGAGGGCATGCATGATCTCGTCCATCTTCGGATCTTTTGATGCCACCTCCCTCACATTGGTTGGGACCTGTGCCGACCTCCTCCTATGAGCCCTCTGTCCCAAGGTTCTCAACGTGAGGGTATTTTGATCTGGATTGCTCATGACGTAGGGCTCTCCTAACTTGCTTTCCAATTCCCAACGAAATTAGAAGATGAGATAGCCCTATTATCATAAAGGACCACAAAAGATCTTGTAAACAGTCACATGCAAGCAAATAAAATATCTTTCCTACTAACTCTCTCCAACACCCATCGCACCTTATCACTCCATGAGTAAATCGGGCTCTTATACCAAAATTGATAGGGTTGTCATGCCCTGACCCTCGAGTTCGCAACAACCCCAATTCACTTGAGGTCTAAACGTACGGCGTCCCAAGTACAGTCGCTGACCAATTCATTTTATCTTATCTTTAAACACATGCAGAAGCGAAAAAAACACCCCAACCAACAACCAATAGGGATAGCATAGCAGCAAATACAGTAGAGGAAAGACAATAACACCATTTTATTTATCTACAAGGTTAGCTTGAACAACAACATATATTTATACGCCTTACTACAGGCGACATGCTAAGGCCTACTCAAAAAAGGACCGGCCCGGCTAACCTATCTCGGCAAAAGTGGGGGAGAGTTCATCAAAAAGGGACTAGGCTATAAATGCCTAATCATTAGGTCAAAGTTCTTGCCATTAGGGGGATCGAGGTCCATGGAATCCCAAACCTCATCAGTCGGCCCCACAAGCAGGACAAGTCCATCGGAACCTCTTAGGGGACCGTACAGAATGCCCCCCATCCATAAGAACACGCCTTAAAAACTTGCGGCATGTAATGGTCTCTCGATCCCACACCATCATCACGTGGTGCTCGTACACAAAATTGCGACTCAGGACAAGCCGCACGGTAACAGTGATACTCATGTCCATAGGGACGCCGAACCTCATGGGTATTGCATCATCCTAAGGTCCTGAAAATTGTTAACCACAATAGAATAAGATAAACTCAGTAAGTTAAAGTCCTAAGCCTTAGTTAGGAACTTCACTCACCTCGAGGTAATCTAACATACAACCTAGTCTAGGAAATCAACCTAATACCACACCTCAAAGCAGCATTATTAGACAACAGTTCAATAATCAGATGCAAAACAATCGACCCTACCTTGCCTTGGCACATGCAACCTGTAAGGACTATCATTTATTCCATCACAAGATTAAGAGACATGCAAATAATCAGAATATTCTATTAGCTTTCTCATGTCTCAATATCCACATGTACTCTGATTATTATAACCCCATAGGCCATAGCACAACCTTATGGTTGGCGGTCAATTGGTCCTAAACTAGGCATCGTCCTCCCCCATGAGGTAAGGCAACGTCATGAGCTTTCCCTTATCGACGACATTCTCGAAGGAGCATGGGCCCAACCTCTACCGCGACTCCACATTTGGTCACTGTCAGGTGACCCGATGGCCATGGCACAATCCTGAAGGATTGGCGATCATCCGGTAACATCGAGCTCTCCTCTTAATGTGACCATGCAATACATTATCAAGCAATTTGTTCTTTTCTTTGCTCTATCATGAATGCCACATTATTCTTGCTCACTCGACATGCTACTGTAGTTAACACATGTTAATGTAATACAGTAATATCCAGCAATCGCGTACAAAGTAACAATCCAATTACTCACGAAAATGGCAACAATCAGCAATCAAATTAATCACGTACTTCAATGGTGGATGACAATCAACAGTCAATTAATAATCAATTGCACCTCAAAATTCCCAGGATAATATCAACATTTAACAATACTACTAAAACAATTAATACACCTAATATTAATAATAATTAACTACATTTCCAAAACCTTTTTTTAACAAAAATCATTTCCCCTTAATAACCAAGAAATAAATCACAATTTACATTAGAGAAATAGGCTAGGCCTTAATAATATTTCTCATAAATTTCTTGGTTAAAACCATTTCCGAAAATTAATAATTATTTTTCCCAAAATTAATTAATATTCAGAAATAAATAGTAATAATTCAAAATTATAAATTAGTATAATAATTCCGAAAATAAGAAATTACTATTATTTAATCCAAATATAATAATAATATTTAATGATACTAACTATAATTACTATTCTAACAAACTACGATTAATTAACCCAACTACGGTTAACTAACTCAACTAAGGTTACTTTAATCTAACGATTACTTTATTCTAACAATGGTTAACCCAAAACAAAATTAATCAATAATATAATACTTCTAATCAATCATCATCCATAAACATAATCCAAGAATTAAACTAATTAAACTACTCCTAAGCAAGATTAACTCCTAACTAAGGGATTAGAAAATTAACTCACATGGCCTAAGATTTTGGCGACACTGGAGCGACGGCAAGAGCAAGGGCTATGCGGGGATAGCTTGGGGATGGTGATGAACAACGGACGGTGGCAGTAGCTCCAGCGATGGCAGCAAGGGTGGCAACCGACATGGACAGCAAAGGTTGGTAGAAGTGAGGAGAAAAAAGGAAGAGAAGAGAGAGAGAGAGAGAGAAAAGGGGCTGAGGTGGGGCCGACTGAAAGGTAAAATGGAGGAGAGAGAGTGGGTTGAACACTTAGTCTAATAAGCCAAGGTGAGTGGCAAGCCCACTAGTGCTAAAGGCCAAAGAAAACCAAGCCCAAACAAAGCCCAATTGGGCCACAAAAAGAAAGGGCCAGAAGAAATGGCCCATGGGCTAACAAGGAGGAAGGAAATGGACCAACTTGGGCCTATCTTGGGCTAGGCTTAATGGACGCAAGGCCTAATGGGCTGCCGATCTTGAGCCGGTCCACTTGCAGGCTCGAAACCCGATCCAAATTTTCCTTTAAAATTAGGAAATGAGGCGACGTCCAAATACTTAGTCCCAACATCACTGAGTACTTAGTCCCAACATCACTGAGAAGTCAGCTCCCAAAATCAAATTAAGGATTTTTCCTCACGTTTCACCCGATAGTCCATCGATCCACATTTAAGCCAATCCTCGAGTTAGGAACGTCTTTCAATTGTCATGTGATCCTGGGGGCTCAATTGATAATCCTGAGTACAAAATAAAAAGGAATTGGTTTAGCGTTGTTAATAGTTTGTATTGAAGTTATGTGGAAATCACCTGCAACCCGACTTCGTACCTCTACTGAATCGATTTATTTCCATTTCCCTATTAGTCTAATACTAGAGGACATCATTCCTGCCCAGGCCCTTATGGTCAAAGGGTTCGTTCATAATCAAAATAGCAAGTTGTACACGTATTGTTCCTTATTGGCCCTTCTCTACAATCCGATATCCCTCAAATGATTAATTCGGAATATTTATACTACTAGGCATTCGACTAACATCACCATTTTATAAAATCTCAAAATGGGGTTGATTTTCAGGATGTTATAGAATCTTTCCAACGAACAATTGTAAGTACATAAGTATGTTTCTGATCAACTGTCATTTCCTTCTTTTTTTCTTTATTTCCCCAAGTGGAGTCAACTAAAAATTTGCAAGGATCAATTTGTTTTTGAGTGGAACCTCTTTGAACTCCCACTCAAAGAGGGGTAGTTGTTAACACTTGATTTTTAGTCGGCACATCAATCAAAGTAGAAAAACCTCTATGAACTCCCATTTTTTATTTCTATTTGTTGCCTTATCTTTATAAAACAATTTCCTATTACTTGCATACAAAAACTCGAAAAGTCAACCCCAGGTTAGATGGTTAGAAGTGGAAATTTTGGAAAAATCCAAAGATTTGACTATAAAATCAAACTCTTAGTGAAAAGTCAACTAGGGTTTGATTTTCGTTCAAATCTTTGATAAAAAAATTAGAAAATACAAAAAATCAAAAAATCACTTCATTCATTTTAGCTTCAATTTGACTTTCATATTGAGAATTTTTTGAAAATCAATTAAGAAACTTGTTTTCTGAATTTTTCGGTTTTAGGTTCAAGATTGACGAAAAATGAAATTACTTTCATTTGATCCAGAGACAATTAACCATTCAATCATTCAAGTAATTTTGGATCAATCGAAGAAAAATATGAATTGACACTTTTGCCCCTAATTAGGGGTCCAAATTTATTCTTCATGTTTTTTGAGGTAACACTTGCTAACTCATTGATTTGGAAAATTTAGCTTACTAGGTCTTAAGAAAATAGGGTTATTAAGCTTCAATTCGGAAATTTGAGTTGATTTGAATAGGATTTAATTTCATGAATTGAGGTTCAATTTAGACATTGGACCTCAATTTAATTTTGACAAAAATTTCGTGTCTCGCAATAAGTTCCCCTAGGCATGGGCAATCAAACTAACATGTGTCTCGCAACTTTAATCGAGTTCAATTTCAATTAATTTGTGAATTGAGACCAATAATTAGGTAGAATTGTCCAATTTAAGGCTTAAAAAGTGCAACTTGGTGTGGCCATGGTATTGGTCCAATAATTTTAATGACAATTAGACAATTTTGTTAATAAAAAAATCATGAAATTGAATTTTTGTGGTTTAATTAGCTTAATTTGTTTGAAATTGACTCGTTTTTCTTCAAAATTTGACCATTTTCTTTTGGATCAAATAAATTTTCTTTTCATTAGGGCTAAATTGCACAAACCAAGAAAAATCGGACCAAAAGCACCCCAAAAACCATTTGAACCTCATCGGCAGAGGAGGTTGGTTCGGCCATCCTCCAACTGATTTTCAATTGGCAACCATTATCTTGTGGTGGCCTAGCCCGAATTCAGCTCATCCATGACCTAATTAAAAAATTGCCCCTAATTAGGTCCTTAATTGCAAAAAAATTTGTGAACTGTCGATTGCATTAAATTTCAGCCCTTCAAATTAGCACATGTTAAATGTATTAATCATGATTAGAAATTCAAAAGAGTTAATTAGACACATGGGTTAATCTGTAGCTGTTGAATTAATCCAATGGCTAGGATTAGAGAGGGATATATATATACCATTTTCCCTCCAAAATTTTGGGAGGAGGTTATTTTTCAGATCTACATGCTCTCTATAGCAAAAATCCTCTCAAAATCCTCTCTATCTCTCTATTCTTCTCACTCTTCTTCCCTCTCAAGAGCCAACGGGCAGTTTCGACCTCAATCGTCCGAACAACCTTCGGTGGCCGTCTTGGCAATCCCCTGGCGACACACCTCCTCCACCAACCTTCCTTGACCTTTCCCCGTTGTCCCAGTGATCAAATTTTGGTAGCCTCTCGATCATGCTATTTGGTTTGATCCTCCTATCAGTATCAAGAACCAGTTTGCTTTGAGACTGGTTCTGTGGCAAGAGCAAACTTCGGCGCCCATTCTTTCCCCTCCGGCGATCAAGATCTCCTCTGGCTCCTGGTGTTGATCCTCTAGCGGCTAGTGATCGATCCTTGCAAATTTGAGCTTGCTTGGGTAATAAAATGTTGATAAATGTCAGTTTCCTTGACATGAGCTCGATGAAGTGAGATCAAAATAGGCAATCGGAGCTAGAGCTCAAGTTTAGGCTTGATTTTGTGATCGATGAGGTTTTAGGATGTTTATGGATGGATTTGCTTGATTTGATTGAATGTGGTGTGATTAGGCTTGGTTAGGAGATTGTTCTTAATTTGTTAGATTCGGATTCTAGATTGATGCACCTGGAAAAGCCTCTTTGTTTTGAGTTTGAAAACTTATTTGAATGAGTTCGAGCCTTCTTCTACTTTTAATATAGACTCGATTGCTTTCCGATGAGCTATAGATCACTCTGATTGGCCTTCATTTGATGCTTGAAAACTTTCCTCAAAGTCGCAGTTATGTTCTGTGATGATGTGCTAATGATTGTTGTTTTGTTCTAACCTTTGCTGCAATTTTTTGCCGATTTTGGTGATCAAAATTTCAAGATAATTTAACTGGTTTTACGTGTGTGGTGGCTAGCACGTGTGACCCCCAGGGTTTACTCTCCCGGCTATCGGCGGGGTGCGGCGTTCCCTGGGTCATCAAAAAAAAAAAATTTCAAGATGATTCCTTCACAAAAAATATTCACAACATATTGATATTGAACATATATATATATATATATATATATATTTATTTTTTCAAAATTTTGGAGATCATCATGATAGGACGAAAAGCCCTAACATTATCGTCATACTTATTGTTTTTCAAGGTTACTGATTGCATGTATCGGTTTTGTGAATTTTTTTTATTTTTTTGAACTGAATCTAATCTAGAATTCTTCATGAAAGTTGTGTGTAAGGATGAGGGTTACAACATAATTTTTTCTCGAAATTTTCCAATGAGCACAACTAGGTCAAATCCACTCAAATACGTCCTTTATTCTGCTGGTCTGCATGTTCTAGAATCTGAAATTCCGACGTTGCTGATTTTATTGTACTTTTTCCTGTATGGAAGAGGGTTATAACATAATTTTTTCCTGAAGTTTTTCAATGAGCACAACTAGGTCAAATCCACTCAAATACATCCTCTATTCTGCTGATTTTATTTTAATTTTTCCCGAACTCCTTTCGAGTCGATTCCTTCTATACATTTGTTCATATGAGTGTTGGCCATGTCATGTATTTTCTTGTGATTTTTTAGTGTCATTGAATAGGTCGATTCCCCCCAAAAACCGTCCTCACCCTTGTATTACCCTGTACAAACTCAAGCAACCATTTGTGTGTGATTGTGCACTTGATTGTGATGGTTTGTCTATGAACATCTCCTGAACATCATTGCATGTTAAAATGTTACCTTAAGGACACTTATGCCATGTTAATTGAACATCACTTCATCCTGTCATTGCATATTTTCATGTAATTAGGTTCTGTTAGCAATGAACATGTTTAATGTACGTTCTGTCATTAACATTTTCATATCATTCTTAGTGATTATATTAGGGCTTCGACCCCTTAATGATAATTTTTTTTGGTTTGATGCTTGACCTATATGATTTATCTCACACTTTTGCCTTGTCATATAGGGAAGTTAACCCATACAATTTGTTCATGTGCTTGACGCCTTGAATTGAGTCAATTTGCATGTGCATGAAAATGTCCGTGACTGAATGAGTGACCTTAATTGATCATGTCATATCTTAGAAAGTCTTAGGAAATTCATTAAGCTTTCTAATCACACCATTAAGCTTTCTAATCACACCAGAATCAAGCCATTTGCATGTCAATTGGACCACCTTTCCATTTTAATAAAGTTGCCCTGTAATCTGGAAAAGCATGAAATTCAGAACCCACTTGTGAACATTTGCATGTCTTCACTTTGCCATTTTTTTTTGGATCTTATGGTAAAATTTCATGAATTTTCAACATCGATAACATGTTCATATCCTCAAAAGATGCCCTGTTCCATTCTGATGCGTGTTGTCACATTCTTGGATTTTCACACGTAGCTCATCCTAAGAGGTTGTTTTCCTGAAAAATTTTCATTGTTGAGCACTTTATGTACTGTTATTTTCATGAAGCATTGTTCAATGGGTCATGCTCAATTGCTTGTTCATTTTCAATGTGTTTTGGATCCCCTATTCTGCTTGATTGTAACATATACTCATTCCATGATTTTTAGGAAATGATACATGCAGAACTAATTCTTGATGTCTTCATGACTTTTGATTGTGTTTTCTTGAACTTTGAATACAAAAATTCTCAAAAACTAAAAAGGCCATTGAATACATGTTCGACACTTGAAATTGTGACTAATGCATGTTTGGTGAATGAAGTGAACCGGTGTGAATACACTAATTGCTTGATTGATTGGGAAATAAGGTCTTTGGGCCTGCTCGTGTGCTTATTTTAAAGTGCAATGCATATGATTGGTAGATACTCACGCTAAATCGATGCATGTTTGCTGGTAATCTTGGGTTACACATTAGAATGCAACTTTAGGGTGTATAACCTTAATCATCGCTAGTGAATTTATGTTTAATGATCTTGAGCCATGTCTACTAATGAATGAGGATAACATTGAGATACGATGTGCATGTAACTCCAAAGGCCAACCTTGAGGCCATTTCTAACTTGTCGATTAGATGATCATTGTTTGATGTCATGTTCAGTGTGCTTTCATTTGAATCGGTGTTTGTTTCCATTGTAAACCATTCCTTTAGAATTAGTTAGGGATTAGGGTATGTGAAGAAAGTGGCCCCGAAGATGGCGATGGTCAATGTCCTTTCCGACCCTTATCTTGTATTTTTCATTTGACACCTGACATATGTCGTTTGTTTTCTATAGCATTGTATAAAAACCCAACAAGTTGTGAGTCTCTCTCTCTCTCTCTCTCTCTCTCTCTCTCCTTGGTTGTTTACTTTACGCACTGCAATTTCAATTAAAATTGTTAGAATTAGAATGGCATGAAGCCGACATCTATGTATGGCACATTCTTAGATTAATGGCACAAAAAGTAACAAGACACGCATGGACACGTTTGGTAAAACATGATGACCTTTAGGTACTGAAAAGGCGCTAATAGAAACAATCAACTAAGGGAACTTCTCCTAACCCTCAATTGAGCTTTCTAGCCAACTCCTAAATTGAGGCTACTCCTAAATTGAGCTTTCTAGCCAACTCCTAAATTGAGGCTACTCCTAAACTTTTTATCTTAGGAATCAACTTAAAAAAATAAAACGAATCTTCCCGCTATTGCGCGGGGTATGGATTTGGAGAATTCACACTACGATCGATCGACCTCTTGGTGGATATCATTGATGATGTATTCGAGCCATCTTTGATGACTTGCCCATTTGACACCACCTGGCGCTAAGGGGATATCATTGATGATGTATTCGAGCCATCTTTGATGACTTGCCCATTTGACACCACCTGGCGCTAAGGGTAGGTCACGACTTGGTGGATATCATTGATGATGTATTCTAGCTGTTATTTTGCTTGGGAGATTATTTGTATACATTTCCACAAATATTTATTAAAAGATAAAAGAAATGAGACGGCGACAAGCCTAGGATTGGGGTCGTGACAATTATCTCCCCATAATGGGGTAGCAACTCATGTGATTAACCAATAAAGCAAAAATGTTGGTAAAAATTCAAAAAGGTCTAAAAAAAGGAGTGTACTTAGTAAAAGTAAAGCAAAGCCAAAGCCCATCAAAAGCATGTACTGCATGTACTACAAAAACATTCATTGTAAGAACAATTTATCAAAAATATATAGCAAAAGACTCTCGAGATAAGTCAAATTATCAAAAAGGTTGTGTGATGGTAATGATGCCAAGATAATCACTAAATCTTCAAAACCCATTCGTACAAAACATTCCAAGCATTTTGAGCCCCTCCTAAACCAACATTACAACCCACTTTGAAAGCCTCTTCCGATTGGGATGGTTTGAGTCAAAGTTAGAATTTCACATAGGAGCTACCTAGAAGAAGTGGAAGTGATCCTATCTTATCTGATCTTCAAGAGGCTTGACTTGTAGACCCAATGAAGACATCAATTAAACATTTTTTTCCTTGGCTTCAAAGCGAATACCATTTGTGTAAGCCCATGACCAAACCATAATCAAAAGAACTTTTAAGGATGGGAATGAAAACTTTTACAAGAGTTTTCAAAAGCCTTTGATTACGTGGGATTTCAAGTGTGAAAATTTGCATATTTCCCAAGTCAATAGAATGAAAACTTTTACAAGAGTTTGTGAAAATTTGCATATTTCCTCCCTCTTAAGGAAATGATATCTCACCCAAGTGAGTCGGTTCTTAGTTCTTCGATTCCTAGTCTATCTTAAACCTTGTTTTTGGTTCTTAGTTAATCTTAAACCTTGTCTTCAGTTCCTAATCTACCTTAAACCTCATCTTTGGTTCCCAGTCTACATTACATTAAACCTTACCTTTGGTTCTTTGTTAACCTTAAATCTTACATTTGGTTTTGGTCCACCTTAAACCTCATTTTTGGTTCTTGGTCTACCTTAGGGCCTTTGGTTTATGGTCCAACTTTTGGTTCCTAGTCAGCCAAAACCTCATCTTCGGTTACATGTTAACCAAAACCTTGTTCTAGGTTATCTCGAAACCTTGTCTTTAGTTTAGAGGTCACCTTTAAACCATACTTTTCACTTAAAATTTCTTTCTTTCCTTCTCTCCATTCCACTTCTTATCTACTTCATCCCATTCTATGAGAGATTTGAAAGACAGATCTTCATGAATGAACTGAACATTCTCCAAAAATGACAGTAAGTACATAGGTATGTTTCTGATCAAATCTCATTTTCTTCATTTGTTCTTTATTTCCCCAAATGAAATTGACGGTAAGTACATAGGTATTAATTTGTCTTTGAGCGAATCCTCTTCAGACTTCCACTCAAAGATGGGTAGTTGTTAACAACACCTAATTTTTTTTTTTTTTTTTGGTAAGGTAATTGTATAATTTCCAACCATCAACTGTACAAACTAAAGGATAGCGGCACCCATTTACACTCAGCTTGGTATAACTACTGAGTGGAAATGTGCCAAAATCCGAGAATAACTAAAGAATCAAGCAACAACCAGGAAGAATATCACAAAAAGTCTTAAACAGCAAACATGGAGGCATCTAATCCACACGATCTAATCCCCACTATCTTTGTATTGACCATATTGTCTTGAACCAACGGCCTAGACACCACCTTGTCCTCGACAACCTTGGAGATATAGTGCTTTAGTGAAGGAATGGAGGCCACTTTACCCCGAAATAAAGCATCATTACAAGACTTCCATATAACATAACAAAGAGCACCGAAAGAGAACCTGGATATCTCCTTATGGAAGCCTTACCAGTTAAATTTTTATTGGCCCAAACAAGGTATTTCTCCATGATCCTCCCGGCCATGCCAAATTGCATTTGCCCACCCAAAAAGCAGCAAGAAGACCAATAGAAAGTAGGATCCTCCCGGCCATGCCAAATTGCATTTGCCCACCCAAAAAGCAGCAAGAAGACCAATAGAAAGTAGGAGCATTTGAGTAGGAAGGCGGTTTCTAGCAATCAACCATAGTAAAAATTGATGCCTTAGCACAATGGATTTGTTCCACACTAAAGAAGACCAATAGACGCTATTATTTAGGAGTGGAATCAGATGTGACTAGCTTTGGAGATGTTGAAGAATAGCAAACCCAGCCGGTGAGAAGAGGTCTGCCACCTTTGCGTCCCTAGTTAGAGAAAAACACATTTAGCGGACCTAATGGATGCCAAGGGTTGAACCAGAGCGAAACAGAATGTCCATTCCCAACTTGCCATCTTACAAAGCCAAGAATTTCAGGTCTCAATGCAAGAACTTTCCTCCAAGCCCAAAAACAAATTGTCGGCGTAGACAAGAGCCATATATATATGTTTAATCATAACAGCTCTATTACTCTCACAAAGCTTTCTCACCTCGAGTCCTCCTTCAGCCTTGGACCTTCCACAAGAACTGTCGACATATTTGTTCAATACTCTTCAAAACTGAGCTTGGTAAGATAAAAATACTAGCTAATATACTTGGATGCGTCCAAGAATGGACCTAAGTAAGTAGTAATAGCCGACCAGCACAAGGCAACACAGTTCATTTTGGCCATCCTCTTTGTAATAATTGAAACGCCAAGATATTTCATTGGAAGGGACCCCAACTGAAATCCCCACAACTGACTGATTTGATCCTGAGTGTTTGTAGAGGCACCAACTAAGAACACCTACCTCACCTCACTTTTACTCAAATTCAGCCATCATAGACCACTCTAGGAAGAGAATAATAAGTGTGACAAACCAATAGATTCGCATCTCCACAAGAACTTGAACTCGGGACGATGAGCCTACCGAGAAGTGATACTAGAAAAGATCTCCATAGCTCACCATTGATTGAAATAGAGAATTTGGGAGTCTGCACACATATCATAATACGGTCTACCAGCCATCTAGGAAACCCAAAAGCTTCCGAGGTTAATTCTGGAAAATCCTAGTCAAGAGTATCAATCCACTTTGATTGCACATTTAGGGAGGTACGGCTCTAAAATGTTAATTCTGGAAAATCCTAGTCAAGAGTATCATAGGCTTTCTAAAAATCCACTTTGATTGCACAGCCACTCTCTTAGCAATAATCTTAGTGATACATTTATAAATAGTATTGCAACAAGCAATCGGTCTAAAGTCCCCCACAAGAGTAAGGATTGTATTATTAACCTCCCTTAACAATCTTCTAGTATTGAAGAAATACAAAACAACCTCAACCACAACCTGGCCTGGCCTACTACTTCCCAATTCTTTTTGAAAAAATCAGAATTAAAACCATTAGTCAGGGCTCAGGACTTTATTCCCTGCAAGAGAAAACATAGCATCATGAATTTCAGAGGGAGTAACAGGACTAGATAACAACCATACCTAGTCATTCGTAACACCAGCACTAAGTAAAGATGTTGTGGACCTCCTTCAAATCAGAGACCATTGCCCATATTATCCCAAATAGACAAGATTCTATTCCGAAGATGCCAATTATTCACCAAGTGGTGAAAAAATTTTGTGTTGAGATCCCAAATCTTGAGACCTGAGTTCATATAATAGCTTAAGTTAAACACAACTTAAGCTGTGGCCTTTAAGGCTCCCCTAGCAGCCGCAACACGTGAGGATAGGAGGATAGGTTAGAGAAAGCTTCCTTGTTCAATTATTTAAGACGAGCTTTCATCACTTTTAATTTGAATTATAACTAATACATGGGAGTACCTGCCACTGATACAGTCCAAGCCTGGCTAAGAAGAGGCCGGAATTCAGGATGTTCCATCCAAAAGTTAAAGAATTTAAACGGTTTCCTCCTAGACGACGGGTTAATAATCTTAACAATCATTTGTTGTTCACCAATACCCTATCAATCTTGCGAATTTTCCAATTAGCCCTTGAGATACCAGGTGCGACCAGGTGTGTCGGTAACCAACATACCTAAGGTAAGGTCATCGACTATAGCTTGAGATAGACAATCCTTCAATTCATCAAAATATAGGATCCAAGCAGTCGAGCCACCCACTCTATCTGAGGGGTCACAAATAGCATTAAAGTCCCCGGCAACCAACCACGAACAATTATTCAAGGAAGAACTCAATTGAGCCCATATCCAACCCTAGGGGAAGAAAGCATAATTAGAAATCCAGTGCCAACTTGGGATAGTACTAGAAGAAGTTTGAACAAGTTTGCAGGCTTCAGCTTGGCGAATCGGGTCCACTAGGCCCTTTATATTCCATATACATTCATATAGTACTGGATAGAGAACTCACTTGTGTCGACCTGTTTGTCGATGACTCTTCAAGGCCTTCGGACTAGGGACTTTCTTAGATGTAGGCGGAGGAGATGGATCAGCAACAGGCTTCAACTTAGTCATTTTGGACCCTTGAACAACCTCAGGGGAATCTTTTGAGGCTGCCTCAATAGGCTCCTCCTCAGAACTGCTCCTCCTCAGAACTATTACCCATATCCACACCATCATCAAACTAGCTCGTCCCTGATGTGCTCGGGGAGTACTGAGTACAAGCAATAGTGGCCGGACCAAGATGGGCTCCTGCCTTCCTTCTAGTCTTCCTACTAGCTTGCTGTGTTTGCCAACCTGCCTCAACATTCTCAGGCTAAGTCTACTGTGGCCTCATCTTTACTGACTGGAACAGCAGAACCTGGAACCGAAACCCTTCCCCATCTCCAGCCGACTCTGAGCTGGGCTAAGAGATTCAGCACTCTTTTGCCTACTTTGGATGGCTTTAAGTCTCTTTCTAATTACCTACACTGCTCAATAGTAAGTTGCACCAACTTAGGACCGGTAAGCTTCTTTTCCCCGACCTCATTTCAACAAGTTAGAGTTCTGCAAATCCAACCGTATAACGCCTCAAATAGAGCCATGCAAACTTGATAACATTTAGGTGCTCATCCAAACTTCCTTTAAAATCAATTTCACAAGCTCTTAGCATATCTTCCAATGTCTATAGTTTTCTATCTTGCCCATTAGTTTGTGGGTGAAAAGCCAAGCCGTACTGTATTGCAGTTTCATGGGTAAATACCCTAACACAATCTTTCTCGACACCAACCATCACTAAGGGTAAGTCGCTATACTCTACTTGAATATTCACCAATTCATCAGGATACATATAATTTTGTTTTCTCAAAGAGTAGTGTACTCTTTGTGTGAACAAGGGCAAACAAATCTGAAAAGGTATGTTTAGAATGTTAATTTATTGAGCATCTTCACGTGGCAGCGTGTGCTTGTGTGATCACTGTGATCACTGTGATCACTGTCACACAAAATTAGTTTTATTGGAATTCTCGGTTAGAGGGTCGGAAGCCATGTACGGTAAATTGTAGGCCAACTGAAGGAAGTCCAGAAAGTATAGTAACCTAAGTCGAAAAATTCTCAAAATCATTCTCCATCAATAATGGGTGACCATGGAAGCAAAGGAAAAGTGCACTTTGTTATCTTATATGGCTTCTTGCATGGCTAAGTTGTCACAGACCCTAATATGTTGTTTATATACACATGCAGAATGCAAACATATCAAACCCCGACAAATATCATTGGGACATGGGAAGTACATCTTACTATTTTACATTAGTAGTTTCATATTGAACTTACTTTCCAATTAGGGCTAAGCACAATGCAAGGAGGCAGGGGCAAGTAAAACTCCTATTCTCAGTAAGTAAAACTCAACATGTATTACAAAAGGTAAATGAAGTGAGTTGTGAGAACTTAGTAAGTAAAACTCCTATTTCAGTGTCGGTGTCAATGGTAGATCAATAGCAAATCAAATGCTATGTCAATTCACACCGAACAATTCACACCCACGCAGCCAAAACAATTCACACCCGTGAGGGTCCTCTATTTATACAATGCCCATACTAAGCTGATCCGTTGCTCCCCCTCATTGATTGAACGGTCATATTCAAATCCATAACATCATTACATGGGACAGCTCAAGGATCCATGGCCAGTCTGTTTGCATGGCTAGGCCTTGGAATGAGGCTACAGTAAGATTTATTACATGGGACAGCTCAAGGATGGCTAGTCTGCATGGCTAGGCCTTGGAATCCTACAAATCTGGGACACAATCTTCTGGCCATACGAGGACGAGCATAAAAGATGAACGGGACAAGACAGCCATTTGGAACTGAACGGCCATGCCATTCTCCCCCACCTGGCCGAATTTTGTCCTTGTCCCAGGCTCCCCACTCTTGGGCTGTGTCATTCTCCCCCACGGTTGTTGCTCTGTCACGATCTTGAACGGGCTCTGTCACGATTCGAACGGGCTCTGTCACGATCTCGAACGGGCTCTCCGTTTGTCCATCTGTTTAAGGGTGCAAGCTCGTGGAGAAGTTGAGGTTTGTCCTCAGCAACTTGAAGAGTTCCGGTACAAGTAGTGGCTCAAGAAGCCCCGACAGGCGTTGTTGTTTGATCTTGTCCTATTGGCACACGAGGCACATCTCGAGCGTACTTGAGTAGTTGTTGGGCCATCCGATTGTGCCTTCCCTAACTCCATCTTTCTACTCAAAGTGTCGGCTAATGAGTTGGCTTTCCCCGGTTTGTATTCCAACACGTAGTCGAACTCCACAAGGAAGTCCTGCTATCGAGCTTGCTTTGGGCTAAGCTGAACTTCCTTGGGTTGAGCTTCCTTTGGGTCTAAGAAGTAGCTCGTGACCTCATTATCCGTTCGCACCACAAACTTCGACCTTAGCAAGTAGTGCCTCCACATTCGAAGACAGTGTACTACGGCAATCGTTTCCTTCTCTGCATAATCGGAGGCATCAGTTCGACAGCACTAGGACTGTGATGCTTGTCAGCCCAAGAAACGATCTCAACTCCATTACCTTGGCCGGTGGCTCCCAAGTGATGGGATGGACTTTGGCTGCATCCATCCCAAGGAAGGTCCTTCCTCCCGTGGACTTTTCCCGTTTCACGTCCTATACCCCTTATTCATCAATGTATAGCTCGGTGTCTACACTACAATGAATGTCATCAAGGGGTGTAGTTCCTTATTTAGGCCGAATGGCATAACTAGGAACTCGTACGATCCATGGCGGGCGGGTTACGATCCATGGCGGGGGGGTTAG
>CM026412.1:30072554-30181217 GCA_014858505.1 Corymbia citriodora subsp. variegata | reverse complement strand
GAGGGACGACGGCGAGCGACGACGGCGAGCGACGACGGTGAGGGACGACGGCGAGCGACGACGGCGAGCGATGAAGTGCCCTCTCCTCTGTGAAGATGAACGGTGATAAAGACAGGACTGAGCCGGCGACGAAGAGAAGACTGAACCCATCGTGTTTAGCTAAGTTAAACGACGTCGTTCTTTCTTGTGAAAAAACGACGTCGTTTGGCTTGCACGAGTCCACCTGTATTTTTATAGTCCACGTCAGATAATTTTCATATGCCACATGTGTTTTTTTTTTTTCCATAATTGCCACCTAAGTAAAGTTTGTCGCCGGAAAATGCCACGTATGCATTTTGGCCGGATTTTCTCGCCGTTGGCACTTAAGTGATCCCTTTTGCTCCGATTTTGGCACTTAAGTGTACCACTTGTAAGTTTTGGCACCAAAGTGCTCCTTTGTGCCAAGTTATGGCACTCCAGAGGTCCGCACCTCCTATCCGATGGCTCTAATGATGATGAAGGTTTGTCAAACCTAAAGCACAAATGTGACTTGGGATGGATTGGAAGGCTATCCAAACTAAAGAAGTTGGACTTGTGTCTTCTCAACATTGCCGCGCCACCTACGGAGTTGGGTCTCCTTTCTCTTCTAGAACGTCTTACTTTGAATGGTCTCGATTTGCAACCCCTCAAGCAGCTACCGCCTTCTTTACTTTCTTTAGAACTCATAGATTTCAGCTCGACAGGATCGCCACTATCCAACTTGGAAATTCTGTCATTTTTTAAGCTCCGTCGCTCACGATTACGAGAAATTCAACTCTATGGACTTTCGCAATTGCAGGACTTATGGTTGGACAGGTGTGACCTTCAGAGCTTATTCATACCATATGGCTTAAGGAAATTGACAGTACAACATTGCGATGATATGATTGAGATTCAGTTTCCTAATTTACCGGCATCACTGGAGGAATTATCCATTAATGACTGTGGGTCAATTGGAAGGATAGTATTTTGCGGTGAGGGAGGATCTCTCGGGGTCCTCGATCAATCAGAGTCTTCTTCAAGGGAGTCGACCTATCGTTCACCGGGAGTACCACTTCTTCTTCCCAATGTCTTGATGAAACTTAAAAGACTTGAGTTGGATAATTGCCGAAACCTACTTGAGATTCAAGTCATCGGTACATTGTCATCATTGCAGGTAATCAACATTGAGTATTGCGATGCTATGGAGAAGTTAAGCGGTGTATCGAACTTGAAGAACCTTCACCGTTTGGTCATCCATCAGTGCTCTAAGCTGCGGGTTGTTGAGGGCCTTAACGAACTAGAGTTTTTGACTTTGTTAAAGGTCTCCAATTTTCCTTCACTGGAAACATCGGTTGACATATCGAACTCGAAAATACCGGATGAGTGCACAATAACAGTTGACTCGGATTTCAATAATAAGTACAGTTCTTTCACTTTCAAGGATTACAAAATAATGGCTCAACAAGGTGCCGCCGCCTGCCGCTTGGCGGCCCCCGCCCACCTGCTGCCGGTTGCCGGTTGCTGGTCGCCGCCGTCGCCGGTCGCCGGTCCCTGGTCGCCGCCGTCGCCGGCATTCGCCGATTCTTGGCTGTCGCTGGTCACTGGTCCCTGGCCGCCGCTGGCCGCCACTATCGCCGGTCTCTGGCCGCCACCGGCCGCCGGTCGCTGGCTGGCGCCGACGCCGCCCCCGGTCGCGCCTCAATCAGAGAAAAACAAGGTGAGCCTCAGCCAAGATTTTATCATAACACCAGAGAATGTCACCTACCATACGGCTAGATGTAAAATTCTTTCAACCAATCTAAAGAATTCATTTTTTCACTTGCTAATGTCTAGAATTCTCAAATTTTCCCTACCATAATAAACCAAAAGTCGCCATTTGAGAGGAGATATCTTATACAGGCAATGGCATCGTGCTTTCCTTTCCATTTTCTTTGATCCGTCTCTTTGGTCATATTCCTATATCGATTGACTTAATCTACAATTTCTGTTCATACAGACATTAAAATGGAACTTCAAACTCATAGACTGAATATAAATGTAATGTTTTCATTTTTATTTTAATTTCCTGTAGTAATGCTGTCTTTTCCTTTTGCTTCTTTCATTAATACATTCAAGTTCAGTCACCTAAATGTAAAAAATTCAAGGTTAGAGATTTTTACTTCTGGACATTTCGAGGGATATGGAAGGTGACAATGTGCTTCGTAGAGGAACTTAATTTGGAAAAGTAAAACTGACTTTGAAGGAAGAAAAGGGGAGACTTTACACTACATGGACTACTGAATCATCATCTTTCTGCAGCATATAGACTTCTGATGTCTTGCAGATAGGAGCCATGAGTCTGCTGTACCCTTGTTTGTGAAAAAGGCAAAACCAATGTTTAAGGAAAAGATTTATTTGATGACAACCGCATTTTCTCATCCTAGTATGCCGGCTAAAGAAAATCTTATTTTTCATGTAGGAGGAGGCTAAAATGGAAGGTGATCCAACTTCAATGATAATAATATCACCGAATTAGATTAAATTACTAGCTAAATTTTCTTGTTAATATCATAATAGATTAGATGTCAATTTAGGTATCAGAGTGCTAGATTAAGTGTCCGCACTTTCTTTGCATAGACAAGAAAAATTTGATGACAAATGAATATCTTGTATCTATGTGTGGAATAGAAGCAATGTGATAAGAGAGACAGATCAGGTGATGTTTGTCCTTTTCTCTGTCTACGATAATACTTTGGTTAAGATGTTTTGTTTTTCTTGCAGAGCATGGAGAAAATGAAAGATGAAGCTATACAGCGAGCAGCAGACATGGAAACCTCAGATAGGAATTATGCTATTGCAGCTGTTCAGAATTTAGTTGGAATTGATGATCGTGTAAAACAAATCACCGACTTACTAGAGATGGAAGTCAATGATGAGGTGCGCATTATTGGAATCTATGGAACTGATGGAATTGGCAAGACGACTCTCGCCAAAGCTGTATACAAACGCATCTCTTCTTCTTTTGACAGTTGTAGCTTTCTCGTAGAGGTTGAAGAAACCACACAAAATTCTCATGGTATTCAGTTTTTGCAAACTAAGTTGATACGTGATATCCTCGAACGAGAACGTGAAGATCTTTCTTTCGATGAAAGAATAGAAGATTTCCTGGATATATTTCATGAAATGAAAGTTCTAATAGTTGTTGATGACGTGGAAAAGCCGTCCGATCTCCATGTTATTGTAGGCGACCAGCTTCATTGGTTTGGTCCAGGTACTCGAATAATCGTGACTTCCAAAAATAGTGGAATTCTCAAAGAGTATGACACCGAGAAGGCTTGTAACTACATGGTTAGTGAGTTGGATGACGGTCAAGCTTTTAAACTTTTCTGCAAGCATGCATTCAGGATGCAATCTTCCATACCTGATTATGATCGACTCTCAAACCGCATTGTCAGTGCTACAGAGAAACTACCATTAGCAGTTGAAGTCGTTGGTTCATTTTTGCGGGGTAAATCAATCCAAGAATGGGAAAAGATGGGGAAGTCAGTGGAAGCACGTGCGATGAGTTCTCCAAAGACTACTGTCGGCCTTGATGAGATACTGGATATATGTTACAAAGAATTAGATCAACTGCAAAAAGATATATTTCTGGACATAGCATGTTTTATCTCTGGTGTGGATGCCCAAATTGCTTCATATATGTGGTCCAATTGTTATCCATCCTCTGGTTGCATTCTAATGCCCCTGGCAATAATTGGAGAAAACAATGAACTGCAGATGCACAGATTGCTGAGATGCCTTGGCAAAAGAATTTTTGAGCTAGAGGGATCTGGGGATCCAAGTTCTAGAAGATTTTGCACACAGGATATGGTTCTAAAGGCAATGAACATGGAGAAGGTAAAACCTTTTGGTTCAGTTTGTTTTCGGCTAACAAACATCTTGACATATGGGCTCCATGTTTCTGTTTTGTTCATATTTTCTGAGGGGATAATATCATGTGTGTACTCATGTAGGGCAACGAAATCATCCTTTTCTTCTGATTGGTATTTTGGTTTACAGCTTCTGATGATTATGTTACTCATTTTATGTGTAGGGAATCGAAGAAGTTGAAGCTCGTGATTCATGCATATTAACAGCTACAAGTTTTGCTAGCATGCCAGCCATAAGTTTTCTCAAGTTGGTTGATGCAAAAGTTTCCGGAGATTTTACAGGTGCATTTCCCAATTTAAGGTGGCTCTGTTGGCAAAGGTGTCGTCCGGATTTTGGTGCAGAAAATTTTGTATTGAGAGAGTTGGTCATTCTTGATCTGTCTTGGAGCAAAGTCATGAAAAACTGGGGAGGTTGGACTGAAATCAAGGTGTTTTGGTATTTGGTTGTTTTATGTTTGCCTTCTTGAATTATATACCTGCGAACTGACCATGTGTGGGTTTTCTGTTTTGGCCTTGCAGATGGAGAGATTGAGAGTCTTGAATCTTACCGGTTGTTCTGACTTACTGATCACTCCTGACTTCTCTGATTACAAAAATTTGGAAATCCTAATTCTTGAACGATGTTCTCGTTTGGTGAAGCTACATCCTTCAATTGGCCATTTAAAACGTTTAGAGTCCCTGAATTTGAAGTTCTGCTCCCGGTTGCGCAGGTTGCCAGAGGAACTGGGTCGTACGACAGCTCTGAAAGAACTTTTTATTGACGGGACTTCTGTACAGCAGATCCCTATTTCCATAGGCAATTTGAAGCAGCTCGGAATAATCAGCGGCTTCAAATGCTTCTCATTGACTTCCCTGCCTAGTTCGATTTGTTATTTGATTACTCTCTCCGAACTCTCACTAGATGGTGCCAAAATCACTGAGCTCCCAAGCTCACTGGGGCAGCTGCTTAAGCTAAGACGCTTGTCGTTGAGGGAGTGCCGTCATTTGGAGGAACTTCCGTATTCTATCGGTGAAATGGAGTCATTAGAGGAGTTGGATATATCGGCTACTAGTATCTCTGAACTCCCCGATTCAATGGGAAATCTGAAAAGCTTGAGAGTGCTGAGAATGGATTCTTCTTTCATTCAAGAATTTCCGGGGGAGATTGGGAATCTAACCAATCTCGAAGAACTTCATGCTTCCCGGTGTTGGAATTTGAAGGGGGCCATCCCCAGTAATATCGAGGGACTATGTCAGCTAAGATCATTGATGCTGGGGCATTCAGGTATATCTAGCCTACCCCCTGAAATCTCCGCCATCCCTAGTCTTCACACTCTGGATTTAATTCGGTGCAATGAAATTGAAGAGTTGCCGAAGCTTCCCCCTTCTCTAATTCTTCTGCGTGTGAGTTCTAAAAGGATGAAAGCGCTACCCCTTGGAAATTTAAAGAAATTGGAGGAGCTGTGCCTAAGTGATGGGGACCCGATAGCACGCCGAACACCCTCTGCGATAGAAGAGATTGAAGGGCTTGAAAGGCTTAAAGCCCTGAAGAGGCTATATATATCAAACTGCAAAATACAGAATATCAATGGGATTGACCAGTTAACCTCACTGAGAAGTTTGATTCTATCCGACTGTGATTACCTCGATAGTTTACCTGATCTTTCAAACTTGAAGTCGCTGAAAGTTTTAGAGATCAGACGATGCAAAATGATCCGTCAAATTGAAGGCCTAGAAAAATTGACGTCTTTGGGAAAGCTGAATGTCACTGAATGTGCGGCTGAGAACTCAGTGCAAGTACAGGCTGCGCGGAAGCATGTGAGGGCACGTTCAGTCGAAATATGGGGGCGTGGGGACTTCATCAAACAAGGTGGGACGTCTTTGAAGCGAAGCAGAGAGGAGATTCTTCTGGATACTTCATGCAAGGTGCGATTTCTTCTCAATAATTATAAAGTAGACGCACATGAATACATGGGCTTGAAAATTGATTTGTTATAATTTCAGTTTGATGCTATAATTCGGTAAAACTACACAAATTGTAAAAATTTAAATATTGTTTTGCAATTTACATGGACTAAGATATATTTTCTAATCCAATGGTGAAAATTTATCAGGGATCTTTAAATTATTTCAAATACATTAGTGTTCCTTTGACATGTTCTTTTTAATTTGAAATGTTGTTTTGTATAAATTTAATAAATGTATCTTTATAATTTTTTAATTTATTTCATTGTTATATAATTGAGCGTTGGGCGTGATGTTATGCCATATGTGTTTTCATAATTTTTAGCAATAACCGCCCTATTAAACTTTGGCATTACTGCGCAGTAAACCGTAAACCTTCAAAAGTCATAGATTACCTACCTGACCCCACTCAAAAGAAACTTTGATTTATGTTGTATCCATTAGTTTTTCAGCACGCGTATCTGTTAAACAATAATTGTGTCGCACATTTATTTGCTGTTTTCCCGTTGCATGCATATATAGTAGGCTAGACTAGTTTTTATTTTTCGCCATCAATGGGCTTGACTAGTTGATTTGGCGATTTAGTACCATAGTACATTGCCACCACGGGGAATTCACGTCTGCTCACAATACATGACTATTTCAAAATAAATTAAAGCCCATATTGCTTGAACAAATAGTCGTTAATTATATCACGGTGAAACTTTTATACGAGTAAAAGCATATTTCACTAAAAAAATGCAACTTATGACAAAAAGAGACTAGTAATTTGGAAGCATATTACTTTAGATTAAAAAGGAATACAACAACATACAGATTTTCATAAAGTGACTTGAAACAATGTATCCCGTGGTTACGGATTTTTCATTGGAATAGTAGAAAATAGAACTCTCTCTGGGTTCCAAAATGCTAAACAATTGAGTTTATATTAGTACTGTAATTGAAATAAATGATTACCATTAAAAGATAGTGGTACATGAAGTACGTCAAAACTATCCAAAAAGAGTAGATTAATGTAATTAAAGTGAAGATAAGATGAAGAGTTAATATAATAACGTAAAATATAGAAAAAGTAACCGAACCGGACATGGAATTAGAATAGCTTGACTCTTTACTTTTTTATTTTTTATTTTTTGCTTTACTTGGATGAGGTGCGTTTACGTTTCACATTGTTCGACAGCCTCTTGCTTTTTTACTTGAGAATGTTTGGAGTGGATTTTGCTTTTAGCTTTAGGGTTTTACATTACTCATTTTTACGTTTGGAATTAAAATTTCATTTAATTGAGCATCTCAAATCTTCACGAACGTTCAATACTGACAGTGAGAAAGAGAAACAGATAATTTTAGTTATTTCCATTTTAGTTTGAGTACTATGTATTCTTGCTCAAAACCTTAAATAATGAAAATAAAATTCAAAAGTAATGCCGTGTATACTACAACCGGTCTACAAAAATCATATATTAAGTCAGGAAAATGGAGAAATACGTTTTGGACCTCATATTATTGGCAACTCTTTATTTTGTCCATGTGCCGGACTTTCTTCATCTTAATCTCTCGACAAATAATTCTTTTTTCCCTTGAATTTCATCATCTAATGACCTCCTCATGTAAATGTGCTCGATAAACAAACGATTTGCTGATATGCAGGTGCCATGTAGACTAGTGTGGTGTTCATTTCGGCAGGTTTTGCATAAAAAGGTCATAGAAGGGATGAATTTGAAAAAAAAAATCAATATGGGGCTAAAATGAGGGAAACAATGGGACCAAAATGAAGAATCACGAAAAAAGCGAGGAGCCAAATTTTATCTTTCCCCAAAAAGATTCCAAGTTTATTCACCCTAGCAGCATGTTTTACCTCATTCCCCTAGTCGTCTTTTATCCCTTCAAATATGGATGCCGATCACTGACCACGTGCCAATCATTTTCCATTCTTTCTCGATTGTTGATCTTTGCCAATTTGTGCATGCCTCATGAAAAATAGTAAGTGCCGATGTAAACAGGCAGGCAACACATGAATTAAACAACAAAATTGCAAAAAACTGTAGCGAATAGACAATATTCTCAATGATAATTGAAATTCAATTTAAGGATAGAATTGCATGTAAAAGTAACCAAGTGACCAGAAGGAACCGATCGAGAAAAGCTCAGTCCCTGTAAACGAGAGTGTGGTCTCGGAACATACCTGTATTTGTAATTCGGTGAGAATATTTAGGCATTGCTTTCCATTAGTCCAAGACCACTATCTCCGAATATTGAATGTAGATCATTCGACTTGGCAACAACGACACAAGAAAATGTGAGGAAAGATGATGCAGAAGAAACCAAAGAAAATTGTATGTATTTGAAGGTAAACTGAACGTAATATCGATCATTGCACAGTCGGAGTCTAAAAATAGTCTTACCATTTGAATTTTAAGACGTTAGTCCTATTTGCTAATGCTCATTTGCTGTTGGGAGCTTGTTTTCATTTCAGAGATTAGAACAGAATTAATTAATTACCGTGACCATTGTTGTGATGTGCATATCAAGATTACTTGAAAGTTGAAATATCTGGTCAGTAAACTGAGCATCCAACTTCCAAGATGCTAATGTCACCTAGGCTCTGTTTGATAAATAAATTTTTTGGAAAATATTTTCTCAAAAATGACTACTTGTATCGCTTTCAAAAAGGAATATAATAAAAAATATCTTCATTGTCCACAAAATTGTTCAAGCATAAATTGTTATCGATAATTAAAATATCTTCAATAAACTATTCATTTCAAGCGATAGAAGCAATCATTTTTATGAAAAAAATTTTCAAATCATTTATTTTCCACAAAACAAATGGAGGCCTAATTTGATTGCAATACTACCTAAGTTTCCTTATTATTATTGTGTGAGAGTAGATATTGAATTGTGGATCAGAGATTGCTAGAGCAAGTGTCTGCGTATTTTTGCATCAATAAGAACAATTTGATGAGAAATGAATATCTTGTATCTATGCGTGGAACTAAAGTAATGTTATAAGAGAGAAACTGATCGGGCGGTGTTTGTTCTTTTCTCCATCTACAATAGTACTTCAGTAAAATTCTTTTTTTCTTGCAGCGGATGAAACTAATGGAAGATGAAGCTAGGGAGCCACCGGCAGACGTGGAAACCTCAGATAGGAATTATTATGCAATTGCAGCTGTTCAGAATGTAGTTGGAATTGATGATCGTGCAAAACAAATCACCAACTTACTGGAGATGGAAGTCAATGATGAGGTGCGCATTATTGGAATCTATGGACCTGATGGAATTGGCAAGACGACTCTCGCTGGGGCTGTATACAAACACATCTCTTCTTGTTTCGACAGTTGTAGCTTTCTCACAGAGGTCGAAGAAACCACAAAAAATTCTCACGGTATTCGGTTTTTGCAAAATAAGTTGATATGTGATATCCTGGAACGAGATCGTGAAGATCTTTCTTTCGATGAAAGAATAGAAGATTTCTTGTATATACTCCGTGAAATGAAAGTTCTAATAGTTGTCGATGATGTGGAAAAGCTGTCCGATCTTCATGCTATTGTAGGAGACCAGCTTCATTGGTTTGGTCCAGGTAGTCGAATAATTGTGACTTCCAAAAATAGTGGAATTCTCAAAGAGTTTGATCCCGACAAGGCTCGTAACTGCACAGTTAGTGAGTTGGAGGACGGTCAAGCTTTTGAACTTTTCTGCAAGCATGCATTCAGGATGCAATCTCCCATGCCTGATTATTATGGACTCTCATGCCGCATTGTCAACGCTACAGAGAAACTACCATTAGCAGTTGAAATCGTCGGTTCATTTTTGCGGGGTAAATCAATACAAGAATGGGAAAAGATGGAGAAGTCAATCGAAGCATGTACAATGAATTCTCAAAAGAGTTCGGTTGGCCTTGAAGAGATACTGGATATATGTTACAAAGGATTAGATCGACAGCAAAAAGATATATTTCTGGACATAGCATCTTTTATCTTTGGTGTGGATGCCCGAATTGCTTCATATATGTGGCCCGATTGTTGCCCATCCTCTGGTTGCATTCTAATGCCCTTGGCAAAAATTGGAGAAAACAATGAACTGCAGATGCACAGATTGCTGAGATGCCTTGATCAAGAGAGATCTGGAGATCTAATTGGGAGAAAATTTTGCGCACAGGATATGGTTATCAAGGCAATGAACAGGGAGAAGGTAAAATCTTTTGGTTCAGCTTGTTTTCGGCAAACACACATCTTGACATATGGGCTACATGTTTCTTTTGTCATATTTTCAGGGAGAATAACATCGTGTGTGTACTCTTTAGCATGTAGGGCAAGGAAAGCATCCTTTTTTTCCTGATTGGTAGTTTGGTTTACAGCTTAAAATGATTATGTTACTTATTTTATATGTAGGGAATCGAAAACGTTGGAGCTCGTGATTCATGCGTGTTAACAGCTGCAAGTTTTGCGAGCATGCCAGCCATAAGTTTTCTCAAGTTGGACGATGCAAAAGTTTCTGGAGATTTTGCAGGTGCATTTCCGAGTTTAAGGTGGCTCTGTTGGCAAAGTTGTCCACTGGAATTTATTGCAATAAATTTTGTATTAAGAGAGTTGGTCATTCTTGATCTGTCCGGGAGCAAAGTCACGGAAGAATGGGGTGGTTGGACTGAAATCAAGGTGGTTTAGTATTTTTCTGTTTTGCGTTTGCTTTCTCGAATTAAATATCTATGAATTGACCATGCGTGGGTTTTCTGTTTTGGATTTGCAGATGGAGAAATTGAAAGTCTTGAATCTTACAGGTTGTTCTGACTTACTGATCACTCCCGACTTCTCCTATTACAAAGATTTGGAAATCCTGATTCTCGAACGATGTTCTTCTTTGGTGGAGTTAGATCCTTCAATTGGCCATTTGAAATGTTTAGTCTCCCTGAATTTGAAGTTCTGCTCCCAATTGAACGGGTTGCCAGTGGAACTAGGTTGTACGACAGCTCTAAAAGAGCTCTTTATTGACGGGACTTCTGTACGGCAGGTCCCCATCTCCATTGGCAATTTGAAGCAACTCGAAATTCTCAGTGGCTTGAAGTGCTTCCCATTGACTCACCTGCCCAAGTCGATCTGTTGTCTGGCTGCTCTCTCTGAACTCTCATTAGATGGTGCCAAAATTACAGAGCTTCCAGGCTCACTGGGGGACCTGCATAAGCTAAGACGCTTGTCCTTGAGGGATTGCCGTTATTTGGAGAACCTTCCATATTCCATTGGTGAAATAAGTTCATTAGAGGAGTTGGATATATCGGCGACTGGTATCTCTAAACTCCCCCATTCAATAAGAAATCTGAAAAGCTTGAGAGTCCTGAGAATGGACTCTTCTTTCATTCGAGCGTTACCTGAGGAGATTGGGAATCTAACTAATCTCGAAGAACTCCATGCTTCCTGGTGTCAGAGTTTGAAGGAGGCCATTCCCGGTGATATTGAGGGACTACATCGTCTGAGATCATTGACGCTGGGGCATTCCAGTATATCTAGCCTACCGCCTGAAATCTCCACCATCCCTGGTCTTCACACCATGGATTTAATTCAGTGCGATGATATTGAAGAGTTGCCGAAGCTTCCCTCTTCTCTAATTTGTCTGCGTGAGTTCTAAAAGGATGAAAGCGATGCCCTCTCTTGAAAATTTAAAGAAATTAGAGGAGCTGTGCCTAAGTGATGGGGACCCGAAAGCACACCGACCACCCTCTGCAATAGAAGAGATTGAAGGGCTCGAAAGGCTTGAAGGCCTGAAGAGGCTAGATATATCAAACTGCAAAATACGAAATCTCAATGGGATTGGCCGGTTAACCTCACTGAGGAGTTTGATTCTATCCGACTGTGAAGACCTCGATAGTTTACTTGATCTTTCAAACTTGAAGTCGCTGAAAGTTTTAGTGATTAGACGATGCAAAAGGATCCATCAAATTAAAGGCCTAGAAAAATTGACATCTTTGGAAAAGCTGAAAATCAGTGAATGCTCGGCTGAGAACTTGGTGCAAGTACAGAATACGTTGAAAAGGGCATGTTCTACAGTTACGTAATATCTGTGCATGGTCATCCACCCTGTTAAGGGAAGAGGGGAGCAGCCTGCGGAAAAACTTAATGGAGAAACAGGAAGAAGCGAAAGGCGAATTTATTGGAGTCAATTTCAAGTTTGACTCTATTAAGTCCCTTTACTGAGAACTAGAAGTAGCCCCTCCAGGTGATCACGCCTCTCTTCCAAAAGGAAAGTTGTGCACCGATTGATTTTCTCCTCAAAATTTCAGCTGGCAAAATCTTTAAGGCCTCAAGTATAAGCTACTTTCTGGCAGATTTGTCGCTTAGAAAACTAGGTCACTTTTATGTTTGGTCGCAGCAGAAATGAAATCCATCTGGCTGTGGCACAATCTGAGAGGCTCTACAAGGTACTAGATGAAGTTCTCATTTTTTATTTAACTATGCCTTTAGTTGATTGGACAAATTTTTAGTTAGCATCTCCTCACTTCTAGATCAAGTTTATGAATTCCCCTGCCAAAATCAACGCTGTCATAGGCCTTATCTGAAAGGAAAGGATGTTTGGCATCTTTTGACATGAGCGACATCGTTAATTTTTACATTAATTTTTCATTACATGCTGGTCAGCTTTTGTTGTTCTTCTTTCAACTTAAAAATATAGTGTTTACACTTAAATTTTTGCTTAAAAACTATTTGTGCATTTCATAAGAAAATTAGGGATCAAATTGATTTGGAATTGGATCCCTAACCAAAAACATACGCATAAACTCCATTGTACTTTGCATGGACTTGAGTTCGTATATCCCATTTTTATGTATCATTTAGTTTTAAAATTCGTCCAAATAATGATCATTCTCGAATCACCCATTTCGCTTTCGCTTCACATTTTCACGTCATTAACCTTTTAATTTGCCCTCATTCGTTGGTGATTAAATAGGAAAAGATTGGACAACCAAATGAGGCCTTTTTAGGTATACCATAAAGGGAAACAATGGCACATTAAATTTGAACCAAATGAGTCAAGATGGGATCTCCTTGTTTGGCTATACACCTCTAAATCCTAGGGGCAATAGACTTCCTTTGAACCCCCAAGCATGTACAAACCTTTAGACAAAAAGGCTTCCTCTTTTGAATGGACAATAACACTAAAGTATGTTACGATCCAATGGACAAATCCCCTCCCCTTTGACCGGTCAATAATCCCATGCATGGTACAAACCAGTGGACGAAAGACCTCACCATTTTGAGCTTGGATAAGGACCTTTATTGCACCCAAAAAACCGGTCCAAACCGTGAGCCCAAATTGGGGAGTATAATAGAGAAATTTCTTCAATTCCTAACCATTCACGCCATGAAAGAGAGAGAAGGAGTGGGAAAGCATCCCCCGTAGCTCTTCCACACCATGAGTGAGTAGGTGAATGAGGGTGAGTTTGGCCGCGAGTTATAGGTAGGCCGAGAGCACGAGAGAGTGAGTTGATAAGGGAACGGGAGTGAGTAAGTTGAGAGAGGTCCATTCAAGCTGGTTCATTTATTTTCTTCCATCATTTAAGGTAGGAGTTTTATTTTTTTCTTGTGTCCTCTGTCACCTTTCGTTCATCAGATCCGGGAGCGCGAAACTGTAATTTAAAGCCAAGTATGTCAGCCTGTTTCGTCCTGTCGGGTTGCAAACTCATTATCTCGGTCTTACCAGTTTGATTAGCCCGGATATGAGGTTTGATTATGTCTTATTTAATGTGTAGATCGTGTGCTTGCATCTTAATGTTCTCATCAAAACTGGCCATAAAGTTTGCTTACCCAAAAACAGTGATTTTGTCTTGAAGCCGTGTTCCTCCTTAGCGGTGAGCCTCATGGTGTCACGTTAGTTGATTTTCTCATATTGATGTTTATATTGATGTCTACTAATGTTAGAATTAGGGCTCCATTTATTTTGCAAAAAATAAATGATTTGAAAAATATTTTTCTAAATTGATCGTTTTTATCATTTACAAAAATAAATGAACGAAAAATATTTTCATCATCTAAAAAAATATTTAGACATGAATCATCATTGTAAATGAAATTTTTTTTATTGACTAAATATTTCAAATTATACAAGTGATCATTTTTATAGAAAATATTTTTAAAATAATTCATTTTCACGAAACAAATAGTCTTAGTATTCGCTCCTCCATTTTGCACTGAGCACTTTTGCAATTAACATTAAAGTGTCACGGGCCAGTGGTTTCTTGGTTGTAGAATAGCTTGTTCAACGCCTGATGAGCCGAAAACACCAAACCAACCTTCTTTTAATAATTGTTTGTAAGAACAGTACAACAAATTGCATCCTCACACAAGATTGTATCACACTTGGTTTAGCTCGGGCATCCAATCCCTTGAGCGAGACAAACAAGACAATATGGCATGACAACTGGTTTCGGCCGGACTAAGAGGCAACTGGAAGTTAGGGTTTCTTTCAGAGAGAGTTTGCGAGGAGGATAGAGGACCGAGGAAGGAGGAGTAGAGAGCATGAGAGAGTTAATTAGGGTTTTCAAAATATGAAAATTAATATACATTGGTCCGGGTTGCTATTCCACAACCTTAATCATGAGGAAGAGAACACGAAAATGATGGGCTCACTTTCCCTTCCATATAACAACGTGACGAATAATAAGCAAGACCAGGGCGATCGGCATTCAGAACATTATACACCCTAAAGCCCGTAAGCACAGCAGACAGATTACTTACAGATTAGCAGAGTTTCTAATGGGGTGTCATCTTTTCCCACATTTTTTTTCTTACTTATCTCATCGTCTACTTCTCTTTCCATAACTCTATTTTATTTAGTGCGTTCATTTTTATGGTGTTTTTTTCCTTTTTTTTTGGTTATTAGGCCTATATTAGACATAGGTGTTTGAAAGAACGGATAAAATCGTTTTTAGAACATTCAAAAGAAAAGAAAAGAAAAGGTCATAAAAACAATCTATTTTAACACTCTTTTCTGTTTATGTTGCGAAGAAACCTCTACCATGTCCTTTCTCAGAACTTTCAATCCCGTGAGATTGATACCCACCGATTGAGAGACAGGTTTTGTTATTTTGCAGTGCGGCTTCTTAATTGAAGAGTTCTGGAGCCTCATAAAGATTTCATGACATTCTAGTGCCGTCCAAGGATGACTCTCTCTGAAACTGTTGATTGCAACTGTATTTTGAGGTTCTTCCAGTCCCAAAGTCGCAATAGAAGTAGACAAGCGGAAAGAAATGGAGAGATTAGGAAATCTAGAGCGATCCGTTAGCAAACCGTACTCCAAAAAAAGAAACCAACTTGAGTACTCTTTCCAGGCCATTTCGTAAGTACCTAGACCATAGTCGTGATTATTAGGTAAGCTACTTATCTTTCTTGAGGTTTGCTATGTCTTAGGATGTTTATGTCTCAAGCTTATCTTAGTTCAGTAGTTATAAGAGAACAAGTGACTAGACTGTTAAAAGTGTTTTCTCCATGATCATATCTTCTATTTTCACATTTATCCTTGCAGTATCCAGGTGTTGTGGCCAAAATGCGGGGAATGTCTTTTGACACATATTTAGTCGGATAAAGACCTTTGTTCTGTCATCTGATATACCGAGTGTTCAAGCCACGATGGAAAGAATCATCTCCCGGATTAATCCGCTACCTTCTTTAATTTTCAATTCGGGAGTGGCTTGTCTGTTGTGAGCATTCGGTGGGTCAGTGCAAAAGATTGTGCAAGAATAGCTGAGAGCTTGGTGGGGTTATATACGTTTCCAAAATTCATCGAAATTGCTCTACCTTTCCTTCATTGAGTTCAAACACACTCATTTGATATTTCTTGGGGAGACGACATCACCTGTCATAAAAGTTAACAGCCTGGCATCTTAGGTAGCTTTACCAATGTTGCTAATTACATTATATGCCAATTAAATATTTACTTATCTCATCTTTTGGGACAGAAGAGCACCCGAGCACATTTTTGGGAAAATTTGCAAATAAAGACCTAAAATAAGCTCATTTTCTAAATTAAAAAAAAGGGCAAGAGTGGATTTTATCTAAAATTAGGGCCTGAAATAATCAATTTAATCTGAAATAAGAGCCTAGCGGGCATGTGTATCTCACATGCCACTTTCCAAACCATAATCAGGAGCATTTTCGTCCAAAACCCTTATCTTTTTCTTTTTCTTTCTTCTTTTCTATGTTCATCTTTCTCCTCTTGTTGACTCTTCAGTTCATATTGTTGTTCTTGAAAGCGTGAGCATCTTCATGTCTCTGATTCTCAGCAAAGTCCTCCGTTCGGGTTGTTCTTCTCTAGGTGCCGGACCCCCTTAATTCAATATTTCTCTGCTGCGTTCCTCTACACCGTAGACAGTGAAAGGAAATGCATTGTTTCAGCTCTGAAAAGATGGCTCGCTCTGTGTGATGTCCCAATGTTGGACTGTTAACTCCTCACGTCCACAATGGGGAGCTTCACAGAATGAATGAGTAAATTTATTAGATTTCAGAACCTGTGATGCCCACCTCATCCTCGGCCTTATGGAGTGTCCTAATGGGACTTTGCCGTGCCTTTGCGAGTCGAAGGTATCCTGCCGACTTCTCAATTTGTAGGCAAAATTCATAGCGTCCATCGTTCAACTTGAAAATAATCCAAAGTTTTACCGGCAGGCTCTTTGAATTAGCTATACATCATTAGGATCGGGGTCCTAGGTGTTTTTCTCGGTTGGTATGAGTGATGGATTTCGGATAATGGGCTTAGACTGGGGTTCATGGGCTAACCTTGCGGGCTAAGGTCCCATGAATTAGACTCATGCAAAATGAAACTGGGCATCTTTATATTTATTTTTCATTAATTTTGGTACATTTAAAAAAGGATTGATACTATGAAAAATCCCAAATTAATATATTTATAACAAATTTGCTTAAAATTAATTTTTTTGAACATGAAAAACTCCAAAATGGTATGTCTATAACAAATTTCCTCAAATGACCACAAAAAAATCAAATTAATATATATGTGATAAATTTATCGAAAACTAATTTTTTGATCCCCAAAAATTCCAAACTAGTACATTTATTGGATTAATACTACAAAAAATACAAAATCAGTACAATTATTATAAACGAAGAGTAAAATCCCAAAGTAGTACACTAGTCAATTGTTATGTGACATCCAATTCAGTAATTTTATAATAAAATTTAACGAAAATTAAGTATACCAGTTTGAGGTAAATTGGTCAAAAGTGTACAAATTTAGAGTTTTTTGTGGCCAAAAAATTAGATTGGGGCAAATCTATCAAAGGTGTACAAGTTTAGGGTTTTTCTTTGTATTAACCCTCTTGAAAATGAAAATTTGAATTAGTTGGCCAAAACTCAAGTGTATATAGTCAGTGGTCAAGGAACAAAACTCTACATATTTGATTATTTGCACCATCATATTTAACAATTATCAAATCATTTTATTGGACTTTCGAATTTTTTGCTGTATGATTTATGAGGTTAGCCATACTACTTAATAAGATTGTGATCGAGAGCAATGCGATTTCAATATTATCATCTGAAATTTAAATAGTAATATCTACCCCAAATTTTTTTTATAAAGGTATTGATTACCTGAATTTTATTTTCGTGAAATTTGAATTTTCTTTTTGTTCTCCGACTTTATCAGGATGTTGGAGAACAAAAAGATAAAGTTATCATAATGCATTTGACCAAAAAAGCTTTAATGATGGGGATCACATTCTTGATCGAATCCATTTTCCTCCCATGTAATTAATTCTTTATTTATTTAATTCTTGTGGGCCACTCTCTCTTCCTTCTTTTCATCTGAGTCCCATCGTGTCTGTCCACCGACCGCCACTTTTTCATAATAGTCATCGTGACCTGACATCTCTCTCTCTCTTCACTCGATACCCATGGCGCACGCGCATACAATGAGAGCAACACATCCACGCGCGCGGTTTGCGCGGTGTACATGAATATTGTACTCGCTTGTTGATTGGGTCCAAGAAAAGTCCGGTACGAAGGATCCCACGGCGATCACACTACCCACGGTTTTCAAGTACCGAGGGAAGTTTTTTTTATTTTTAATTTTAAAAAATCAACGACATAAATGTTATTTGCTTAAAAAAACGTGTTGTTTGATTCACCAAAAATTTGAATTATTAGTGAAAAATAAATGAATAATCATAAGAATCGCAGCTCGTTACAATTGTTCCTGACTTAGTTCAATAAATTAACACACGTACCATCATCATTAGTCGCTAACATGCGCCAGCAGGGGACCTTCATGATACAACAGATCGAATCGGCACTATCATCCAGCTAAAGAGAGAGAATCTAATATTTTTATTAAATTAATTAGCGGAGAATATGATTCTGTTTTCTTTATTAATAAAAAACGCAAGTCAAGTCAAAAAGGCCGGGCAGAGGTCCTATTCTACGCACCTCTCCAATAATGCTGCTGAAATTACGCGGGCAATAATTTGCGTCATACCGGTTTGATCGGCATGAAGAGTCTTGGACCGTCGGATGGCAAGAATGGAGCATTGTTCTGTTTTTTTTTCTTTTGTTAAAAAAGAAGGCAGCATTATTCAACCATGTGCATTATATTTCAGAAAAATTATATAAAAAGTCATAAATTTTGGATTTTTTTCTCAATTTAATTTTAAAATTTTCAATTCTACCAATTGAATCATAAATTTTTTTATATTTTATTAATTAAATTAATTGAATCAATTTCGATAGAAAATTGCTAATATTAGCAACAATTGTAACACGAGTGATGTTGATATTGATAATTTTTAATTATATTTTGATGTTTTTTCAAAAATTTTGGCCAAACTTCTGTCAATCCTGAAAACATGTCCGCAAACAAAGGAAGGGGAAGACTGTCACAGGAGTTTTGTTCTTTTGAATAGTTGTTAACACGTTTATATGGTTCGCGGTTTACTTGAAGAAAACCCACCCCCCCCAAAAAAAAAAGCAACTGACCTTGGCTGTGAAAGTGCACTGTAGATCGCAACGTGGCTAAACAAATTTCAAATACAAACTTTAGGAGTTTATCTACAAATCATAATATATATATATGTATACATCTCTCTCTCTCAACTATACTCCCTCTCTCTCTCTGGTTTGGCCCAGGCTGCTTCGACGTCAATCCTAAAGCCACCGAACAAAACTCCAACGCGATGGTTTTCTTGTAATTTCGTCCTCCATTATCCCCAGTCTCCGACGAGCTGTCCTTCTCCGGCTCGAGGTCTCGATCGCCTATTCCCGCCACACGATTTTGATTCGCGGTTTTTGCATGTGAAATAAGAGAGAGAGCTCTTCGTTCTTTGCAGAGCAGGTGGGACCCTCTCACGGCACATTAAACGAAGAGAGGAGGCTGATATGTTGAGGCGTTTCCAAAATTTCTACAGACGGGCCTAATATGATGTGACACTTGTGTAAACGAAATTTTCTCTCCAGCTGGAGGACACCGACCGACTGAGCTCCAGAATTCGAGAAGTCGTCCTTCCGGACCCAAGTGGGTTTGAACTAGGGGTGTCGATCCTTGTCTCCCCAGATGAGAAATAAAAAGGAAAAAAACACAAAACAAGGACTTGTCACAACTTCTGCAAATTTGTCTTTATTGCTCTTCGTACTAGAGAAACTAGTTCTGTATTCTACCCAAAAACCAACTACAGTAGGCAAGAGATCTAGCCACTTAATAGTATTAAGTTAATACGTGAATGATAATATTTTTGATCAAAAATTAATTTTTAAAAGAGAAATTGATTTTTTTATTTTTATTTTTGAATAAGTTTCTAAGAAAAAATGTGTCTGATAACAACGCAAAATTTCTATTCTCAAAATAAAAATTCATTTGATAATGAAATTTTTTTTACATTGTGTTATTAGTCAACATATATAATGACTATTATATATTTTTTGACGTATCTAATTTGTTACTAATATCATCTTTATATGTCAATTCTTTTAGGAACATCAATGTAACCAAAGTGAAATAATTGGACATTCTATCTAATTAATGTAAAAATTTAAGGGTTTCTACGTAGGCACCTTTAACTTTTTTATTATTTTGATATTCTTTTTACTTTTTTCAACTAGTTTTTAGTTTTAAGTAGGGAAAATGATATAAACAATCCCTAAACTTTAGCTCAATATGTAATTTGATCCCTGAACTTTTAATTTATTCAATATAGTTTCATGAACTGTATGAAAATATTCAATATATTTATTTTTCATTTATTCAAAATCAGATATTATATTAAATATTTTCATATGGTTTAGGACTATATTAAATATGCATAAAAATTTAATGGTTATATTGAATAACTTAAAAGTTCAAGATCACATTGCACATTAGATTAAAATTAAGGAATCACATTGAACATTTTGAAAATTCAGAGATCAAATAACATATTAGACCAAAGTTTAGGAACTGTTTGTGTTAAAATAAAATTATAGAAAACAGAGTTTTTAATGATATGCCTTAACCACAAAACTTCCTTTTACCACACTTTCTTAGCATTCATAAACTTACGGGTAGTCAAGCATCGTTTCCGATTGGATGAGTTGAGCCATCGCCATGAGGTGGGACTTCCATCGGAAGATGCGAGGGAAGCGAAACGAAGGAGAAGAGGAGATGAGGAGAAGAGGAGATGAGGACGATGGATGAAAAGTATCATTTTCCAAGCAGCAGATCACATCAAAGACGTCTCTCTCAACATTGCAATCATCCTATTCAATTTCACAATCACGAGCGCACTCTCTTGTAATTCCTTCTTACTAGGTCTCCATCATCTCCATTTCGGGTCACCATCCTATCACGTCCTAGAGATTCGGGAACCCGACCACTTGATTAACTCAAATGAAGAATGGCAACACTGAAGGCAGTCTCCCGGACGAATTTCCCCATCAGAGCCGACGAAAGCAATTTTTATGAAAACAATTCATTAGGATCTAATATTTACCCACACGATTAAAAAAGAATTAAAAAACTCATTGATCACCTGAAACTTTTTACTTCTGATGAAAATTTGAATTTTCTTTTTATATTCCAGTGTGGGTATGGACCCAGTCCATTGTTTCGATTAATAAGTATTTCTCTTTATTGAAATGTGAGCCTTCACTATAAAAATCAAATATATTTTAATTTACTTAAGTCTGGTGGAGCCACTCTTTTTCGTCCTTATCCTCTTTTCCTGTCGACCACACACTACCCTTCTCCAGTAGATTGAAGCGCAGAAAAGTTAAGTAACATTTCCACCTACAAACAATGCCGAGACGGCACGATATAAACGCATTATTTTTTAAAAAATATACATTAAGATATATTGTATGATAAATTATCATTTTTATAATTATTTTAATGAAATCAATTTGATTTAAATTTACAAATAAATAAATAATAATAAAAGAGCCCGGAATGGATTTACACTTAAAAATTAATTCACCATTTGTTAATATCGTTTATTGTTTCAATTTGATAAATTCTACTCCATTCCAATAATTGATAAAATTTAAAGAAAAAAAATAAGTAATCCACATTCTAGACTTGCGTGTCAAATCATGTTAGAAGAAAAGAGAAAAAACAAACTTGAGAGGGGTGAATTGTGTGTCACGAAAAATGAGTCAAAATAAAAGAGAAGGTTGGGATTTTCTTACTTTTCTCTTTATTATTTTTATTATTCATCATGTTTTACATATTTATATTTTGACCTATCATTTATTGAAAATTTTTAAAATTAGTCCCATGTGTGTTAAAATTATATATTGGATTATGAACTCACATGTTAGGATTCTAAATTTAAGTATCAGAGAGTGTTGGAGAATTGATTAAGTATCAGATTTCCTGACACGTGTCAACTATGTGTCGAAAAGTCTTGAACATGTGTCGAAGTGTTCGACATGACATGAAAACTCTTGAAAAGTATCGATGTTTCCTGATAGAAAAGTCGATGAGAAGGATCCATGGCGATTATTATATCAACCTGTTTTTGTGCACCTTTCAAGGTAATTGCTTACCTGTTGGGATTATTTCCACCTATCCAACAAACATGCTCTTGACGGGTTGTAAGGATCATCAGAATTATTTTTTACGGCGAGGAGCTCGTCCCTAATACCCCAAGCTGATGTTGTATATTTTTCTTTCCTAATATCAAGAAATACAGGAGACTCTCTAAAATATAATTAGTGGCCCGCTAGATTCTCTCTCGAAGCTTTCGAGAATCTTATGCACCTCCTTTTTTGCTTTAATTATAGTCAAAATTTAAAAGTTCCATCGAGCTCGCGTGGATCACCTAGCGCCTTCATAGAAAAACGTAATTGACTACATTTTATCACATATAAATACTGCTTCCATTATTTTCTGGCCTAATTTCCTAAAAAAATCCTCAAATTCGAGGTCAATCTTAATTATGGATCAAAATTTTTTATTCAAAAATAAAACCACCAACTATCACTATAGTCTCGAATCTATCCAATATCCAAAAATCATTTCTATAAAATTATCAATATTAGCAAACTATCGTTATGTCATGCTAAAGTTAGGATGTTAATAAATATATAGGATCTGATTATGAATCTCTAGCTAGCTCCAATGTTGATAATTTCAAAGAAATAAGTAGTAGTTTTTGGACGTAGGGCAGGATTAGAATTATAGTAAAAGTTTGCAGCTTTTTTTTTAGATAAAGAAAAGTTTGGAGTATAATTGAGATGGAACCCAAAATTGAGTTTTTTTTATTTATAAAATTAAGTATCTTATTTTACCTACTCCCTCCATCGAGGATCAAGTGAGATCTACGGATTCCCTTTTTTTTTGGGTCACGAGGTCTACGAACTCAATCTTATAATCGGAGCAGACCAAAGGTTCGCTAGTGCTCTTCTCTCTTAGATGGTAGTAGCAGTCGGGAAAATCTGGCTTGGTTTTAATATTTTTCTATCCTTGCCGTATATGTTATTCCCTTTTTTGTGTCTTTGTTTTCTGGATATGTTGGTTAATCAGATTATGGCTCAAAGGTTGAAAGTGAGTTTGCTTTATCATATGGATCGACTAATCACATCAAAGGAGGTTGGAACAGCTTGCAAAATCTAGCCGCATTGAAATAGAGTGGTTTCACGTTCTCCGCTCGTATCCCTTTTTCCAATTTCGATCTTGATTAGTTTACAAGATTAAATGGTCAATGCTTCTCTAGACCCTCAATTCAGTTGTTTTGCTTTGCAAGAACGTTGGCCCGGATATGGAAACCATCCATTTGGGAGGAACTTAAAATAAGGGATTTCTTTTGATGTTTTTGTGCCATGTTTTGGTCTTGATTAGAATATATTGATTTTAAAAAAAGAGTAGCATTTCTTGTTCAATCAAATTGTTATTATTGCGTTCATATGGCGATGGTGTTGAGAATGTTGAATCTAGTGTGTATTGCTAGTTGTAGTTTCTAGAGGGGAAAATCTCACCGTGTGCCAATTATTGACAGTTTTAGCAATCAGCAGATGATTGTTTTTTGATGCTGTAACAAAACTAGTATTTTGGGATGAGAGTATATTTGTAGTCGCAAACTATACTCTTTTGTTTTTTGGGTTTTGTTTTGTTTTGCAGCTCTTTTGAGATTTACTTTGTTTGGAAGTTTTCTATATTTCTCTCATGTTCGATTATGGCAAATGAATGAAATTTCCTTTCGATGAAAAAAAAAATACTATGAATTTATATGAATTTTTATGAATCATAATGTGACATGTTAAATTATTTTTAGTTTTTAAGTCAATTGTACGATTTTATTGTAAATTTCATGTAAATGAATTTCAGAACGACTTAACTATGAAACAACAAAAAAATTCATGTTATAAATATATAGCTTTTAGTCATTGATTATTTACTTTTATTGTAACCTTAAAGTGAACAAACACGATTTGTTATATTTTAAATAGTCTATGATTTTAAAATTTCTGCGATTCTTTTCTAAAGTATGTGAATTCTTTATTCAGTATAAAGTTTCTATATTATATTGAATGAAATCGCTTGAACAAATTAGTCTATTAAATTATTGATAGTTTACCAACTAAACAACATATATCTTTAGCTTTTGTTAATTGAATTCACGATAAGAAATTCCTTTATACACTAAATTAAATTACTTGCACCATATAAGTTAAAATCCAAAAGTTTATCGAACATTTCATCTCTGTTGATCTGTTGTAAACTAATTTGTTTTGATTTTATCTTACTTAAATAACATTTCTTGTGGGAAATATTCTTTATTTAGATTAAGAGAAATTTAATAGCACAAATATATAGATGGATGTGCACGCACACGCACACTATTTTCTAAATTATGCTTTTCCATTTTTCAGCTATTCAATTCATTGTGAGTTTATGTTAATCGAATTTGACATTAGCAAGATAGGCTAACAAACTGTAAATATGTACTTTTTATGACACATATCTTATTTTATCTTTTCATTATTCAATTTACTCAGTTTTCTTATTAAGTGAAATGTTTTGTACGGTGTAACTTATATTACACTTAAACGTGATAAGCTATAATTCAAATTTTGCTCAATTTAGAACAACAATACATTAAAAGTCTTAGCATGTAATGCTCGCTTGTTTTCGTAAATTTTTTCACTGCAATGGGAAATCTTTTCCGAAATCACTGCAAGACTTTGAATAAGTTTACGTAGAAGATTAATCGACATGTTTGGATGGCAAGTTAGGAAATTCACGAAAATCGTTGGGGTTAAGAAGTAATCCTCCCAAAAAGCTAGTACCTAGCTCACTTCGTACGCGAAGGAAGACTTAACAAATTCCACAAAGAAATGTTCCATCCATAGGGACTCAATTTTTAGATAACATCCATGACTATGAGAATAGCTTTATTACTTCTAAATGATAGAAACGACGTGTACAATATAAAATGGCGACTAGGAGATGAACCCGTTTTTATGTACTCTTTTATTTTACTTTTAGTCAAAATTTAAAAATTTCTTTCATGTGGAGTAACTTACCCGTTTATAAAAATGTCATCGATTACCTAATGCGTTTTTAGAACCATCTCTCTCTCTTCTTTTTTTTTTTTTTTGCCTAGTTCTCGTATAAACTATCAACTTTAAAATAAATCTCCATTCTAAACTTAACCTTTTTTAAATAAATAAAAAGTCCAAATTTGTCTCGCGGCCAAAAATCGCCACTGATTTTTTTTGAAATTGTCAACATCGGGAGACTGTCATTATTTTTCGCGAAGATGAGGGTGTTGATGAAAATGAAAATTTTGATACTAAATCTCTAATTGGCCCCAGTGTAAATAATTTCAAATAAATAAATAGAGATTTTTGGATGCAAGACAAATTTAGCACTATAGCAAAAGTTTATAATTCATTTATTTAGATAAAAAGAAAGTCCGGGATAGATTTTGAATTGAACTTGAAGTAGAGGGGTATTTTAGAAAATTAAGCTCTGTCCTTTTCTTTTACCAACGACCTCCGTCAAAGATCAAGCCGAGTCTATGAACTCAAAGGGAGGAATTGGAGAAGACCAACTCATCTTTGTTTAGTGTAACAGGAACCGGGACGATCCGCTCTAGTCTTAATATTTAAATTGAAGATACTAGGTTTATATATTATTTCTAGGTAATTTTGCTTACATTAGATTTTGGACCAAACTTAAAGATTGAAAGTGAGTGTGCTTTTTATCATTCGGATCGACTATTCACATGAACGATGGTTGGAATAGCTCGCAAAATCTAACCACCTCACCGACTTAATTCCCCCCGGGCCCATTCTCCTATCTCCACTAAAATAGAATGGTTTCTTGTCCTTTTCCTGGATCGGTTATTTTTCTCTGTTTGTATCTCTTTTTCTCATTTCGATCTCGATTAATTTACTAGATTAAATAATCAATTATTCTCCATTGGACCCTCGATTCGATTATTTCATAAGAATGTTCGGCTGGCTACGTAAGCCTTGTATCCGTGAGGAACTTAAAATAAGGGATTTCTTTCTCTTGTTGATTAGGATATTTTGATTTAAGAAAGGATTCATAATTGTACATATACATAGATCAATCCCTGTATTTCCTATTTAATTATGTCATTAAGGACTGAAATTTCAGAATATTGCTGTTGTTCTAAACCAGTATTGTTTTGCTTTTGGGCAAGCTATTAATCTCAACAAATCAGGAATATTTTTCAGCAAAAATTGCCCTCAACACCTGAGGCAGAAATTGGTGAATGAGATGAGAGTGTTGGAAATAGAAAAGACAGGGAGATATTTTGGGAATTCCCTCAAATTGGGGTAGATCTAAATAGGAGATGTTTGCCTGGATACTAGCAAGAGTGAATTCAAAATTACAGGGATGGAAAGAAAATCTAATGTCCAAAGCAGGAAAGGAAATTCTAATAAAGGCAATTGTACAAGCAATACCACAATACGTAATGTCTATCTTCAGAATTCCGTGTTCTATTTATCAAGCTATTGAAAGAAAGACTGCAGACTTTTGGTGGAAAAACAATGACAAGCACAAAGAAGTACATTGGCGAAAATGGGAGACATTAAAAGAACGGAAAGAAGAGGGAGGTCTGGGCTTTAAGATTTAATTAACTTTAATGAAATAATGTTGGGCAAGCAAGCATGGAGATTAACTCAGCAGTCAGAATTCCTTTGGAGTAAGGTCGTTAAGGGCCTATACCACCTACAGAGTGACTTCCTACAGGCAGGAAAAGAAAACAAACCTTCGTGGGAATAGCCAAGCCTTATCGTAGGAAGAAATGCTCTCCAACCATCACTTCGCTAGATCATTGGCAATAGTAAAAAGGTTAAAATACGTGAGGATAAATGGCTACCTAGACGAGTGATTGGAGGCCTAGCAAACAAAGATGATCCTACGGTGGTGTTTGAGTTGGTGGATGAAATGAAAGCAATATGGAAAGAACACAGCATTTGGGAGGTGTTTGATCAAAACACAACAGAGGAAATCCTAACTATACCCTTTAGCCTATCAATGCAAGAGGATCACATAGTCTGGACACCAATCAAAATAGGCATATATATAGTAAAAAGTGCATACAATTGTATACGAGATAAACAAAGCCACACAAACCACGACCAGGCCTCATCATCTTTCCAGATCCCTAAAGCGCTATGCAACCACATTTGGCAAGCCAAAACACAACCAAAATTCAAGCAATTTCTCTGGCAGGTTTGCCACAATGCATTGGCCACGGGGGTTAATCTACAGTGAAGACATATTATACCTAACGACAAGGGCGATTTGTGTCACAGTCATCCCGAAATGATAGAGCATCTTTTTCTTCTCTATCCTTGGACGAGAAATGTGTGGGAACACCCAGAAATCGAGATTAGCATTGACTCCCCAAAGTAAATAGAATTGAAGAATGGATCGTGAATTTCAACCATACAGAGGTCTCTCTCGAACTACTTACCCTATTACTGTGGCAGTTATGGAGAGCCCGAAACGATTGTGTCTTTTGAAGCTTGAAGCCGAATCCTTAGCTCCTAATCAAATCGGCCATGGCAAAAAATCAAAGTATTAGCATGTGGGTTTACAACAAGTAAGGAATATCAATTACGCCAATGGACTCACCTCTGCAATGGAAACCTCCAGCTTGCGGTGTGCTTAAATGGAACGTCGATGGCTCTTTCCTTGCAGCAACTAGAGAGGCAGCAATTGTTGGTGTGTGCAGAGACGACTCAGGGAAGTTGATTGCTGGGTTCGCGAGCTCGGTGCGAGTGGATTTGGCAATTCAAGTCGAAGCCTTGGCAATCATCGAAACCCTAAAAAGAATGGCAGAACGAAGAGATGGAGTTTGGGAGTTAGAAATAGATCACTTTGATCTGGTAAAGGAGATAACTGCCCCCATAGATCATATCAGATGCGATGTACATGCACTTATTCTCAAGGCCCAAGCCCACCTATGAAATCTCCGGTCCATGAAGATAGCCCATTGTAAGAGGGAAGTAAATATAATTGCAAATTGGGTAGTGAAGGCCCAACGGAACAAAACCTTACCGGTTAATAGGGTTTCTTATCTCCCGTCTAGTCTTTTGAAATTATTTTGCTCAGATGTAAGTAAACTATATTTAAAGACTCCTACTTAATGAAATCATCGAATTTCCTGTTAGGAAAATCCCTTATGATGTTTTGAAGATGACAAAATAAATCAAAGGCTACTAACGTGTTTATTGAGTAACTTGGTGAAAGACGCACAAGCCGCTATGTAGATGATGGAAAGTTTCTAAGTCTGGATGAAGCAGACATAGAAAGCCTCTGAGTCTGGATGAAGTAGATGCAGAACTTCAGTCTGGCAAATTCGGAGTCTGTCCGTATTAGACGCAAAACTTAAGTAGACTCAGAATATAAGTCTGTTAGACTCATAATGAAATTACAGGATAAGATCACCAATGGTCAAGTATTTCACTTACTTTATTTATATTGATTATGTTGTATCAAACTGATTGGCAGGATCAATCAACAGACAACTTCCAAAGAAGAATGTAACACTTATGGAAGCCCGGATTCTGATTGTATGGGCGAACAGAATCCAAGGGGATCCAATCTACCTCCAACGGTAAAAAAGACTTGCCTTATAAAGCCTGTCCAGGAAAGGGAAGATGAAACTCTCAAGGAAAGAGCCAACGATCGAGTGTGGCTTGGAGAGTATATAAGGATATGATGAGATCTAGGAGACTAGAGAGGATAAATATATTCCAAGGCTTATTCAATTCTTCATTAGTTGTTTGAAAAAGTGCGTAATTGAGTGATCCTAGTGAATTATCAAGAAGAGTGACTTTGTGAGACTCATCATCACCGAGTGCTAACACTCAAGAGTGTGTAATCACTTTTGATCATATAGTGAAATCCAGCCTATTGGTTGATCGCCTGGAGAGTGGACGTAGGCTTGTCTAAAGCCGAACCACTATAAATTATATTTGCAATCTTCTCTACTCTTTATTTAATTTCAGTTTAATGATTGCAAAAGCTTTATTTTAATTGCGTGTAAAATCTCTCCACACCTATTCACCCCCCCTCTAGGTGTTATTACTAGCTACAACAATTGGTATCAGAGCCTCGTGCTCAGTATCTTGAAGTGTTTATTACTTAAGAGGTAAAGATCTTTCATGGCTAGTATTTTTGCACCAGGTCTGATTGAGGGACGAAGCATCATCGGACCACCTTACTTTGATGGGAAAGAGTACAATGTTTGGAAAAACAATATGAAAGCATTCCTAAGATCTAAGGATCTGTTGGAATGGGACGTTGTTGAGAAATGAATCAATCCTAATGTTGCGTCAGCATCTACTAGAAAAGATGATGGCGAAACGCTTCAATCATCTGTCACCCTATCTCAAAAGGAGATAACAAAAAGAGAAGCTTTAGATGTAAATGCTATCTATTCTCTTTATTGTGCTTTGTCTCCCAATGAATATAACCGAATCTCTTCTTGTGAAACAGCGAAAGAAGTGTGGGATAGGATGCACGTTACTTATGAAGGGACTGATCGTATAAAGGAGACCAAAGTCAATATTCTTCTTGGGCAATACGAATCATTCAAGATGAAGCCAAGAGAATCCATTGGAGACATGTTTAGCAGATTCACTGAAATAGTGAATGGACTTGCATATCAAGGACAACCAATCTCAAGACCCATGAAAGTGAATAAGCTTTTGAGAGGATTATCGAAGGATTGGAACAACGTCAAAACTTTCATCCGTGAAACATTGAGGATTTCGCCTTTATCTGTTGATGAACTTATTGGAACTTTGCAATCATATGAAGCAGAACGTATAAATGACGAAGATCCAGAAGGTAAGAAGTTAATTGCTTTAAAATCTAATGCTGATTTTGATGAGGCAGATTCTGAGGAAAATGAAAAAGATGACTATGAGGAGATGAAGTTGTCGATCAAAAAATTTGAATAAAAAAGAAGCAATTCAAAAGGGAAGAAGTCCACAAATGAACCCGATTGTCCTTTATTCAAGAAAAGGAAAGGGAAATTCGAAAGGAAGAATAAAGCTTTGAAAGCTGAAACATGGAGTGACACTAAAGTTGAAGACAATGAAGACGAATGTGGCAATATCTGTTTAATAGCACATTCAGACTCAGACTCAGACTAAGAGATTGAGGTTAGCCATTATGATATTCCTACAGAAGTTTTAGATTATATAAATGAGCTGTGTTCTAATCTAAAATCTACTTTGAAAAGGATCACTGGATTAAAAAAGTAAAATTACAAGTTGAGTCAACAGAACGTTTCTTTGAAAGGAAAAGTGGATGATTTCAAAAAAGAATTTTTGGAAATAAAGGAAAATCGAGAGTTTCTATTAAATGAGAATGAATCTATTAAAAAGGAACTTTTGGAAACGAAGGAAAATCGAGATTCCTTACAAAAAGAGAATGATTCTTTCAAAAAGGAATTCTTAAATATTACCACAAAATTTTCTAAATGATCAAAAACCCTACAGCATATACTTTCCATTCAAATTCCTTATTATGATAAGTCTGGACTTGGTTTTTATAAGGAAAATGATTCTCTGATTAATTTTCCTAAAGTCAAGGAAAGAATAAGACAAAGACCTTCTCGACAAGCTTACAGAAATCATTTCAAAAACAATTTTGTAAGACCTGTTGGTAGAGACAATCTCAAATGTTCTAACTGTGGAGAAAGAGAACATTTTGAAAACAAATGTCCTAAAGTCTGGAGACCTGTTCAGAAGAAATGGATAGACAAAGCATATACCACTAACCTCAATGGACCCAAGAAAATATGGGTATCAAAGAAAACTTGAGTATGTGTTTTGATTGCAGGCAAATGAGAAAGAGAATTTGGTAAGAAATATATATTTTTAAATTCTCAATTTGTTTTGCGTGCATGTTTTAAATATTTTCATTATACTTGATATTCGATATATCATTTTTATGCCTCGATTGATTTAGAATTTATAATGACTATATTCTATAATTGATTATATTGAAGGAAGAATCGTGTGCTATATTTTTGGTAGTTTCGTGAGTTGGAATTTGATACGTGTGATTAATTTGATATCCTGCTTAGAGATAATCATGATTATTTGATTCATGATTATTTGATCAGATTTTATGCTCTCTTATTCTGTTATATTTTTGCAAAACAAAATTTTTTACGAGATATTATACAAGATATTCTCCCTAAAATATTCTACTGATATGAGTCAGCAAAGCATCGTTGAGTTTTTATGAAAATTTCCTATTTGTGCTCTAATGTGAAAGAAGGATCCAAATTCATGGATACCAAAAGAAAAAGAAATTATTGCAGGAAATTTTACAAAAGAAGAATGATTGCAAAAATCTATGCAAATCATTGAGCAATCAGAAGAATATCTCAAGCGATGATTGATTAGATCTTTTTCTAAATCAATGATATATTTTAAATATATACCTTGGGTAAGGAAATAAAATATTCCATCTTTATCATCTTGCCTTCCAAATTTATACACAAATTTTTATGGTTCAAGATGATTTTGATGACTCACGTGTGATTTATATTGCAAAAAATCTCGTCAGATATTGCACATTTTTATTACTTGATTTGGCACGTGATAAAAATATCTACTTTCATTTTGCGTATTGCATCAATAATATATTTTTGAAATTTATGCTTAGGGAAATCCCTTTAATCTTGAAAGATATTGTTGTATTTTGGGATTCACTTGCTATAATCTTTGAAGATATTTTATATCAGGCAATTTTGATCCGCAAATTGAAGGAAGGTATGTGCGTGATATTTTTTTATTCTGCAAAGATTATTATCTATTTTAGAAGGATTTGCAAGTGGCAAAAAATCTTTCCATATGAGATTGGGAAAGCTTGATCCGAAATTATGGAGATTTTATACTATTTTTGAAGGCTTAGAAATTCTACTTCTTGCACAAAATTCTCACTAATTATTGAGCAATATAACAGTGCATTTGTGCAGAAAGTTTATTAAGTTTATGCAGATTAAATTTGAGGCGAGTTTGATTGAAGAAAACAAACTTCTACCTCAAATTTCAAAAGCAAGAGAATAGTGCAATTGTCGTTGTTACAAAGGAAATAAAGGAACGACATTCTGTTCAACGTGCACAAGCCGTGATAAGTATTATCGCAAATACTGTCATGAGGACAGGGGGAGAAAGTGAATATAAAAAGAAAGGGGGAGAATCGTGATCATTTCGAAAATGCAACAAATTGAGGGGGAGAATTGATTAATTATGGTAGATTTTTTGAATTGATCTTGATCCTGATTACTATGGAAAGAAAAAGTAAATTGTGTTCTACATAATTTGGTAAGTATATTATCAATTTCTTTCCTTGGCAGATTGTTATTGATATGTATGAGCTATATTGAATATTCTTTATGTTTGTATCAACTTGTTATATTTAATGTTTGTATTTCATGCCTCATACATATTTAAAGATATTATGTGAATTTATTGTCCACGTGACACCCTTTTTCATTATTATCGCCTTTTGATTATGACAAAAAGGGGGAGAAAATATATATATGCATTTGTGCTAATTGGTTTATATTATTTAGGGCATACAGTATTGAGCTGCAATTATTTCTATATATTATTTTGCTCAATTTATCAACTATTTTTTGTTTTATAATCTCCTATTTTGAATGACATTCATTGAATATATAAAATTTTGGAAATTGCATTATGTGCTTATGATGCTTTGATTTATCAATTGCGTATCTACATATTCAGAGATTGTTTTGTCATCATCAAAAAGGGGGGAGATTGTTAGGAAAATCCCTTATGATGTTTTGAAGATGACAAAATAAATCAAAGGCTACTAATGTGTTTATTGAGTAACTTGATGAAAGACGCACAAGCCACTATGCAGATGATGGAAAGTTTCTAAGTCTGGATGAAATAGACACAGAAAGCCTCTGAGTCTGGATGAAGCAGATGCAGAACTTCAGTCTGGCAGATTTTGAGTCTGTCCGTACCAGACGGAAAACTTAAGCAGACTCAGAACATAAGTCTGTCAGACTCAGAATGAAATTACAGGATAAGATCACCAACGGTCAAGTATTTCACTTACTTTATTTATATTGATTCTGTTGTATCAAACTGATTGGCAGGATCAATCAATAGACAACTTCCAAAGAAGAATGGAACACTTGTGGAAGCCCGGATTCTGATTGTATGGGTGAACAGAATTCAATGGGATCCAATCTACCTCCAACAGTCAAAAAGACTTACCTTATAAGGTCTGTCTAGGAAAGGGAAGACGAAACTCTCAAGGAGAGAGCCAGCGGTCGAGTGTGGCTTGGAGAGTATATAAGGATAGGATAAGATCTAGGAGACTAGAGAGGATAAATATATTCCAAGGCTGATTCAATTCTTCATTAGTTATTTGAAAAAGTGCGTAATTGAGTGATCCTAGTGAATTATCAAGAAGAGTGACTCTGTGAGACTCATCATCACCGAGTGCTAACACTCAAGAGTGTGTAATCACCTTTGATCATATAGTGAAATTCAGCCTATTGGCTGATCGCTTGGAGAGTGGATGGAAGCTTGTCTAAAACCGAACTACTATAAATTGTGTTTGCAATATTCTCCGCTTTCTATTTAATTTCAGTTTAATGATTGCAAAAGCTTTATTTTAATTGCGCGTAAAATCTCTCTACACCTATTCACCCTCTCTAGGTATTATTACTAGCTATAATATTTTCGACCAAAAAAAAAAGTTCTTAGGTACATTATTATCTCAACATCCTTCGATGGAGGAGGTGGCTCCACTACTCTTCCTCCAATGATGGGTGTCAAATCAAAGGTCTGGCTAAGCGAGGAGATATTTTATTTGAGGGGCCTAAATGGTTGGAGGGAATATAATATGGCTCTTGAGCTGCAATTTCCATTATACGACCAAAAAAAAAACTGCAATTTCTATTATTTTTCATTTCCTTTTTGACATTAAAAGAGACAATATATTCTTACTTGGCACTTCTTAAGTGTTCACTATTATGTTTACTTGCACATAGCTCTGTTATATTAACATTCGAATCGATTTGTATTGGTACAGGCTTGGTACAAATCTATTCAAATGTGCTGGTGGAAAAATAGACAACTCTCGTCGGATCTGGTGAAGGCGACCCTCGTTCGGCTCAGGCGAGGGCCGCCCCCACTTGATGTCGAGGAGGGCCGCCTCGCTGGACACCGTTGCCGGTGAGGGTGGCCCTCGCTGGCTTCCCTCTACCGGCCATGGCAGAGGGAAGAGGAAGAAAGAAAAAAAAGAAAAAAAGCTAAAAAGACGAAAATGCACTCCATTTAAAAAGTTTGGGATAAATGTGTCTCAAATAAAATAGTTTAAGGTTTTTTGTGGCACAAGAAAAAGTTCATGGTAAAATTGTCCCAAATAGCATAATTTGGGATTTTTTATGGCATAAAATAGTTTAGGGTAAATGTCTTAAGTGACATAATTTAGGATTTTTGATGGCACGAAAAAAAGTTTAAGGTAAAATTATTATAAATGTTATATTTTGGAGTTTTTGGTAGTATTTTCCTTATTAACTTTATATGATACAACACACATGTGTACACGATATTTTTAAAAGCTGGATATTATGTGATTTGAAATATTAGTAAGATATCCAAGTTCTAACAACTTTTATAATTAAAAAATCTACTCGAATTAGGACTCGGACTCGAACAGTGCAAATTCAACTTTGGGTTCCAGCTGGCGGACACTGGCCGAGCATTGCTCTAGACTCGAGAACTCGTCCTTCTAGACCTCCATGGAAACCATCCGCGTTTGCCAAGGTGAGAAATTAATAGTAAAACGTAAAACCAGGACTTGAGAGGACTACCGTTCGGCTCATTGCATCTGCTTTATCGATTCCAAACACTAAAAGTCCTTTTCGTATCAATTTTTTTCTCAATCTTTTGTAATGACTTCGTATAATGTTAAATCGCGTGGGACCGGGAGTACCCGACAACTTTCCCACGCGACGCCCAAGCGCGTAGCGAGGACCCAGAAGTTACGGTCTTGGTCATGTGCAAAATGTAATAGATATTGTCGTCTAATATCTACGCACCTCCCGTGCCCTTTGCGAGAGAACGCGAGAGAGAGAAGAGAGCGAGAGAGAGAGAGAGAGAGCGAATTGGTCCGTGGCGTTTCTAATAATTCTCCGAGTTATGGCTTCTGCAGATGTGGCTGCTGGAAAGAAGAGAAAAAGAGCGGTTTGTTTCCTCTGCATCTTTGGGATTTGTATTATCATTTCTTCGACATAAATTTGGTGGAATCGATCCTCCTCTGCTTGTAGTTCAAACCCCCATCCCCCCAAAAAAAAATTCCTGCTAAACATCGTCTGGAATGTTACCAAGCTTCTTTTGACGTGAATGATTGAACCAATGTATGCTCAAAGTCACGAGATCCTATAAAAAAACTCCCAAGCTTCTTTTGATGTCGTACGCTGGGTCTATCAAGTACTGTTTAGCTTTCCCCTAAAATTTGAGATATCATTCAAATTTGAGAAAATCATGAAAAGATTACGTGTGAATTCACTAATCAGCATTTAGTATTACGTAAGTTTTGAAAGTTTTGGATCTAAAAACAGTTGAAATGCACGATTTGCCAGATTCAGATACTGGGGAAGCTTTGCGGCGTTAGATTCGGCTCCATCGGAACCACAAAACTTTGTTTTTCTACTCGTTTTCTTTTTTGGTTTTTTCGTTTGGCAGGAGAAGCATAAGACTTTGTCCGAGCACTATGTTTACTTTAGTTTCCTTGATTTGACAGGATTCATCTCCAACCACACGGTTGCCCTCTGAAAACACTCATGAAGTATTCTTGAATTTTAGAGGTACAGATACTCGCAAGGGATTTACAGGTCTCCTGTATGAAAGACTGGAAATTGCAGGGATCAATGTCTTTAAAGACGACAAAAGCCTCGGTGGTGGAGAAGAGATCGATCAGGGTCTAAAAGACGCGATCAAGCGGTCGAGGATCTCCATAGCCATCTTTTCTAAAGATTATGCTTCTAGTAGAAGTTGTCTCATGGAGCTGCAACAAATGTGGGAGTGCAGCCGACTAGATGAACATACCCTTATCCCTGTTTTCTGGGATGTTAGTCCCGGCGATGTGACTAAGCAGATGGGGGAATTTAAAACGTCCTTCGATAAACATGTGGATGGCAAAGTCAACGCAAAAACCATCCACGAATGGAGGGAGGTTCTTCGACGGGTTGGGAATTTAAGCGGATATGTGCTGAAGGACATCAATGGGGGGTAACTCTTTTGCTTCAGGTTTCTTTTTTCTTTCCTAGAAAAATGAAAAGAAAAAATGTTTGGGACGATGTCAAAACGAACCCAAACCTTTTCTAAAAAATGTCCCCTGTAATCGTATTGATGAGGCCGCATGCTAGAGAGATCTTCAATGTTGTTCCTGTGAAATGAATTGATGATTTAACAAGTTGAAGCCATCGAGTAATCGGTAAGGGCCAGTTGAAAATTGACTCGACTCATGACATAACTGGGAGTTAGACCAGCCAACCGAGTTCATCACGCTTTCTTCGTTTCCCGTTGGCTAGAACTTTTGTTACGCAGATAGCATGATATCAATATCCAAACTGCTACGTGCATTAAAACTTGCTCTCCGTTTTGATTGAAGATTCCCCCTGCCCCCGTTGGTTGATTTAATTTTCATCGGTTCACCCCCCACTTGATTTTTTTCCACTTTTTAATATATTTGGTAAGTCTGTTGTCATGCTGGTGCTTCATTACTCATGTTTTTTCGCAGGGATGAGGCCGCCCTCCTAAATCAAGTTTTTGATCGTGTCATGGAGGTGTTGTATGAGGATGACCAATATGTACCCGACAAAGTAGTTGGAATTGATATTCTTGTTCAAGAGATGATGACGAAGCTTGGTGTCGTCTATGGCCTTGGACAAGCGACAAAAGTATGTGGAGACGATGTACGTGTTGTCAGAATATACGGTATGCCAGGAGTCGGAAAGACTACACTTGCACAGGTTGTCTTCAAAAAGATTTATAAGTCGTTTAATAGGCATAGCTTCCTTGAAGATATAAATTTGAAAGGAGTCAAGGATTCCCAAGAACAGTTGATTGCTGACCTTCAAAAAAAAAAACCTAATCCACGGAGACCTTCCCGTAGAGTCGATAAAAGAATGAGAAGTCTCTGTACTAACACGAAGGTTCTCATTGTGCTTGATGATGTGCATGAGGATGAACAAATTAAAAAATTAATTGGGGATCTTTCTTGGTTTGGTCCAGGAAGTAGAATCATTGTTACCACAGATAGAAAAGATGTTTCTATTACCACAGATAGAGGAGATGTTTCAGAGGTTTTCGGCAATGTAGCATTTGAAGATTGCAAGGTTGAACCTATGGGAATTAACCATGCTAATAAACTCTTTTGGAAGCATGCTGTTCGAGGGGGTGCTCGCCCAGATGACCCGGAGTACGATTCCTTGTCCAGAGAAATTGTCGAAGCTCTTGGAGGGCTTCCTCTGGCCATTGTGATTTGGGCAAAATATTTAAATAAAAAGACTGAAAAAGAGATATGGAGAGATACCCGGAACTGCTTAAGAGATAATCCGCATGAGGGACACAAGAGAGGAGTGGAAGCTGCCTTTAGGGCCAAATATGATTATTTAAATCATAGCATAAAGGAGACATTCCTTGACATAGCTTGTTTTTTTGTTGGAAAGGATGAGAGGATTCCCTCTTACATGTGGAGGGCTTGTGATTCCCATCCTTCCATGGAAATAGAAGAACTTCGCGACATGCATTTTTTGGAAGACGGAGAAAATAATGAATTAAGAATGCACAGATTGTTAAGAGACTTGGGCAGGAAAATTGTCAACGAGGGGAAGGTCCTTCAAGAGCGCTGCAGGATTTGGAAGTTTAGTGATGCACGTTCCATTCTGGAGGATGGTCAGGTGAGTTTTCAAAACTCTCTAGAAATTTCTTCCATACATAGATAACATAATTATTGAGTAATATAGAAAGGGACGACATGGCATAATATAACACATTGATACATCATTTTTTTTTAAAAGAAAATTTCGACACATTATATATTAAATGAATATTTTTTTATACATGCACAATGAATTATCATTTTTTAATTTGATTCAAATTCACGGGCCAAATTCATTCAAACACACTGTCTTATATTTAAGGAAAGGGGGATGATGGTGGACGCCTCGATTTTTTTCTTTCCTGAACGTGACAATGCGGAATTCTTTTACATTTTCTTTTGAAAAGAATACATATAATAATATATTAATCTAATGATTTGTGTGGGGTTTGCATCTGCATCCAATCGGGGCGCTCATGCAAACCACGTGTCCCGTCTGCCGGGCCAACCTCGTGCCCGAACCCGGGGAGACCCTTGCTCCACCCCGTGCAACAGCCCAACCCGGACTCGGCGCTGTGAACGTGGACCGTGTGAAATTAAAAAAGAAAAGAAAAGAAAATTGAAAATCTGCTCAGACCTCCATCTCTCACCCTCTTTCGGCGGTGTGTGGCAGAAGTTGTTGGAATTCCTACCCCTTCCGTGTTAAAGAGAATTGATTACATGTTGCATTTTTTGATACCTATTCACCATGTGTTCGAGTGTGTCGAACATGCGTTTGGATGTTCGAAATTGTCAGAGAGACTCTCGGAGTGTGATCATGCTTTCTAGCATGAACTATTCAATCTTTGGAGGAGGGAAAAGAAAAATTCGTTCTTAAACACGATTTGGAATGCTAAATGGATACCCACTTGATTTTTGTAAATTTAATTGTCTTGTTTCATTAAAAGAAGTACGAAATTAAATTTTTCAACTTACTCATACGTTTTCCACCGTCGACACTTGACAGCTTAATGAAAGTGTCCGAGGCATTAGTCTCCCAGCTGAAGAGGCAGGCACCGTCCGATTTACATGTGAAGCACTCGGGAAAAAATCGAATTTGAGGTACCTCAGACTGGATGGGGCTAACATTGTGGGAACATCTGAGAATCTTCTTCCAAATTTGAGGCACCTCAGACTGGATGGGGCTAACATTGTGGGAACATCTGAGAATCTTCTTCCAAATTTGAGGCACCTCAGACTGAATGGGGCTAACATTGCGGGAACATCTGAGAATCTTCTTCCAAATTTGAGGTGGCTTGATTGGCGAAAGTGCCATTTCATTCCTGATCTACGTAGGATGGATTTGAAGAAGTTAGTCATTCTCGATCTGTCTTGGAGTCCGGTCACCGAATATTCACGAGACTGGAGGCAAATCATGGAGGTATGGCCGATATTTGCTTTTTAAATCTCGCGTTAAGATTTTAGGTGTGTGAGTAGAGTCTGATATCTTCTTTTGCACATACATTACAGAAGGTGAAGGAATTGAAAGTCTTGAACCTACAAGGATGTGATCTGTTAAAGGCATTGTTGGAGTCTCCAGCTTCAACCGGTTTGGAGATACTGATAATGGAAGATTGTTCTTGCTCACTTGCACTTGGGGCGTTCATCAGTGAACTGAAGCTCTTGAAATCCTTGAACTTGAGAAACTGCAAGGGAGTCCAGCAGTTGATTCAACGACTGCTCGGCAAGGAATATTTGACGGAACTTCTGATTGATGGAACTGACATCGTAGAAATTCATATCGAGAAATATCCTTTGGAGAACCTTAAAGTACTTAGTGCTCGTGACTGTAAGAAGTTGAAGGACATAGCCCGAATTGACCACCTGACGAAGCTCGAAAGTCTTGCTTTAGATGGTGCAATTAATTGGCATCCGGAAACTTTTGAATTTCCTCAGAATCTTCGGAGACTTTCTCTAAGAAATTGCCCGAAGTTCAAAGAACTTCCACCTTCCATCGGGAACCTGGGGCTGCTGGAGGTAATGGACCTCTCAGACACTATAATCAAGGAGCTACCGGAGTCAGCCAAGAAATTGACGAATTTGAAGACGCTGAAGATGGAACGCACTCGCCTACTAAAATTTCCTAAAGATATTGCGAAGCTAAAGAAACTGGAAGAGATAGATTTCTCTGGCTGCAAAGATTTGGAGGCCCAAGATAGTTGTGATATTTCAGGACTATCCTCTTTGAGAATTTTGAAATTATCATCATCCAATGTGGTTGGGCTGCCTCGGGGCATTAGCAATCTCTCTCGCCTCCGAACCCTTGACGTAGGTAAATGCGATCGACTAAAAGCATTACCAGAGTTGCCCTCCAGTTTAGTCACTCTTTGCTGGGGATCCAAAATCATGGAAGGCCCCAAATTGACTAATCTCACAAATCTAAAAGAGCTATGCTTGAATGCTGATGAGCAGCCAGAAGTGGGGTCATCGGATCAGACCCCAGATATTGGGTGGATCATGGGATTAACAAGTCTAGAGACCTTGGAATTGTCCATTCCAAGTGTCACCAATCTCCCTGGGAATTTTCGTGCCTTTACTCATCTCTGGGAACTTACTTTATCTTACATGGAGGAGCTGGACCTCACACAACTTCCCTCGTCCTCAAGCTTATGGACTCTGCGTCTCAAATGCTGCATGATTCAAGAGCCAAATTTTTCTGGTCTGAAATCTCTGTCAGAACTAGAACTAGACGACTGCAATTTAGCAACGATTGATGGTCTTGGAGATTTACGGAATTTGGAAGTTCTGAAAATTTTTCAAAACCGCAGAATAACAGACCTTAATGAGCTCAAAGGATTACCTCGTCTCAGGAAGGTGAAAGTTTTCCCTTTTGATGCTGCCAGTCTATCAGAATTACGCGAACGTGGATGTGAAGTGGACACTAGCGGTTAGGCTACGCCTGTATCTTGTGTCCTTCACGATCTTTGACCCGGCGTCATCGTCCCTGCCGATCTTGTGTGTGTCGAGCAAGGGAATCTTCTTGCAGCAGGCGCTGCAGACTGGACGGGCAAGGACCCGGTGCTTCTTGACGTGAGCCGCGATGCAAGGGAAGTGGAAGGTGTGAGCGCACTCCGCCGTGAAAATGGCGGTCCCTTTCGCTGTTTTCACGTTCTGCAAGCAGATTCCGCATCTTGTCTGGCAACGACAGCGACGAGCGTCATGAAGAATGCGACGAAACGGGAAAAGAAGGGGAGAAAAGAAAAAAGCAAATTCGGCGGTTCGGCATTAATTACAGGGCCACAGGAATGATGAGAGAGGGTCGCTCGCTTACCCTGGAGAGACGGAGGCTCGCCTTGAGGAGAGAGAAGCCGGACGGGGATCTCCGGGATGAAGGATTCGAGAGATTATTGAACAGCGCCAGGCCGTTGCTCTGGTGCTCGCCGCTGCCGCCGCTCCTATTCGGAGCCGGAGAAGGCACCATCGTCTTGCACTGGAGCCTGTTCACCAAGGACGAGGCCGGCGTGGCCACACCGCTTCTGCGGCAGCAGAGGCTGGGGCTGGGCGCAGGCTCCAGCCACGGCTGAGACTGTGGCCGCGACTGAGACTGCGACCGACGAACTACCTTTGAACTTTTGAGTCTTCGACAGGACAACTCCAGTTAGTCTAAGAAACTGGAGAGCAACCTCTCCAAGGTACGTGCTCCAATTCTGTTTACAAACCTTTTTAACCGAAACAAAGTTGGATTTTGTCAGTTCCATGAATTCCTTATGTGTATATTGCATTGGATCTGTGCAGGGCCACAAACAACCGAGGCAGATTCTTCACGTCCGTCAATTGGTGGTGGAATCAAGAATCCCGCATCAAAACCATTTCCGAAGGTAATGCCTAGGCTCGAATTGCTTGCATATTTTGTCGGTGTTCTATTTGTACTATTTTTATAGAGCTGCGGTTCACCAAAACACCATTTACTGTAAAACGGGGCCTGTAGGATGCATCCAAAAGCCGTCCGCTTGGCTCTTCGATGACTGAGAACCAGAAAACAAAGAAGAAAAATTAAGATCGAGCATCCATGGACGATATTGCAAGGACCCTGCGGTGGTGAGCCAGGGCAGGCCTGTGCTTTCGTCGGCTCAGCTGGTGAAATTCGTCCTGAACATGCCTTCAGTGTTGCCATTCTTCATACGAATAAATGTAGTCGCCGGGTCTGATCACCAGGAGTTGATTATAGGATGGATATGACGGAGATCTAATTAGGATGCAAGAGAGTGCACTTGTGATTGTGAAATTGAATAGGATGATTGCGATGTTGAGAACGAGAGGCATCTTTGAATTGATTTGCTGCATGGAAAAGGAAGCGTTCCGTTCATCGTTCTCTTCTCTTCTTATTCGATGAGCTTCCCTCGCATCTTTTGATAGAAATCCCAGTTCATGGTGATGGCTCAACTCGTCCAATCGGAAATGTTGCTTGACTCCCTCTAAGTTGGGAGATTTGTGGTTAAGGCATATTATCCAAAACTCTGTTCTCCGCAACTTCCTTGAGCATTAGTTAAAATTACAAACTAAAAGTGAGAAATATCAAAATAATAAAAAAGTTAAAGATGGCTGCAGAGAAACCTTAAATTTTTACATTAATTAGATAAAATGTCCGGTTATTCCACTTATGTTACATTGATGTTCCTAAAAGAATTGATATATAAAGATGTTATTATTAATCAATTAATATGCTGAAAAATATGTAATTAATCATTATATATGTTGACTAAAAACAAAATGTACACCGATTGAAAAAGATTTACAATACTATTAGAATGATAAAAAAAGTTAAAGGACCCACTTAATGACCATTAACTCATACGTTAATTTTATAAAAAAGTTTAATATTTTCACTTATCTAACATTGACGTTGCTAAAAAAATATTTAATTTCGAGTTTAATTTTTCTTATCTAATAATGATATTGCTCCTAAGGAATTAAAAGTGGATGCTTATAATTTATATAGAGGTTGTTAGTAGTTAGTTATGTTTTTTAGATTAATTACATAAAGAAGTTTAATTTTTCGACTTGTCTAACATTGATGCTCCTAAAAAATTAGAGTGGATTCAACTATATGTGTGATTATACATCAAAAGCAAATTACTGGGTTGCTCACAAATTATTGGGTCGAGTTTAAATTACATCACCGACATTAGCTATGCCGATTATGTGCAGTGTAGAGTATACGCCGTTGGGTATAAGTTGAAGCATTTTGCGTGGTAATTGAAAAGTCAAGGATTTAGAGTCCTTGGCCCGGACTATTGACGAATTGATGGAGTGATGGTGTTTGTCCGAGAAGGCCGAGTGAAGAAGCAGAAGCATGGTGCAGTTGGTCCTGTCGTGCAGCATGAGCAAAGCTTTCTAGAGGAGTGTAGACAGCGAAGCATGACATCTTCAAACAGCACGAGGACTTTGTCGTGATCACGGTCAAGGAAGAGGAGAAATAGCTTCGTGTCATCTTCCTGACATGGGAGATGGGTGGAAGAAGATATGATAATTGTCAAGAGGTACGGTATTTGAACTGTTCGGGTGTACCAACGTGGCCAGTATGTCAAATTTTTCGTAAATGTCGTGCCTACATTGATGACCGGGAAAAGAATGAGTTTCAAGGAGTAGAGGAGGGTACAGAAATCCACTCGTTGTGCTTAGAAGAAGACGCAAGCAACCATGTTTCATCATGCAAGCGAACTTGTGAAGCTCGATGCAATTACAAGACTATAGAGAGAAGGTTGAGTAAGGAAATCAGATATTACAGTCGTCGTCAAGAGACGGAATTCTAACTTACTGCCAACGGAATTCTAACTTACTGCCAAAATTCTGCAAATTGAAGAACAAAATTCATTTGTAATCCCGAAATCAGAACAGGATTTGTCCGGAGATGGCAAAAGATTTTAGTACAAAATGATCTTTATAGAAGATGCATTGGCTTGTGCTGCCTTGCTGACAAGAAAAATTAAATTAGGTTTTCCGGGTATATATGTACTAATATTTTACCAATGTAGTTGTAAGTCTTTTTGTGAAATTTCAACAGCAAATTTTGGCTTGAATTTATGATTTGCAATCAGTTATCATGGACCGTCCAGCGAGGCACAATGTGGATAAACTCAATTGAAAATGCTTTGTTTTCACATATCTTTCTGATTTTTCTATTTATTTTTTAATTTTTTTTGCCGTCCATCTTCTTCACGTTTCATTTTTTTGAAAAGGGAAGCGAAATTTTCATGTTCGAAGCTGAAGGAAAGGGTGAGGACGAGGGAAACCTTCACGAGACTTGTGGCCAACAAGCTTCACGGACGACAACCTCGAATCTAAATGCAAGCTGCCATGGACAACGACGTTTCCAAAACCTCGGAGAAGGCTCGGCGACCTCAAATCTAAGGTCGCTGCAGCCAATGGGGGAATACCAGCCTTACTCGGGCGTTCAGGAGCGAAATCTCGCCCCAGTACGCTCCCATCCAGACTCCAGAAGTTCCTTTCACCTCTTTCCTTGTGCCTCTTTAGCCGGACGAGTTGAGAGAACAAGACGAGCGATTTCTAGCTATTACACCCTCACATGAGAACTACACCCTCACATGAGAAAGGGAGAAGAATATCATAAGTGTCACAATTTGTGTACGGCGTTCACTTTAATATCAAAACTTTTCGCCGGTTCACTTAAGTGTCAAAATTGGAGAAAAACGATCACTTAAGTGCTTTGACGAGAAATTCCGGTCAAAGAAATTACGTGGCTTTTATAATTAAACATTTTATTTGAGGTGGAATTTTTTGGCACTAAAGTGTCTACTTTTTTATTAAGATTCACTGAAGTGATCATTTTTTTACAATAACTGTCACCGAAGTAATTACTTTTTAATTTGCTACTCGAGGTCATTTTAGGATATTTATACTGATTCAGACCTTTGGCGAGCCATGTCAATTTAAGATATTAAAAAAAAAATGCCTCATCACATTTCCAGCTAAAAAAATCGGAGTTGGCATTGAAAAGATTGTTTTTCAAAAAATTTAACACTTAAATGATCCAGCGAAAAGTTTTGATATTAACGTGAGCGCCGTGCACAAATTGTGCCGTGCACAAATTGTAGCACTTCTGGCATTCTTCTTCCCATGAGAAATGAGAAACGTTCTTTCTGTTCCTCAATGGAAGGACTGAGCGAAGGATGCATTGCACCCCATCTCGTCCACATCATTCTCCTGCTGAACTATAAGGCCTCACGGGCTGTTGCTATCAACCATCAACACAAACGGCCCTAAATTCAAGCCCCGCCCCGACCGAAAAGCTACCATCCACAACCACAAATGAAGAGCGATATTTTGTTGAAATGTACTCCGGGCCATCTAATTCGACCACGAATTTGACAACGATTACCATCTCGAGGAGCCCGTCTTCTCCACCTAGGTCGCTTTTAGCGACCGGAGTTTTTCTTCCAAAATGTTTGATGGTGTAAGTCGTGAGGAAGGAATGATCCGGGAACATGCTGGGAATAGGCTTCGGATTTTCATTTCTGGACTTCTTTGTCGGTATTTGACTGATGAAGGGAAAATTGCCCAAAAAGTTATAACCTATTGCACTTTTACGAATTTAGTTATAAATCTTTCAATTTTGCCAGTTCGATCCTAAATCTTTTCATTTATTGCCAATTGAGTCTATTCGGTCAATTTTGGCCAAAATTTACCGATGTGGACGGTCGACACAGATGTCACTTTTTGATAATATTTTAATAATATTTTTACTTTTTTTTGGGTTGGAGTTTGGCTAGGGAGGGTGGCCGACTGACCCTTGCTGACCTTGGGCAAGGGCTTGTGCACCCTTGCTTTGACTATTGAAGGCGTCGTGGCCCTCGCTTGTGAGGGTTGACTGGCACCCTCCTCGGCCAAACTCCAAAATAAAAAAAGTCTAAAAAAGTAAAAAACAAAAAAATTCAAAAATTTATTAAAAAGTTCCACATCAACAAATGCATGCTAGATTTTGGTGAGGGCAACAACCTTGCTCAAGGCCCTTGCCGGCCAAAGCTAGGGTGTGCAAGCCCTCGCCAACCCTCATTATAACTGTGTAGACTTGCTAGATATTTCAGCTTGCTTTAAAAAGAGAACATGTTTTCATTGGCACTGTGGATGTCGATTGTGTGGAGACTGGTGCCCAAGTATGTTTTGGTGTTCCGCTGAATGTTGACATCGTGAGTAGTCCACGACATCTAAGTAAAGAGGGGCCCGGCTCACGTTAAGCCACGTGTTGCCTCCTGATTGGGCTGGCGCAATTGGCATGCCCGGCCGCGTTGCCCAAGCGCGTAGCGGGTGCCCAGAAGTCAATTGTCTTAGTCATGTATTAAATGAATCTGATGTTTATAGACCTCTTGTGCCTGTGAGAGAGAGAGAGAGAGAGAGAGAGAGAGAGAGAGAGAGAGAGCCGGCGATGGACTCGAAGACGGCGGTTATTGAATACACCGTGAGTTCGAAGAAGGCAAAACTGAGTGCGGCGTTTTTTTTCCTCGGAATGATTGCTGTTGGACTTGTTGCTTTCATGTTTCGTTGGCCGTGGGAAATGCCGATTGTGCTCTTTTTTCTCGGACCGGTTACTATTGTTGTTGTTGCGGTTGTTGTTTTCGAGAAGAGGAGAATAAACCAGGTTAGTTTTCTTTGCATCTTTGGGATTTGTATCATCATTTCGAAATTCTTTCGACATGCATACGTTGGAGTCGGTCCTTGGCTTGTAGTTCGACCCCAGCAAATGCTACAAATCCTCTAAATTGGTGCAAATCTTCTTTGATAAGAACGATGAGAACCGCCCAATGTTAAAAATCACGAGATGCTATCAAAAGTTCAGGCACTATTGATATTACGTTGGGCCTGTCAAATAGAAAATTATGAAAAAAATTACGGATGAACTCACATATCAACATTATGAAGCAGTTTAGTTTTTCTCTGATTTGACAGGAATCATCTTTGACCTCGTCGTCCTCATCGTCATTGTCTGGAACCATTCATGAAGTATTCTTGAGTTTTAGAGGTGCAGATACTCGTAAAGGATTCACGGATCACCTTCACTGCAAATTGGTAGATGTAGGGATCGAGGTCTTTAAAGACAATGAGAATCTCCATGCCGGAGAAAAGATCAAGCCGGAGCTAAAAGAAGCGATCAAGCGGTCGAGGATCTCAATAGCCATCCTCTCCAAAGACTACGCTTCCGGTAAAAGTTTCCTTATGGAGGTGGCACAAATGTGGAAGTGCAGAAAATCTAATGGACAAACCATTATCCCGATTTTCTATGACATCAGTCCCTCCGATGTGAAACACCAGGCTGGGCATTTTGAAACGTCCTTCCGTCAACATGAGAAGCACAGAGTCAACCTGAATACCATCAAAAAATGGAAGGAGGCTCTTCGACAGATTGGGGGATTAACTGGATATCATTTGGAGAACGTCAATGGCAGGTAATTCTTTTACTTCTAGTTTCCATCCTCTTCCCCAAAATGAAAGAAGAAGAAGAAGAAGGTTTAGGGGTGATGTGGAAATGAACCCGAACCTTTTCAAATAAATATTATATGTAATCATGTGTTTCATGATGCATGCTCAAGAGGTCTTTAAGGTTATTCTTGTGAAATGGGTCGATGATTTAACGAGTTGTAGTTCGATATACCTATTGAATAACCATTGCCTCAGTTACACTGGCCATTTGAAAATGACTAGACTCAAGAACATAACTATCAATTAGACCATATGTATTGGTCCATCGTGCTCTGTTCATTCCCCCTTGGCTAGAAGTTTTGTTTTGCAGATAGCACGATATCAATGTCATAATTGCTATGTGCATGAAAGGGAAATAAACCACGGATTAAAACTTGTTGTCCATTTTAATTGGAGATTCCCCAGCCCCTTTGGTTGTTTCAATTTTCATCGGTTCATTCCCCACTTGATTTTTGTATAGTTTTTAATACTTTTGGTAACTTTGTTGTCATCCTTGTGCCTCATCACTACTGTTTTGCAGGCATGAGTCCCGGCTTGTAAAAGAAGTTCTCAAACGGGTCAGGCAAGTGTTGAAGAAGGATGACCAAGTTGTAACCGATAAATTAGTTGGAATTGATCTTCATGTTCAAGAGATGATGACAAAGCTTGGTGTTGTCTACAACGATGGACGAGCGATTGAAGTATGTGGACAAGATGTACGTGTCGTCGGAATATGTGGAATGCCAGGTGTTGGAAAGACTACACTTGCAAAGGTTGTCTTCAACAAGATGCATATGTTGTTTGATGAATGTAGCTTCCTTGAAGGTATTAATTCAAAAGGAGTCGTGTTTTCACAAGAAATGTTGATTGCTGACCTTCAGAAAGAAAAACCTGCACCCCTCAAATCTTCCGATGAAGGTATTAAAAAAATAGCAAGTCTATTTAGTAGAATGAAGGTTCTCATTGTCCTTGATGATGTGCTCAAGGTTGAACAAACTAAAGCATTAGCTGGCAAAATTAGTTGGTTTGGTCCTGGAAGTAGAATCATTGTGACCACAAAGACAAGGAACGCTCTAGATGGTTTTAACGACAGACCGGCCGAAGAATACAAGATTGAACCCATGAGATATCACCATGCTCTTCAACTCTTTCGTAAGCATGCCTTCCAAGGAAATGATCCCCAAGATGTCTCTGAGTATGAATCCTTGTCCATAGATATCGTTAGAGCTCTTGGAGGACATCCTTTGGCTATTGAGCTATGGGCTGGATATTTGCGGCACAATAGGTATGAAATAGAAATATGGAGAGAGACCTCGGAATTATTAAAGAAAAACCACAGAGATGGAATTGGAGAGAAAGTTAAAGATGCCTTTATGGCCAGTTATAATGCTTTAGATGATCGTACAAAGGAAATCTTCCTCGACGTGGCGTGCTCTTTTATTGGAAAGGATTGGAGGATTGCCCGTTTCATGTGGATGGATTGTGGTTACTATCCTGCCAGAGGATTAAAACTCCTTCGTGAGATGTATTTGTTGGAAATTGGAGAAAATAATGAATTAAGAATGCATGACCTGTTAAGAAACTTTGGCAGGGAACTTATCGAGAGCAAAGATCTCCATGAGCGCTCCAGGTTTTCGAATCACAGGGACGTACTTTCCATTCTATGGGATCGTAAGGTGAGTTTTACAAAGCCTCTAGAAATTCTTGTATTGGGTTACGAAAGCATTTAGATAAGCCTTCCATTGCCATTAACATAAACTTACTTCCATTGCCATTAACATGAACTTACTTTTCTTTATTCAATCCCGAACGGAAGAGAAACGGATTTGTTCTTAACACGATTTAGAATGCGTAGTGGATACCTACTGATATGTTTCATTTCATTAAAAGGAGTAAGAAATTGAATTTTTCAAATTTCTCACACGTTTTTCCCCAACTGAGAGTTTACAGGGTACTGAAAATGTCGAAGGCATTGGTCTCACACGTGAAGAGGGCTGCTCCGTCTGCTTCACATGGGAAGCATTTCATAAAATGTCGAACTTGAGGTACCTTAGACTGGACCGGGTTAACATTGAGGGAATCCCTGAGAATCTTCTTCCAAATTTGAGATGGCTTGAATGGCGAGCATGCCGTTTGATTTCCAACCTAGGTAATATGCATTTGAGGAAGTTAGTCATTCTCGACCTGTCTTGGAGTCCGATCACTGAAGATTCACAAGTTTGGAGACAAATCAAGGAGGTATGGCAGATATTTGCTTTTTAAATCTCGTCTTAAGATGATAGATATGAGTGGTTGAGTTCTGAATCTTCTCTTCCACATTGCAGAAGGTGGATGGATTGAAAGTCTTGAACCTACAAGGATGTGTTCAGTTACCTGCATCATTGAACTTTCAAGCTCCAACCAATTTAGAGATTTTGATACTGGAAGATTGTACTCAGTTATCTCAAATTGGGCCATTCATTAATAATTTGAAGAACTTGAGTTCCTTAAATCTGAGAAAGTGCAGCCGAGTCAGGCAGTTGCTCCAAGAACTGTGCTGCATGAAATCTTTGAGGGAACTTCTGATTGATGGAACTGGCATTTATAGTATATGTTTCCCAGAAGGTTCTTTGGGGAATCTTGAAATACTTAGCGCTTGTGACTGTCAATATTTGCAAGATATATCCACAATTGGCCGCCTAAGGAGTCTCTCAAGTCTTGCTCTGGATGGTGCTGACATCGATGGGCTTCCAAATACTGTTGGATTTCTTCAGAAACTTCGGGGACTTTCTTTAAGGAATTGTTGGAAGTTGGGTAAACTTCCGACTTCCATCGGGAAGCTGGAGCTGCTGGAGGTAATTGACCTTTCATACACTGGAATCATGAACATGCCACGGTCAGTTAAGGATTTGAGGAATTTGAAGACGCTAAAGATGGCGCACACTCGCTCACGAAAATTTCCTGAAGATATCGTGAACTTAGAGAACTTGGAGGAGATAGATTTCTCCTGCTGCAGAAGTTGGAGGGTGAGGTTCTTTGTGACATTTCAGGATTATCCTCTTTGAGAATTTTGAGATTATCGTCATCCAATGTTGCTGGGCTGCCTACGAGCATTTGCCATCTCTCGCACCTCCAAACCCTGGACCTACTCGACTGCGACAAACTTCAAGCTCTACCGAAGTTGCCCTCCAGTTTAGTCAGTCTCCTCTGGGGATCTAATGGAATGACAGTCCCCGACTTCTCATATCTGACAAATCTGAAAGAGCTACTTTTGAAAGATGGTGAGCAGGCAAAAGCTGAATGGCCAATGAGGTTATTGAATGTAATAACCCCAGATGTTGGGTGGATCGCGAGATTACCAAGTTTAGAGACCTTGCAATTGTCCCTCCCGATGGTCACCAATCTCCCTGGGAACTTCGGTGCCCTTACTCAGCTCCAGGAGCTCTCTTTATCCTACATGGAGGAGCTAGACCTCACTCGACTTCCCTCCACTTCAAGCTTATCGACTCTGTGCCTCAAACATTGCACGATTCATGAGCCAAAATTTTCTGGTCTGAAGTATCTGTCAGACCTGGAACTAGATGACTGCGATTTAGCAAAGATTGACGGCCTTGAAAATTTAAAGCTTTTGGAAGTCCTGAAAATTTCTGGATGCAGTATAACAAGCCTTGATGGGCTCAAAGATTTACCGCGTCTCAGGAAGGTGCAAGTTTTCTCTTGTGATCACGCCAATCTATCAGAATTACACAAATGCGAATGTCTCACATTCGCAGTTAGGCTATGTCTGTAACTCACATTTGGGTCGCAAATGCGAATGGCAAGTGGACATTTTGAGTCTTCAACAGGGCATCTCCTTTTAGTCTAAGAAACTGGCGGTTGGACTCTCTAAGGTGCATGCTCCAGTTCTGTTTACAATTTATTTGATCAGAACTAAAGTTGAATTTTTCCATTTCCACGAATTCCTTACGTGTATATTGCAATAGATCAGTGCAGGGCCACATAAGGCAAATTCTTGGCGTCTGGCGATTGGTAACGGCATCAAGAATCTTGCATCAAAACCATTGCTGAAGGTAAATGCCTTCACTCAAATTGCTGCATGCTTTGTCGGTGTTCTATTTGTCTGTTTTTTATGAAGGCACGGTTCACCAAAACACCATTCACTATTATTTGTAGCCTGTAGGATGCATCGTCCAAAAGCCATCCGCCGCTCAGCTCTTCGAATCACGATGAGAGAGAGAAAACGAAGAAGCAAAAATAAGATCCAGCATCCATGGGCGACGTTGTAAGGACCCCCATAAGTTGTCTGGTTTCAATTGTAATCGGACTCGGACAGTGCAGGTTCAAGTATGGGTTCTGACTGGAGGAATCCGCGTTTCCAAGGTCAGAAAGAAAATAATGAAACGTAGACGGAGGACCTAGTCACAACTTCTGTGAATTTGTCCTTACTTCTGTTCGTCCAAGAGAATCTAATTCAAATACTTAATACAGCAATTCTCTCGGATTTTCTTCTTGCTTTCTTCCAAAGGCGGAAGACTTGTGTTTTGTCGGGCGACCAAATATGAATTAATAAAGCGAGGAGACTCCATTATTATTTAATTTCCTGGATTAAACCCAAAAATCAACTATAGTTGGCAAGGAATCTAGCTACTGATTGCAACATGTCTCCCATGTGTCCTCTCATTCTTAACATTTCTTTTTTGTCACGCGTTTATCTCCCCTGGGGAAGACTCCGTACTCAAATTGTCAGTGTTCACACTCGTATGAAGCAGTAGCTTCATGCCATCTCCCGAGTGAGGAGAGGAAAGAGGGAGAAGGAAGATACGATGACTGATAAGAGATGAGGGATTCATCTTTGTCACGCGTTTATTCTTGTAATCACATGTGCTATATAATAAAGAGTAAAATACTATATTTTCCATTATTCATATAATACCAACATCTAACCAAATATGATATAATTTAGGATGAAATGATATTGTCACCGTCCACGATACTTACCGATTTTTTAGTTTTGTTGATCAATTATAAGGAATATAAATCCATAAAAAACTCTATGCATTTCATACCGCTATTTTTAATGCTCAGTCATTTTTAATATGAAAAAGAAACAAACTCTCATCTGTTGAAGGTATCTTTGACTTGCTAATAATATTAACTTGCGAATAATGGATATTTTCTTTTAAATAACATTGCCTTTCAATGTGCATAGTAAACTTTTAATAGAGAAAAATATATCCAGATATAAGTGTAATAACTCGCTATATATTTTGGTTACTAGCATTAGATTTTATGGATTTCTCGATAAAAAGAAAAAAAAGAAAGAAATCACTGTGGTGGAACCCCCCACCTATAACGATTCTCATTCAATTTATCTTATAATTATTTTGTGACCACATATTGAAAAGCCCCTATTTGTGGGAACTTATTGACTTGTATAAAATGCAAGTTGCTTTTAATTCTTCTTAAAATCCATTTGGCTTTCTATCTTTTTCCCCCAATCTTTGAGAAATATTTACCTGGGAGTCGGACACAATGTACCAAATAAATCACGGCTCTTAATCTCCACATGTGGAACAGGCAGCCCCACCTGCCTCCTACAAGATCGACGGCCGAGATTCAATTGGTCCAGAAACAAATTCCTTGCTCCCTTCGTGCTGCATATTTTTTTGGTGATCTATTTCTACTGTTTGTATGAAGATGGCATTCACTAAAACACCATTTACTGTTATTTGTAGCCTGTAGGATGCATTATCCAAAGGCTGTCCACTGCCGCTCAGCTCTTTGATCGCGATGAGAAAGAGAGAACGAAGAAGCAGAATAAGATCCAGCATCATCCATGGGCGACATTGCCAGGACTCTGCAATCGTGAGCCATCACGGGCATGTGCTGTCGTCGGCTCTGCTGGTGAAATTCGTCCTGAACGACGACTTCGGTGTTGCCATTCTTCATTCGAGTGAATCAAGTCATCATCGGATTCCGAATCTCCATGAGATGGGAAACACGCTCGTATCCATCCATTATTCATTCCCTGCATTTGCTATCAAAGCCTCTCCTTCTCAAGGATGAAAAAAAATTGGAAAAAAAATCACAAGAATAAATGAGACCATTCTTTGGGGCAATTTTCGAAACTGCCGGCCAATCACGCGCCCAAAACTTGAATGCAAGCAAAGACTAAGACTTCTCAACTCGTGAAAATTTGTGTTTTAACAAATGTTTAAAGCAACGATATTTTATCGCATGAAATGATTTAGGAAGAAATTCCAAAAATTACTGACTAACACAAGCTTTAGCTGTACATAAAAATCCTTGCAGTAATACTGATCCTTGTGGTAAAAATTGTTGCTTAGCTAATGGATGGTATTGTGATGGAAGCAATAGATGGCATCAAAATGAGTCAAGAGGTGGAAGAAAAAAATGAATTTGTTACTTAAATATGCCCTCTCTCGAAGCATTGTCGAAGTGTGGTAGAGAGCTTGTAGCACACTCCTGTTAAACTCGAGAAATTGTCTATGTTGACCAATCCCACATTGAGCATGACTGATTTTGTGCTTTGCTAAATAAGTAGACACTTTCTCAAGAAGTCACTCAAACTTTGTCTAATCTAGACATAAATTGAAGTTTGAACGCTAAACATTACTACCATGTTGTGTCTTTCATGATTTCAATGTCCAACATATAATTCAAGAATGCTCCCATCTTGATTGGTGTGCAATTCGGTCCATCTATGTTCCCTTTATCATTTTCAAAGTCCGCTAGAAGTCACACCTTATTCAAATTCTATTGTCCCACCCCATACAAAACTCTACGTATTTCTTGCATTTTTAATGCTTGATTATTTTTAATACAAAAAAAAAGCAATAGACTTTCATGTATTTAAGATATTTTTGACACATTAATAATATTGATTTGCGAATGGTGAATATTTTATTTTAAATAAAATTGATTTTTAATGTGCATAGTAAATTTTTAATAGAGAAAATAGTATTAAGATAAATGTGAATAATATCTTGCTATATATTTTTATTAAGTTTAAAAAGTTACTAGCATCAAATGAACTTCTTGACGAAAGAAAGAAAGAAAGAAATCTGAGGGAGCCTACCTTTTATAATGATCCTCATTCAATTTATCTTACGCTTATTTTTTGAACGTATTAAAAAGCCCGTATTTAGGGGAAATTATTGACTTGTATAAAATTCAAGTTGCTTTTTAATTCTTAAAATCCACTTCGCCTTGTATCTTTTTCCCCCCACTATTTGAGAAATATTTACCTGGATCACGGCTCTTGATCTCCACGTGTATACCAGGCGGGCCCACCTGCCTCCTACAAGATCAGCGGCCCAGATTCAATTGGTCCAGGAACAAATTCCTTCCCCCCTTCGTGCTGGACAGATTGCTTCGTCCCGTCCCGAAGCACATCGACAGTCCCAAAGTCAACTCTTTGACCAGAGCACAAGATCACTACGCGTCTCTCTCTTTGGATGATCGTCTTCTCTTCTACATCCGATCCGAAGCGAACACCGAGCTGACCCATGATCGCAATGGCGTTCAAGTTCATCCTGCACGCGCCGTGTCGTTCGGCGATGACGTGCGGCTCTTCCTTCGCCTGGTGCTCATCTTGCCAGCCGCCGCCGCTCGGCTACCGCCGCACGCCCCGCGGCATGTCCGCCATGCTCGCCGCCATGATGCTCGGTGGACTGTAAGCCGCTCTCCTACTCTTCTTTCTTCTCTTCCGCCTCGAAACTCACCAACCCAAAAGATGGAAATGAAGAATCCGGTCTTCGAACTTCGTGCATGTTTGTCAGGGCCTTGGGACTGCTCGCTCCGACGGTGCTCGCGTTCGTCAAATCCAAAGCGTCCAAAATCTTCTACAAGCCCACCGTGGCAGCCAAGAGGCAGGAGACGAACGACCCCGGAGCCGGGTCGAGCGGCGGCGATGCGCCGGCGCCGGACGGCGTAGAGTACGAGGTGTTCTTGAGCTTCAGGGGGCCCGACACTCGCAAAGGGTTCACCGATTGCCTCTACCACGACATGCTCGGCGTCGGAATTCGCGTCTACCGAGACGACGAGGAGCTCCGCGTGGGCAGGGAGATCGGCGGCGAGCTCATGCGGGCGCTCGACGTGTCAAAGATCTACTTGCCCATCTTCTCCAGGGACTACGCCTCGAGCTCGTGGTGCCTCCGCGAGGTCGCCCACATGATGGACTGCGTGGCTCGGTCGAAGGGAAATAAGGAGATCTTGCCGGTGTTCTACGACGTGTCGCCTGCAGATGTGAAGCTCAGGACTGGGCTGTACAAGAATGCCATGGCCAAGCACAGGAAGAGGTATGGGGCTGAGGAAGTGAAGAGGTGGGAGGATGCTCTTTTTGAAGTTGCTGGATTGAAGGGATGGGATCTCAAAGCGAGAGGGTAATTTCTAATTTTCCAGTTTTCTGTTCTTCTGTTAATATTTTCGTTTCATTCATACACAATCTGATTGTTTTATTAGAATGTACAATTTGAATTCCTCAGTCTTTGCCATTTTCTGCCTAAGTAAGAGTTCTGGGAATTTGGACAGTTTGAATTGCGAGAAGCAGTTGGCAGTAATTGTACATTGTCTGGGGTCTCAGTTGAATGCTAGTGTATTCTGTGTTTGGTGTGGCAATTGCTGTATGGACTCGTGAAATCCAGCAGATTTCATTTTAGTAGTCACCGACCAACTTTTGAGAATATTGAGCTTTAATAATCTCTATTCTGTTCCTTACGTTTATCGGCCTTTGCATCAGCATTAAGTGGTAACTTGTAGGAATTAACTGATGAGTTAATTAACTCTCCGTTTTGGTCATGCTCACTCATATACCAACCACATCAGGAAGTTCTGCAAGAAAATTTCAGTCATTTGGCTAGTTTAGAATGCAATTTCTAATGTCAGAGCAGAGTTCAAACAGAGACCAAACAAAAAACATCGAGTGGGTAAATCATAATTAAGAATCATATCAGGAAGGCATTCGCAAGATAATATTGCACACCTCCTCTGTCATACATGTGGATTCCATAGATCTGGAACATACAAATTCTTGAGGATGTGTACAAGTTCCAAGATATTCGAAACTTTGGTCTGTATGTTATGCCTTGTCTGAAATCTAATATCACATACGGACTCAGATGTTTTAAGGAGTGAAGCAACTAGTGGTTTATGAGGAATGCTTTATTTTAGCAAGCCTCCTTCTTTTCCTTGCCCCTCTTTTACCCTTCACTGGATTTTTTACTCTTTTTCTCCTTCTTCTTTTAATCAGTTCGTCCTTTTAAGTTTTCTTTTTGTTCTGGCTCAATTAAATTTTATTAATTTAACTTATAAGTCCAGTTATTTATTCCATTCTGCTCAATCTATCATCATTCATGAAGCAGGAAGAACTTTAAGCTTAAGTTGCATTTCCTATTGATAGCATAAAAAGAGCTAAAAAAAAAGGAGAAAGCATGAAGACAGATTTGTATTGTTGGGAAAGAGGTATAAATCATTGGAACTCTGTCTAGTGTGTAAAAGTCTACCTTTGTACAATGTGCATGTTTCTTGAACCAACTCTTTGTTTCTGAATCGTCTATGAGTAAATTCATTTACTTTTGCTTTGACTTGAAAGATATGATAACATATCTATTTACTGTCTTCTTTCAACTGAGGCAGTTCATATATGTGGCAGGCATGGGGAAGCTATTAAGTTGATCATCCGAGAGGTTTTGGTTAAGTTGAAGATAAAACATAAGTATGTGACGAATCAGCTGGTTGGAGTGGATGATCATGTAGAAGACATAATGAAGCTGTTGGATGTTGACTGTGAAGGTGTTCGTTTTGTTGGTATTCATGGGATGGGCGGTGTTGGCAAAACAACTCTTGCGAAGATTGTCTTCAACCAGCTCTGTTCATACTTCGATGATTGCTGCTTTCTTGGTGATGTTCGAGAATCATCAGAAAAAGGGGGCCTAGTAAATTTGCAGAAGCAGTTATATTCTGACATTCTCGACTCTAGATTCGTGAACAACATTCATGACATTGATGATGGGATCAACCAAATCGGGACAAGATTTCGCAGCAAAAAGGTTCTCATCGTTTTGGATGATGTGGATAAAGAACAACAACTAGAGAAGCTAGCAGGGGAACGAGATTGGTTTGGTTCAGGAAGTAGGATAATCATTACAACCAGGAACGAAATTACTTTAAAAGTCCTGGATGAGGTCCTGTTATATGAATTAAAGGAACTGAATTTTGATCAAGCTCTTAAGCTTTTCTGTATACATGCTTTTAGAAAAGACTCTCCACCATATCAATATGATACTCCTGCATCAGAAATTGTTGTCACAACTGGAGGGCTTCCTTTGGCTCTTGAGGTCATAGGATCATTTCTCTATCGCCAACCGGAAGAGATATGGAAAGAGACTGTGGAGAGGTTAGCAAGAATACCTCATAAGGATGTTCGACAGCAGTTGATGATCAGTTATGAAGCATTAGAGGATGAAGAAAAGCAGATTTTTCTTGACATTGCATGCTTTTTCATCAATGACACGAAAAAGACAAATGCAATTTACATGTGGGAAGCTTGCAATTTTTTTCCTGAGACTGGGATTCAGGTTCTTATGCAAATGTCTTTGGTGAGGANAATTAAAGGAACTGAATTTTGATCAAGCTCTTAAGCTTTTCTGTATCCATGCTTTTAGAAAAGACTCTCCACCATATCAATATGATACTCCTGCATCAGAAATTGTTGTCACAACTGGAGGGCTTCCTTTGGCTCTTGAGGTCATAGGATCATTTCTCTGTCGCCAACCGGAAGAGATATGGAAAGAGACTGTGGAGAGGTTAGCAAGAATACCTCATAAGGATGTTCGACAGCAGTTGATGATCAGTTATGAAGCATTAGAGGATGAAGAAAAGCAGATTTTTCTTGACATTGCATGTTTTTTCATCAATGACACGAAAAAGACAAATGCACTTTACATGTGGGAAGCTTGCAATTTTTTTCCTGAGACTGGGATTCAGGTTCTTATGCAAATGTCTTTGGTGAAGATTATTGATGGTGAAACAATATGGATGCATGACCAGCTCAAAGATCTTGGGAGGCAAATTGTTCAAAGGGAATGCTTGCATGATCCTGGAGAGCGTAGCAGGGTGTGGGTTTGCGAGGAAGCCCTCGACATTGTAAGAACAAAACAGGTAATTAAAATTCATTGTTTTCATGAGTTGGGTATGTGTAGAAAAGAGTTCACGTACCCACTTAGAAGCCTCATGATTCTTTTTCCCCAAATGAGAATCTTGATATTTGTCAAATTCTTACTAAATATGTGTGCGTATTTGTCAAGTTCATGCTTCTTCATTTGTGTTTGCTTTGCTAGAGAAAGAAGAAAGTTCAGGCACTCATATTAGCTGGAAGTCATCATCAACCACTTGTAATTACTCATGATGAACTTAATAGGTTGCCCAACCTAAGGTTCCTTGAATTAGAGGAGGGAACCTTTGCTGGAGAATTTGGGGATGATTTTTCGAAGTTAAGATGGATTTCTTGGTATTCTCCCTGGCCACTAGATCTTGAGGTAACCAATCTATCTATGAAGAATTTGGTTGTCTTTGAGATCGTTTCAGGCAGCATCGCAGATGATTGGAGCGGATGGAGCCTAATCAAGGTACGATATGCGTGCAGTTTGAATTTGATTGGCATATAATTTAATAATTACCATTTTCTTCCCCTGATGGTCAATCGTTTTTTGTAGTTGGCTAAAATTTTGAAAGTTCTTAACCTCAGAGGTTGCCAAGGCATAACTAGGACACCAGACTTCTCTGGATGCTCAAGTCTAGAGAGGCTGAGTCTCTATAATTGCATAAACTTGGTTGAAATTGACTGCTCCATTGGGAAGCTAAAGCGCCTAATTCACTTAAATCTTAAAGAGTGCATCTCTCTTAAGGATTTGCCTGAAGAAACTGGACGGCTATAAATCTGAAGCACTTTGCTTCCAGTGGATGTTTTCAGAAACTCCCAGATTCATTTGGGAAATTGACATCATTGAAGGAGTTGGATCTGTCAAACATACAAATTGAATGCCTTCCTGAGTCTCTTGGTGATAAGAAGTTTCTATCTGTCCTTAATCTAAGGTACACACAAATTAGGAAACTTCCAGTGTCTATTGGGAAGCTTGTGAAACTTGAGTATCTTTCTGTCTTTGGATGCTTAAAGTTGGAGAAACTCCCAGTCTCAATTGGGAAGCTAGAGTCATTGCAGGAGTTGAATCTATCCAGTACTAAAATTATTGAGCTACCAGATTCGATTGGAAATTTGAATAAATTGAAAGTGATATCTATGGAAAATACTCCTATAAGGAAATTGCCCAGTACTATTGGAATGTTAAAAAATTTGGAAGAGCTACATGCTAATGATTGTGAAGAATTAAGTGGTGAAATTCCAAGGGAAATTGGCACATTGTCCTCTTTGAAAGTCCTCAAGCTATCAGGTGCCCATATTTCTGGAGTGCCAACAACAATCAATCATATTCCCCACCTTGAAAGACTGGACTTGACAGGTTGTAATGAGGTTCAAGAATTGCCAGAGCTTCCAAAAAGTTTGATCTATCTGCATTTTCAATCATCAGCATTGCATCTAGTTCTGGATCTTTCAAACTTGACTAATCTGGTCGATTTGCTCTTATCTGATGGCTCTGAAGATGTGCTTAAAGCTTCATCAGATCTGTTGCCAAGTTCCAGCTTAGGGTGGATTAGGAGGTTATCCAAATTGAAGAAGTTGGAGTTGTCTCTTTCTAATGTCCCTGCACCACCTACTGAGTTTGGTTCTCTTCCTCGTCTAACTGAGCTTATTTCATCTGGACTAGACCTGCAATGTATCACAAAACTTCCTCCTTCCTTATCGGAGCTGCAACTTGTTAATTTCAACTCAACAATATCTTGGTCAATCTTTTCCAACTTGGAAAACTTGTCCAAGCTACGACTTGAAAAACTTGAGATGGGATTATGGTGCCTGCTGTGCATGGACAGAAAAAGAAATAGGAGGTGCACCTCATTTGTCTCTCGAATTCGGAGTCCGCGGTCAAGGAATTGGATGTTGCTCTCCCCGAAGAAGATTCATATTCCTAAAGTGCTTGAAAGAAATATGACTTCCTGGTATGTAGTTGAGTATCTGCCCACATTTTTCAAGTTGTATTTGGCATGTGTCTTGTATTTTTGCCTTCAATATATCGATTAATGTATCCAACTAGTGACCCTTGTAAATATTCAGCTACACCAAACACCGTAATTCGTCGAGGCCTTCAACAACCCGCAGCATAAAGCACTCGGCGATGAACAATTGGTGAAGGTTCTTCAAGTTTGATTTACCACTCAACTTCTCCATAGCTGTGCACATTATATGTTGAAGTATCTCAATGATGATATTGTACCAATCACCAGGGTCACGCAACCACGGCCAAAGCCAATTCTGGCTTGGGGTTGTGCGACCCCAACCGGGCGACTATTGGTGTTGCTTGATCACCGCTGTCAATCATCAAGATCAGGCAACGCCCACGACAATTGGCAGGGGTCGCTCGGGTGCAGCGGGTGCCAGGTGTAGCTCAGGATTTGCAAACCCAGACCAGATTGACCCTTGGTTGAGTCTACGCGACCCTGCCATCACTCGGTGACATTACATGACGGGCTAAGCAACATCAGTGGCAACTCGTCTCCTCTCCATTACTCTTTCTTTGAAAATTGCCTTATTTCTTAATATTTCAATATTTATTGCGTTTTCTAATATTCTTTGTCTTTAAATTATCTTTTCATTTTTTAAATGTCATGTCAATAATAATGGTGGCTTAGCGGTCACGCCAGTATTTTTGTCCATTATTTTGATAGAATGATAATATAAATATATATTTATTTATTTATTTCAAGGATTGCATTGAATAATTTGGAAAAGTTAGAGGACCTTTAGAACCATTACCCAACACATGAAAACTGCTCAGTGGAGAGAGATCCGAAATCAAGAGTCTTTTTTTTTTCCAAAAAAATTCTAGTTAATTCACTGCAATTTTGGGTACCATGGTGTCAAATATTAGCTGTTTTAATGTGTATCGGGGTAAGAACATTAGAAGTGTCAAAACTTTCGTATGGTACTCACTTTGATGTCAACATTTTTTTCACTCACTTGAGTGTCACAATTTTGAAAAATCAATCACTTAGGCTGCGCATGGTAACTATTCTGTTTCTGTTTTTGGAATAGATTTATATTCCAAACCTATTTCTGGAATAGAAATCCGTTTGGTAAAAAAAATTTCATTTCTAATTCTGGAACAAATTTCTATTCTAGAAATAGGTTTGGAACAGAAATCAGAAACAAAATTTTTTTACTTTTCTATTTCTAGAATAGAAATCAAAAATTGTTTATCTTTTTCTTACTTCTCACTCGAAGAAGTTTTTTTCCATCTGTCGCTCACCATCACCACCACCACCCCCGCCCACCATCAGGCCCCGGTCGCCGCGGACGGCGGCGGATGGCGGCGAACGGCGGACGGCGAGTGGCGACTGGCGCGCGGACGGCGACCGACGGCGGCCACGACTGCTGCCGCCCGCCGATCACCGCTCCTCCCATTATCGCCACCACTTAGAAAAGTAAAATTTTTTTGATTATCAAACGAATTTCTATTCCAAAATAGAAATTTTTTGTCGTTATCAAATGCGTTTTTTGGCTCAGAAACTCATCCAGAAATAGAAATAGAAAAATCTATTTCTGTTCCAGAAATGATTTCTGGAACAGAAATGTTATCATTTGCACCCTTAAGTGCCACTTCTGACGTGGCAGTTGAAAAAGCTGACGTGGTCACCAGTCATCTGACATAACTACCAATCCACATCAGCTTTTCCGATTGCCACGTAGGAGACCAACGATCATGACAGCTTTTCCGGTGTCCATATCAAAAGTGGCACTCAAGTGAGCACTTTTTCAAATTTATGGTACTCAAGTGAGGAAAAAAAATTTGACATTAAAGTGAGCGCCGTACAAAAGTTTTAGCACTCTTAATGTCCCAACCCCAATGTGTACCTAATGCAACTACTGCATATATCAGTGTTTAATAACATGCCGTGTATGCCTACATGTATCCTTTGTCGACCCTTTATTCGAGCACTTAGTAGGCTTATAAATTGGTGGAATTGCAAAATATTAGTACCATTTGGAGTAACATAGCTTGATAACTCTCATTCGCTTTTATCCACAAAAAAACACATTTGGAGTTCCTATTGTAGCTGAGTAACGTGTTGCGTAATTTGATATGCAAGAGACAGGAACGAAGAGTGAAAAGCATGATGAAATTAAATCAGTAGAGTCAACAGTTACTTGAGAGATCGCTGCCAAGACTGTTAACCGGGAAGGTCCAATGTACGCAAGTTATACGGACTCCCATGCAACTTTCGTATGTCCTAAAACGTTTTAGCGGTCTCATCCCAGGGTACCGCAGTGCAGTGAGAAGGTTCGCACAAGTGCTGTGACGGAGGCAGAGCAGTGTAGGACCCTTCTCACATTCCCTATCGCTAATTCCTGTTCCATGATATGAAGTTCTTTCAACCTAATATGTCAGTACTTGGGTTTTAATACTTAGCCTCAGAAGTCACTTTCTGGGATTTTCATGGAATCTGCCATGATTCATTATTGACAATTTCCTATGAAACTTGGTTGATATAGGATAAGAACCTGTGTTGTTATAACTTTTGACTTTTCTTGTTGGTTTTTTATCCAAGGCGACAACAGCAGGAAGCTTCTACGTCAAAATTTTCCCTCGGCAAGCTAATCAAATCACCAAACAAGAACTTCATAGCCCACACTTTTCTCAAAGAGAAGAAAGACTTTTCAAGATTTGGCACAGTCCAAGCTGGTAACGGCATAGACGATCAGAATTTAATTACCACCTAATTACCAGTTCTTTAATTAATTCATAGTTTTACCTCACACCGAGGGATAAGTTCTGATTGTTCTTAATTCAGTACAACAGCATAAAATCTGTTTGATTGTTGAATTTTCTTATTGCAAATATCTCACTTCAAATACTTTATCAGGCTTAAAAGTCTACACTTCCCGGAAGAGCAAGTTGGGGGCTTAATGTTAATGAAATTCCTTCCATTAAGTCAAAGCTGCGTATATTTGATGATGATAACATGGGGAGCACACACAGGTTTACCACAAGGTTCCAGGATTTCAATCAGAAGAACAGGGCCTCATTACATATAATTTACAAGTGCACTCCTTTCTCAATCTAGAAATTGTATCATTCTTCAATCTTTGAAAAAATTTGATAAGGAAATCTCTTTGGGAAACCATAAGGTGCACCATCAGCAAAGATCTCGCCTGCCAAGGACCAATAAGAAGAGCTTCGCATTGCACAGTGAAGTACAGGCCCACTTTGCAGCTGTTTATGCACTTCTCTAGTCTGCCTGAGAGATTGAAAAGGACATCTTTTCACCTGTCAGTAATAGAACCATAAATGATTCTTTCATCAGTACAACAGGAATGCAGTTTCAAGCCAACACCAATAAGAGTCATTCTAGAATATACCCTCCATTCTATCAGTGGCGATCCTCACTCAGTCTGCGCCAAGTTTTCTGTACAATCACAGCCATTTGTGGACTTCTGGTCTGCTGTTGCGACTTTAATTTAGCTCTGGGACATGGAATAGTAAGGAGAAGAATTAGTCGTCGGAAAAGATCTAGAACTTCGCCTGCATTCCATGGACAATTCTGCATTGATGCCACCACATGAAAGAGTAATCTCCAGGTGAAGCTGTAAGCCTATAATAACCAAAGATCACACCACTTGCGTTAATCCAAGTATGTGCATGTATACTACTATTAACTGAAGAACCCAAATTTCAGTATTGACTCCAAAGTTATCTTTATACCCCTCACATATGCAATTATACTCCAACTTACTGCGGTTGGAGGGGACATCATTTCACTGGGCAAACCACTTATCCTTTAAAAACTGGAATTCAGTCTAATCTAATTGCCGATCCATTATGTAATAGCATAGGCTTGTTTGGAATTGACAACTTCTACTCACAAGTGCCACCTATAGTGAGCAGACCATAAAGATAGGCATCAGTGCGTGATGATTGAGCATATGTACATACATCCACCATGTTTATTGGAATGACATGCCTGGGACACAACATGCAATCCAGCGTTCTCCCTAAGACTTCTATGGATTCATCTGAAGGTGTCACACCCCAAATCCTAGCCAGAAAGGGGAATGACACGGCCGTCCTTCCTCTCGAAGGACGCAACCTCTAAGCTCCCAAAAGTCTGCTCCCAAAAATCCCCTCAAGGCTATCGCTCTCGTACTACTCATCACTAGTTGAAAAACCTGAAAAGATTGGAATAATAGAAGGGTGAGCAAACCACAGCTCGGTGAGTAGTATACATCTTCTAAGCAGATCGAGCAAGCACTATGCATGAGTTCAAAGCAATATCAAAACTTTATAACTCAATCCAATATGTAAAATACATAATAAATCATATAAGAGTTACTTTTATACTTATATAAAAAACTCATTTAAACCACAATCCCAATACCAGAATCAATGGTCGAGTCCATTGAATAATCTCCATTCAAAAATTACAAGTCAATGGTCCATCCACTGACTAATCTATTGCTCAATCTCTTACCATGGTCACGACACAACGCCTTATGACAAGGCGACCAAGATCCCCCCCTTGGCAAGGTCTCCACCTATAATGCCGGTGGCTCGGCCCAGAAGGATATCCTACCCAGTATGCATACCAACATGCCCCTCAATGGGCTCACAGCAATAATGAGCAAAATAACCATCATCCAATACCAGAAAGTCAATACATGAATCAATATAATAAACCAAATAAATACATTTTTGCAACATCATCATCCACAATTTCTCAAGTCATCCACATACTTTTCCATAAACCATTTGTAAAGCACATATAAATATATTTCGCCTCCAAATACTTTGCATAATATGCTTTCCAAACCTTTATAAACAATCAAAAGGTAGTCCATGCTCGATCCGATTTTTATGCAATAATAATGTCATTTCATAACCTCATATTATATATAATCCATATAATTTTCTCAACATGAATTTTACAAATTCAAAGAAGATATAGTACCACTCACCTTAGAAAGCCTATGCTTAAATGACGACGATTACTTGAACCGTCAGGACCCACAATCCTAATAAATAGGTGAGAAATAATATTAAAATTGAGTAAGACGCTATCCTAATTACAACCTAGCTAAACCATACTTATTTGTCGATAAAACGATAAATAGGTGAGAAATAATATTAAAATTGAGTAAGACGCTATCCTAATTACAACCTAGCTAAACCATACTTATTTGTCGATAAAACGACGCCTACGCGCTAACAATTCGCATATCCAAATGATGTGGAGCTTGAACGTGCAACTTAATCATGCCATAACTTTCTCCACCGAGTTCCGTTTTAAACGTTCTTATAGTCAATAGAAAGCTCTTTCCACGTACTCTAAGAACCCTAAATTATCCATTCCAAAATCAAGCCAGAAATCGACAAAATATGGCCCCGAAGTGTTCGACGCGCACTGTTCATCACGCGCGGGAAACTTCAAAATTTTATTCCGAGCAAACCGTAAGCTCAAATCAAGATCCGTAAAATCCTATAACTTCACAACATCCTAAACTAGCATTTCTATAAAAATGCGCAGCTCAACGACTCAAAAATCGGTCTTCGCCGTTCAAATATCCAATAATTCCGAATTTTGAGCCCTAAATTCAAAACTACTCCGATTGAACGAACGAGGGACGCGAGCACTTACCGGGTGTTGTAATACCAAGTTGAATCGGCTTGGTGAGGTTCTCATGATGCAAAACCCTCATCTCTTCTTCCTTTCTCCTTCTTCTTCTTTCCCTCTCCCTCTCTTTCTTTCTTTCTTTCTTTCTGCTCTGCTCGAGCTCCCCCCCTTCTTATCCTTTTATATCCTTTTTTTTTTCTTTTTCTTTTTCTTTTCTTTTCTTCTCTTCTCTCTCTCTCTCTCTCTCTCTCTCTCTCTCTCTCTCTCGAAACCTCTCGATCACTCCCTCTCGCTGAAGCTTTCCTCTTTTTCCTCCCCTTTCTTTTTTTGACCATTCAACTCTTCTCTTTTTTTTTTTTTTTTGACTGGGTCAAAACCCATATATTACAGAAGGATAACCACAATCATTCCATTGGCAGCTGCAGGCTATAAATTCTTATCACAAGCAGCCAATCTGGGTCTATTCCGTGGAATTTAGGTTTTGTTTGTATCCTCTCATCTGAAGGTAATTTAGAAAGGAGATCGGGTATGAAGCTGGAGATCACACTTTTGGTCAATGAATTATTACCAAAGCATATAGGTCATGTCCTGTCCCAATACTGTGACGACATGATAAAGAGGAAAGACAGCACTTTCCAAATGACATTTAAAAGAGTGAAAAGACGATGAGATGAATGAAAAGGCTTGCCAGAGACGCAGTTATTTGTGCATTAGATGTCCTCCCTACAACATCTTGACCAAGAAAGAAACGAACATGCATATGTTAATGTGTATTTTGAGAATGCAGAGAGACCCTCAACACGATCTGCATTATCACCACATCCTGCAATGTGTATTTTCTCACACATTTATAATTTTCCACTCCATCTATATGCATAACTCTAAATGAAAGATTCAAAAGTCTTACCACAAATTCTTTTTCATTTTTTGCGCGTTCTTATAAATCTGTTTTTTTACAGTCATTGCTCATCAGATATCTCCTCTAACAGGGACTTTTGGTTAGTTCTGGTAGGGCAATATTGAGATTCCTAGACGATTGCAAAAGATAAAGAAATGACACTAGACTTGCTGAAGGCTATTACAATTTTTGGTAAATTTGCATTGTTGATTTAATTTTTGAACATTCTATAAGTTTTTCTGTCATATGATAGGTACGTGCAATGGCATGCTTCTCATTACTGGTATTTGAGGAAGTTGTTAAATGAACTTTACATCTAGTCGTATTTTGAGTGAAATTCTTTGAAGTTACAATAATCCCGGTTGAGGTGTACCCTTTTTTCTCTCTGATTCAGAGTCAGCTGTCATGGATTTGGATTTTGGTCTGTCTGAAGGAGAATCATCTTTTTGTAACGCCTGAAGGTAATATGATGTGGAGTGTCAAGCGACTCCCTGTACCGTTCAACTTTTATCGGGCACTTATCCTGTATTTTTGAGTTTGATATGTCAAGCAATGTTTCCAGTGAAGGACACTTCGTCAACTCTAAATTAATCGGAAATTCTAGTTTGTCAAGGTCCTCAATAACCCGCAGCCTTCGGTAATCATAGATGGCCAAACTCTGAAGGTTCTTCGCGTGCAATATGCCGCTTTAACTTTTTCATACCATCGCAGCAGTGAATATTGAGGCCTTGCAATGACAACAACACACCTACGACTCGAATCTCAACTAGGGTCATGCAGTAACCCACGTAAAGTCGTTTTAGTTTCTTTAAGGCATCAGTGAGAAGTAGGGGTAAGTACACTAAAAGTGCCAAAACTTATGTACGGCGCTCATTTTGGTGCCAAAAGTTTATTTTGGATTAGTTGGGTGTTACAAGTTTGAAAAATCAATTACTTGAGTGCCACAAATATAAAAAACCGATTAGTTGAGTGCCACTTTTGACGTGGCCACCAGAAAAACTGACGTGGACGCCGAAAAAGCTGATGTGGCCGCCAGTCCATGTCATCTTTTTCGGCGGCCACGTCAACTTTTTTGACGTTCATGTCAAAAGTGACACTTAAGTGAATGATTTTTTGCACTTATGGCACTCAACTGATCCAAAATAATTTTTTGGCACCAAAGTGAGCGCCGTACACGAGTTATGGCACTCCTAGTGTTCAAACCCCATGAGAAGTACTCCTGGTGCACATCAGGTTAGCTTACTTGAAGAAGACTTTGATTGATCGAGGACCCCTTGAGATACTAACTTATCACATCCTATCCTTTTAACTACACTCAATTTCATTAAGCTAGATGGTATGGACATTCTATTAAGGAGGACACAATTGGTCAACCATAAGCGTTGCAATTGCAAAAGTCCATTGAGTTGGATTTCTTGCAATTGAGAGAAACGCAGCGTCAAGCTGAACAGAAATTTCAAGTTGGATAGTGATACTCTCGAGTTGAAATAGTCAAGTTCCAAATAAAATAGAGAAGGTGGTAGCTGCTTGAGGACTTGCAGGTCTAGTCCATGCAAAACAAGATTTTCTAGAAGAGAAAAAAGACCCAACTCTGTGGGCGGTGCAGCGACATCGAAAAGACAACTCCAACTTCTTTAGTTTGGATAGCCTTCCAATCCACCCCAAATCACATGTGCGCATTGGGTTTGACAAGTATTGACACTCAGTGCCACATGGCGTTAAACTATAGGCAGTGCTATTGCATAGGAGCAACTTGTAACATCTTGAATTTCGACCCATCTCGGGATATACGAAATGGTTATTTCTCGATGTACTGCTAGTCACGACTACCTTGAATTGATCACTCAATGGTAACTGACCTATTCGAAAAGGAAATTAAGGACCGATAAGCGTACGACCAGTGAATTAAATCAGGGATAGGCCGTTCGACCATAAGGATCAAAGAGGAATGATGCCACACTGTTGCAGGCCAATTGACAAATGGAAATAAATCAATTCGGTAGAAATACGAGGTCAGATTGCGGGAGATTCTGCATGATTTCGTTATTGACTGCGAACGACGCTAAACCAATTTCCTTTTGACCCTGTACTCAGCGTGAGTAATTAACCCCTCATGATTACATGACAATCGATGATCACCCTGATTTGAATATGCACGATTGTGAATTGAAAAGCTATCAACCACGGGTCAAACGAGCGAGAAATCCTAAAAGCCGCTCAGTAATTTAGATCGTGCTAGAGTCGTGATCAACGGATTTTAATCCCGATTTTCAATTCGGTTTCTAGTATCGAACTTTCAAGGATGTCGAGACTAAAATATTGAACGTTGCCTCATTGATTCTTCAAATTTATCGATAAGCTAGAGAATTATCAGAAAATGATTCAATGCGTTGAAAAATTGGAACCAAGAGAAATTGGACCGACTGGAGGCCCAATGGGCCTTGCGCCTATGAGGGGTCAGCCACGTGGGCCCAAGCTAGCCCAAGTGGGCCCAAGGAAACCCAACTTCAAGCCTTTGAGCCCGTTAGCTTTTTCTAGCCCATTTCTCTTCAATTTGAGCCCAAACTGATTTTCTTCTAGCCCATATAGTATCTTGGCCCGTATACGCGTATAGTAAGGTATATTATACTTTGAGAAATTACCATTTTTCCCTTTCTAGAAGATGCATTTATTCTTGGAGGACAAAAGGGAAGAAAAGTCAAGGAAAAATAGAAGGAAAATTGGATTTGGCCTCTCTCTCTCTCTCTCTCTCTCTCTCTCTCTCTCTCTCTCTCTCTCTCTCTCTCTCTCTCTCTCATTTCTCTCCCTCCCCAATGTTGCAGCCCACTCCCACGTTTTCCCCCTCTTCCTCACTTTTTCTCCCTCATTTTCTCTCTTTTCCTCTAGTTTTCTTCTTGTTTCTTGCCCTTGGGTGCCCCTTGACCAACTAGACCGCCCTCACCCGCCATCTGGGCTGCCTTACTGCTGTTTTGGAGCCATCGTGCCACTGTGGTGCCGCCCGTCCATGGCCGCCAAGCCGTGTCTCTTTCTCTCTCTCTTTTCTCTTCCTTTTCTTGCTATTTTGCTGTATTCCCGCCAGAAACCAGCCTTGTCGCCGTCACCGGAGTGGCCACCACCACCCAAAGTGTGGCCATTGAAGTCAAGGAGCTAGCCGCACACCGCCGGCCACCCCTAGTCTATCGGGTTTTGAACCTTTCACGGACCTATTTGCCCATATTTGCTCTTGCCAAAATTTGAGACGTCAACATCTTTCATACTCCTAAATGTTGATTTTAGAAGCCAATTGGAGATGTTATAATCAACTCAATTACCCATGAATAGAAAAAATACACTGCCACTTAAAAATTGAGAGATATCGTCAAATTGGTCTTTTAATTTAAGACACAAAGCAGAAACATACTAGATAGTCGACACAAAAGTCAAACAACTATAAATTCAGACTAGCAGATTCTTGGTGTAAAGACTAGGGGTTGCTACTAATATTGTTTACTTTGAGCCTATGGCCCTCATGACTTTAAAACGCATTATATAAAGTGAAGAACCCAAGTCTTATTAGCTAGCCTAGGATGTGAGATAGACATATGCACTTAGTCTTACCTATGTACTACCAAGGCGTGTCACTAGACTGTTCCTCTGTACTTCTTGGGTCTGGGTCATCACACATGGAATTTGATATTTGCTGTCTAGGTAATAAGAATCTCTTTTCTTAAATTAGCGTGTGCGGTTTATAGTACCTGAGTTATCATTGTCTTTAGGGATAGGTTCTTTGTAATTCTCCTAGCACAGATCTTGGCATAGGTTCACCCGAAGGTGTCTTCTTTTCATCTCATTATTAGCTAATCTTCTTATGAAATTTCCCTTATGACATTAGAGGTCGAATTCCTGCCATGGCTTTGAAATGCTAAAACCTGTTTCTCCTTCTTTTGAGTGCTTAATAGAGCTGAAGCGAAGCTCATACTGTAACATCCTGAAATTCGAGCCCTTTGAGGGAGGAATGAACGTTAATTTCGCCAATGCATTGTTGGTTGATCTTACTCGAAACTGATCACTCCTGAGATACTGACCTTGAGGGAAAAGGCTAATAAGGATAGAACTCGTGCGACTAAAAAACTTGACCTGGGAAAACGACTCGACCGTGAGACTTGTGTGAGGACGATCATGTAGTCATGCAGGCCGATTTCAAGGTCAATTAGAAGTCGATTCGCGGACAAAATATAATGGGACAATGGGTGATTCCGTTTACTATTATCGAGCCCGCGAGCGACCCTATGTCGATCCTTGATAATCGTGTACTTTGAAATAAGAATCGATCCTACACAATTTCATGTAGTCAATGACGTCCATGTGTCGAGAAGTCTTGAACGTGAATTGGCACGAGTCGGTTACGCGTGAATCCTCAAAGCCGCCTGTCAATCTGAGTAGTACCAAAATGGCATTTGGGCGAAATTGACATGGCATGAGAATCCAATATTGGACTTTGAATTTTCGGGAACATCCGGGACGGATTTTTGGACGATGGTTCTTAGACAGTCGACAGTGCCGATTAAGCCGAGTATTTGGAAAAAGGATTTTCAGACTGAGAAAACGAGCCTATGAGGACGTGGGCCAAGCAAGATCAGTGTGGGCCTCATGCCCAAGGTGGGACAGCCGCCATGGAAGGCCCGAGGCAAGCAAGTGAGCCCGTTGGGCCAAACCGACCATTTACCCTTCCAAGCCTGTTGTCTAACCTTGAGCCGTTTCGAGCCCAACAAATTCCCGAGCCCATTCCTATTCATTTTCCAGCCCATTTCTTAGGCACGTCCTCCATTTTCAGCCCAAGGACAAATTGGGAAATGTGCAAGGTGGAAATGACCAAAATGCCCTTGGATATTTTGAAGAAAAGTCAAAAAGAAGAAAGAGAAGATGAGGTCATTTGCTTGACAAGTTGGGGCAAGCATTTATGGCCTTGATAAGGTTTATCCTTCAGCCTTCACTTCACTCTCTCTCTCCCCTCCATCTTCTTCAAAAACCGCACACACTTTCTCCCTTGTTTCCCTTCATTTCTAAAATTTCAGTTTCTGACATTTCACCGAAATCTGAGTTGCTCATTGCCTTCCCGTTGGAATCTCGTCCCATTCCACCCACCGTTGTGTTCAGAAGAGAATTTTCGTTCAGATGGCATCAGCCGATCACCGGAAGGAGCCGTCGGTCGACCCATATTCCGGCCGGAAGCCGGCTGTTGCCGGACCGTCACTGTTCCGCCTGTAGTAGCTTTGTTCCGCCTTTTCACTTATTTTCCTCCCATTTCGACCCAACCACTGCCCATCCTAGCCATCAGTGGTTCCCCCTCGACCCCCAGGTGTCATCAGTCACTTGCCCGCCGCTCGCCGGAGCTCCGGGCAACCCATTTTCCTCCGATCAGTCACTTTCCTCCTGTGCAGTGCAGTTTTCAGTGTTGCAGTGGGTATTCCGAGTTTGTTGCTGCTGTTTCAACCCCGGGACCGCCTTGGATTGCTATGGTAGAGGTCCCCGGGTGTCGGGTTCATCGCCACCGCCGCGTCTGTAGCGCCGGCCCGCTTAACGGGTGAGTTTAGCTCATAATCTATTTAGTGCCTAAACTTACTTAGGGTTGGTTAGTTAGGGTTAATTTTGGTTTAAGGGGTTTAATTAAGTTGTATTAGCCCTAAGATAGGTGGTTAGATAGATGGTTAAGATTAGATTAACTTAATTTTGTTTATTAAGCTTAATTGTGCTTAATTTGGGATTAATTGTGTTTATGTGATTAATTAAGCATGATTTGCTTAAATGGATTGATTAATTGTTTTAATTAATATTTTTTTAAATTTTAGGATTAAATGTTTTAATTAATTGAATTTCAGAAATCACTGTTCATAATTACTATTCACAATTACTGTTCACGAGCAGTGTTCACATTACTGTTCACGGCACTGTTCATGCAAAAGCTAATTTTTGTCTTAATTTGATGTGTTCTTGGTTGTTATGATTAATTGAAGTGCCGATTGTTAATTATACTTGTGATTGATGATGAAATACATGATCGAGTGTTGGTTGGATTTGAATTTTGGAATTGGCGAGTGATACCGCAAGACATATTGCATGGGTTATTTGAAATGGCATGTCGCATGAGCGATGTTGCATTCACAACCAAGCAAAAGCAAAGACAAGAATGAACTGTTTGCTGATGTGTTGCATGGTCAGATTAAAGTTGATAGCCCAGTTGAGCCGAATGATCACCAATCCCCATTAGGATTGTGCCGTGACCATTGGGTCACCTGACAGTGGTCAGATGTGGGGCTGCGGCAATGAGCGGGCCCCATGCTCCATAGGGAATGCCGTCGATTGGAGAGAGCCCGTGACGTCGCCGTGCCTCATTGGAGAGGACGATGCCTGGTCTTTGACCGGTAGACCGCCAACTATAAGGTTGTGCTGTGGCCCTAGTGGTCGTAATAATCGGAGCATATGTGTGGATGTGACGCATGAGAAAGTTGTGTGAGATGCTCTGATTATTCGCATGCTCTTAATGTCGTAATGATCGCATTAATTATGGTATGCACACATCAGTTGATAGTCGTGCATCGTGTGGCAATGGCCAAGTGAGATCGCTTGTGACGCGACTCTCATGTGATTGATGAATTGTTTCATTTAACGGCCATGTGCCTTGATTGCGTGTATTGTGCTGAGATTTAACGTGCAGGGTATGGCATACCGGGTAAGGTTGCATGCGAACTGAATATTGATTGTGGGTTGCCCTATCTGTTGTTGGCTATTGTTTGGTTTTGGTTGTTTGTTGTTGGGTTGAGTGAAAGGTAGTTCTGGAGAGATATCCCGGGTTGAGTTGGTGTACTAATCGGGGCTTAGGAGGAGAACTTGCTAAGATTTTATCTCAACCCATCATGGTTAACCATTTTCAGGCCCCTAGAATGGCGTACCCGTAGTAGAGAATCATGCCCCCGCTTCTCCAATGATCGACCCGGCAGAGCTTGAGTCCGATGGGTCCGAGTGACCGTGGTGTTGAACCCGAGGGTTCTTTGTGTACTGTTGGATTAGCCTAGTCCTTTTGGTTTCGCTTAGAGGATGGATCAGCCCTTTTTTGTCGGGCTTGTAATTTGGAAAACGATCCTCCGTTGGTTAATCCAATGAAGATGTATAAATGAGTAGTTGCTGTTATTCTTGTTGTTCATCCCTCTATTCCTATTTGATTGTTTGTTTGTCTGGAGATGGTTCGTCTTCTGCTTGCGCTTAACGAAAGATCAAATGAATGGTCGTCGACGGGTCTTGGGACGTCGCTTTCTATTGGCCATGAAAATGGGGTTGCCGCGAGCTTGAGAGTCGGGGCGTGACACATACAATGCCTCGCAAAAGAATTATCAATTCATCTAGAGCACACACCCTTATATGTTGCTAAGTATCCGGTCGAAATAGATTCTTGAGTTCAGGAATTGATATTGCGGTCCCAAAAAGAGTTGGATGATGATGTTCTCATGATAGGTCTATGGGGACCAGGAGGCATAGGAAAAACAACAATTGCTAAAGCCATGTATAATGCTATTGGAAGACAATTTTAGGGAGCTTTTTGGCACAAGTTAGAGAAACTTTGAACCAAAGCAATGGTCTAGTTGCTTTGCAAGAAAAGCTTCTATCTAAGATCTTATCTCATGGAAATTTAACGGTACATAGTTTCGATGGAGGAATTAGTTTGATACGGAAAAGACTTTATTGCGGGAAGGTTCTCTTGGTTCTTGATGATGTTGACCATTTGTATCGGCTAAATGCTTTAGTTGGAAATATTGATTGGTTTGGCAATGGAAGTAAAATCATTGTTACATCGAGAGATAAACATTTGCTAAATTCTCATGGCATTAATTGCGTGTATGAAGTTAGAACTTTGGAATTTGGTGAAGCACGAGACCTTTTTGGTCGGCATGCCTTTTTGAATAAGGAGGTTGAAATAAGAGGGGATCTCATAGATAAAGCGCTGCATCATGCAGATGGTCTTCCATTAGCCCTCGAAGTGTTGGGCTCATTCTTATGTGGAAGGAAGGAACCTTCATGGAGAAGTACATTGCATAAACTCTTCAAAAGTCCTAACCAAACTATCAATTGAGTTCTCAAGACAAGCTTCAATGGATGAAATGAAAATGAGAAAGAGAAAGAGAAAGAGATTTTCCTTGATATTGCTTGCTTCTTTAAGGGGAAAAGTATTGGATACATCAAGGAAATCCTTGACAACTGCGATTTGCACACAACTATAGGAATAGAAGTTCTCATTGAACGGTCCTTAGTAACAAATGAGAATGGGACCCTACAAATGCATGATTTAATTCAGTCGATGGGTAAGGATATTGTTAAGAAGGAATGCCCTAACGATATTGGGAAGCGTAGTAGATTATGGCTTTTTGAATATGTTTGGGATATTCTATGTGAAGACATGGTAAATGTCCTTTATGTCAATTTTGCTACATCTCAAATATTATAGTACTCTTATTTGAATAGTTAATTCAAATCTCAACTAAGAATTTTTGTTGGCTAAAATATACCGCAAGTGCCAAAACTAGGCACGAATGGACACTTAAGTGTCAAAATAGGCATACTTAAGTGCCGCTTTTTAAAAAAATAAAATTGGGACACTTAAGTGTCAACTCCGATGAGGTTAGTTAAAAATCCAACGTAGCTTATTTTTAATAATTTAAGTAGTCTACACGGGTCGCCGGAGAGCCTAGACATTTTGCACCTTCATAGTGCCATGAGGACAATTTTTGTAGGAAAAAAATTGCCACATGAATAATATTTTTTTTGAAGAATTGCCATGTGAATAATTTTTTTTTTAAAGAATTGCCAAAAGTTGTTGGAAAATGCTATGTTAGCAGTTTGGTTGGAATTTCTCACTGTTGGCACTTAAATGTTACATTCTTCTTTGATTTGGATACTTAAGTGTACCTTTTGGAACTTTTGGCACTAGAAATAGTGTGATCATTGAATATGGTGCAGTTAGTTGCGAAGAAATTGAATGTAGTTAGTTGAACCTGGAAATAGCAACAAGACATTGTGAGGAAATATGATGACAGAAGGAACAAAGGAAAATTGTATCTATTTGAAGATAAAATGAGCTTAAAATCAATCACTGCATAAAAAATAGTCTACCATCTGAATTTTGAGATGTTTGTCCTATTTCCACAATGCTCATTTGCTGTCGGGAATTTATTTACACTTCAGAAATTAGAACATGATTAATTTAATTAGCGTGATATTTTTGTGATGTGCATATCAAGTTTTCTTAAAAGTTGAAATATCTGGTCGGTAATAAGCAGATCCAACTTTCAAGATATTAATATCACCTAATTAGTTTAAATCACTTGCTAAGTTTCCTTAATATTTTTTTTTGCATCAACTAAAAAAGTTTGATGACAAATGAACATCTTGTATAAATGTGTAGAACTGAAGTACTGTTATAAAAGAGAGAGGCCGATCAGGTGGTGTTTGCTCCTTTCTCTGTAATACTTTCGTGAAGAAATTCTGTTTTTCTTGCAGAGCATTGAGAAAATAAAAGATGAAGCTGGACAGCAACCAGTAGACATGAGAAGCTCAGGTAGGAATTATGCAATTGGAGCTGTTCAGAATGTAGTTGAAATTGATGATCATGCAAAACAAATCACCGACTTACTGGAGATGGAAGTCGATGATGAGGTGCGCATCATTGGAATCTATGGAACTGATGGAATTGGCAAGACGTCTCGCCAAGGCTGTATACAAACGCATCTTCTTGTTTCAATAGTTGTAGCTTTCTCGGAGAGGTTAAAGAAACCACACAAAATCCTCATGGTATTCAATTTTTGCAAAATAAGTTGATATGTGATATCCTAGAACGAAATCAGGAAGGTCCTGCTTTTGATGAAAGAATAGAAGATTTCCTGGATATATTTCGTGAAATGAAAATTCTAATAGTTGTCGATGATGTGGAAAAGCTATCCGATCTTCATACTATTGTAGGAGACCAGCTTCATTGGTTTGGTCCTGGTAGTCGAATAATTGTGACTTCCAAAAATAGTGGAATTCTCGAAGAGTTTGATTCTGACAAGGCTTCTACTTACATGGTTAGTGAGTTGGATGAAAGTCAAGCTTTTGAAAGTTTCTGCAAGCATGCATTCAGGATGCAATCTTCCATACCTGATTATGATGGACTCTCAAACCGCATTGTCAATGCTACAGAGAAACTACCATTAGCATTTGAAGTCGTTGGCTCATTTTTACAGGGTAAATCAATACAGGAACGGAAAAAGATGGAGAAGTCAATGAAAGAACGTTGGATGAGTTCTCAAAAGACTACGGTTGGCCTTGAAGAGATACTGGATATATGTTATGGAGAATTAGATCAACAGCAAAAAGATATATTTCTGGACATAGCATGTTTTATCTCTGGTGTGGATGCCCGAATTGCTTCATATATGTGGTCCAGTTGTTATCCATCCTCTGGTTGCATTCTAATGCCCCTGGCAAAAATCGGAGAAAACAATGAACTGCAGATGCACAGATTGCTGAGATGCCTTGGCAAAAGAATTTTTGAGCAAGAGGGATCTGGAGATCCAAGTTCAAGAAGATCTTGAACACAGGATATGGTTCTAAAGGAAATGAACAGGGAGAAGGTAAAATCTTTTGGTTCAGTTTGTTTGAAAACAAACATCTCAACAGATGGGCTACATGTTTCTGTTTTGTCATATTTACCGGGGGAATAATGTCACGTGCGTACTCTTGAGCATGTAGGGCAAGGAAAGCATCCTTTGTTTTCTAACTGGTATTATGTTTTACAGCTTCTGATTATTATGTTACTTATTTTATATGTAGGGAATCAAAAACGTTGAAGCTCGTGATTCAATCATGTTAACAGCTGCAAATTTTGCGAGTATGCCAGCCATAAGTTTTCTCAAGTTGGATGATGCAAAAGTTTTCGGGGATTTTACTGGTGCATTTCCAAGTTTAAAGTGGTTCCGTTGGCAAAGGTGTCCTCCGGATTTTAGTGCAGAAAATTTTGTATTAAAAAATTTGGTTATTCTTGATCTGTCTTGGAGTAAAGTCACGGAAGACTGGCGAGGTTGAAATAAAATGAGGGTGGTTTGGTATTTGGTGGCTTTTATATTTTCTTTCTCGAATTAAATATCTGCAAATTGGCCATGTGTGGGTTTCTGTTTTGACTTTACAGATGGAGAAATTGAAAGTCCTGAATCTTACAGGTTGTTCAAACTTACTGTCCACTCCCGACTTCTCTGGTTACAAATATTTGGAAATCTTGATTCTTGAACGATGTTCTCATTTGGTGAAGCTAGATCCTTCAATTGGCCATTTGAAATGTTTTTTTGTCGAAATAAAAGCTTGCATTAAATCAACCCAAATTTGGGGGACCCGAAAGATGGGCATCAGTACAAAGCAAATTCCAGAGACAGGAGGGGGGGGGATTGTACCCAGTTCACTAGTAAACATTTAGTGCAATGGGTTTTTGCTATCCAGTCTGCAGTGATGTTGGTCTCGCGGGGAGAGAAGACAACCTGGATATTGGCCAAATGCGACAGAATTTTCCTGCACTCCTGGACTGGGACCCGGGCTTCCCATGTGGTGTAGTGCTGGTGGGTGATTGCTTCAGCTAAACACTTATTGTCCGTTTCAACCAAAATGATGTCACACGGTGTAGGGGAAAGAAGGGAGAGGGGCACCGCAGCTGAGGGAAACTGCAGTCGGGCTGAGTAGAAATTTAGGGCATCGATGAGCGCCCAAGCTTCTGCCAACAGAGGGGAAGTTGTTGGAATTGACCGGGCTCCTCCGTGCAACAGTCGGCCAGAGGAATCTCGACAAATCCATGCCGCCGACCGTTCGGTTTCGTCGGGAAGGTAAGCGCCATCCATATTTATCTTGAGGCTGTTTTCTGGGGGGGGGGGTTCCCATCTGCTGTAGCGCTATGTTGCGAATCTGCGGCAATGAGGTCATCGGATGCTGTTGTGCAGGCCTTGAAGCTGCGAAGGGCGAGAGGGCTAATTCCAGCACCTCTTCTGCTCGTGGGTTTCGGCGCTGGAAGACGGCCGCATTTCGCGCCTTCCAAATTTCCCACAGAACCGAGGCGGCCTGTTCAAGCACTGGTAAGCCGTTTTTCCACATAGTTTCGAAAAGCCAGTCGGCTATCGAGTGGTGTCCTGAATTGTGTTCTCTAATTGCAGGTTCTGGTGTCCCCATATTGCCTTCGTCCAGGGCAGAAAGGCACAAATGCTCGATCGTTTCGCAGCACGAGCACACAACAGGCAGAGGGGATCAGGTACGATTGTTCCGAAAGAGGTTGTCTGTGGTTGGTAGGGCATTCTGTCATAACATCCATAGGAAAATCGAATTTTAGGTGGGATTGGGTACGCCAAATGAACTTCCACAGCTGTTGGGGGGGGGGGGGAGTAAGTCGGAGAGGCTACTGTATTTTGCTGATGTGTTTGATTTGCTTGCTGTTCTTGGTGTTCTTGGATTAGCAAATAACCAGTTTGGACAGTATAGTGCCCGCTTGCGTACCTGTCCAGACGATGGCATCCTTTCTCGAGGGTGGGTGTAGGGGGATTGCTAGGATTTCCTAGTAGTATGGTCATCAAAGCAGTCTTGTAAGAGTTGTAAATCCATGTTCCTGCTGTAGGGAATGAGGTCAGCCACGAGAATGGTTCGTGCTCCTTTGCCAAGCCGTAGACCAGCCCTTTTGGGAGCCACCTGTCCTCCCTGATCTTTATACTTTTGCCATCACCAACAGACCAGCGCACATTAGATGAATAGCGTCTCGGCCAGCAAGACCTAGCCATCCCCACGAACTTCTTTCTTTTTCCCGCGTGCCATATATCCTTGAGAGGGAAGTAGAGACCTTTGCATAGGCGTCCCCGTAGGGAGTCCGGCTCCGTACTTAGTCGCCAAGCCTGCTTGGCTAATAAAGCTTTGTTAAAATTCTGCAGATCACGGAAGCCTAAACCCCCTTCTCTTTTCTCACCTTAAGTTTCTCCCAGCTTTTCCAATGTATGCCCGTTCGTTGTTCACTTGTCTTCCACTAGAAGCTGGCTATTTTCCTCTCAATGGCCTTGCAAATTGCTGTAGGGATTTTAAAAACTGACATAGCGTATTGGGGTATAACCTGGACCACCGCTTTTAGGAGGACTTCTTTTCCCGCTCGAGAAATTAGCTTTTCTTTCCAACCTTCCAGTTTCGTATTCACGCCCCAATATCCATGAGAAGACGTGCTTTTTTTAGGCTCCCCAGTCTGACGGTATACCTAGGTACTTCCTTGTGTGGAGTAGGGTTGACACCCTCAACTCTTGCGCTATATTCCTCCTCAAGGTCTGAGGGCAGTCCCGACTAAAGTGAATGCCCGATTTGTTCAAATTAATATGCTGTCCAGAGGCTGAGCAATATTGATTTAGCACTAGTGCAAGGTTTTGGCCCTCCAGTACTGTTCCATCTAAGAAGAAGATGGAATCATTAGCGAAGAGGAGGTGGGAAAGGGTAGGGCGCCACCTATTTAGCTTGATTCCTTTGATGCTTCGATCCTCCATTGCCTTCCCAATGAGTGTCAACAGAACATTTGCCACCAAGATAAACAAGTAGGGGGATAGAGGGTCCCCTTGTTTGAGACCGCGGGATGAATTGAAAAATGGTAGGGGTTCACCATTCTCCTTGATACTTAGGGATACAGTTGAAACACACTGCATCACCCTCGTGACCCACCGTTCTTGAAATCCCATATTAAGTAGGCAAGCTTCTAGGAAATCCCACTCGACTCGGTCATATGCTTTCTTCATGTCAAGCTTTAGGACGGCCTGAAATTTCCTTTGCCTCTTCCTGGAACGGAGTTGATAAAGAACTTCTTGGACCATGTAGATATTATCTTGTATACATCTCCCCCCTATGAAAGCGCTTTGCTCTTTTGCAATGATTGTGGGGGAGCATTGGTTTGATCCTATTGGCCAGCACCTTAGCAATAATCTTATACCAGAAGTTGCATAGGCTGATGGGTCGGTACTAGTCTAAAGACTCAGGATTTTAGGTTTTTGGGATTAGAACAATGCTGGTTTTGTTGAATTCTGGGTGCATAAGGCTTGTCCGGAAGAAATCATTGACTTCCATCACTATATCCTCCTTCAGACTTTCCCAGATTTTTTGGTAAAAAAGGCCATTCAGTCTGTCCGGGCCAGGGGCCTTTTCTGGCCCCATTTGGAAAGCAACTGTCTTTATCTCCTCTTCTGAAATGTCTGCAACCAGCAGCCTATTCATCTGATTCGTGACCACACTTGGGCATTGATCAATGACCGGCTTAAAGTTTCTTTGGCCCTCAGAGGGATATAGGTCTTGGTAGTAGGTTGCAACTTGATGTTTGATCTGATGTGGTGTAGAGATCTAGACATCGTCCGTGATCTTGAGCCGGGAGATCCTATTTCGTTGTCTTCTTTGGATAGTGGTGGCGTGGAAGAAGGTAGTGTTCCGATCGCCCCATTTTAGCCATTGTATTCGCGATCTTAGGCCCCAGTATAGCTCTTCTTGTCTCCAAAGGGTGTCTATTTCCTCCTTAATGGCCTACACTATTGATCTCTCCTTAAGGAAGTTGTCGTTGTTGATAAGGGACTGCAGTTCCTGTTTTAGCTAGGAAATTTTTCGCCACCCGTTGGGAAATGTCCTCTTGCTCCATATTGATAGTGCTGCTACCACTGCTCGGATTTTTTGTGGAAGTGTCCGACCTTGAAGTGGAATCGAGTCCCAGGCTTCCTTAATTATGCCCTGACACTATGCCTTCTCAAGCCAAAATGATTCAAACCTAAATTCTTTCTTCCTTTTTACCCTATCAGCTTGTAGGGACAGAATAATCGGGCTATGGTTTGAGCCTATAGCTAGCAAAGCAGAGGCTTCAACTTCTGGGTACATGACTCTCCATTCCACAGTACAGAGAACTCTGTCCAGCCTTTCTTTAATGTTGGTCCGCCCTTCTCGATTGTTAGACCATGTGAAAGCACACCCCTTGCTCTCCAAGTCCATGAGAGAGCAATCATTTAATAGATCCCTGAAGACTGTCATGCGCGAGTTATCGAGGAAACAGGCCCCCTTCTTTTCCCAATGAAATAGGACTTCATTGAAGCCCCCCATACATATCCAGGGTAGCCTAGAAGAGGAGCGGATGTGTCAAATTTCATTGAAACCCCCCATATATTTCGATTATACAGAGCGTGGAGAAAGGTGACTTGCATAACCTTTCCGTCTGCTTGGTCTTTGTAGGTGATGTTCATGAAGTGGTCTGAGAGTTCCTTCCGAAGGAGGGCCACTCGATCATCCCAAAAAACTGTCAAACCTCCGGTCGTGCCCCTCGGGTTAACAATTTCGCAGTAGGTAAATTTCAATCTCCTTTTGATCCTTTGAAGCAGTGCTTCTTTGTTTTTGGTTTCCATCAAAAAGACTAATGCGGGTTTATACGAAGCCACTAGGGCTTGCAGCTCATGAACTGTCAAAGGTGTACACACCCCTTGATAGTTCCACGCTAGGATTTTCATCTACCCTGGGGTGGCATTTTAGGGCCAGCCACCATAGCCCGGTCAGTAGATTCATCGGATATCCCTATAAGTGTTTCCATGAGTTTAGACTCATCCAGCCAGTCCACACTGATAGACTTGTATTTGTAAGGACTAAATCGCCGTTGTTTCTTCCCCAGGGGTGTTTTTGGGCCCTTACATTCCTTCTTTTTTAGTGGGACAGCATGGGCCTGGGGTGGGGGAGGTGCTGGGAGAAGCAGAATCTCCTTCCCTGCCCTTTGAGGTTGGGCTGGGAGTAGCTGCTCACCAGTAGGCTCTGCTGTGGAGGTGTTTGGTCCCTATCCCAAAGTGGCTGCATTGCTGCATGGGCCCCTCCTCTCAACATCCTCCAGTAATAGGGTGGGGGGGTATGATTAGGAGTATCCTAAGCCATTGGCGAGGCATACATGCTGGCCTCAGGGGGTTTTTCAGCATAAAAGACATCCCAAAAAGGGCTGTGGTCCTGGACTTCCGCGCGAAACCAATTGCCATAGCAGCTGCTCGTCTTTGATTCAAACTTTGCTTCATCGTAGGGGATGGATTTGCATAGGCTCGCATAGTGGCCTAGCTTGCCACAAGAATAGCAGTAAAATGGGAGTCTTTCATACTTGAAGTCCAGCCATATTTTTTTATTCCCGTGTGATGTTAAGAGCCCTACAATTAGCTCCGCTTGTATATCTATTTCAACCTTGGCCTTCCCAACACGCTAGGCAATCGAGCCTTTTTCTTCGACCTTTACTTCAAGGATGTTTCCTATCTTGTAGGCCACCTTCTTCACAATGCCTTCCGTCTTCCATTCAGTAGAGAGCCCCAGGATGCGCACCCAAAATGAACAGGTGGTGAACTTATAGCAATGGGGGAGTGTGTCCGGTTCCCATGCTTTGAGTAAAAGGAGGTGATTAGAGAAACACCAGGGCCCTCCATTTAGAACTCTCTGCTAGTCCGCCTCACAAGTAAAGTTGAAGCAGAACACCCCCTGTTCTAGGGGGGTCATTACCACATTTTCCAATCTCCATGCTTTTTTCATAGTAGTAATGAGGGCTTGATGATTAAGGCTGAGATTTTGATATATTTTACCCATAAGGGAGAAGCGGCATTCCTCTAGTTTTGCCTCTGAGAAGTCGTCATCTCTAATAGCTAATTCGTTTGTATGCAGGAGCTTACCAAGCTTGCTGCATAGGTTCTCCAGTCGCACAAAGGCATCGTTGTTTCCTGCCATAGTTGCGATGTGGAGGAAGATGATCTTGCTACCGTGGGGCAAGGGGCGGCAAGACTCCAAATGATCAGGGGAGGTAGACTCCAAATGAGCAGGGAAGGAAAAGGCACAGCTGCTCGGAAGAGCCCCAGATTAGGGCAGGTCGGCACGAGAGGGGGAGGGAGGTTATCAGGCGAACCCAACTACAGGGGAGGTCAAAGAAGGACACCACCTCGCAATGTAGGTGGGAGGCGAGTGCGGCCGTCTCAACATGTAACGAGGAGCAAGGGCAGAGCAGTGCGAGTGGTGGGTAGGGCGAAGGATTGGTGGGTTCTGTGGTAGGGGAAAAGGGTTTAGGGCAAGATGCTCAGGATCATCTTTCTTGTGAAGGCAAGCCAGCCAAGAATGGGGGAGCCATGGTTAGGGTTTTGGGGGAACTACCACAAGGGTAGAGAGGGAGCTACGCAGAAGGTAGAAAGGGTTCTCATGAAATCTATCTTTGGCTACTCTTCATTTGAAATGTTTAGTCTCCCTGAATTTGAAGTACTGCTCCCAATTGAACGGGTTGCCAGTAGAAGTAGGTTGTACGACAGCTCTGAAAGAGCTTTTTATTGACGGGACTTCTGTACGGGAGATCCCTATCTCCATAGGCAATTTGAAGCAACTTGAAATTCTCAGTGGCTTCAAATGCTTCCTATTGACTCACCTGCCCAGGTCAATTAGTTACCTCACTGCTCTCTCCGAGATCTTATTAGACTGTGCCAGAGTCACTGAGCTCCCGAGCTTATTGGGGGAGCTGCTTAATCTAAGACGCTTGTCATTGAGGGATTGCCGTTGTATGAAGAAACTTCCAGATTCTATCGGTAGAATGGGGTCATTAAAGGAGTTGGATATATCGGGGACTGGTATCTCTGAACTCCCCAATTCAATAAGATATCTGGAAAGCTTGACAGTGCTGAGAATGGATTCTTCTTTCATTCGAGCATTTCCTGAGGACTGGGAATCTAACTGAGCTCGAAGAACTACATGCTTCCTGGTGTCGGAGTTTGAAGGGGGCCATTCCCGGAAATATCAAGGGACTACGTCATCTGAGATCATTGACGCTGGGGCATTCCAGTATATCTAGCCTACCTTCTGAAATCTCCACCATCCCTGGTTTTCATACCCTCGATTAAATTCAGTGCAATGAAATTGAGGAGTTGCCGAAGCTTCCCCCTTCTCTAATTCATCTGCGTGAGTTCTAAAAGGATGAAAGCGATACCCCTTCTTGAAGATCTAAAGGAATTGAAGGAGCTGTGCCTAAGTGATGGGGACCCGAAGGCACGCCGACCTCCCTCAAAACAGCTGATGCCCGAATCCAATTTGCAACAAATGATTGACAAACCATCCTTCTCAATATCGTTTCCTAAACTGACGAAACTAGAATTGTCTCTTTCGCAAATTATCAAGTTGAAGTTTGAGCCGACAGGTATTACTCAGCTCAAAATGCTATTCCTTTCTTGTTTGAGTCTTGAAGAAGTATCCGAGCTTCCCAAGACGTTGTCAGTTTTATCAATTCAAGATTGCTCATCATTGAAAAGATTGCCAACTGTCCAGGGCTTAAACAACTTATCAGTGTTCAAGCTCTACCATTCTGCGATAGAAGAGATTGAAGGTCTTGAAGGTCTCAAAACCCTGAAGAGGCTAGATATATTGAACTGCAAAATACAGAATCTCCATGGGATTGGCAGGTTGACCTCTCTGAGAAGTTTGATTCTATCTGAATGTGATTACCTCGATCATTTACCTGATCTTTCAAACTTGAAGTTGCTGAAAGTTTTAGAGATAAGACAATGCAAAATAATCCACCAAATTGAAGGCCTAGAAAAATTAACATCCTTGGAAAAGCTGAATATTAGTAAATGTCCGGCTGAGAACTCGGTCCAAGTACAGAATGTGTTGAAGCACGTAATGGCACGTTCTACGGACACGTGATGCTGGATTCTCCTCAGTTTCAACTGATGTCTGTGCATGGCATCCACCCCGTTAAGGGAAGACGGGTGCAGTCCGTGGAAGAACTTGATGGAGAAACAGGAATAAGCGAAGAAGGCAAATTTATTGGAGTCGATTTCAAGCTTGACTCTATTGAAGTCCCTTTGAAGACAAGTTGAGGCCAAATCAACAAAAGGCAGCCGCTCCAGGTGATCACACCGGTCTCTTCCAAAAGGAAAGTTGTGCACCAGTTGATTTTCTCCTCAAATTTCAGACGGCAAAATCTTTAAGGGCTTCAGTATATGCAACTTTCTAGCAGATTGGTCAATTAGAAAACTGCGTCACTTTTATGATTGGTCACAGCAGAAATGAATACCCGTCTTGCTTCAGCATAATTCGAGAGGCTACTGAGGTACCGATAGAGTTCTCATTCTTAGTTAGCATGTGTCTTCTCACTTCTAGATCAAGTTTATGAATTCCCCTGCCAAAATCAACGTGGTCATAGGCTTATCTGAAGGAAAAGGATGTTTTGCATTCTGACTTGTGTGACATAGTTAATTTTTCCATTGATTTTCCGTTTCATGCGAGTCATCTTTTCTGGTTCTTCTTTCAATTTAAATATAGTATTGACATCTAAATTTTTGCTTACTGATTATTCGTGCATTTCATAAGAATATTAGGGATCAAATACATTCAGAATTTGATCCCTAATTAAAAACATCGATGTTGCATAAACTTGCATATTGCACCTTGCATGGGCTCGCATTCACGTATCTCATTTTTGTATGCCCCTCGTCATTTAATTTCAAAATTCGTCCAAATAATGGCCACCCTCTAATCACCCGTTTTGCTTTACATTTTCACATCACTAACCCTCCCTCATCTGTTGGTGATTCAATAGGAAAAGGTTGGATGAGGAAATGAGGCTATTTTTAGGTATACCAGATAGGGAAACAATAGCACCTTGAATTTGAACCAAATTAGTCCAAGATGGGATCTCCTTGGCCAGCCATACACCTCTAATTCCAAGGGGCAATAGACTTCCTATGAACCCCAAAGCATGGTACAAACCTTTAGACAAAAGGCCTCCTCTTTAATGGAAAATAACCCTAAATCATGGCTCAGGGAAGCGTTTTTAGAATAATCTATTTCCGAGCTCCAAGAGTGCGCTGATACTTACTATCCGGCATTAGTACAGCGGGAGTGCCACAACTTGGCACGGAGAGACACTTAAGTGCCATAACTTACAAATGGTACACTTAAGTGCCAAAATCGGAGCAAAATGGATCACTTAAATGCTAACGGTGAGAAAATCTGGCCAAAACGTTGATGTGGCATTTTTCCGGCGATCTGGGATTGAAACGGTGTCGTTTTTGTTGCTGATGTGGCGAAGTAAATCCAAAACGGTGTTGTTTGGGTGCTGATGTGGCCACAGCACCTAAAACGACATCATTTTGACTAATATTTATTTTTTAATAAATATTAATTAAATACTATTAAAAGAGCAAAAAAAAAATTTAAAAAAAGGGAGGGGGGAGCAGCTTGTCGTCGCCACCCCATCGTTGGTGGGGCAGCGGCGATGGACGGTGAGGGTCGCCGATGCCTGGGCGCGGGTTGGCGACCCTCGCTGACTGGCGGCGAGGGCCGGACGGCCCTCACCAAACGCCGGGAGAGGGCGGCGACCCTCTCCCAGATCTGGGCAAGGGTCGGCCACCCTCGCCCCGGCCTGGGCAAGGGTCGCCATCCATCACCACCGCCCCACCGGCGATGGGGCGGCGGTGACAGGCTACTCCCCCCTCCTTTTTTTTATAAAAATTTTTGCTCTTTTAATATTATTTAATTACTATTTATTTTTTAATAAATATTATGACGTCATTTTGGGTGTTGTGGCCACATCAGCACCCAAACGACGCTGTTTTGGGTTTACTTCGCCACATTAGCAACAAAAATGATGCCGTTTCGACCCCAGATCGTCGGAAAAATGCCACGTCAACATTTTGGCCGGATTTTCTTGCCGTTGGTACTTAAGTGATCCATTTTGCTCCGATTTTGGCACTTAAGTGTACCGTTTGTAAGTTATGGCACTTAAGTGTCCCTCCGTGCCAAGTTATGGCACTCCCGAGGTCTGTACCTCCTTACTATCCAGATTTATCGGTGTGATGTATACGGGTTGTTTAGAAGTCTTTCTTTCTTTCTTTTTTCCCCTCGTAAATGTACTTTCAAATTGTCTTGGGTCGGCCTTCATTGGCCCCAATGGCCTGTAGATATGTTGAGGCGTGTTTGGTTGTTAAATATATGAATACCGTCCAATTGCCCGCCGTCCGGACTTCAAGCGTGATGAGTGAGGGGCATTTAGTGTGCATTCGGCTTTGTTTTGCATCTTTGGCATGTGTTAGTTCAGTCTTTATAATCATTAGGATTTGCCTTAATGGCCACTATTCTTCTTGCATAGAAAAAGAGATGTGAGGAATTCAAATCTCTACATTTAAAAAAGAATTGGGGTGGGGACGATTTAACTTCAGATGTTAGGTTTGACTCTTATAGTTTACAAGAAGGTAGGACAAAAGTCTAAAAACGAGTAGAAGTAAGAGTAGAGTAAATCCGATAAAAAAAAATATATTCATTGGTCCTTATGGCCCGGAGGTGCATTGATCATTTGTGACGTCTAAGTGCCGTTTTTACACTGAAACGAGGACAGAAAGCCCGCCGCCAGACCCTGTATGGGCTGGATAGCGGCCCTTAGGCTCTTGTCTTGGCCTTGCGGAGTACCTCAAGCGGGGTCTGAGGTCGCCCTTCTGCTAGTTGGCAGTTGGCATTGTTTCCGGGTCGTTCTGCTTTGTTTACGTCATGTTTAAATTCAATTTTTAGCCTTCTATCTAGTTTTTTATCTTCCAGCACGCAACTAGCTTGATTTAGAATGAAAACATAAAAAATGGAAATGCAAAAGCCTAAAAAACCTGAAATTGCAAACATATTAGAATTGCACATAAGGTTTAGTTTATTTTAAACTTAATTTCAATCTTCTAGGTTTAAAATTTGATTATTATCAAGGTTTAGGGAAATTTGCATTCCTTAACCTAGACTAATTGCATGTTTAACATCGGGCATAGCTCATGGGGCCCTGTTCGTGGCTTAATAATAAGGTGATGTTGCCCGACATGTTTTTGGTTCTTTACTTTATTGTAGGGAGAAGTATACTAGAAGTGTCAAAAGTTATGTGTGGGAGTAACCAGCAACAACAACCAATTAGAAGAGGATGAAGAAGAAAGACAAAAGGAAAGAAAAAAAAATGACTTATTCCAAAAATTGTTTTCGGGAACAAGTTATTTTATTTTATCTTTTGTTACGGTTCCAAATCTATTCCCTAGAACAATTTTCTATTTTGGGGAATAGAAACACTACTTGACGTTACCGAATGGATTTATGTTCCTTTTTTATTCCGAGGAACAAAAAATAAAAGAATAAAAAAATTGGAGCATTAACAAATGCACTTTAAGAAACTAATAAAAAAAAATGCCATGTTGGATTTCCAATCAAACATATCAGAGTTGGCATTGAAATAATTGTTTTTTCAAAAAATTTAGCACTTAAGTAATTTGACAAAAACTTTTTGTACTTCATGTGTCCTTCTCCCCGTTATTGCACTTTATTTATGTTTATTGTTTTATCTTATTTGAATATTGATGTATTTTTTTGTTGTCTAAAAACTCTTGGATGATGATTTAGATTTCCACGTAAATAGTTTAAAAAAATGCATGAGCGATGGATTGCAAAATGTTTTCCCATAAAAGGAAAAAAAATACCAAATGGGGCATTAGATAATTTTTAGCATAATTGAGCGATGGGATTGGCCTGTAATTTTGCTGGAGTTTCTTGTAGTTAGTTACTTATGTGTCCAGAAGTAAAATGATATCTCCCATTTTACTTGGCCTTTATTTTGCTCATAATAAATTAGTGGCAATTCATAAGAAAAAAAGGCACAATACAACAAAAAACATCAAGTTGAGCTCAACAGAGTTTGGGAGAGTCCGAGACAAGCGCAAGCATCGCCTTGCGAGAGGGATCTTTCGCACTGGTTGACAATCTGTCAAACTTCCCCAGATTTGCCTCGTGAGGAATAAAAGAATAGAAAACAAAGAAATATGAGTGTTACTAAACATGCCTAAATCAAAGCGCTAACTCAAAACCAATGCAGGTCATGAATCAATAAGTAAATTTCGGGAACTATTAGGGATTAATATTCCCTCATTCCCCACTACTATTGGTGTGCGCATGCATGCATGTGTCACGGGCCGATCGATTCCTCGTTGCTTTGCACCCGTGCGGCCTTAGGATTTCTCCCAAGCAGCCTTTCCACTCAAACTCACACAAAATCTAGAGAGAGAAACTGTAGAGAGAGAAGCTCTGGTTTTCTATTTCTTGTGTAGAATGAGATGCTTACAATGAGGGGGAGGAGCCCCTATTTATACGAGTACGGACTCATCGTATCCGTAGATCCATCCTCGATCTAACAGTGGAGATTAGATCTCCCCAACTACCATCTACCCACATTAATTACATTGAAGTAGCCCCCAACTACTTCCTACCCGTATTGAATACATAGGAGTAGCCCCTCAACTACTACCTACTTACATTGAATGCTTTGTGTACAATGACCGTATCGCCCGCCCTAGGAATAATCTAGAATACGGAGACCACGGTTGAGGGTCGCTTGTACCAAGGTTCGATCACGGCATCGCTCAAGAACCCTCTTGGATTGTGCAAGTCCTTGGGCCGTGACACATGCATGTGAAGATTTCAAGGTAACAAGTTTTGTTTACATTTCGGGAACTTCTGGTAATTAAAGAGATTTGGTCGATGATGCTACGGTTTATTCCATGGGTAAGTAAATGCATTATTTTTAGTGTTAAGAAGATGAGATTGGGAGGTGCGGCTGGAAGGGAGAGATGGAGGAGAGAGAGAGAGGGCTGGAGACAAGGATAAGAAGCCAAGGCAAGTGGGCTAGCCACTTGCTTCAATGACCAATCAAAACAAAGCAAGAAACAAGCATAAATAAAGCCCACTTGGGCACAAAAGGAAAATGCCAAAAGAGAGTAGCCAATGGGTTGAGGAGGGAGAGGAACTTGGGCCAACTTGGGCCCCTCTTGGGCTGGGCTGGATGGGCGCAAAGCCCACTGGGTTGCCGATCTTGGGCCGGCTCACTTACGAGCCCAAAACCCGGTCCAAATTTTCCTTTTCCGACACTTCCGAGTCCGACAGAAAATCCCAAAATAAATAAGGCGATGTCCAAATATTTAGCCCTAACATCATTGAGAAATTAGTTCCCAAAAATTGGATTAAAATTGGAGCTAAATTGAGTCGATTGCAACCATAGTATAATTTGGATTGCCAGGCACCCCTTTAGGACTTTCCTCACATTTGACCCTTGGTCAACCATTATTTGGTCCACGTTTATGCCAATTCTCAAGTCAGGGACATCCCTCGATTGTCGTATGATCCTGGGACCTCAATTGATAATCCCGAGTACTAGATGAAAAAGATTCGGTTTTACGTCGTCCGTAGTTCGTATTGAGGTCGTGTGAAAATCACCTGCAGTTTGACTTTGTACTTCTGCCAAATCGATTTATTTCCATTTCCTTAATAGTCTAGTATTTAGAGGATATCATTCCCGCCCAGGTCCTCATGGTCGAAGGGTTCGTTCTTGATCGAAATTGCGAGTCGTAAATGTATCGTTCCCTATCGGCACCTCCCCGTTATCTCACGAATAGACAATTCGGAATATTTGTACTGACCAGGCCTTCGACTGATATTGTTATTTTATAAAATCCCAAAATTTGGTCGATTTTCAGGATGTTACAGCCACACGTGGGCACCATTGCAAACAAAGTAGAGGCACAAGAAGAGCATACTATTACACTCGCTAAGGGAGAGCATGGTGCAATTGTGCTTGAGGAGCAAGCACTTTAGGGTTTTGCCATGGCAAGTTTCCATGGTTTCTATTAATACATGCCTCAGGATTGAGTCTGAAAAGGAAAATTTTCCTAATTCAAGTAGGTTTCCTATTTTGAATAGGTTTTCTAGTTTGAGAAGGTTTCCTTAAAAGATATTTCCTATTTTGGATCCAATTCTTGCTTATATATAAGAGGGGGATGTTCTTTATGAAGATCATCAAAGAGGAGCTTCTGCTTATGAATTACACTCTAAAGATAATCAAGTGTGTTGAAATCAATAAAATTCTTGTGATAAGAGTTTGTATATAGTTTATTCATTAGATTGAAAATTTATTTTATGAGGAATTGTGGGCTTAAATACTAAGTGAGTCATTGCCTACAATTATGACTTGAGAAATATTGAAAATATTTGAATGAATCGATTGTGGTTGTAATCTTTATGTATTGCTTGATATATAGTGGAACTCATTGTTGCTCTTCTATGGATATAAGTTACCATGACTAAATTATGTAAATCTAATATCTGATTTATTTTCTTTCTTTTTTTTCTATTTCTTTGTTTGATTACTTGCTTCCACAACAATTTGTATCAAAGCCAAGTTTGGTTGAGTTGAAGTGAATCGATGGTGACAAAAGAAGGAAAAGTGAGAATCAACAAATCAATGGGAATGATTTTGGTTTCTGGAAGATGCAAATTGAGGACTATCTCTATAGGATGAAAGATGCGACGTTTGTTTAACTTGAAGATGAGCAAAAGTACGTTAGTTACATATCGTATCAATGAATTCAATGTGATCATTAGTCAATTAAATTCAATTGAAATTGACTGTGAAGACGAGGTACATGCTTTGATTATGTTATCCTCATTACTTGATGGTTGAAATACTACTATTATTACATTTAGTAATTCCTTTGGGTTAATAGCTTGATGTCTAATGGTGCTCGAGATTTAATTCTGAGTGAAGACATTCATAAAAGAGAATCTAGCAAACCTATATGTGTTGCTTTGGTAGGTGAAAATAGAGGAAAACTAGTACCACATGTTGGCAAGACTAGTATAAACATGAATTGATCTAGTGAGCCTATAACTGGTGGTGCTATCTATTGGAGTTGTGACAAGAGAGGATATCTTAGAAAAAATTGTCTTAAATTGAAAAATGAGAAGGGTAAATGAATTATAGTTGATTCCACAAATAATGTTGCAACCATAAGCGATGGTAATTCGAATAGTGTTGATTATGTCTTGTTTATCACGATTATTCGTCATTTTATTGATAAATTATGAATTCCGCTTGTTTGTTTCATGCTATACCAAATAGAAACTAGTTTATTACTTATGAATGCATGGATAATAGTATGAATACTAGTAAATTGCAGTTGCAGAATAACACTGAATGCGATGTTTTAGGTTGCACGATGTTAGAATCAGAATGCCTGATTGTATCGTGAGGACATTGATTGGAGTGAGACACGTTCTAGAGTTGAAGAACTTGATTTCCTTAAGTGTCCTAGATTCAACTAGGTGTTTGTATACTTTAGAATGTGAAGTTTTGAAAATTGTTCATGGTGCCTTCGCGATAATAAAAGGAATTAAGCATAGTGGCCTATAAAAACTTCAACGTAAGACAGTGATAGATTTTGCCATAGAGACATCATATGCATTTGTCTGAGAGTTTGAATTGTGGAATATACATTTGGGGGCACATTGGTGAAAGAAGCCTGAAGATTCTAAGTGAGAAATATGTTGTGTGGTTATATGGCAAACGAACTAAATATATACAAGTGTTATGACTTAGATCAATAGTGGAAAGTGTAGTTTAGTATGACTGTCAAAGAAACCACAAAGATTGCAGAGTTATTTTTACTCGAATGTTCGTAGATTATCGCGGTTTCCTTCGAGAAAGAGTGTCATATATATATATGCTAACAGTTGTTGATAACTACTTGAGGATGATTGGGGTGCTTGTGCTTAGGTGCAAGTTTGATGCTGTTGTCAGGATTAGGCATTTGAGAGCTTTGATAAAAAAGGAGACAAGTAAGATGATCAAGTAGGTGTGGACCGATGGTAGCATGAAGTTCTGTTCAAAGCTATTAAATGAATTTTGCATGAAAGAAGACATAGTGAAATCCCACACTAGTGCTTATAAACCACTACTTGTTGCGGAATTAATAAGCATAACATTACTAGAGAAAGACCATAAAATGCTCTCTAGTGTTGGTATAGCTAGGAAATTCCTGACATATGTGCTTAATGCAATGAGCTACCTGATGAATAAATCTACACTGACTGCGATTGGATGTCGGACTTCTGAAGAAGTGTGGTCAGGTAATATTGCAGATTATTTTGTTGTTAGAATATTTGGTTGGCCGTGTTACGTGCGAGTTAGTGATGGTAAACTCAATGGAAGGGTAAGAAAGTGAATGTTCTTATGTTATGCACAAGGTAAGCAAGGTTATCAGTTATGGTGCCCAAAATTAAATTCACCTGTTATCAATAGAGAAGTTATATTTAACGAGTCCCTAGTACTTGCAAATAGAACTATTTATGACGGTGCTTATACGGATTTAAACGGTGTTTAGCTTAGGGTGCAGTTTCAATTAGAGACTCTTGAGATAGTGAATACTAGCGAAGTAATAAATACAGATAGTGCTTGTAGCAAATGGAGCTTATAGAGTCAACAGTTACTGTAATTGATGATATTGATAAGGTATATGTTTGATTTCCTCATAGGTATGGCTATAATAATGGTTTTGCTTTATCTGTGGTAGAGGACATTGTATTAGAAAATTCTTGCGAATTAGTTAAAGGCGCATGTGAAGTTGGTGTTCTGATGAGGTCTTCAATTTTAGTGAAGTAAAGTAAGGTTTGGACTTGAAAAATATTTGTAGCGGTTAAGGTTGAGCCCACGGGGGCTATGAGAGAGTAGTAATAGAGTTCGAATTTTTAACAATGCCATTTTGACTTGGCTCAAAGCATCAAGCCAATATAAAGATTGTCAAAATATATTTTTCTAGTTTGAGCCTAAAAGTAAAAGTTTCATAATTCAAGTAGGTTTCTTATTTTGAATTGATTTTCTTAATTAAATGGTTTCCTAGTTTAAGAAGGTTTCATAAAAAGATATTTCCTATTTTGGATTCAATTCTTGTGTATATATAAGAAGGGATATCCTTTGTGAAGATCATAAAAAAGGAGCTTCTGTTTGTGAATTACATTCCGAAGATATCCGAGTGTGTTGAAACCAATTAATTCTTGTGAGAAGATTTTTGTATAATTCTTTCATGAGATTGAAAGATTATTTCTTAAGGAATCATGGAGCTAAACATCAAGTGAGTCATTGCATGTAATTGGGATTTGAAAAATACTGAAAGTGCTTGAGTAATTCAAGTATGGTTATAATTTCTATTATATTGCTTGGTTTATAATGAAATTCATTGTTGCTCTTCCTATAAATGTAAATTATTATAACCGAATTGCGTAAATATGATATATGATTAATTTTCTTCATTTTCTTCATTTTATTATTCGATCACTTGTTTCCATAATAGTTTGCAACAATGTAGGTGGGACATTCTCATGGCACATTGATCGGAGAGAGAAGGAGGCAATCATGTTGAGGCATTTTCAAAATTTTTACAGGTCGGTTGAAATATGATATGGCGCACTTATGTACACAATATTTTCTCAAAAATGGACATCCCGCGGTTTGAAACAAAGGTAAGGTATGTGTGTTCTAACAACTTTTATGATTAAATAATCTAATTAGATTTGGACTTGGGCTCGGACTCAGTCAGTGCAAATTCAACTTTGCGTTCCAGCTGGAGGGCACTGACCGAGCCAATCTGTAGACCCGTGAACTCGTCCTTTTAGACCTGGATGGAATCCATCCTTGTTTCACAATGTGAGAAAGTAAAAATAAAACATAAAACCAGGACTTGACAGGACTACCAATCTGTTCATTGCATCGTCTTTATCGATTCCAATCACTGAGAAAGTCCTTTTCGTCTCATTTATTTTTTTCGAGCTTACATGTTAAATCAGGTGGGACCGGGACTGCACGACCATTTGCCATCACGTTGCCCAAGCCCGTAGCGGGTACCCACAAGTCAATGGTCTTGGTCGTGAATAAAACGCAAATCTATAGCGTTGTCTTGAGTCCATCGAATTCCTTGCCCTCTGCAAGAGAACGAGAGAGAGAGAGAGCGAGCGAGCGAGAGCGAATTGGTCCGTGGCGTTTCTACTCTTTCTTTCTCCCGAGTTATGGCTTTTGCTGGAATGAAGAGAAAATGCCCGGTTTGTTTCCTCTGCATCTTTGGGATTTGTGTTATTATTTCTTCGACATGAATATGGTGGAATCGATCCTCTGCTTGTAGTTCAACTCCCCAATTGCTGAACATCGTCTGGAATGTTACAAATATCCTCTGGCGTGAACGGTCGAACCAATCTATGTTCAAAATCGCAAGATCCTATCAAAACTCCAAACACTATTGACGTTGTACGCTGGGTCTGTTACCTACTGTTTTGCTTTCCCCTAAAACATTGAGAAATTAGAGAGCATTGCGTGTGAATTCACTGATCAATGTTCGAGTATTACGAGAGTTCTGAAAAGTATAATTTTAAAAACAGTCAAAATGCACTAGTTGCAAGATTTAGATGCGGCACTTGCTGCGTTAAGTTTGGCTTCATCGGAACCATAAAAATATGTTTTTTTTTTTTTTTTTGCTTGTTTGGCCAGAAGCATAAGAGTTGGTCCGAAACACATGTTTACTTTAGTTTCCTTGATTTGATAGGAATCATGTTCGACCTCGTGGCCATCATCATCTGGAAACAATCATAAAGTATTCCTGAATTTTAGAGGTGCAGATACCCGTGAATTCTTCACGGATCTCCTGCATAGAGATTTGAAAAATGCAGGGATCGAAGTCTTTAAAGATGACGAAAAGCTCCTTGCTGGAGAAGAGATCGATCGGGGGCTAAAAGATGCGATCAAGCGATCAAGGATCTCGATTGCCATCTTCTCCAAAGATTACGCTTCCAGTAAAAGTTGCCTCATGGAGCTGGAACAAATGTGGGAGTGCAGACAATCATATGGACAGATTATTATCCCTATTTTCTATGATGTTAGTCCCCACGCTGTGAAACACCAAACTGGGGATTTTGCAATGTCCTTTGAGAAACATGAGAAGGATGACAAAGTCGACTCAAATACCATCCAAAAATGGAAGGAGGTTCTTCAACGGGTTGGGGGATTAACCGGATATGAGCGGGAGAAGATAAATGGGCGGTAATTCTTTTGTTTCGGTTTCTTTTTTCTTTCCTAGAAAAATGGAAAAGGGAAAAGGTTTAGGATGATGTGAAGATGCCTGACCTTTTTCTAAAAAATGTTGTATATAATCATATCAATGATGATGCATGCTAGAGAAATCTTCAAGGTTATTCTTGTGAAATGGATCGATAATTTAACAAGTTGAAGTTTTCAATGGCTATCGAGTAGCTGGTGATTCAATTAAAATGGCCAGTTGGAAATTGACTCAACTCATGACGCTACTGCGTGTTAGACCAGCCGACCTGGTCCATCACGCTCTATCCATTCCCCCTTGGCTAGTACTTTTGTTACGCAGATAGCATGATATCAATGTTAAAATTGCTATGTGCATTAAGACTTGCTCTTCATTTTAATTGAAGATTCTCCTGCCCCTGTTGGTTGATTTAATTTTAGTCGGGTCATTCGCCACTTGATTTTTGTCTTCCCTTTAATATTTTTGGTAACTCTGTTGTCATCCTCTTGCTTCATCACTCGTGTTTGCAGGCGTATGGCCGACCTCCTAGAAAAAGTGGTTACACGTGTCTGGCTGGAGTTGAAGACGGATGACCAAGTTGTCACCGACAAACTAGTTGGAATCGATGTTCATGTTCAACAGATGATGACAAAGCTTGGTGTTGTCTACAGCCATGGACAAGCGATCGAAGTATGTGGAGGAGACGTACGTGTTGTCGGAATATGCAGTATGCCGGGTGTTGGAAAGACTACAGTTGCAAAGGTTGTCTTCAACAAGATCCATAAGTTGTTCAACGAATGTAGCTTCCTTAAAGTTACAAATTCGGAAGGAGTCAAGGTTTCCCAAGAACTGTTGATTGCTGACCTTCAAAAAGGAAAACCTAAACCAGTGAGATCTTCCGGTAAAGGTATTAAGAAAATAAAAAGTCTCTTTAATAACATGAAGGTTCTCATTGTGCTTGATGATGTGCATGAGGTTGAACAAATTGAAGCATTAGCTGGGGACCTTACTTGGTTTGGTCCAGGAAGTAGAATCATTGTAACCACAGACAACAGAAATGTTTTCGACCAGGGAATATTTGAAGAATACACGGTTGAACCAATGAGTCCTCATCATGCTCTTCAACTCTTTCATAAGCATGTTTTTCAAGGGGATGCTCCCCAAAAGGTCTACGAGTTAGATTCCTTGTCCCTAGACATCGTCCAAGCTCTTGGAAGGCTTCCCTTGGCTATTGAGCTTCAGGCAAAATATTTAAAGAAAAATAAGAAAATAGAGTCATGGAGAAGTAGCTTGAAGTCCTTAAGGAAATACCCACTAGATAAAAAAGTAGAAGCTGCCTTTGAGGCCAGTTACACATCTTTGGATGAGAGTGCAAAGGAGATATTTCTCGACATAGCATGCTTTTTTTATTGGCAAGGGTAAGAGGATTCCCCCTTACATATGGGAGGAGGCCTGGGATGGCGATCCTCTAAAAGAAATAAATCTCCTTCGCAACATGCATTTCTTGGAAGATGGAGAAAAAAATGAATTAAGAATGCACGATCTATTGAGAGACTTCGGCAGGAAGCTTGTCAAGAGGAAAGTTCTTCACGAGCGCTGCAGGATTTGGAATCACAGTGATGCACTTTCCATTCTAAAGGACGGTCAGGTAAGTCTTCAAAGCTTCTAGAAATTTCCTTCAGAAGGGTCACGAAAGCGTTCAGATAAACCATCCATAGATAACATAAACTATTCAATCTCGAAGGGAAGAGAAAGGGATTTGTTCCTGACACGATTTAGTACGCGTAGTGGATACCTACTGATTTCGTAATTTTGATTTGTGTTATTTCATTAAATACAGCAAGAGAAATTAAAGTTTTTCTACTTACTCATACGTTTTTTCCCAACCGAGACTTGACAGGGCACTATAAGAGTCCAAGGCATTGGTCTCACGGTTGAAGAGGGCAGCACCGACAATTTTACATGTGAACAATTTTGGGAAATGTCGAATTTGAGGTACCTCAGACTGGACCGGGCTAACATCCAGGGAGATACTACGAAGCTTCCTCAAAATTTGAGGTGGCTTGACTGGCGAGAGTGCCTCTCGATTCCTGAGCTATGTAATATGCATTTGAAGGAGTTAGTCATTCTTGATCTGTCTTGGAGTCCGGTCACCAGGGTTTCAGAATTCTGGGGACAAATCATGGAGGTATGGCTAATGTTTGCTTTTTAAATCTCATGTTAAGATGATAGATATGAGCGAGTGAGGTTTGATATCTTCTTTTGCACTTACATTACAGAAGGTGAAGAAATTGAAAGTCTTGAACCTACAAGGATGTGTTCAGTTGCATCCAACGTTGAACTTTCCAGCTCCTATCAATTTGGAGATGTTAATAATGGAAGATTGCTCTCGGTTATCTCAAATTAAGCAATTCATCAGTAATCTGAAGCATTTGAGTTCCTTAAATTTGAGAAACTGCAGCCAAGTCAAGAAGTTGCCCCAAGAACTGTACCGCATGGAACTTTTGACGGAACTTCTGATTGATGGAACTGGCATCCAAGAAATTAATTGCCAGGAAGGGTCTTTGCAGAATCTTGAAACACTTAGTGCTCGTAACTGTAAACGTTTGCTAGATATATCCACAATTGGCCGCCTAAGGAAACTCTCAAGCCTTGATTTGGATGGTGCTGATATTGATGGGCTTCCACCTACTTTTGAATTTCCTCGGAAACTCAAGAGACTTTCTTTAAGAGATTGTCGGAAGTTGGTTCAACTTCCAACTTCCATCGGGGAGCTGGATCTGCTGGAGGTAATGGACCTTTCACTTACTTATATCACAGAACTGCCAGAGACAGTCGAGAATTTGAGGAATTTGAAGACGCTGAAGATGGCGCACACTTTCCTACCGAAATTCCCTAGAGACATAGTGAACTTAAAGAACCTGGAGGAGATAGATTTCTCTTTCTGCAAAAATTTGGAATGGGAGGTTCATTGTGATATTTCAGGACTGTCCTCTTTGAGAATTTTGAGATTATCGTCATCCAATGTGACAGGGCTGCCTCAGAGGATTTGCCATCTATCTCGCCTCCAAACCATCAACGTACGTAAATGCAAACAACTTCAAGCACTCCCAGAGTTGCCCTCCAGTTTACTCAGTCCCTGCTGGGGATCCAAAATTATGGCAGTCCCCGAATTGATGTCTCTGACAAATCTAAAAGAGCTATGCTTGAGTGATGACGAGCAGCCAGAAGCGGGGTCATCAAACAAGACCCCAAATATTGGGTGGATAACGAGATTACCAAGTCTAGAGACCCTGCAGTTGTCCCTTCCAAATGTGACCAATCTCCCAGGGAATTTTAGTGCCCTTACTCAGCTCCGGGAGCTCTCTTTATCCTACATGAAGGAGCTAGACCTCACACAACTCCCCTCGTCCCCAAGCTTATGGATTCTGCGTCTCAAACACTGCAAGATTCAAGAGCCAAAATTTTCTGGTCTGAATTATCTGTCAGAACTAGAACTAAAGGACTGTGATTTAGCAGAGATCGATGGTCTTGAAGATTTGAAGCTTTTGGAAGTCCTGAAAATTTCTCGATGCGACGGTATAACAAACCTTAATGGGCTCAAAGATTTACCACGTCTCAGGAAGGTGGAAGGTTTTTTTTCTGCTCGTCCCATTTTACCAAAATTCTCCAATCCTGTTGAATTGGACGTATGCCCTCCGGCTCCGTCGGTGGCTTAATAGTCTTTGTCCTATACGAAGTACTGTTGTACCTTTGAGACTTCGACAGGACATCTCCTCTTAGTCTACGAAACTGCAAAGCAACCTCTCTAAGGTACATGCTCCAGTTCTGTTTACAATTCTTTTTGAACCAAAAAAGAGTTGGATTTTCTCGTTTCCATGAATTCCTTACGTATATTGTTTTGGATCTGTGTAGTGCCACAGCCACAAAATACCCCAGGCAAATTCTTCGTGTTGGGCAATTGGTAGCGGCATCAAGAATCTTGCATCAAAACCATTGCTGATGGTAAATGCCTACGCTCCAATTGCTGCATATTTTGTTGGGGTTCTATTTGTACTGTCCTTATAAAGCGCGATTCACGGAAACACCATTTACTGTTATTTGTAGCCTGTAGGACGCATCCAAAAGCCGTCCACTGCCACGCAGCTGTTCGATTCCAATGAGAGAGAGAACGAAGAAGCAAAATAAGATCCAGCATCCATGGGCGACATTGCAAAGACTCGCCAGTTGTCAGCCATCATGAGCCATTGCTTTCATCGGGTTTGCTGGGGAAAGGGTTTGCTGGGGAAATTCGTCCTGAACACCGCCTTCGGTGTTGCCATTCTTCATTCGAGTTATCGAGTCTTGGGGTTCCCAAATCTCCAGGAGTTGATGATAGGATGGTGATCCAAAATGAATATATGATGGAGATCTAATTAGAAGGAATTACAAGAGAGTGCGCTCGGGATTGTGAAATTGAATTGCGATGTTGAGAGACGTCTTTGACTTGATCTGCTGCATGGCAAAGGATACTTTTCATCCATCGTTCACTCTTCTTATTCGATTTGCTTCCCTCGCGTCTTTCCATAGAAATTGCGGTTCATGGCCACGGCTCAACTCGTCCAATTGGAAATGATGCTTGAACTTGCTGGCCTCCCTTCCTGGGTGGTTGCCTATCTTCAAGGGCCGCTTGCGGTGGTTCTCTAGTGGGGTGCCCTGGCAGGCTACACAACTTATTTTAACGTCTCAGGGCTCGAACGCCTCTCATCCTTTATTAGCTGGTTTACATTTTTCTTTTGGGCCAACTAGAGGATATGGAAGACAACAGGGAGTTCCACTCCTCGAATGTTCTTTCCCTTGCTTCTTTCTTAAGCCTTCTAAGGATCTGGACCCGATTGCTTGTAAGTTTATGAATATTAAGAAAGTTTGGTAAAAGCGAGCTTTGTGGTCAGGGCATATCATCTAAAACTCTATTCTCTGCAACTTCCTTTCGCTTACTTAAAACTACAAAATAATTGAAAAATGTAGAAAGAATATATCAAAATAATAAAAAAGTTAAACGTGCCTGCATAGAAACCCCTAAATTTTTACATTAACTAGATAAAATGTCTGATTATTTCACTTTGGTTATATTGATGTTCCTAAAAGAATTGATATATGAAGATCTTATTAGTAACAAAATAGATATGTTGTAACTTATGTAATTAATCATTATATATGTTGACTAATAACAAAATGCAAACTGATTGAAAAAGATGTAAAATATCATTAGAATGAATAAAAAAGAGAGTTAAAGGTACCTACTTAATAACCACTAACTCTTACATTAGTTATTTAAAAACAAGTTTAATATTTTCACTTATCTAATATTGATGTTGCTAAAAAAAAACATTTAATTTCGAGTTTCATTTTTCGACTTATCTAATAATAATAGTGTTCCTAAGAAAAATAAAAACGCATACTTGTAATTTATATAGGTTATTAACATTAGCTATATTTTTTAGATTAATTACAAAAAGAAGTTTAATTAATTTTTTTTTTTATGATCCAGGGAACCCCGCACCCCGCCGGCAGCCGGGGGAGTAAACCCTGGGGGCACACGTGCTAGCCACCACACACGTGTACCGGGTAAGTCACCAAGCGTCTCCACTGATATTCGAACCCCTCCCCTTTTTGTGAAAGGGTCACGGGAGCCTATCCAGCGGAGCCACCGCGGCGGGTGGTAAATAAGTTTAATTATTCGACTTGTCTAACATTGATGTTCCTAAAAAAACAATTAGAGTGGATTCAACTATATGTGTGATTATACATCAAAAGCAAATTACTGGGTTGCTCCCAAATTACCGGGTCGAGTTTTAATTACATCACCAATATATAGCTAGTGCCGATTAAGTGCAGTGTAGAACATATGCCGTTGGGTATAAGTTGAAGCATTTTGCGTGGTAATTGAAGGGTCAAGGATTTAGAGTCCTTGGCCTGGACTATTGACGAATGATGGAGTGATTGTGCTTGTCCCAGAAGCCGAGTGAAGAAGCAGAGGCATGGTGCAGTTGGTCCTGTCGTGCAGCGTGAGCAAAGCTTTCTAGAGGAGTGTAGACAGCGAAGCATGACATTGTCAAACAGCACGAGGACTTTGTCGTGATCACGGTCAAGGAAGAGGAGAAATAGCTTCGGGTCATCTTCCTGAAATCATGGGAGATGGGTGGAAGAAGATGTGATAATTGTGAAGAGGTACGGTATTTGAACTGTTCGAGTGTACCAACGCGGCCAGTATGTCAAATTTCTTGTTAAGTGTCATGCCTAAATCGATGACCCGGAAAAGAATGAGTTTATGGAGGAGAGGAGGGTACAGGAATCCCCTCGTTGTGCTTAGAAGAAGACGCAAGCAACCATGTTTCATCATGCAAGCGAACTTGTGAAGCTCGATGCAATTATAAGACTACAGAGAGAAGGTTGAGTAAGGAAATCAGAGATTACAGTTGTCGTCAAGAGACGAAATTCTAACTTACTGCCAAAATTCTGCAAATTGAAGAACAAAATTCATTTGTAATCCCGAAATCAGAACAGGATTTGTCCGGAGATGGCAAAAGATTTTAGTACACAATGATCTTTATAGAAGATGCATTGGCTTGTGCTGCCTTGCTGACAAGAAAAATTAAATTAGGTTTTCCGGGTATATATGTACTAATATTTTACCAATGTAGTTGTAAGTCTTTTTGTAAAATTTCAACAGCAAATTTTGGCTTGAATTTATGATTTGCGATCGGTCATCGTGGACCGTCCAGCGAGGCACAATGTGGATAAACTCAATTGAAAATGCCTTGTTTTCACATATCTTTTCGATTTTTCTATTTATTTTTTAGATTTTTTTGCCGTCCATCTTCTTCACATTTCATTTTTTAAAAGTGAAGCGAAATTTTCATGTTCGAAGCTGAAGGAAAGGGTGAGGACGAGGGAAACCTTCACGAGACTTGTGGCCAACAAGCTTCACGGACGACAACCTCGAATCTAAATGCAAGCCGCCATGGACAACGACGTTTCCAAAACCTCGGAGAAGGCTCGGCGACCTCAAATCTAAGGTCGCTGCAGCCAATGGGGGAATACCAGCCTTACTCGGGCGTTTAGGAGCGAAATCTCGTCCCAGTACGCTCCCATCCAGACTCCAGAAGTTCCTTTCACCTCTTTCCTTGTCCCTCTTTAGCCGGATGAGTTGAGAGAACAAGACGAACGATTTCTAGCTATTACACCCTCACATGAGAAAGGGAGAAGAATATCATAAGTGTCACAATTTGTGTACGGCGTTCACTTTAATATCAAAACTTTTCGCCGGTTCACTTAAGTGTCAAAATTGGAGAAAAACAATCACTTAAGTGCTTTAACGAGAAATTCCGGTCAAAGAAATTACGTGGATTTTATAATTAAACATTTTATTTGAGGTGGAATTTTTTGGCACTAAAGTGTTTACTTTTTTATTAAGATTCACTGAAGTGATCATTTTTTTACAATAACCGTCACCGAAGTAATTACTTTTTAATTTGCTACTCCAGGTCATTTTAGGATATTTATACTGATTTAGACCTCTGGCGAGCCATGTCAATTTAAGATATTAATAAAAAAATGCCTCATCACATTTCCAGCTAAAAAAATCGGAGTTAGCATTGAAAAGATTGTTTTTCAAAAAATTTAACACTTAAATGATCCAGTGAAAAGTTTTGATATTAACGTGAGCGCCGTGCACAAATTGTAGCACTTCAGGCATTCTTCTTCCCATGAGAAATGAGAAACGTTCTTTCTGTTCCTCAATGGAAGGACTGAGCGAAGGATGCATTGCACCCCATCTCGTCCACATCATTCTCCTGCTGAACTATAAGGCCTCACGGGCTGTTGCTATCAACCCTCAACACAAACGGCCTAAATTCAAGCCCGGCCCCGACCGAAAAGCTACCATCAACAACTACAAATGAAGAGCGATATTTTGTTGAAATGTACCCCGGGCCATCTAATTCGACCACGAATTTGACAACGATTACCATCTCGAGGAGCCCGTCTTCTCCACCTAGGTCGCTTTTAGCGACCGGAGTTTTTCTTCCAAAATGTTTGATGGTGTAAGTCGTGAGGAAGGAATGATCCGGGAATATGCTGGGAATAGGCTTCGGATTTTCATTTCTGGACTACTTTATCAGTATTTGACTGATGAAGGAAAAATTGCCCAAAAAGTTAGAACCTATTGCACTTTTACGAATTTAGTCATAAATCTTTCAATTTTGCCAATTCGATCCTAAATATTTTCATTTATTGCCAATTGAGTTTATTCAGTCAATTTTGGCCAAAATTTACTGATGTGGATGGTCGACACAGATGTGTCACTTTTTGATAATATTTTAATAATATTTAAAAAAAAATTATGATTTTTTTACTTTTTTTTGGGTTGGAGTTTGGCTAGGGAGGGTGGCCGACTGACCCTTGCTGACCTTGGGCAAGGGCTTGTGCACCCTTGCTTTGACTATTGAAGGCGTCGTGGCCCTCGCTTGTGAGGGTTGACCGGCACCCTCCTCGGCCAAACTCCAAAATAAAAAAATCTAAAAAAGTAAAAAACAAAAAAATTCAAAATTTTATTAAAATATTATTAAAAAGTTCCACATCAACAAATGCATGCTAGATTTTGGTGAGGGCGACAACCTTGCTCAAGGCCCTCGCCGGCTAAAGCTAGGGCGTGCAATCCCTCGCCAACCCTCATTATGACTGTGTAGATTTGCTAGATATCTCAGCTTGCTTTAAAAAGAGAACATGCTTTCATCGGCACTGTAGATGTCGATTGTGTGGAGACTGGTGCCCAAGTATGTTTTGGTGTTCTGCTGAATGTTGACATCGTGAGTAGTCCACGACATCTAAATAAAGAGGGGCCCAGCTCACGTTAAGCCACGTGTCACCTCCTGATTGGGCTGGCGCAATTGGCATGCCCGGTCGCGTTGCCCAAGCGCGTAGCGGGTGCCCAGAAGTCAATTGTCTTGGTCATGTATTAAATGAATCTGATGTTTATAGACCTCTTGTGCCTGAGAGAGAGAGAGAGAGAGAGAGCCGGCGATGGACTCAAAGAAGGCGGTTATTGAATACACCGTGAGTTCGAAGAAGGCAAAACTGGGTGCAGCGTTTTTTTTTTCTCGGAATGATTGCTGTTGGAGTTGTTTTCTTGTTCCGTTTGCCGTGGGAAATGCTGATTGTGCTCTTTTTTCTCGGACCGATTACTGTTGTAGTTGTTGTTGCAGTTGTTGTTTTCGAGAAGAGGAGAATAAACCGGGTTAGTTTTCTTTGGATCTTTGGGATTTGTATCATCATTTAGAACTTCTTTCGACATGCATACGTTGGAGTCGGTCCTTGGCTTGTAGTTCAACCCCAGCAAATGCTAAAAATCCTCTAAATTGGTGCAAATCTTCTTTGATTAGAACGATGAGAACCGCTCAATGTTAAAAATCACTAGATGCTATCAAAAGTTCAGGCACTATTGATATTACGTTGGGCCTGTCAAGTAGAAAATTATGAAAAAAATTACGGATGAACTCACATATCAACATTATGAAGCAGTTTAGTTTTTCTCTGATTTGACAGGAATCATCTTTGACCTCGTCGTCCTCATCGTCATTGTCTAGAACCATTCATGAAGTATTCTTGAGTTTTAGAGGTGCAAATACTCGTAAAGGATTCACGGATCACCTTCACTGCAAATTGGTAGATGCAGGGATCGAGGTCTTTAAAGACAATGAGAATCTCCATGCCGGAGAAAAGATCAAGCCGGAGCTAAAAGAAGCGATCAAGCGGTCGAGGATCTCGATAGCCATCCTCTCCAAAGACTACGCTTCCAGTAAAAGTTGCCTTATGGAGGTGGCGCAAATGTGGAAGTGCAGAAAATCTAATGGACAAACCATTATCCCGATTTTCTATGACATCAGTCCCTCCGATGTGAAACACCAGGCTGGGCATTTTGAAACGTCCTTCCGTCAACATGAGAAGCACAGAGTCAACTTGAATACCATCAAAAAATGGAAGGAGGCTCTTCGACAGATTGGGGGATTAACTGGATATCATTTGGAGAACGTCAATGGCGGGTAATTCTTTTACTTCTAGTTTCCATCCTCTTCCCCAAAATGAAAGAAGAAGAAGAAGGTTTAGGGGTGATGTGGAAATGAACCCAAACCTTTTCAAATAAATATTATATGTAATCATGTGGTTCATGATGCATGCTCAAGAGGTCTTTAAGGTTATTCTTGTGAAATGGGTCGATGATTTAACGAGTTGTAGTTCGATATGCCTATTGAATAACCATTGCCTCAGTTACACTGGCCATTTGAAAATGACTAGACTCAAGAACATAACTATCAGTTAGACCATATGTATTGGTCCATTGTGCTCTGTTCGTTCCCCCTTGGCTAGAAGTTTTGTTTTGCAGATAGCACGATATCAATGTCATAATTGCTATGTGCATAAAAGGGAAATAAACCACGCATTAAAACTTGCTGTCCATTTTAATTGGAGATTCCCCTGCCCCTTTGGTTGTTTCAATTTTCATCGGTTCATTCCCCACTTGATTTTTGTCTAGTTTTTAATACTTTTGGTAACTTTGTTGTCATCCTTGTGCCTCATCACTACTGTTTTGCAGGCATGAGTCCCAGCTTGTAAAAGAAGTTCTCAAACGGGTCAAGCAGGTGTTGAAGAAGGATGACCAAGTTGTAACCGATAAATTAGTTGGAATTGATCTTCATGTTCAAGAGATGATGACAAAGCTTGGTGTTGTCTACAACGATGGACGAGCGATTGAAGTATGTGGACAAGACGTACGTGTCGTCGGAATATGTGGAATGCCAGGTGTCGGAAAGACTACACTTGCAAAGGTTGTCTTCAACAAGATGCATATGTTGTTTGATGAATGTAGCTTCCTTGAAGGTATTAATTCAAAAGGAGTCGTGTTTTCACAAGAAATGTTGATTGCTGACCTTCAGAAAGCATTCAGATAAGCCTTCCATTGCCATTAACATAAACTTACTTTTCTTTATTCAATCCCGAACGGAAGAGAAACGGATTTGTTCTTAACACGATTTAGAATGCGTAGTGGATACCCACTGATATGTTTCATTTCATTAAAAGGAGTAAGAAATTGAAGTTTTCAAATTTCTCACACGTTTTTCCCCAACCGAGAGTTTACAGGGTACTGAAAATGTTGAAGGCATTGGTCTCACACGTGAAGAGGGCTGCCCCGTCTGCTTCACATGGGAAGCATTTTATGAAATGTCGAACTTGAGGTACCTTAGACTGGACCGGGTTAACATTGAGGGAACCCCTGAGAATCTTCTTCCAAATTTGAGATGGCTTGAATGGCGAGCATGCCGTTTGATTTCCAACCTAGGTAATATGCATTTGAGGAAGTTAGTCATTCTCGACCTGTCTTGGAGTCCGATCACTGAAGATTCACAAGTTTGGAGACAAATCATGGAGGTATGGCAAATATTTGCTTTTTAAATCTCGTCTTAAGATGATAGATATGAGTGGTTGAGTTCTGAATCTTCTCTTCTACATTGCAGAAGGTGGATGGATTGAAAGTCTTGAACCTACAAGGATGTGTTCAGTTACCTGCATCATTGAACTTTCAAGCTCCAACAAATTTAGAGATTTTGATACTGGAAGATTGTACTCAGTTATCTCAAATTGGGCCATTCATTAATAATTTGAAGAACTTGAGTTCCTTAAATCTGAGAAAGTGCAGCCGAGTCAGGCAGTTGCCCCAAGAACTGTGCTGCATGAAATCTTTGAGGGAACTTCTGATTGATGGAACTGGCATTTATAGTATATGTTTCCCAGAAGGTTCTTTGGGGAATCTTGAAATACTTAGCGCTTGTGACTGTCAATA
>CM026412.1:30039349-30072454 GCA_014858505.1 Corymbia citriodora subsp. variegata | reverse complement strand
TTGCTGACAATCACGACGTAAATGCTACGCCATAGGGAGACAACGACACTGAAACGTTGAATGAGTACGAGGTTGGTGGGTCCATTTAGGTTAATTCGCACCCTTCATTGCAAGCACGAGAATCATGCGAGGTTCATGTGTACATTCTCAAACAACCTTTCTCGAATGATTGGAACCTCCAATATCTTCAACTTGAACGAGGAATAATTGAGTGAATCAAGCAATGATTGAAAATGAACGTGGATCATGCGGAGTTATAAGTGATCCATCAATTTCATTAGGCAAAATATTGAAATATCTCTTCTATAGATACACTCAACATGGTCCTCTATATCACACTATAAACTTCTAGAATATTTATAGCAAGAGTGATGTTGAGTCTTGTAATAATAAATTGTTTAGCTCAATCTTCAAGAAATCAGAGTTTAGATTTGCATTTTTCATGCTCTCTCGAGGGAGGAGACATTAATCTGTTTCACGAGAAACATGGTGACTGGGTCCCCAGTCTAATTTATAAACATGACTATCATTGTCTGTCAATGTAAGGGTTATTCAAAATTTTCCGAGATGTAGATTAGAAGATGCTAAACACCATATAAGATACATCAATATGAATGGTTGGCACCTTTGTTCTATGTGTGGTTCAATCTAAGCGTCTTCTGCATATCATCAAAGGCTTCTTCTTGGACAACAATGGGTGGAGATTAGAATTTATTCCACTATGTGCTTGGAATATGATTGTACTTATTGTTTATACTACATTTGGGAAAATTACCAAAACAATCATAAATCTATTACAATTTTTTTAAATTCAGTCATAAATCTTTTTTTTGCTAATTCTATCTTAAACATTTTGCATTTGTGTCAATTCAATCCATTCAACCAATTTTGGCCAACCGACATTGAGGTGTCAATTTTTTAATATTTTTTTTTATTTTCTCTATTATTTTTTCCTTTTTTTCTTTCTCTTTTTTTTTGGGGGGGTTTTCTCTTTTCTTCTTCCTCTAGCCGATTGCCTGATTGGCCAAACACTAGGGTTGGCAAGGCTGGCCTCACCATGGCTAGGCGAGACCTCACCCAATGCCGCAACGATGAGGGTTACCCTTGCCATCAAGGGTAGCTCACGCTCGCCGTCACTAGATGAGGGCTAGCCCCACCATCATAGGTGAAAGTGAGGCCTCACCAGTGGCTGGCGAGGGCGAGTTTACCCACAATAGTGAGGCCTTGCCAATGGTCGGCGAGGTTCCTCACTAGCCCTAGCCTCTAGCTGGTTCGATTAGAGGAAGAAAAAAAGAGAAAACAAAAAAAAGAAAAAGAAAAAATATTTAAAAAATCAACATGTCGACGTCAATTGGATGCCTAGTGCCAATGGGCATCCATGTTAGCGCAGGCCAATATCAAACAAAATTGACTAAATAGACTGAATTGGCACAAATAAAAAAGGTTTAGAATTGAATTGAAAAAATTGTAATTGGTTTAGTAATATTTTGGTAATTTTCCCTACTAGATACAATTAATATATTTATGACACTCAAATAATGATTAAGTGACCATCTTATAGTGATGTTCACATATGGGGGGGGAATCGTCTAATATTATTCCATGAACGATTTAACTATGTTAGTTGTCAATATAACCGGTTGTAAGCATAAATTCACTTGGATTGACGGTTAAAATGTTTGGTACACTATATTCCGACAAAAGAGAACGATTGATCGGGATCCCCATCCAATGGTCACACCACGTACATGCGATCAATCAAAGTGTACATACATTCTGTTCAATAGGTTCAACAATTACTTTTCCATGCAGTCAATTTATCAGAAAGATTGGCCTGTTACACTTAAATGAAACTGTATGCATGGAATACTTAAAGGTAAAATACCAAAAATATCCATGAGCTTTCATCCTGATACCAAAACAGACCTCTACCTTTTAAATGATTGGAGATTGAATCAACCGATAACTGTGAAATTTGACCATTAATAGAAAATGCTGTTATATCGTTATCCTACATTCATTTTCTCCACCAGAACTCTTATGCAATTTTGAACTAGAGACATCCTAGCAAGGTACACACTTGATTAATTTTGGCTGATTTAATCATACCGATTCCTATCAACACAAAATATCTGGGACCAACCCTGAATTCCTGTCATCAGATTTTGAACAGGAAATTTTATTAATCGTGTCATGCTTGATTGTTTCTCAAAGAGAAGGATGGAGTGCACATTACAAAAAGAATAGTATCTTTTTCTTTGTGTTGATGTCAAGGATGCCAACACTACAAAAGAAACAAACGATAAAATAAAGACCAGGGTTGTATCATCTGGACATTAGCACGTAGCGGCCATTGATTATCTCCCTTACGCTAGACTTAAACTAGGAAATAAAGGGACATGCGGACCTCTGGAGTGCCAAAAGTTGGCACAAAGTGACATTTAAGTGCCAAAAGTTACAAAAAGTTCCCTTAAGTGCCAAAATCGGAGCAAAATGGATTATTTAAGCGTCAACGGCGAAAAATTCCGGCCAAATTGCCACGTGTCCATTTTCCGGCGACTTCATTTGCTGACGGAGCATTTTTTTCAAAATAAAAAATCCACATGGCATTTTTTCAAAATAAAAAAATCCAGGTGGCAATTTTTTTAAAAAAAATTATCCACGTCAGATTTTTGAAAAATTAAAATCGATTTTATTAAAAAAAAAAAAGAAAAAAAAAGGAGGGGATCGGCGAGGGCTGCACAGCCCTCGCCGCTGCCGCCGTCACCGTCCCACCTCGCCGGGAAGGGCCGGCAACGATAGGGGAGGGTTGGCCGGGGTCGTTGCGCCCCGGCCAGTGGCCGGCGACCCCGGCCGACCCTCCCCTACCGTCGTCGGCCCTTCTCGGCAAGGTGGGGCGGCGGCGGCGAGGGCTGCACAGCCCTCGCCGATCCCCTACTCCTTTTTTTTTTTTTTTTAAATAAAATCGATTTTATAATAATATATTTTTAATTATTTAATATTATTTAATTAATAATTTTTAAATCCATGTCAGCCAAAACGATGTCGTTTTGGCTAATTTTTGGCCGATTCAGTTTTCGGCGAGCCACGTAGGCAAGAAAATTAATAAAAAATTGCCACGTAGGATTTCCGGCAGAATTCCGGCGACTTAGCACTTAAGTAATCCAATTTTTTTTAAAAGTGGCACTTAAGTGTACCTTTTGTAACTTTTGGCATTTAAGTGTCCTTTTGTACCAAGTTTTGGCACTTGCGCTGTACTTTCCCCAAAATAAAGGCCAACCATCAGCCAGTCTCTTCTGGCTCTCTCTATAAACTTTTGAGACCTTTGACCTGAAGGTTTGACGAGAAATCTAACGTACCCACGATTATAATGAAAAGGCCATGCTTTGTCCAGGAATCGAAGAGATCGCTAACATCATCCCCACCACACGATCATTTTTTCTTTTTTTGTGTTTTTGCTAAAAACTCCACGCAATTCTTTTCCAATTTGCAAGATTGACCCCACTCCAAAATTTTGGAGCTAATTCCCCAAAGAAAAAACACCTACTTTATTTGGAGTGATGATTCTGGCCCGAATTATTTTCTCATAAAAATCACTAAGTTTTAGTCGAACCTCAAATCTTGTCTCCATTGACCAAAGCTTAAGATCTTGTAGCTTGTCACAAGCACTTTGCAAGGCATAACTTTAGAATTTCCTTCAGTATACTTCCAACAAAATCTATTTATTAATGTCCATAACTAGAGACCCATGTATTAAATGAGATCAACTGATTAATGTCCATTCCACGTTGACTTCAAAGTTTTTTTTGGGGAGTGGTGCCCAACAAAATCTATAGGAAGTGGCTGCCGCGGTTCCAAAAAAATAGAACCGGAAGTAGAACGGCCTCCTTAGAACCAGGAATGGAACTGGACCCACCACCGGTTCGGTTCCTAGTTCCCGTTCTATCCGGGAATCGTGCTCCCCCTTAATGGTACTGTCAAGAAAAAGTAAATGGAAATGGTAGAGAGAACAGATTGTCACAGGGAATCCATAAAGCCCAAAATCCTCGAACAGTCAAATATAGTCTCCCAGTTTTACTTCAGTCCCGTATGCCTTGGCGGGAAGGAGGCGTTGCTTTGGCTGAGGGAGGCGTCTGAGATGAAGGAGAAGTCTCTGGTGCACGTGGATTTACTGACAGACAATGCATCTATCGTTTAGATTCACTGCCGAACCGAGATTGAGCCCATGGGCCTTGAGAAATATATTTGAAGATCGCTGACACTACTAACCCAACTAAAGAAAGTCTCCCTAGCCATTTCCCACAAAAAGCTAATCAAGTAATAGACTGGATCACCAAGTCCCATCAAAAAATGGATCCTTCTCTCTAATTGGTGTGTAGGCCTCCCCAACCTCTTAGGATTTATTATGTATGGACTCTTGTCTAAAATGATTGAAATGGATTTATGTGAGAAAAAAAAGACATGTATGCTTAGCACTAAGTCCTCATCACTTCTAGCAGTCCAGTAGCATCAGGTAACATTCTTATGGATGAACAGTGCATCTTTGTTTGCTTCAATTCTTTTTAGATTTCCGCTTAAATCGGATAGATCAACTATCTTTCAACTGTTGCCAATCTAAACTCCACCAGCGATTCAGATTTTTCCAACTTGTTGTAAGCTCATTTTCTTTTACTGCAGAGCAATCCTCGCAAAAACTTAGTATGAGCTTAACTAACCCTCTAATAAAACATCGGAGTTCCCTGATATATTCGTTTCATATAGATATGCGAACCTTGTAAGTAATGCACCTAAGCATTAGCATCGTAAACCGATGTCATTATCGAATGAATATCTAGATCTTCCAAACAATAAAAAACAGAATGTCATTACATTCATAGCAAACCATTCCTATATATTGACAATTGACCAAAAGAAGGCTTCAGGAGTCAACGGCGTTCAATTCCCTTTCTCTAACAACCTCTACAATAGACGATCGAAATACTTCATGACTGCAGCAATGCACATTGAAGGACCGTTCATTTAGGACAGACAAAATTTAAAGCATATCAAAATGACAATCTAATTGTTGATTTGATTCTCATCCACTGTACTCACATCTTTAACTCAGAAAACAAAGCAAAAGGAAACATATAATTTGCGCGCGCCCGGGGGCAGGAAGGGCACGGGTGTCACTGTTGAAAAAAAAACAAAAATTCAAAATTATAAATTATTAAATATTATTCATCGGCACGTCATTTTTCGCGGCAAAGCTTTGACCACATCAGCTTTCTGTGTAGTCAGAAATTGCACTCAAATGAACGTTTTTAAAACTTGATTTAAGTGGCGAAATTGACCAAAGTGGTGGTCGAAAATGGCACTCATGATTAAAAGATGCATTTAGTAACTTGAAGTGTGCGTTGAATAAGTTCAGTTGAATGCTTGTCTACCTCATGATTTAGTGGTGAAACAATAGAATGAACTCCTCAGTTTTGAGCTTAATGTCATCAATCTCCATGTCATAGAGAATGTGGAGGATTCTTCTTTTCCCCTTTGATTCTGGCGTGTAATTTACCATGTGAAACAAGTTCGCGATGACACCGATGACTTGAAGTGTAGTCTCTAGAGAGGATAGGCATGTAGATGATGGAGTTAGCAAGTTCTCCTGCTTGTCGAATATCTTCCCCCTCTCTTTATTGGACTCAAGTCATCGTCATCATAATAAACAAAAATTCGTTCACATGACATCCAATGGTGAAGATAATGGCAATGCTCTAATGAGTTTCCGATCCCTCAAAACTCAGAACACATCATATATAGTTAACCTGCAGAAAGCCAAGTCAATCTTGAGACATCCAACAATCTTTCCAGGATAGTGCGGCCACGACTATCCAGCACCCCTCTTTCTAAATCTTCGATGCCCTCAATAAAAGAATATCAAAATGACAACCTATTTGGTTTACATATACGCCAAAATTTGGTCGGACATTGCTCGATTTGAAGAAATTTAAGATGCTATAACAATACGTGAACCAATGTGAAGTTGCTGCTCTGCATAAAATGGGTGAAATGGGACCCAACTACCAAACTTGAAGATCATTATCATGTTACTTCATTGATGGACCAAAATTGGAAATCCATCGATGTATCTGAAATGACATGTTACAGAGCATCTATGTAAGCACTGATGTATGAGCTTAACTAACTCTCCAGTAGAGTTTGAAAGCTCCCCTCTCTCCCAGCACCGCTGCAAATACAAATCTAAAAGCTTCCTGAACCCTCCAAGAAAGCATGGGAGTTCACCCATGTACTCGCTCATCTAGATATTCTAACCTTGTAAACCATGCACCAAAGCATTAGAATCGTCAAATTTTGTTATAAAATGAAAGATCTAGATCCTCCAAACAATAAAATCAGGATGCAGTTGTACAGAATTTTATTACATAGAAAGCAAATCCATCCTTCCTTTCTTTGACATTGAACCAAACAAAGCCTTCAGGAGTCGCCGTCCAACAATTTCTTTGCTCTCAAAACCTCCGCAATAACCTTCTGAACTGTTTCGAGGCTGCAGCAATGCACAGGTGAAGGACAGGTCATTTTAGTCGGACTGACTGAAATTTAAAAAATATCAAAATGACAATCTAATTGCTGATTTGATATCTCAAACAACTGCAACCTGAAGATTTTTAAACCATTACGCAAAAGAAAGCACAAAATCCAAATGTAGATGAAAAGGACGTGCGGCTGCACTGCTATGCGATTCAGTTTGACCACAAAGTTCCTCCGGACATGATAAACTAAAAGGATCTACTTCTTTGAATATAATATGTAAATGAAAACTTAGTAATTCTAATGATTCCAGCGGTTAAGTTAGCACCCATTAATCTACAGCTACACCATATTTTCATTGGGTATTGCTCGTTTGAAGAAATTAAGATGCCCTCACAATTCAGGAACCAATGTGAAATAGCTGCTCCAGATGGTAAAGGATGAAATTGGACCTCCCACCAACCCTGAGGAGATAATTTATTGTTAACCCCATTATATCCAGGGACCTATCTGAAATTACATGTCAATGGCTACAAACCTTAAACTCGTAGATAAGCAAAATATTGAGAAATCAGTGCATATTCTTGGAAGCTATTTTAGATATGCTAGAGAAAATAATTGGTAGTATTATATTATCAGATGATGAAAAGAAGTGCTCCCCTTTCTTTCAGCATTTTCTTCATCTTTACATTTAAACTAGGGAAAATTTTTATTTTATTTTAAAAAAAATGACCCTCCATCCACGGGACTAAGACATCTCCATTTTTCAAATGACCCAAAAAGTGCAGGAATCATTTCTTAGTAGAGGAATATGTCCACCAAGAAGTTTTTCGTCCATACAAGATTATGGCATTTTGACGTGGCTAATGGCGTGCACATGTACAATAGGCAAGTCAGCAAGGCAAAACGACGGCGTTTCTCACAAATCAATGATGACGGACTTCCATAGCAATGACTCATCTATTTCAATGAGGAAAGAGAAAGGAAAAATGAGCAGTCCTAAATTGAAAAAGTTAAGGTTCTCGAATCAAGTTCTTTTTGTCCCAAATAGACTATTTCAAGTGAATTCGTCAACTAGAATGGACCAAAGACTCAACAGTGGATTTTTCTACCCTCGATAAAAATTCATATTTTTGTCTCATGAACATAAATTCATGCATGTTTTTGGTATTTGCCCATCAAACTACTGGAAACACCCGTGCTAAATTTTTATGATCTTCTTTTATAAGTTAAAGATCAAAAGAGCACTTCTACTGTATAAGAATCGAATTGAGTGTGCGACTATTTGAATGAAAAAGGCAGTATTGTAGTAATTTGAATTCTATATGGTGTTTAAGTCAATTGAAGACTTATATTGTTATAGTTAATGGAAATGGAACAGTTACCCTTCATCTTTCTTTACTTGGAATCCTCGGATGCATGCAGTCTTTTTTAGAGCCTCTTCCCATGCCTTCACTTCGTCGTGGGGGAAATTCTTCCGGTGCTTGTCCAGGTCATTCTGGTAAAATTTGCTTTCAAGCTCAACATCATAACTCTCGACGTCATAGAATATTGGGAGGATTCTTTTTTGGCTCTTCCACTTTGACATGCATTTTACCATGTGGGCGAGTGCACGGAGACACCCCTGACTAGAAGCATAGTTCAAACTGAAGATGGTTATGCAGATGGGAGAGGCCTCAATTGCTTGCTCCATCTGTTCATCAATTCCATCATCGAAGCTCAATTCATGATCATCTCTACAAACAGAAATTCTACAATCAACCAGCCCATTGTAAAGGGCATCCACAAAGCCATGACCAATGTCTTGTTCCTTAAAACTTAGGAACACATCATATGAAGGTATTTTGTGGCAAAGCCAGGTCGTTCTTGTGACATCCAACAATCTTTCCAGAACAATGTGACCATGATCCAACTTCCAGCCTTCTAAGCCCCCAACTCCCTCATTGCTCTTAAATTAGGACAATCTTCTAGGTCAACATGTTGTAGCTTATTTAACTTCGATAAGTTGGGTAATCCTGCAATTAAACCACAACTGGAAATATGGAGGTACTGTAAAGATTCCACTTCTGACAAACCTTGAATCTCAACTAGCCTACTCAACCTGTTCAAAACCAACCGCTGTAGCCTCTTCAATAATGACAGACCAGGAATTTCCTCAAGGAATTCACATCTACATATCTTCAGTTCCATCAAATGTATTAGGCCTTGAGAGACAGGTAGGTATGATATTCGAGATACAGCGACATGCAGAAGTGACAAACTTTCTAAGTTGGAAAAATGCGGCAGTGACCTAATGCCCGTGAGTTTCAAGGCTGATAAATGAGATGGAAGCAGAAGGGTCGGTCGCTCTCTCATCCAATCTGCTTCCAATTTTCGCAGATCGTAGCACCGAGTTGAGGAAGACAAAGTTAATCTGTGTAACTTGAGATAATCTAAATTGATGAGGTTTGAGAGGTTTATAAAAGAGAAGTTACTGGTTCGAACTTTAAGGCATGTCACATTTGATGGAAGACGTGTCGCTTGTTGAAGCTTAATCGAACCCAATTGAAGTTTTTCAAGCCGAGAGAGACAGCCTATCACCTCAGGCAATCTAACAACACTAGTGTACGATAAGTCCAATATCCTCAAATGGGATAGCTTCCCAATTTCCTCCATATTTTCTTCTGTCATAAACCAGCATTTCTTGGCATGTAGCTCTTCAAGCATCTCTGCTCCTCCAATAGTATGGGGAAACATTTCTATATGTGTATAATCTATCCTTAGCACCCTTAATTTCTTTAGCTTTCCAATAGAGTTGGGTAGTTCCCATATTCCTGATTTCGATACATCCAACTCAACCAACATTTGTAACTCCCCAACGGAGGGTGGCAGCTTCATTATTCCCACACACCCACGCAAAGATAAGTGTGTAAGTTTCACCAACCCTCCAATAGAATTTGGAAGTTGGATGATTCTAGGGTGCTCATCTAATATAAAACTCGACAAAGATATGAGATCCCCAAATCTCTCCGGAAGCTTCAAAAGTTTATAATTTTGGGGCATGACAATCTGTGTCAAAGAACGTAGAGAACCAACTTCTTCTGACAATTCCTCGAGAGAACTACACCCCTTGATATTCAAAGTTTTGAGGACTTCAAGCTTACCAATGGAGCAGTCAATTGTGATCAATTTAGAACACCAAGCAAGTATTAATATCTCTAAAGACATGAAGTTAGAGAAGCCAGGCGTCCTCGTCAATTTTGTGCAACCCATTAAATTTAGGACTTTCAGTTTTTTTGTCATCTGCTAGAAAAGAATTTGTGTTAGAAAGAATGAAACGCACCAATCATCCTAGGATATATATCTGAAGGGAAAGCTAACCTAATTATCCTCATTTTTATAATTCAATTAAATCTGACGATAATTGTAAATAGCACAACTTGATGAAGTAGAAAATGGCAAAAGATTGCTAATAAGTTTGTTGAAGACGAGAAAGATGAAGAAACAGGAGTTCGTAATGAGATGATTGAAGAAGAAATTTATCAACAAATGGCTTCTTCTTTTTTTAATCAACAAATGGGTTTATTCAGTCTAGATGACTTGGAAGTCGTACGATGAGACATAAAGTTAAATAAAAATGATGTGATTCTATAGCTCCCCCTCTCTTTTTTAAATGTATTTAGCCAGTTGTTGTCAATGCTAAATGTTCCTCATATAAATTAATTTCTGTTCCAAGACTCCCACGAGATTAGAAGAACATAAATTAAACATATGCAATGCATGAATGATTGATGAAGATATAAATAAGGGGAAATGAATTCTGTACCCATCTGGTGCACCTCTTAGTGCCTTAGTAAATCTCATACCTTAATTTGGCTCCACCTGCCCCAGTCATTTTCGATACTGCTCCATGAAAGGTCTAGCACGACCAAGTTAACAAAGTGAAAATTCTTCACATACGATCCCTTATGCAACTTTTCCCAAGAAAGCCACCTTAATTTTGAAAGAAGATTTTGGAAGTCGCCGGAAAATTCCAAGCCTTTTACTCTGAGAAACCTTAGATCTGGTAGAGCAGCTAATTCTTCTTGTGCAAGGTTGTGGCTGCAGCCTTCGAAAGTCAAGCTTACTGCTTTCACATCTTGATTTCTCTGCCAAAAGGGACTCGAGGTTAATTGATTGCACAACACTTTGCACTCTGACCGTGCTCCAAAGAAAGGAAGCATATGAACACTGGTAAACAATTTCTCCAACGGGGAAACTACCATGGCACACGCCTCTCCTAGCAAGTAGACTAACACATTTTCATTCACATCATTAACGAAAATTTTCAGCTTCCATTTAAAGATAAATTATGAAACATTTCTCCATTTCCCATTTTCTTCCCTCCAATGGCGTTTGAAAGAAATGTAAAAGTTCTTCGTACGGCTAGTTTTCTTCTGACTGTGGTTGGCGCTTTGTTGTTCCAAAATTTCCAGAAAGCTACTTTCTATTTTATGGAATCTAGAAAACGAAGCTAATTATTTGGTTATATATTAGTCTCTGTCCGCCAATTTACAAGACCTTTTGACCAAATGATTGAGAGAGAGCCATCGCACTCACAACACAAATGGGAGTTAAACAATGCCTACCATAAAATAAAATGAAAAGATTCATGAAGTTCCTCCTTCCAAATGAAAATAATGTGACATACTCTTCCATTTTACCTCTTTTTTCTCCAGTAGTTCTACAGCATCCTCATGAATCCACACCCTACTAAATTTGTGAGCATATTCTTCATGGACAATGTTCCTTCCTAGATCTCGAACTTGGTCATGCATCCAAAATTTATTATCATCTCTAATTTTTATCAGGGACCGTAGGAGGAGGACACCAATTACACTGTGAGGAAGGTAACCGCAGTCATGCCACATGATAACTGGATATGTTTGGTCCTCATTGGTGAAAAAGCAAGCAATATCAAGAAATACTTCTTTTTGCTTATTCTCCAATCCCTCATAACTAATCATTAATGCATCTCGGACATCTTTAAAAGGACCTTTATCTAGTTGCTTCAATGTGTCTTCCCATAGGTTTCTTTTGTCAACAAGTTGCCCCAAGGCAATGCTTTGGCAATAAAGACATGAACCTATTACCTCAACGGCCAAAGGAAGCATACCCACTTTATGGACAATTTTTTTTGCAAGATGATCATATCCTTCCACAGGAGAGTCTCTTCTAAATGCATGCTTACAAAACAACTGAAGTGCTTGACCAATTTCCATTTCATGAACTTCATAAGCCAAAATTCCTTGGGATTGATTTAAGACCTCTTTTTCATAAGATTCCACTCAAGTCATCAGGATATCTGTATTTCTAGTGGTGAAGATGATCCTACTGCCTGGACCAAACCAATCACATTTTCCAGCTAGTTTCTCGAGTTGCGTTGTCTTGTCTAGATCATCAAGAACGATAAGGACTTTCTTAGTATTACATATTCTCTTGATCCAATTCATCCCATCTCCAATCTCTTTAATTTGGTTAGCAACCATAGAACCAACAAAACTTGATATTAACTTTTTTTGCAAGTTTATAAGACCGTGTTGTGACGATGCTCGAACGTCATTGAGGAAACTAACACCGTCAAAGTGAGAAGACAATTTGTTGAACACAACCTTCGCAAATATTGTTTTACCAATGCCACCCACTCCATGAATACCAAGGAAACGTACCCCATCAAAGTTAACATCCAACTTCTCTATTATGGCTTTTATCTGACGATGATCTTCAACCAAATATTCAGGCACATCAACGTATTTGGTATTAAGCTTACGCAATACCTCCTCAACAACCAAATCAATTAGTTCCCCATGACTGCAGCAAAGCAGAATTTTAGTTAAGGGTATAAATTTCTTCCGGATATGACGTTCTGAGTCTCTAGGGACCATATGGATATATAAGTTAACCATTTCATTTACTAATGATGGAAATCAAGCGTTGATTACGTGTATTGGCATTTCGTGGAATGTCACTCAATTGATGTATAGGAGATGTTTTAGATAATGCACGAGCCGATCTATGTGAAGCAGATATTCTGAATGGAATGGACGAGATTCACAAAACTTGAGAAGGTAATATTTTCTCATAATGCTTGCATCTGCTAACGAACGTCCAAACGCATAATATCCAAGATGCATGTATCATTGAACTAAATTTAAAGGATTGTGCTGACATAGAGTTAAATCCAGAGATAAAACAAAAATCAATTCATGGTATCGAGCAAAACCGAAAGAAGCACAACAGACATTCTTGATAGGTAAAACTGTTAAGTTATTTTCTAAGTAAACAAGTTCTAATTTATGGCAAAATAAAATAAAATGGTGAGAGATTTTATTTGTTGAGTTCTCACTAGACCTATCGGACAGGTAATCGGACCGGATTCAGGTTTATTCAAGCAAGAGTCATCAGAATTCCCTCATGAATTGGATCAAAGTGGACCCTTTTTGCCCTATTCTTTTCTCTTCCTCGAATGAGTCCTCACTGCTGAGGATACATATCTTCACTCATCATTATATTTCTTTGGTGATTTCTGATATCTGACATCATTTCTGTCAGGTCTAGCTTTCATTAACTTCTATTGCAAATTTCAAATGAAAACATGTCTCAATGCTTTGATTCTTAAATTCTGGAGACAGAGATTCCTCGAATGAGAAGTGCACCTATAGCATTTAGTTAACGATAACAAAAGGTTGAGGAAAATTACCCTTTCCCTTTAAGATCCCATCCCTTTAGATGTGCAACCCTGACAAGAGCAGCCTCCCACCGCCTCAGCTCATCAGAGCCGAACTTCTTATTGTGCTTGGGCATGGCTTTTTTGTACAACTTGGTACTGAGCTTAACATCGGCAGGGTCCACATCGAAGAAGATGGGGAGTATCTCCTTTTTCCCATCTGATTTTGAGGTGCTCTCTACCATGTGTGCGACCTCACGGAGACACCATGAACTAGTGGCAAAATTCTTGGAGAAGATGGGTATGTAGATTCGAGACTTGTCAAGCGCTTTCAAAAGCCCTCCACCGATTTCTTTGCCGACTCGGAGTTCTTTGTTGTCTAGGAAAACATGGACTCCAGTGAGCCGCAGCCTACGGTAAAGGCAATCGGTGAAGCTATTGCGCGTGTCTGATCCCCTGAAACTCAAGAACACCTCGTACTCTATCATGAGATCAGGATGGTCAGTCCTCGAGGATGACTCCGAGTCCCTCCTTAACGCCTTGTTCTCTCCTCCAGAGACATCGTCCGCTCCCAAGGTCGACTCCCAGTCCCTCCTGTTGGAACTAGTATTAACACCTAGAGGAGGGGTGAATAGGTGTATAGGAATTTTATGCGCAAGCAACAACAAACTTTTGCAATCTATAAACTGAAATTAAATAGAGAGAGTAGAGAAGATAACAAACTCAGTTTATAGTGGTTCGGCTTTAGACAAGCCTACGTCCACTCTCCGGTCGACCAGCCAATCAGCTGTATTTCACTATATGATCAACGGTGATTACACACTCTCGAGTGTTAGTACTCGGTGATGATCTGTCTCACTAAGTCACTCTCTTTCTGTAAAGCACCTAGATCACTCAAATATGCACTATGAACAACAATTGAAGAATTGAATCAGTTTTGGAATAATGTTCATCCGCCTTACTCTCCTAGGTCTCATCCTATCCTTATATACTCTCCAAGCCACACTTGACCGTTGGCTCTTTCCTTGAGAGTTTCGTTTTCCCTTTTCTGGACAAACTTTATAAGGTAAGTCTTTTTGACTGTTGGAGGTAGATTGGATCCCCTTAGATTCTGTTCGCCCATACAATCAGAATCCGGGCTTCCATAAGTACTTTATTCTTCATTGGAAGTTGCTCATTAATTGATCCTGTCAATCAGATTAGTATAACAAAATAAATATTAAAAAGGTAAGTGAAATACTCTACCGTTGGTGATCTTATCGTGTAGGTCCTTCTTAAGTCTGATGGTCTTAAGTTTTGAATCAGCCTAGATTTTCAGTCTGGTTCGTTCAGAATTAAAATCTCAGTCTGGTTCATTTAGACTTAAAATCTCAGTCTGAATGAGTCTTTCCGTTTGGTACGGTCAGACTCTTAGACATCTCATGCTTTATCTTCTGCAACCAGCAGACTTTAAAGCCTATGTCATTCTGTGTCATTTTCTTTCAAGAGATTGATATAAATATCATTCATAAGCTATTTTGTTAGCATCAAAACTAGGAGTTTTCTCAACAATCTCCCCCTTTTTGATGGTGACAAAACATCTTAAACATATGGCTTAATGTCCCTGCAAAATATGGTTAAATAAACCTGTTTCCAAATATCCTGCCCAACTCATAGCTCATATCAACCCTGCATAACATAATTACAGCTTAACAAGATACAGACTTTATCAGTACAGATTTCAATAAGAAAATATCATCAGTCATTTATCATGCATTAACACAATGATAAAACTATCTGTCATCCAACTGTCATGATATCATCAGCACAATGATAAATTCATCGAAAATCAATCAAAAAGCTAAGTCAAGCAAAAAGCCAAGTCTTGCAAAACAAAAAGCCATATCTACTCCCCCTTTTTGTCAACTTCAAAAAGAGTTAGTCAGTTCAAAAAGATCTTTTTAAGTGGTTTTCTTGTTAGGGGTTCGAACAAGGGTGAAATCCTCCATATCTGATGCAGACTTCTCAATCTTGTCAATACACTAATTGACTGTCTTCTCAAGAGTTTCCAGTTTGTTATTGAAGGAGGTTTCCATATGTACCTGTCGATCCCTGATCTCTGTTAAAAGTTCTAAGATCTTTTGATAATCAACATTTCTAGATGAAGCTGCAGGAACTTGAATGTCAATATTTTCATGATGATGCTCCCCCTGAGTTGATGATTCATTCTGTCCTTGCTGCCCCTCTTTTTCTCTGTCCTTATCTCCTTCTTCTTGTTCTTCTTCTGCGTCTGTTTCTTCTGCTTCTTCTGGCTCATCCATTTCTTCATATTCTGCATTCTTCTCATTTTCTGTGCGGAGAATGTGTTCTGCATGTGCCTTTGGTTCAGACATTCTCTGAGAATTTTGACGCATATTTGCCAGAATTACGAAGATGCTTTCTTCTTCATCTTCTTCATCTATCAGTAGGGATTGTCTTCTCCTTTTAGAACTTGGCTCAACAGCAGCTGATTCTTTGCCTTTTCTTTTTGCTGTCTCTGCTATAGTCAGTTCCTTTTCTTTTCGTCTCCATGTCTCTGCAACATCCTTCAGTCTCATCTTATTGATCATTTTCATATCAATGATCATTGTTGGAAGAGTTTTAGTACTGAATCTTCTGGGTATATCTATCTTAAGATGTTCAAAGATTCTTGTGACTAAAGCTCCATAGGGTAGCTGTCCTTTTTCCCTTTGAGACTGTTCGATACATATGCAAAATGATTGTGTGAGGCAGTGAGAACAGTACTCCTCTTTCAATTGCCCACATCAGTTTTGCCTCAAATTTGGACACATCAGTCTTGGATGATGCTTTTGGACGAATGCAGCTGATAATGATCTTGTGCAGAATAGTTCTTGCAGACGTTAAAAGATGATAAGTTATAGTGGCTCTCACAGACTTTGTGAGAAACTTATAGACTGTCTCATAAGGGACATCTATTGACCTGAATGCTCCTCTCTCAACATTTATAATGTTAGCAAGAGTATCTGAACTAACCTTATAAAACCTGTCATTCATACTGAATTGCATTCTGTCTGGAGATAGAAATGTCAAATTCGAGTAAAAATATGCTGTTAATTCAGGATAAACAGCAGCAGAATCAGTGCAGAATTTGTCCATCTGCAATTTTTCAAAGCATTCTTGTAGATTCACGTCAGTAGTATCCAGATAATCAAAATCAACAATCCTATGGTTCATGACTCCTCGATCCAACAAATTGTTAAAGAAAGTCTTGTGTTCTTTGGATCGAAATAATTTTCCAGTTGTGTTCTGAACTACAGCAGCTATTCCCATTCTTACTTCAAAATTTCTGTAGATCGTTTCATCATCTTCCTTCACCTTATCTTTACTTCTCCCTGTATCACTAACTCGTTCTCTACGAGTAGATGATGATTCTGCAGCCTGTACTGCTTGAATGAGACGAAATTTATTCGCAAACCCATTCTGTCTCAAGAAAAACAATTTGACATCTTCCCTGACGTTTCTCCAAACTAACTTCTCATACCTCCTCATAATTACATGAGGATTTTCAATAGGTGTCGGTAGAGTTAATCCAAACGTACCTCTACGTGAGACATTCCTTTCTTCAGATTCTGAGCGGCGAGTTCTTGGAGATTCCTCATAATCTTCTTGATTTCCTTGAGGAGAAACTCTAGGAGATTGTCCTTGAGTATATTCGGAAGTCTGTGTCAGGTCGAAATGCGTCTGCCCTTCCTCGATTCTTCTTCCTCCTCTTCCAGCAACTCTATTTGATCTTCTTCTAGGAGATGGAGATCTTGATCTGGATATGGAGGATTTCGAGGCCATGTTCGGAGAAGGTTGGTTTTGGACGAAGATTGGTTTAGAAAGCGTTTTTCTCAGTTAGGGTTTGTAAACAAACGTTCTGAAGAGTGGTGAGGAAAAGACTCGACCTTTGGATGTTTTTATACCCTTGTTAGGAGAACAAGTGAATAGTCGCAACCCAAAATAATTTAAAAATAGCAGTTATTCTAAATTTAACAAGAATATTCAATTATCATAGACATATGCCAGAAGATATGCAGATCAATTATTCGAATCAAAAACTTACTAAAATAATTACCAGATTTCAATAAGGAAATAATACACCATATTATTATTTCCTTTTTCAATGACCCGACGATTTCCACTGTCAGACTTTGTCCTGTTCTCATAGAATTTATAAGAAAGGGTTAATAATGTTTAAACACCCACATATGGAATCGAATGTACATTTGTCCAGCCGCTTTGTGAAGATATCTGCTAATTGATTCTTAGAATCAATGAATTCCACATATATATCTCCCTTTTGCACATGGTCTCTAATAAAGTGATGTTTGATCTCAATGTGCTTTGCCCTGTAATGTAAAATTGGATTCTTGGTGAGGTTTATGGCACTCGTATTATCACACCTTATTTCTGTGCAGCATTCTTCCTTCCCATAGTCTCTTAGTTGTTGTCTCATCCACAGAATCTGAGAACAACAGTTTCCAAGTGCTACATATTCTGCTTCTACTGTTGATAGAGCCACAGTATTTTGCTTTTTGGAAAACCATGAAACTAGCATTTTTCCCAGAAGTTGGCATGTTCCTAAAGTACTCTTCCTATCTACTTTGCATCCTGCTAAATCTGCATCTGAGTAGCCAAGAAGAGTAAAATCGTTTCCTTTGGATACCATAGCCCTAAGTTTGGGTAAGTGGCTATATACTTGATTATACATTTAACAGCAGAAAGATGTGATTCTCTAGGATCTACTTGAAACCTCGCACAAAGACAAACACTATATAGAATATCTGGTCTAGATGCAATAAGGTAGAGAAGAGAATCGATCATGCTTCTATAATTCTTCTGATCAACCTTCTTCCCTTTTTCATCCAGATCAAGTTTGATGGAGGTTGCCATTGGAGTTTCTGTCCTCTTGCAATTCTCCATTCCAAATTTTTTTAATCAAGTCTTTGGCGTACTTCTCTTGATTGATAAAAGTTCCACGTTTCGTTTGATTAACTTGAAGTCTTAGGAAGAATGTCAGTTCTCCCATCATGCTCATTTCAAATTCTTCCTGCATAGACTTTGAGAAGATCTTGCACAAGTGCTCATTAGATGAACCAAAAATAATATCATCTACAAAGATTTGTACCAGCATAATATCTTTACCTTTCTTCTTAATGAATAAGGTTGTATCTATCATTCATTTTCTGAATTTGTTATCTAGTAGAAACTTGCTCAATCGTTCATACCAAGCTCGAGGAGCCTGTTTCAGACCATAAAGTGTCTTTTTTAACTTGTATACATGGTCAGGCTTTCTTGATTCCTCGAATCTAGGAGGTTGTTCTACAAACACTTCTTCTTTGATAAATCCATTCAGAAAAGCACTTTTTACGTCCATTTGATATAGCTTGAAATTTTGATAACAAGCATAAGCAAGTAATAGTCTGATTGCTTCTAGTCTTGCAACTGGGGCAAAGGTTTCATCATAGTCTATTCCTTCAGATTGAGAATAACCTTTCGCCACGAGCCTTGCCTTGTTTCTGGTGACTTTTCCAAGTTCATTAACTTTGTTTCTGAAAATCCATTTGGTTCCAATGATTGTTCGTCCTTTTGGTTTGGGTACCAATTCCCATACATCATTTCTCTTAAACTGTTGAAGCTCTTCTTGCATTGCTTCTATCCAACTTTCATTTTCCAGTGCTTCATCAATTCCTTTGGGTTCAATTTCAGAAATCAGTGCAACAATACCTGTGTCCTTTTTGTTTCTTGATCTAGTTTGAATCCCTTCGTTGATATTTCCAATCACGAGCTCCCTGGGATGACTGGACTTATGCTTCCAGTTTCTGTTTGGAACTTCATTATTATCAGAATCTTCTGCTGATGCAGGAGTATCAAGCTGAGTTAGTCGTTCTTCATGAGTTGCTTCTTTGACTGTTTCCTGGGAAGATTCTGCTTCTTTGTTGAGACCAGATCTTTCAATAGCTGCATTTGATTCTGATTCTTCATTTATTGGACTGCTCTGTTTTGAGACTTCTTTCTCCAGAAACTTTACGTTCATGGATTCTTCCACTATCTGAGTATTCTTGTTGAACACTCTGTATGCTTTACTAGAGTTTGAATAGCCTAGAAACATACCTTCGTCTGACCTTTCTTCAAACTTACTAGGTTGATGATTAACATTCTTAAGGATATAGCATGGACAACCAAAGATTCGAAAATAGGAAACAATAGGTTTTCTTTCTTTGAAAATCTCATAAGGGGTTTTCTCAAGAATTGGTCTAAGAAATACTCTGTTAATAATATGGTAAGAAGTAGAAACTGTTTCTGCCCAGAATCGAGTTGCCACCTTGCTTTCTATAAGCAATGTTCTGGCCATTTCCTGCAAAGACCTATTCTTTCTTTCCACAACTCCATTTTGTTCTGGAGTGTAAGGAGATGAAAATGTATGCTGTATGCCATTTTTGTCACAAAAGTTTGAGAAGTCTTGATTCTCAAATTCTCTCCCATGATCTGTTTTGATACTAAAAATAGAGTAACCTTTTTCATTTTGGATTCTCTTGGCAAATGTTGAGAAATATGAGAAGGTATCTCCTTTATTTGCTAGAAAATATATCCATGTGTATCGAGAGTAATCATCTACTATTACAAGACAGTATTTCTTACCTCAAATGCTTTGGGTTCTTGTTGGTCCAAATAAGTCCATGTGAAGAAGCTGTAACACACGATTAGTAGAAATTTGTTTTATAGATTTGAAAGAGCTTCTCACCTGTTTTCCCAGTGTACATGCAGAGCAAAGCTCAGTTTTCTTGTAACTTAGTGATGGCAAGCCACGAACAAGCTTTTTGCTGGCAAGCTTGGAGATTTGTTTCATGCTGACATGCCCAAGTTTACGGTGCCACATATCTGCTTCGTCATGGACTGATAATAGACATTTCGCAGTATCTTCATTTATGTCCAGAAGATAAATGTTTCCATGTCTTCGTCTAGTAAAAGTCTGTGAAGAGTCATTGCTTGTTCTAGAACATAGGTTCTCTTTGAAGTTTATTCTGAAACCGGCATCACATAACTGGCTGATGCTCAGAAGATTATAGTTTAAACCTTTGACTAGAGAAACGTTGTTGATGATTAAGCTATCGATCTTGACAGTTCCCAGTCCTATAATGTTTCCTTTGGTGTTTTCTCCAAACGAAACTGTTCCTCCCTTGATTCTGTCGTATCCAATGAACATCTTTGAATTTCCTGTCATATGTCTTGAACATCCACTATCCAAATACCATTTCTTCTTACTTTTGAAACTTACCTGCAATGTTTACAAATACTCATTTTTTCTTTGGTACCCAAATTTTCTTGGGTCCATTGAAGTTAGTAGTATAAGTTTTTTTTATCCATTTCTTTTGAACAGGTCTCCAGACTTTAGGACATTTGTTTTCAAAGTGTTCCCTTTCTCCACAGTTAGAACATTTGAGATTGTTTCTACCTATAGGTCTTACAAAATTGTTTTTGAAATGATTTCTATAAACTTGTTGAGGAGGTCTTTGTCTTATTCTTTCCTTGACTTTAGGAAAATCAATCAGGGAATCATTTTCCTTATAAAAATCAAGTCCAGACTTATCATAATAAGGAATTTGAATGGAAAGTATATGCTGTAGAGTTTTTGACCATTTGGAAAATTTTGTGGTAATATCTAAGAATTCCTTTTTGAAAGAATCATTCTCCTTTTGTAAAGAGTTTCGATTTTCCTTAGTTTCCAAAAGTTTCTTTTTAATACATTCATTCTCATTTAATAGAAACTCTCGATTTTCCTTAATTTCCAAAAATTCCTTTTTGAAATCATCCATTTTTCCTTTCAAAGAAACGTTCTGTTGATTCAACTTGTAATTTTCCCTTTTTAATTTGGAAATCCTTTTCAAAGTAGATTTTAGATTAGAACAAAGCTCATTTATATAATTTGAAACTTCTATAGGGATCTCAGAATGATTTACCTTGATCTCTCTGTCTGAGTCTGTGTCTGAATCAGTTTCAGAGTCTGAGTCTGAGTGTGCCATAAGACAAATGTTTCCATATTCGTCTTCACTATCCTCAACTTCTGTGTCACTCCATGTTTCAACTTTGAGAGCCTTCTTGTACTTCTCGAATTTCCCTTTGTTCTTTTTGAGTTTGGGACAATTCTGTTTAATATGTCCCTTTTTCTTACACTCAAAGCAAATTACATCCTTGGTATAATCATCCTCGTCATCAGTTTTGCGTTGCCCAGATTGTCTGTTTTGTTTCCTATTGTTGAACTTTCTGCCTTTTCTGTTTAATTTCTTTACCTTTTTGATCAGTAGTGCAAGTTCCTCGTCATCCAGTTCTTCCTCAGAATCTGTATCATCAGAATCAGTATTAGACTTAAGAGCAAGGGATTTTTTACCTCTGGATTCCACTTCTTCGTTCATTTGTTCTACCTCATAGGACTGTAGGGTACCAACGAGCTCATCAACAGTTAGAGGTGAAATTCGCAGAGTTTTTCTGATAGATGTCTTCACATTGTTCCATTCTTTTGACAGTCCTCTCAGAAGTTTGTTGACCTTCATTGGTCCAGGAACAGGCTGTCCTTGATATGCTAATCCGTTTACAATTTCTGTAAAACGACTGAACATATCTCCTATGGATTCTCCATGCTTCATCTTAAAAGATTCGTATTGACCAAGTAATATGTTTACTTTGGTCTCCTTGACTCGATCAGTTCCTTCATATGTCACATGTAATATGTCCCATACTTCCTTTGCTGTATCACAAGAAGATATACGATTATATTCATTAGGTGATAAAGCACAATATAGAGAGTAAATAACCTTTGCATTAATAGTTTGTCTCTTTGTTATCTCTTCTGGAGAGAGAGTGGCTGATAGTTCTGGTTCTTTTCCATCGGTACTCTTTGACGTCTTTCTGGTGTTATTAGTGGGCTCAATTCCCCTATTAACCACATCCCATTCCAGTGGATCTTTCGACCTGAGAAAAGCTTTCATTTTATTCTTCCAGATATTGTAATCCTTGCCGTCGAAGTATGGTGGACAAGTGTTGCTTTGCCCCTCAATTAAACCTGGTGCAAGAATACTAGCCATAGAGGATCTTTAACTCAGAAGTAATAAACACTTCAAGATCTCGAGCACGAGGCTCTGATACCAATTGTTGGAACTAGTATTAACACCTAGAGGGGGGGGTGAATAGGTGTATAGGAATTTTACGCGCAAGCAACAACAAACTTTTGCAATCTATAAACTGAAATTAAATAGAGAGAGTAGAGAAGATAATAAACTCAGTTTATAGTGGTTCGGCTTTAGACAAGCCTATGTCCACTCTCTGGTCGACCAACCAATCGGCTGTATTTCACTATATGATCAACGGTGATTACACACTCTCGAGTGTTATTACTTGGTGATGATCTGTCTCACTAAGTCACTCTCTTTCTGTAAAGCACCTAGATCACTCAAATATGCACTATGAACAACAATTGAAGAATTGAATCAGCTTTGGAATAATGTTCATCCGCCTTACTCTCCTAGGTCTCATCCTATCCTTATATACTCTCCAAGCCACACTCGACCGTTGGCTCTTTCCTTGAGAGTTTCGTCTTCCCTTTCCTGGACAGACTTTATAAGGTAAGTCTTTTTGACCGTTGGAGGTAGATTGAATTCTCTTAGATTCTGTTCGCCCATACAATCAGAATCCGGGCTTCCATAAGTACTCTATTCTTCATTGAAAGTTGCTCATTAATTGATCCTATCAATCAGATTAGTATAACAAAATCAATATTAAAAAGATAAGTGAAATACTCTACCGTTGGTGATCTTATCGTGTAGGTCCTTCTTAAGTCTGATGGTATTAAGTTTTGATCAGCCTAGATTTTCAGTCTGGTTCGTTCAGACTTAAAATCTCAGTCTGGTTCATTCAGACTTAAAATCTCAGTCTGAATGAGTCTTTCCGTCTGGTACAGTCAGACTCTTAGACATCTCATGCTTTATCTTCTGCAACCAGCAGACTTTAAAGCCTATGTCATTCTGTGTCCTTTTCTTTCAAGAGATTGATATAAATATCATTCATAAACTGTTTTGTTAGCATCAAAACTAGGAGTTTTCTCAACACCTCCTCCTCTTCGATTTTCGCGAGTTGCCTCATACCCCTTGCCAAAATTTACAGAGTTCTAACAAGGGCGAGACTTAAAAGACAGGATTCTAAATCGAACGAGAGCAGGCTAGATTGCATCGTACATGTCCGGGAGCAGAGTTTCTTCGCTTCTGCGTTATCTGTCAACAAGAGTTCGGACAGAAGTCGAAGTCAAAGTGAGGATGGCCACTGGAGCCTGACCTCCATCATCCGTGGGTCGATCCTCTCAGCTTTGTTCACTTATAGAATAAGAAACGTTCGGTAAGAAGAGCTGATCTGGAGGGTTCGGTGAAGGAAGATCGACTGTAACTTCTCAAAAGGTGAAGAGAATGAGGGCGGGCAAAGACAACACAGGATGGTTGAGGGCGGCTTCCTGGAAAATGAAGGAAGTAGCTAAAGATCAAACCTTGATGGTACCACTGTCGGCGGGAGAGACAGAGGGGAGACTCAACAATGGAGACTGGAAAGTAGGGAGAAAATATTGGGTAGACTTGTGATTGAAACATAGGCAAATTACTAATCCATTTAGTAAGTGACACGTGTCCCCGCCCTTATTTCTGATTTTTCACAAAATTTCCTCACTTGTCTTCTTCCCTCTCTCTTCCTCCGTCTGTCTCTCTCTACTCCATCCCTTCCGTCTTAAACAGAGGTCGAGATCTTGGTTGTTTATGGAAATCGGTCCTTCCTTCATCGAGATCTCGGCCTTAGTCGATCGGCCGGCCATGGAGGCCGAGATCTTGATGCTGGGGAGGAAGGCGGTGGTGTCTCGAGGTTGAACTTCTTGCTAAGGCGCTTGCCGGGCATGGCGTCGATGAGGCCTAGCTCGTTGACGAGGTCCTAGGTGAAGATGGTCTGGGCAATGGGCATGCCAATGTTGCCGGCCCTTACGACGGTGATCTTGTGTGACACTTGGAGGGTGACAGCGGAGCCTATGATTTCACCACCCCAAATCCGTCGTGATTTCACCATGGGCTCCGCCATCGACCAGGAAGGGGGCGACCGCCACCCACGGCTGGTCGCCCAAGACTCTCTCCGGGGGCAAAGCGCGAGTCGGGAGAGAGAGAAGCGACTGTCGTTGCTGCGTTTGGGGAGGGAGAGAAGACCGTGAAGAGAGAGGGGAGAGAGATTCAGCAATTTTTGAAAGTTTTGTGAAAAAATCAGAAATATGAGCCCACGGGACATGTGTCTAAATGGACTAGTATTTTGCTTAAGTATCAATCACAGGTCTACCCAATATTTTCTGAGTAGTGGGGGCAATTTAAGGTCTATTGTCGGTAGAGAAAATATTAGTACAAGTCAATAATCGATATCGACACGTGTCATCTGGAGGTCTCATATAGCAAAAATATTCAAATTTTCTTTTTCCTTTTATTTTTCTTCAACATTTAGCCCGAGAGGAGCGAGGCCACCGACCCTCATTTGGCTAATCGCTAGTTATTCTAAGACCGATGGCTGACTAAAGGTTGAAGAAAAAAAAAGAATAAAGAATAAAATATTAAAAAATTAAAAGAATTCTTGGCCAAAAAATTTAAGGATTGTATTAAGGTAAGTGTGTTTCGGAAATAAAAATTTTGGATAAATATCAAACAATCCAAACCCATCTTTAATATCATGTCTCTGACGTGGCAAAACCGATGGCCTGGTCCATGCCGACGTGGAAATTTGTAAATCCGAAACTGATCGGAGAAATTAAGGGAAGGGAAGAAGGAAAGGAAAAATCGGCGGATGCAGAAGAAGCTGCCATTTCCTTCCACAGCCTTCTCCCTCTTGCCCCCTTCCCCAAGCATCATCACCGAGTCGCCGCCACGCCCCCCTCTCCTTCTTGACTACCCAGTTCAGAACCCTCCCGCGTTCCTTCCATGGCCACGAGGAGAACCACCTCCAAGCTCACCGAGACCGCCTTATCTGCCATAAACGCGGCCTCGGCGCCTCCCAAGCGCTCCTCCGCCGCCGGAGCCGCCGCCTGTGCCCTCTCCCGCTCTCGCTCGCTCTCCGGCTCCTCTTCCGGTTCCGGAAACTCCGTCCACCATTGACCGGTCCACCGCTTCGCGAAGCTAATGTTCTCGCTTCGGTATCCGCCGGGGCCGTCGAGCTCCGCGGCGTCATCGGCTTCGGTTCGCGGGGCTTCGGCCCGTCGTCTCAGGCCTACTCAACCGCCGCGAGCGCGTCTCAGGTTGGAATTCGATCGATATTCATGATGTGATTGTGGGTGTTTTGTAATTTCATCGAAAGATGTGATTTTGAAGTGTTTTTGGTCGCTCAGCGTCAGCTTGATGCTAGGAGCCTAGGACATTTCCATTTTATTTGAGGTTTTTATGTTAGAGTTGGGAAGTCCTCGTTTGTGAAAATTGAGTTTAGAGCAATTTGTCTGGAGTCTTCTCCTGGTGCTGCCGAAGCTTTTGGACTTAAGTTTGGTGCTTTTTGTGCTATGTTATGACTACTGTCACCTCTTGGAACGATTTTTCGATGTTCTGCAGTTAAAGAATAGAGGTGTATGGGGCGATCAATGTAAACATTATACGGTTAATGAAATGAACTTTTCTCTGATAACCAAAGTGCATTACATTTAGCTATGTTCTCAGTGAATGTTACATTCAATATATCTTTTGATGGTTCTTTATAATATACGTTGGAGAATTATAAGCTGCAAATTTACCGAAATTCTGCATTCAACTTCCCCATCTTCTGTGAGCATTTGCTTATGAAGGCCCTCCTAACACTTGTGTAGTTATTACATTTTCTTAGCAGTGGAGGTGACGGTTCCTTGATTTTACAAGTTAACACAGTTCATTGAGTTAAAACTAAGTGTTTGATTTTCAACATCCAAAGTATAAAGCTGGTTATTTAATTTTTTTGTGTTTTGGTGATGAATCTGTACTGGGCATGTTTTCTTTTGATTTCCTCCAAAGTCCAAGATATGATGGACTGGACTGGAGTTTAGTGTGATAAACGTTAGAAGGTTACTTACAAGCATCTCATATTGAAGAATTCTGTCCTAATCCTGTTAAATTTACTGGATCTTTGTGTTTGATATAGCAGGATTGACCTGGCAACTTTTTCCTCGTCATCCTTAAGTGAGAATTTCTGGAAGAGAAGTCGACCTATTTCATTTTTTATGTTTCTTTTCTAATTAATGTACTTGAAATCCTGCTTTGTTTGACTCAGAAAAATCCATCAGAGTTCACTGAGATGGCCTGGGAGGGCATTGTTGGCACTGTTGATGCAGCTCGAGTTTGCAAGCAACAAGTGGTGGAAACCGAGCATCTAATGAAAGCTCTTTTGGAGCGAAAGGATGGTTTAGCCAGGAGAATTCTCACTAAAGTTGGTCTTGACAACATGTCAGTTGCTGCAGGTGGTGGACAATTTCATATCCCAACAACCAAGGGCATGTATTCAATTATATGTTTGTTTTTCAATTCAATTTTGTCCTTCTCCAAAGGTTATTTGGGGTTTGGTAACAATTCGTGATCTTGCACCAGGCTGTGGGCAATACTAGTGGCCCTATAATGAACTCACATCTTGCCTCCTTTTCGGACAATGCTCAGAAGTATAAGAAAGAAATGGGAGATGATTTTGTTTCTGTGGAGCATCTTTTACTAGCATTGCATTCTGATAAGAGGTTTAGGCAGCAATTATTTCAAAATCTCCAGCTCAATGAGAAGGATTTTAGGGAGGCCATTCAAGCTGTTCGTGGAAATCAAAGAGTAACAGATCAAAGTACATCCTATTGTTATTCGAATTCTGCTACGATTTTTTTCTGAATCACATGATACTATGGAAGGCATCGGTCCTTATAAAACACTGCTCCACATGTTTTCTCAGAGGTTCCTGTATTTTAGGACTTAGGCAGGCTAACTATATTAATGACGAAGGCTAGCCATTGTTTTCACAAAACTTCATTAATCAATGAATTCTACAGAGCCACCACTAGCTGTTGAACTAAGTGCATCTGGGTTGTTGTTTGGATGGGTTTCTGCTTTCTGGATGGACTTCACTTGTTTACTCTGTCAATTAGAAGTCCATAGGTACAGTGAGAGTTTGCTTTTTGGTTGTAAGATGAGAGAGCAGTGCCGCTGGCAGCTCCTGTAGAACAATTCTGCATCCTGCAAAGAACCATCTGATTTGAGGGAATAATCATATTGAAACTTTTGATAATAGTTAACTATTACTAAAAGATATGTATCCAGAATCTCAAAGTGGTCAGGATATCTTCTCAGGGACATTGCCATGCTTAACTGAAGCTTCTAAAACTTTATCTCAAATATTACACTGTATTTATGAGCTTTATCTTGGACCTTCATGATGTTTCTCAGCTGGCTAAGTATTCCTTCTAATATGCATGTTGTAGCACATGATTTGTTATTGTCCTGCCAAAGCATGAACACCTTCTTTTTTGATTCCTGGTCTATTTCCTTTGCTTCTTTGACTACTAATGCATTAGTCATAGCATTTTCTTTGGTCTTGTACAAACAGACCCGAAAGGAAAATATGAAGCTCTCGAGAAATATGGCAATGACTTGACAGAAATGGCTCGGCAGGGCAAGCTTGATCCTGTTATCAGTCATGACAATGAGATCCAGTGTTGCATTCAAATATTATGTAGGAGAACTAAGAATAATCCAGTAATTATTGTTGAGCCAGGTGTGGGGAAAACTGCAATTGCTGAAGGGTAGGTTTCTCAGTTCAATCTTATTTTCTTAAGCTTAGTATATTAGTCCCTGATGTGTCATTAGACTTGTTCTTCTCTTTTGCTTATATTGTTTGTGTGTGCTGCCGGCATGTATAATGAAGGATCATTCATGGAGCTCCCAGCGTAACATTGCTGTTAATTAGTGTCATATGAATAGTTCAATTTTTTAACCTTCTCTCAACTTTAGTTCTGTCTGAGGTATATTATTAGGATCAAATTACTTGTGCAAATCATTTTTCTGATGGACCAAAAACTGGCTTCCTTTCTTTTATAATGATGTCATAATTTAGGACACTTTGTTCATGAAGATCTAATTGACCTTCAAGCTAATAAGGTATAGCAGCATTGCGGTTATTCTCAAGTGAAACATTTATTGGATTCTGCAAATCTAGAGCTAAACTAGTTCAAAAGAGTTCTGGTTTAACTCAGTCAGTGTGGTGGTTCCAATTTTTTAGCTATCATGTAACTTTTGCTTTGCAGTAGCGAGTATTCCGAGGGTAGCCATTGTTCGACTATGTACATGTTACTGTCACTCTGGAAGTGAGCATGTCTAGTGACATGGTTCCTTGTGTGAATGTTGCAACTTTATGGATTGTATGGTAATTTCTTCGGCATAATTCTCACTCTTAACAGGTTGGCTCAACATATAGTCCGTGGGGATGTACCGGAGCCACTGTTGAACAGAAAGGTTATAATTGTTGGCTGTCTGATCAAGATAAGTTGGTTAGATCATAATGTGATTTTTTCAGAGAGCTTTCTGCTAAAAGGATGTCTGCTTGATCTTGACCTATGAAGTTGATTTCCTTGGATATGGGAGCACTAGGTGTGGGTGCTAAGTTCTGTGGAGATTTTGAGGAATGACTGAAAGCTGTCTTGAGGGAAGTAACAACTTCAAATGGGCAGATTATATTGTATGAGATCTGTAGTAGGTGCAGGTGTGTATCCTTCTTGCTTTTTTTTTTTTTCTGGTTCCATCTTTATCTGTGTTATCAGGGACCATGTAAAACAATTTTTCGACATGCATGAAGGCCATTTATCATGTTATTAAACTTTGTAATCATGCAAATTCTAATATAATCTATATCTATTCATGTTTTCATTTTGCTTTTGTTTTCCATGTGATGGTTTTATTCAGATTCCTATGTGCTGCTTTTCTTTTCTTTACTCCCACATGCCAAATGCAAATTGTGTATTGAAAAGTACTGCTTGTGTTGTGCATGTAGGAGCGACAAGTGGCACAATGGATGGAGGGAACTTGTTGAAACCAATTTGGGTCGCAGTGAGCTACGTTGCATAGGTGCAACAACACTGAACGAGTATAGGAAGTACATTGCGAAGGATGCTGCTCTAGAGCATAGGTTTCAACAAGTGTTTTGTGCAGCCATCTGTTGAGGACACAATTTCCATTCTTTGCAGATTGCATGAGCAGTATGAACTGCACCATGGCATTAAAATATCAGACAGTGCCCTTGTTTCAGCTGCTGTCCTTTCAGATCATTACATTGCTGAATGCTTTCTGCCTGACAAAGGCAATCTATGAATTTTATCAGTGTTGGATTGTATTTCTGTGCTTATGACTCTTGCTATTTTCCATCATAAGAGCAACTAATTGACTCCCCTCAATTGATAATGACATATTTTAGTAAAATTTTTCTAATGATAATCAATGTTCCTGTCATTGAGAATGACGCATTAAATCCCACTGATAATGCGCCAAGACCATGCAACTGCACAATATTTTTTTTCTTTTGCTGGGGCACCTAACCATTATAAAAAAGAAAAAAAATTGAATTGCGATGTGAAATATAAAGCTGCTAGCAGTATGGGATTTTCTGTCAGCTATTATTTTTATTTATTTCCAATTTTCTTCTTCTTCTTCTTCGGCTTAATATTTTCTCTACATTATTTTCTTCATTATCTAGATACTCTCTTAGGAGTACCATGTTGTTATGCCACTGTTTTGGATAATTCCGTCTGGTATACTTTGACAAATATGACCATCGTGATAGAAAAATCTAAATGTATAAAGAGAAGATGTTATAATTTCCAACTTCTTGTCTTAAATGCTTCTCTACTTTGCCTTAATAAACACACATCTTTCCTGCTCCTTCTGTTGTCTAATTGTATTTTGTTATGTTGTTTTTCCTTCAGCGATTGATCTAGTTGATGAAGCACAGCAAAGCTGAAAATGAAGATTACATCCAGGCCTACTGAATTGGATGAGATAGACAGAGCTGTGCTAAAGTTAGAGATGGAGAAATTATCTCTGAAAAATGACACAGATAAAGCATCTAAAGAAAGGTTGCATAAGTTGGAAAATGACTTAAATTTGCTTAAACAGAAGCAAAAAGAGCTGACAGAGGAGTGGGAAATTGAAAATGCTCTTATGACTCGGATTCAGTCAATTAAAGAGGAGGTAAATCTTCTACCTCTATATAATTCTCTTTCATGATTCTTCCTTTTGCATATTTTACCTCAATTTGACCTTTACCTCCATCTAACAGATTGATAGAGTTAACCTGGAGATGGAAGCTGCCAAGCGTGTACACAACTCAAACCATGCTGCTGAACTCAAATATGGAACGCTTATGTCCCTTCAGCACCAGTTAGAAGAGGCTGAAAAGAATCTTGCAGAATTCAGGAAATCATGAAAATCTTTGCTATGAGAAGAAGTCACTAATCTTGACATTGCTGAAATTGTCAGCAAATGGACTGGCATGCCTTTGTCAAACCTTCAACAATCAGAGAAGGAAAAGCTAGTAATGCTGGAGGAGGTCCTTTACAAGAGGGTGGTTGGTCAAGATATAGCAGTTGAATCAGTAGCTGATGCAATCTGTCATTCGAGGGCTGGATTATCTGATCCAAACCGACCAATAGCAACTTTTATGTTTATGGGCCCTGCTGGTGTTGGCAAAACCAAGCTTGCTAAGGCTTTAGCTGGATTTCTCTTCAAAACAGAAAAGGCTTTTGTTAGAATAGATAATGAGTGAGTACATGGAGAAACATGCAGTTTCACGTTTGGTTGGTGCACCTCCTGGTTATGTGGGATATGAAGAAGGTGGGCAGCTGACTGAGGTGGTTTGCTGAAGACCCTATTCTGTTGTGCTCTTTGATGAGATTGGAAGGCACGTCACATGTTCAACATTTTGTTACAGCTGTTAGATGATGGAAGAATAACTGATTCCCAGGGAAGGACTGTCAGTTTTACAAACTTTGTCATGATAATGGCTTCTAATATTGGTTCTCACTTTATACTTGAAACCCTCCTAAATACAACAGGCAGCAAGGAAGTAATTTATGACATTATGAAAAGACAAGTTGTTGAGTTGGCCAGACAAACATTCCTCCCAGAGTTTATGAATTGAATTGATGAGTACATTGTATTCCAGCCTCTGGACTCCAAGGAAATTGACAAAATTGTCAAGCTCCAGGTAACTAATCTTGAGCTCAATTTATTTTCTTCTTGTAAGTGTTGCACTGTGTAAGAAAGTTTAATCGGGAAAAAGACTCTAGCATCAATGGCCTTTTCTCAGTGGGGGGTAAATTGAAAAGACAACTAGGTTTTGTTTCCTAACCTTTTATCATTACTACTTGGATTAGCTGCTAACAAACAGCAGTGCAATTGCATAGGTGACCCCCGCTTTCCCTCATAAAGCTTCTGTGCATTCTATTACTGTAGTCTAAGTAATTTGATAGTCTCTCACTGTAGTCTTAAGTAATTTGAATTTCTATGGGTTACACGTTGATAACTATTGTTTCGTGAAGCAAAAGTCCAGTATGTTGCAAAAGATGAATCTTTATTTATGGTAATTTTTATGATTTAGTAGTTTATGTTCGTGGGAAAAGGAACTTTATTGCAATGCTTATTTAAATCTCCAAATGATCAATTGGATTAAGCAGTATTCAATTTGTTTTCATGTCAGGATGCCTAGAGCCTTTTAGTTCCTGTGTGTTTGCTAAGGATACACCTTTCCAAGTACACATCCAACACAAATCTTATGTTTTGTGTCAAAATGCTCTTAGCACATCCAAATGATTTTTTATATTCTGCGTGTAAATGCACGTATAAGCACCTAAATGCTGCTTTATGAAGAGCATATAATTGCGAAAGTTCTAAACCTGCAAAAGCACTAGAAAGCTGGCAATAATTCAAGATCTTATGCACATGAATAAGTGGTTTTGCTCTTCATACTAAACTTTCAAAAAAAAAAAAACAAGTAGCACAATCATAAAGAACGCGGTCCTACAAAAAATTTATTACTTGGAGTGAAAGTTCCTTTCTTTTGTTGCAGAGCACTTTTGTAAACACGGACGCTTCAAAGCTCCTTGGTCTCTTGACACCGCTGCAAAAACAAAAGTGAAAGCGTCACCGACCATCCAATGAAGTGTGGGCGTTCACCGATACCCTCGTTCATAGAGGTATGTTGACCTTGTAAATACTATACCAAACACATTAGAACCGGAAACCAATTTCCTTGCAAAATGAAATATCTAAATCCTCGAAACAATCGGGAACAAAATGGAGTTGTACAGAATTTTATTACCTAGAAAGCAAATCCATTTTTCCTGCCTTTGACCACTAACCAAGAGAAGGCTTGAGGAGTCGACCTCTTCCAATTGCCTTGCTCTTAAAACCTCTTCAGTAATGTATTTAACTAGTTCCCCGTACCTGCAACAATGCACAGAGGAAGGATAGTTCATTTTGGTCGGACGGGCAAGAAGTAAAAGGATATCAAAATGGTAATCTAATTATTTTTTTTAATGTCCCAAACAACAATAACCTGAAGATCTTTAACTCAGTACACACAAAAAATGAAAAAATGAAAAAAGTGGGCGCTAAGGGCTTTCGGTCGTACCGCAATGTAATTACGTTGTACCACAGAGTTTCTCTGGATATGATAAACCATAGGGATCTACTTCTCTGAACATAACATGTAAATCGAAACCTAACAAACTTATGGCTCCAACAGTCGGGTATTAGCACCAACTAGTCTACAACTACAGCAAATTCTCATTGGATAGTGGTCGTTTTAAGAAATTAAGATGCTCTAGAATTCAG
>CM026412.1:29940515-30039249 GCA_014858505.1 Corymbia citriodora subsp. variegata | reverse complement strand
CTAGTTATTACATTGGCCTATCCAACAAAACCAACAGTGGCAACACCATGAACCACATTGTTGCAGTAAAATTTGAACCAAAACCATGAATTGTTTGATGCCGATGATAACCAAGTTGGGATTGACATCAATGGGCCGACCTCCCTAAAATCTACACAGTGAGTCCCGAAGGGGTCTTCACAAACTTGAGCTTGATGAGTGGTGAAGCCAGGCAAGTTTGGGTGGATTACAATGGCACGCAAAGTAAATCAAATTCACATTAGCTCCTATCAATGTCAAGAAACCAAATACTCCCCCTTGATCACCACGCATTGATCTTTCGCTGATCATGAAGGAGGCCATGTACATAGGATTCTCATCCTAACCAGCTCGTTCATAATTTCTCATTACATTCTTGGATGGAGATTTTATGTAAATGGACAAGCTCAGAGATTGGTTTTGTCTCAGCTTGCTAGACTACCCCATATGCGAAAGTGAGGAAAAATCCTATCTGCTGACTACCGGAGTGCATTTGATGTTGTCCTGTGATTGCTAATATTAATTGTGGTTGATCTGATAAGATGAAAGAGAAAATTTGCGGGGTTTCTGGAGGACTAGGAGCGTGACTACAATCCTCATAGATTTATGGACAAAGATCTCTGGGTTGCCACAAAAGGATTCCGTGGACTGGAACCTATTGCGTGCCGCTGGATTTGGCAGGGTCTATAGAGGGGAATTACCTAGTTCAAGAACTAAGATTGAAGTGAAGAGGGTTTCTCATCAATTGCGGCAAGGAATGTTATAATACACAAGAGAGTTATGTCAAAAAAGTCCAATATCGGAGAATTGGTATGTGTAGGGCAATTAATATATTCAAGTTGACTCATAATTCATTTGTTTAAACTTTTGAGTGAAAGTGAGTCTAATTGGATATATTGACGAATTCGGATTTGAACTTTTTCTTGGCAATCTTCCTCGGGCAGCCATTGTGTGTTTGCCTTTTTGGTGAATATCTCAAGGGGGGGTCTCGATTCTAGAATAGAGCCCTATGATGCGAGATTGTAGACTCTTGAACTCATAGAGCAAAACTCCCTTCCCTATTCCCCCGGCTAGGCACAAGCTATTAGAATTAGTAGGTTCACGTGAACAAGCATTAGAGGATTTCCTAGCAGAAGAAGAAGTATATACTTAAACAGAAATTGACGTCCAAGAAAGAATATCTGGACATTGTTACTTCCCCCATAAAGCATATACTTAGAAATGGACTAATGTCCAAAAAAGAATATCTGGACATCGTGAGTTCTCCCAATTATGACGATGAAGCGAGTTAAGGTGCCCTAATGGGAGGGTTGCACTGAACTGGCAAAGAGATGAGATTATGGGGCTATAAGGAAAAGCTTGGGGAAAAAAACTTGCTTCTTGTTCTTATATCCAATGCGAATATCATATTGGAATGTTGGAATACTTGAATCAAGGGAGAGGTCTTGAGATTCAACTGGAAATTCAAGTTGAGATAAGTGCAAAAAATATAGCTTGAGCATGAAAATCATAGGCGTACCGAAAGAGTGTCCATAGAAAGAGACCTAGAGCACTCATGGGCATAGGCTTATCGAAAGAGCATCATCATATCTTGCTAAAGGATCTGTTGTTGAGACGGCATATATCCAAACTCCGCCCCTCCAAAAACCGTATCAACTCCTTTACAAAAGTTGGTCATGTTGTCAGGAAGTACCTCTCAAAATTATGAATGGAAAGGAAATCCAAATCTGTAATAAACAGATAATAAAATCCCAAATTGATATCTCTATTAATTGTCACGTATCATCCAACGTATCAATTTAACCTTAAAATTTAACGGAATCTAATGAAGAGTATCAAAGAAAGAGACCAAGGTTGTTGGGTGTTGGAGATTCAGTGAGGTATCTTGATACAGAATGATACCTTAATTAAGGAGAAGCATACCTAATATTGGAACTCAAACATAAGGGGGAGATTAGAGCTCCCATGCAAGGGGAAAATTGTTAGAATGGATTAGAAAAGTGCCATATTAGAGAATTGATATAATATAGAGTAATTAATATAGCCAAATTGGTCCATAATTCTAATCTTAATATTTGAATGAATATGAATCTAACTGAATATATTGATGGGCTCAAATTTGAGCTCCATCTTTGATCTACTCGAGCAAAAATTATTAGATTTTTAGTGTGCACTCCTAATAAGAAATGAGATCATTCATCGTGGAGATCATAAATGCTGGTTGTCTTTGTCATTGGAACATTGTGATGCTTCTCAATCAGTGCCGCATCGAAAGGCTAGTTGTTGTAGGTGCATGAGTACATGCCCAGTGGAAGCATGGATAGGTACTAGTATATAATGAACCAAAGGCCAAACCCAAAGATTTAGAGGGATTAAAGGTGTTGTCTCTATTATCTCTACGAAAGATGAGAGCACGAAGTGACTCAGAGGGATATCAAAGCTACTACTAACATCTTGCTAAATTCAGAACTTAATGGGAAGATAGGGGATTTCGAGACTACACAATCACAACACCATCCATAGGCCAACCAAGTTGTGTCAACTCTGGGACATCTTGCTCACAAGAACACTAGATCCGCGAAGACCACTACGAGCAACTATGTTTTCGCATTCGGTTGCTTGCGGAAGAAGGTGGATCAAGGTTGAGGGTGAGTAGGACATTAATATTGGTGGACTGGGTGTTTTCCTGCTGGGATGAAGGGAACATTATTGAGGCAAGAGATCCAAAATGAGTGATAGAATTTGCCGCAAAATATCCATGAAAATGTCGATACTCTTTTGGGTTTATTATTTTGTTTCCACAGTTCCTTCTTTAATACGCGATCCTTATCGAAACGAGAAAGTAATGCATTACAAGCAAGTAGAAATTTTCACTCCAATGTGACAATGAGAAAGATCCGGATATAAAATTGTCGAATCACATACGTCATAATAGCAGTGGAGACAAAAGTCAACAAAAATCAGGAGTGGTTTTCATTAGATTTGCAGTGGAGATAAAAGTCAAAAAGAATCAGGCGTCGTTTTCATTAGATTTTCCGGAGTGAGTTAGCAAGAATAGGGAGTTGCCCGACCAACCTGTGCATCTCGATCTCGCGACTCCCATCATTGAATTCGTCAAATATTTGCGACAAGGGCAAATCGTGCTCTCCCATGGAACTTGAAAGTTTGTGCCATTGACTTATCCATATAGTTGAAACAATCGAAATACATACTATAGCTTATAACGTACTCTCTAAATTTGCGAATCATATTCTAAATAGCAATATATAAAAAAAAAAAAAAGGTATCTATTTATCAAATAAAAAATCTGTTACTAAATTATGTAGTATTATTGTACCTTATCTTTTGATGTTAAAGACTTATGTTCAGCATGACCTCTTTTTTCTTTTCTTATTTTTGTCAATTGTCAAATAATATGATGTATGCTTTTGTGTTGTCCTCGAAGCCAACTTTGAAAAATGGTATCGAATTTTTTTTCTTGTACCAATCATAGTAGAATTTCTAATATTCACTTTCTTCTGAACTTAGACTGTTTTTTTTTGTCTGCATCGATTCATTTATTCTTCAATTTATTATATTCTGAAAATTTTATGATTCTGGAGAAAAAATGCTTAACTTACTCTAAATAATTTAGGTTCTCATTTGATATTTTCCTTTTTATTTTTTATTTTAGAAATTCATGTACATAATGACCAATTTTTTTTCTTGCTCCAAACAATCGGACGTATGCTTTCTTTTGTTGTCATTAACAACCAACTTTAGCATGTACTTGAATTTAAAATAAAGATAAATAGATTATGTTAAATTTCGATAAGTCTACATCGCATTCTTAGGAAAAAGAAAAGGAGCAATGCTATGGTAATCGGTCCCTTTTATTTTTGAGAATCACGGAAAATTGTGGATCATCAATTTCTCCCGCAAGTCAACGGCAACTGGTTGGATTTGTGGGAGGACTCAACGGGAGGACTCAAAACATGTATTTTATTAAATTTAATTACCTAAGTTGCGTGCAAGTTTAATGTGAAAATCATTGTTAAATGAATGATTGCTTTCATATAATCATGAGTTTATGAGGTAGTAGCTTATGGATATCATAAAAAAGACATGTTAGTGAAAGCTTTTACCATTTGAATTTCTATAAACTTATAAAGAAATAGATAGACATATGAAGTAGATGGGAAGATTGAATGAAAGCCTGGATTATTTTAAAGAGAGGTAAAAAAATATTTTCTCTTGAGCGTCCTATTTATTTATTTTCCTGAAAATGCTATGGTAACGGTCTTCGTTGTTGAGAATGACGGATACTTGTTGGCTACAAATTTCTTTCACAAGTCCATTGCAACCGGCTGCGTTTGCGGATGAGTCGGAATATGTATTTAATGAAGAAATCTCAATTTTGAATTTGACTTTGCTAGACTTTCTTAATTTAGAAGGTATCTTAGTAATATTTTTTTCAAAAATAATAGTTTCACAAATCTTTTAAATCAAGTAATCCTTTGAGTTAAGGGGAAAGTAAAAAAGACTACTTTTGATTTTTGACAAGTCGAAACAAACAATTAGCGGCATTTTGATTTCAAGATAGGTAGATTTCATACCAAAGAATATATGACCTACCTTATCAGACTTAGTTTTCAATTTTTAAAATCAGAAATTGAACTGGTTGACTCTAGAACAAGTGGATTTCAGGATCGACTTGAGGACTAGCCTATTTATTTTTCATTTTTCATTTTTATTTACTGCAAAGACATGAAAATTAATAACATTGATGATTTTCACATATCATGTTGACTTTAATGAGAAATGAGAAATTGTTTATGAGACTTAACTGAAAATTTGGTTTTAATTTACAGGACTATTTCATGAGTAAAGTCGATCGATTCACGATATAAAATTGAAAACATGAAGGCCAGTTTCCAAATTTTTACTTAGAAATTGAACCGACCTCGTGTGAATCCACCTTCTAGTTCAACTACCAGGTCAAACTGGCCCAATTGGTTACTATTATAAACAACCTTATTTTAAATTAATTGATTAGTTAACTAATACAATTTAAACTACAAATTGCATAACCAAATAAAAAAAATCCATAGTAAGCACTTCATACCCAATCACTATATATTCCACTTTCTGAACAAGCAGCTTCTTGTTGCTAAGAGATCATGTGCATCATGTATTGTATTTTTTTTTTATCTATCTTCCACTGTTGAATTAGGGTAGTTGGAGTGCATGAAAAGTCAATAGATTAGGTAGAAATAAGATTTATTAAAGCTAACATAGCCTGTCAATAAACAGGCTTATTATCCTCAAGAGCCAATGAATATAATATCCTGAAAAATTCAAGCTCTATTTAATGTTTCCCATCTCTTTCAGGATGCACATCAAGCACGTTGAAAAGTAAGAAATAAGGCAACATAACAGTGAATGAGTTATATTTAAATACATATGGCTTTGCATATATTATTAAAATATTTATTATGATAATTTTCATTTATTTGATTATAACTCTATTTCATTTAGCGTGTAATAATAGCAGTCAAGTTAAAAAAAAATAAAAATTGCAAGACAGTGCATTTGAAATAAGATTTGTCAACTCGGTTTGATGAGAGTAGAGAGTGATAACCAGGGTTAGAGGGTCTAGATAAAGAGCGACTTTTGACAAGCTTCTAGGATGATAAATGGGGTAAGAATGAACTAAATTGTGCATCAAACATGAGTAGAACGATTTGCTTCTAGTAGTTTTGACTATTTGATTGCCTCAAATTAACGAATTGGGGATAAATTTAAAATATTATTCAAAAACTAACCCTAGATATAAGAATTGGGGCAAAATTAAATTTGTTGCCTGTGTATTGAATGACTCAATTTAGTTTCCTTTACCATGCTTGTGTCACGGCTCAAGGACTTGCACGATCCAAGAGGGTTCTTGAGTGATGTCGTGACCGAACCTTGGTACAAGCGACCCTCAACCATGGTCTCCGTATTCTAGGGTTTTCTTGAGTCTTCTAGATTATTCCTAGGGGCGGGCGATACGGTCATTGTACGTCAAGGCAATCAATGTAAGTAGGTAGTAGTTGAGGGGCTACTCCTATGTATTCAATACAGGTAGGAAGTAGTTGGGGGCTACTTCAATGTAATTGATATGGGTAGATGGTAGTTGGGGAGATCTAATCTCCACCGTTAGATCGAGGATGGATCTACGGATACGGTGTGTCCGTACTTGTATAAATAGGGGCTCCTCCCCCTCATTATAAGCATCTCATTCTACACAAGAAATAGAAAATCAAAGCTTCTCTCTCTAAAGTTTCTCTCTCTAGAATTGTGTGAGTTTGAGTAGAAAGGCTGCTTGGGAGAAATCCTAAGGTTGCACGGGTGCAAGAAGAACAAGGAATCGATCGGCCCGTGACAAGTGATATCAAAGCGAAGTTCATTCCTAGGCGCAATGGCTGAATCCCATCCTGAAGTGTTGATCGTGTTGGCAGCGGATCAAGAGGAGCGTGGAAGAGCTACCGCTAAAGGCACCAAGGTAAGAAAGAACCATGCTGGTTCCGGTTCGAGGGATGCTCTAGGGGATCTGGATCATCGGGTGATAAAGGTGGAGATATTCGCCTCCGAGATCTAAGGATCGGTCGACGACCTGACCCAAACCGTCAAAGGAGTTGAAGCTGGTAAGGAGGAGCTTGAGGCCGAAGTGCTAGAGCTCAAGTCCAGCATGGGAGAGCTCCGAGGCGAGTTGCTGGGGACCCTGAGGCGAGAACTGGAACAACGGGAGGAAACCTTGGAGGCCATGATGGTGGCTATGCGTGCTGAGGTTGAGGAACTCAAAGGGAAGCTCGCGGAATCAGAAGCGGCACGCGTGAACGGAGTGGTCACGGTGCATGCTAGTCCACGAATGGACGCACCCAAGCCGGACAAGTTCAGGGGCTCGCGGGTGGCCAAGGATGTGGACAACTTCCTATGGTACATGGAACGGTACTTCCAAGCTATGGGAATCAACAACGACCTTACTCAGGTAAACACTGCATCTATGTATTTAGTTGATAATGCATTATTGTGGTGGCGTCGTCGGTCGGATGGGAGGAGTGGCGATCCCATCGCGACATGGGAAGGATTCATCGAAGAATTTCAACGGATGTATTACCCTTCGTACGTGGAGGAGGATACTCGGAATGAGCTGAAACGGCTCGAGCAAAAGGATGCGGTGCGTGATTACATCAAGCGGTTTTCGGAGTTGCTACTCCAAATCCTTTCGATGAGCGACACGGAGGCGTATCATCAGTTCATGGGTGGTCTCAAACCATGGACCAAGCAGGAGCTCAAGCGGTGCAGCGTGGGAGATCTCACGGCGGCCATTACGGTGGCCGAATCACTTGTGGAGTACAAAACACCTTCGGCACTCAAGCCGGAACCTCGACCAAGGGACAGGGCCTTTGATGGGGGAGATCGAGGGAGATTTCATCGTCCGTATGGAGGTAGACCCCAACCGGCCCTCCTAGATTTCATGCGGAGTCAAGCAATGGAGGACAAAGAAAGGTACGCACATATAAGTGCTTTTTCTGTGACGGTTCACATATGGCGCGTGATTGTCCAAACAAGGCCAAGCTGGTGGCCCTTTGTAAGGAAGACGAGCCAAAGGAAGAATCGCGGCTGGGTTCGCTGCGTATCCTTAGTTCCCTTAAGACGAAGAAAGCTAAGGAGTCTAAGGGGATGATGTTCATGGATATAAAGATCGGCGACACCACGATGAGTGCACTCGTGGATACCGGAGCATCCGATCTTTTTATTTCACAAGAGGTCGCGAAGAAACTCAACCTTCCGGTCGAGAAAAGAGCTGGCTGGCTCAAGACGGTGAACTCCAAGGAGGTCCCGACTAGCGGATTGGCTAGGGACGTGGAGCTTCACCTCGGACCATGGTCAAGTAGAGAAACTATCGAGGTAATTCCCCTAAACGACTATGATTTTGTTCTAGGTCTAGGATTTTTCTATAGGATCAATGCGGGTGTGCTACCATTCACGGATTGTATTTGCATTCTGGATAAGCGGTGCCAATGCATGATTCCAATCCATCGCGCATCGGGTCGCGATCGGAAGATGCTATCGGCCATGCAACTCTCAAGGGGAGTTCGGAAGGGTGAGTTGACCTTCCTGGCCAAGGTAAAAGTTGATGAAGACGCAGGCAAGGTGGAGGAGATTCCCACTGAAGTAACCCGAGTTCTCAACGCATTTGCGGATGTGATGCCATCCGAGCTTCCTAAAAAGCTCCCACCTAGAAGAGAGGTGGATCATCAGATCGAGCTAGTGCCTGACGCTCGACCACCGGCCATGGCGCCCTATCGCATGGCACCTCCAGAATTGGAGGAATTGAGGAGACAACTCAAGGAGCTACTCGATGCGGGTTATATTCGGCCGTCCAAGTCTCCATTCGGTGCGCCGGTCCTTTTCCAAAAGAAGCACGATGGGTCACTCCGGATGTGCATTGATTACCGGGCATTGAACAAACTTACCGTGAAGAACAAGTACCCGATGCCTCTTATTGCGGATCTATTCGATCAACTTGGAGAAGCCCGATGGTTCACCAAGTTGGATCTCCGATCGGGTTACTACCAAGTTCGGATCGCTGAAGGGGACGAGTCGAAGACCGCATGTGTGACGCGATACGGATTGTACGAGTTCCTCGTCATGCCATTCGGTCTCACCAACGCTCCGGCTACTTTCTGCACGATGATGAATAAGGTACTACATCCGTTCCTTGATCGGTTCGTAGTAGTTTATTTAGACGATATTGTGATAGGACGTTGGAGGAGCACATTGAGCACGTAAGACAGGTCTTCCAAGTCTTGCGGGAGAATGAATTGTCCGTAAAGCGGGAGAAATGTGCCTTCGCCCAAAAGAAAGTTCCTTTCTTGGGACATATTGTCGGGGGCGGTCGTGTTCGGATGGACGGAGCGAAAATTTGAGCGATAGTCGAATGGAAGCCGCCGACCAAGGTGACGGAGTTGAGGTCATTCCTTGGCCTCACCAACTACTACCGGCGTTTCATTCGAAGTTACTCGAGCATCATAGTGCCACTCATGGACATGCTAAAGAAGGACAAGCCGTGGGAGTGGACCACACGATGCCAATAGGCGTTCGATCGGTTGAAGCAAACTATGACCGAGGAGCCGGTGCTGGTGTTGCCCGATCACGCAAGACACTACGAGGTAGAAACTGACGCTTCCGACTTTGCTATAGGTGGTGTTCTTATGCAGGATGGTCATCCGGTTGCGTTCGAGTCCCGAAAACTGAACGATGCCGAATGACGGTATACCGTCCAAGAGAAGGAGATGACCGCGGTGGTCCATTGCCTTCGGACATGGAGGCATTACATTTTGGGAGCCAAGTTCGTCGTAAGGACGGACAACGTGGCCACAAGCTACTTCCAGACACAAAAGAAGTTGAGTCCGAAGCAAGCTCGATGGCAGGATTTCTTGGCAGAATTCGACTACGTGCTAGAATACAAGCCCGGGAAGTCCAACTCCATGGCGGACGCATTGAGTCGAAAGGCGGAGCTGGCCAACATTGTAAGTCGACCGGATTGCCCATGGATCAACCGTATCAAAGAAGGGATCAAGCATGATCAAAAGGCTAAAGGACTTCTACGGTACGCGCGAGAGGGCAAGACCCGCCAATTCTAGTGTGAAGACGAGCTTCTCTACACCAAGGGACGACGACTGTACGTGCCACTCCATGGGAAGCTGAGGAAGGAAGTATTGCGAGAGTGCCACGATTCGAAGTGGGCGGGTCATCCAGGGATCCACCGTACATTGGCGCTCGTCGAGGGACAGTTCTACTGGCCTCAAATGCGAGACGACGTCGAGGCCTATGTGAAGACTTGTCTTGTATGCCAACAAGACAAGCTCGAGCAACGAACGTCGCCGGGACTTCTGGAGCCTCTTCCCATCCCCACTCGTCCATGGGAAAGTGTCTCCATGGACTTCATCGTCAACCTACCGAAATCCGAAGGGTGTCGGACGCTTATGGTGGTGGTTGACAGGTTCTCCAAGTACGCGACATTTGTACCTGCAACAAAGGATTGCCCGGCCGAGGAGGCGGCCAAACTTTTCCTAAGGTATGTGGTCAAATACTGGGGAGTACCACGAACGATCGTGAGCGATCGTGACCCTCGATTCACGGGGCAATTCTGGACGGAGCTCTTCAAGCTACTAGGGTCGGAGCTGAACTTCTCCACAAGTTTGCATCCACAAACTGACGGTCAGACGGAACGGACCAATGCACTCCTGGAGATATACCTTCGGCACTACGTGAGGACGACGCAAGTGGACTGGGCAAAGTTGATTGATGTCGCCCAGTTCTCTTATAACTTGCAACGGAGCGAGTCGACCGGCCAGAGTCCGTTCGAGATCGCAACGGGACAACAACCGCAAACTCCGAGTGCGGTTGCATCGGGCTACAAGGGGAGTAGTCCTCCGGCCTTCAAGTTCGCAAAAGATTGGCACAAACAAGCGGACTTGGTAAGGGCATGCCTACACAAGGCATCAAAGCGCATGAAGAAATGGGTGGACCGAAAGCGTCGGCACATGGAGTTCCAAATCGGGGACCAAGTGTTAGCCAAACTACACATGGTCCTTCGATACAAAGACATATACAAGGGGTTGATCCAACGTTACGAGGGGCCGTTCCGTGTGCTTCAACAGGTTTGAAAGGTCGCATACAAGCTGGAGTTACCGCCTAAGCTAAAGGTACATCCGGTTTTCCACGTAAGTATGCTTAAACCTTTCCATACAAACAAGGAAGATCCAAACCAAGGGGAGTCGCAACGGGCACCTATGGGAGCTAAGACTGCATATGATCGAAAGGTCGACCACATCATGGCCGACCGAGTTATACGGAAGCGATACTGTGCGCCGAAGCGGGAATACATGATTCGATGGAAGGGTCTTCCGGAGAGTGAAGCAAGATGGGAACCCACGGACGCTCTTTGGCAATTCAAGAAACAAATTGAAGCATTCCATGCCGAAGACGCGACAAGGGTGTCGCCCGATTAGGTGGGGGAGAATGTCACAGCTCAAGGACTTGCACGATCCAAGAGGGTTCTTGAGCGATGCCGTGACCAAACCTTGGTACAAGCAACCCTCAACCGTGGTCTCCGTATTCTAGGATTTTCTTGAGTCTTCTAGATTATTCCTGGGGGCCGGCGATACGGTCATTGTACGCCAAGGCAATCAATGTAAGTAGGTAGTAGTTGAGGGGCTACTCCTATGTATTCAATACGGGTAGGAAGTAGTTGGGGGCTACTTCAATGTAATTAATATAGGTAGATAGCAGTTGGGGAGATCTAATCTCCACCGTTAGATCGAGGATGGATCTACGGATACGGTGTGTCCGTACTTGTATAAATAGGGGCTCCTCCCCCTCATTGTAAGCATCTCATTCTATATAAGAAATAGAAAACCAGAGCTTCTCTCTCTAAAGTTTCTCCCTCTAGAGTTGTGTGAGTTTGAGTGGAAAGACTGCTTAGGAGAAATCCTAAGGCCGCACGGGTGCAAGAAGAACGAGGAATCGATCGGCCCGTGACACTTGCCTACTATCAAAAGCTGTTGAGGTAGAAATTTGGAAGCTAAAGAAATTAATACATCCGGGGAACAATTTGGAATAAGTAAATTTTTTAAGTTCTTTTCTCCAATAACTAATGAAATTGTACATGCGCGTGTTAAAGGAAAGAAGAAAACAAGTCAAATTTCCGTGCAGAGAGTGATAAAAATGAAAATTAATTTGGGAAAGGAAGTTAAATTTAGAGAGATGACAAATTCGAAGTCAATTTTGAGAAATAAGATATTTTATCTATTTTGCAATAGCATATAAACATAACACATCTTAACAATCCACGTTGCATTTTTTGTATTTCTTAGTGATAATTTAAGATTGCAATCAATCATAGAGATGTAAAAAATAATACATTTATGACATAGAGAACTCAAACTACTTACTAAAAGAAACTTTAAAGCTGCAGACTTTGGTTTTTTTGTTATGTAGGATAAGGGCGGGGAGGACAACGATAATTAACCTTCTCAGCATGACCATAATGGCTCCACCCTACTACACCAGATTTTGTAAGTTATCTGGTAAACTTAGAGGTGTCAAAATGGGTTCATGACCCATTTTCCAACTCATATTTTTATGACTGGATTGTATATGTGTTGTAAATATTTAGAGGGCTGGGTGAAAATGGTTTCAAAAGGTTGATGTCAAATTTAATACGTTTGAAAATGGGCTTGGTTAAAAAATCTAAATCGATTCAATTCAGTCATAGCTTCTCTATCCTTTCTGCATGAACAAAGACGCACCACCACCGATCTTGGCCTTCGCAAGCAGCCACAACACTTGTTGTCACACCGCAGTTGCCCACCTTCATCATCCAACTCCATCACGTGTCTCTTCCCCTCACTAAGGTCTGATCTAAATAAGCCATCTCCGTCTTTCTTGTCTTTCATCTCCTTCCTCATCTCGGTCTTCATTGCCTCCCTCTTGCCTCAACTGTGGATCCACCTTGCCTCCTACTTCAATGTCGTGCCTCGCCACCTCGATTTGAGACCGACCAAAGTGCTTGACCAAGTAACAAGCTCGATTTTATGGTAGCTAAAAACTCGACAGTTTCAAATAGTTATTAAAGTTCGATAGAGGGTGATTAATTACCAATTAAATTATTAAATTTGACTTCAAATCAAAAGGCAAATAAATTCTAATATGCTTTGAAGTCTCAAGACTTTGCCACATCAAATTACTAATGATGCACAAGCAATGGACTGGAAATACCAAGGAAATTGTATGAAACTTTATTAAATCAGAACAAATAGCTCACATTCTTGAAGCTATGCTTACTCGATAACTGAAACTAAACATTGGGTTTTAATGGAGATGACTAGAGTGCATGAGAAGATAAACAAAAAACTTCGGAAATATCACTAGAATGCTTTTATTAAAAAAACGAATATTGGAATAAAAAAATCTAGTTTAATTCAAAATTCAAATTCACACTTAGGCGATCTAATTTGATCTGCTACGTATTACTTTCTCATCTTCATATCTTCAGTGTGAGAAGTTTCCATCTTCAAAGATGACTGGTCTATTGTTGATTGTTATTTTTTATGATGTGCTGCTATGATTTCATCATCGTCTATCAGCGATCTTCTTATGTTTTTAAATGGACCATTCCTTTATGCTTTTGATCTTCATCCGCATAAATCTCTGACTGTCTTAACTTGCGCACGGCTCAAGATGTGATTTAGACCTGCTCTAGATTCCCCAGTGACGGTTACTCCCTGGTTGACGATCTTCCCTAATTCAATATTTAACTTTTGTACAAACTTCAATTTAATCGATCCTCAGCATGTGTCTTGTACTTCATTTGAATTCTACTCGTTGAAAATTCATGATCGGAGAACTCATAGTCATTAGACTTTAGACATTCCATCAATAGGCCTTGTGGATTAGTTGCATTATCATATCCTGGTTTGGGCTCAAATTTGTATCCCGGGGTCAATACAAACTATTTGGTCCACCCTAGGTGTACGAGACGATCAACGCAACGGAATATGTTATCAACATAAATATATCATCAATTTCTGGCGTAAGGCAAAAAAAAAATTTCCCCGTTTGTTACCTTTAAGGACACGACCATGACGATAACACATTCCACAGAGGTTTTGCTAAGTAAACGTGCATATTCAATCGGTATTAAAAATTAGCAATGACCGAGGCAAATTTGAACTTATTTCATTGTGTTCGGAAGCAATTAGATCTAACTTTACTTAAATGTCTAAATTAATGAATTATGGGTCAACTTGATTAATACTAACTACTCACACACATACAAATTTCAATATGAGGCATCTCTAACATAACTCATGTGTACATGCACGAATTTGTTAGATTAACTTTCCCTCAATCTAAGAAGCATTCTATATTAATATATCAAGTTAGATTTGCATACAATCAAAACCTACAATGAGTCTTGAGTCAATTAGGTAATATCAATTTCTTTTATAGCACACTGAATCTTTGATGTGGGATCTTTCACATGCACAACTTGGGTGCTTCTTTGAGATAGAATTATTAGGTTTTCCTCCTCTATGGACTAGCATGCTCAGTATCGAATAAAAGGTGTATGTTATATTTGTTATAATATTTAAATAATAAATCATGTTTTCATCTAATAACTTAAATTTTTAAAATAATTGACAGCGGTCCTATAAAATCTCACATCCTATTAAAGTTGAAAGTTTTGAATTCAAATTTTTTTGATCTCATATATTTGGGAAAATTTCAAAAGGGCCCCAAGTGCCCTCAATTTCTCAAATAAGGGCCTCACTTTCCGGTAATCAAGGGCATTTTCGTCATTTACCATTTTTTTTTTTATCTTTCTTTTTTCTAGTCATCTTCTTCTCCATCACCGTGGCCAGCCGGCCACCGATGAAGCAAACACAGGGCTAGGCTAGGCGAGGGTCGCCCTTGCCCGATCCGACGAGGGATGGCCTCACATGGGTGAGGCAACCCTTGCCCTAGGGGAGGCCGCCCCTCACGGCCGTCTGTGAGGTTGGCCTCACCCACGGCCAACAAGGGCTGATCTCACTAGATTTGGCAGGGTCGCCCTCGTCTGCAACTGACGAGGGCCAACCTCGCCAAATCTGGCAAGGTCGGCCTCATCCACGACCATCGAGGGCTAACCTTGCAGACGGCCATGAGAGCGGCCTCCCTCAAGGCGAGAGACGACCTCACCCATCCTCGCCAGATCTGTCGAGGTCGGTCCTCGCCGACCGCAAGCGAGGCCGCCTCCTCAGGGCAAGAGATGGCCTCGCCTGTTCCTCACCTGTGGCCAGCGAGGGTGGCCTTTGCCGAATTAGACGAGGGTCGCCCTCACCCAGCCCTCTGTGGGCATCTCCAGTGGCCGACCAGTCACCAGCGATGAAGAAGAAGATGAAACAAAAGAAAAAAGGAAAGAACAAAAAAAAAGGAAAAGTGGCAAATAACAAAAAATGTCCTTGATCAGTCGGAAAATTTAGCCGGCCGATGACCGGCAAAATCGGGCCCTCATTTGAAATAATCATGGCCACTTTAAGCTTTTATTTGAAATAATATCAACTCCGAGTCCTTATTTGAGAAACTTATGGTACTTGAGGTCCTTTTTTGAAATTTTTCCTATATACTTCTCTAATTAAATTTTCATTATTAATATTAGGTAAAAGATTAAACTAAGAAAGAGGGAAACGTTAGATCTAACTGCCTCACGACAAAATTCACAATATTAAACGCACTGCTGAAATTTGTGGGTGCTTTGTCCTCTGCATTCTCGTCCTGATGTGACGCTTCGCTGGCCACAATCTTCGCGTCGTGCGTCACGGGTAATTGACTCGTCGTTGACCTACCGAACGCGAGGAAACATCATCAATTCACTTTGACGGGCGGCCTGGTCTGCGCCGTCCATTTGCTGAAATGTCGTAAATGGCGTACACAGAGGGGCAAATTATAGAACTGAAAGTGACTCGGAGCAATCAGTTGATCACACGACAGGGAAATCATTAACTCGGGCCAATCAGTTGGGGGTACACAAGTTGGGGCACTGATAATTGAAATCTCACAAGATTCGATTCAATGTTGTGCAAATCTTTTGGATCATTATAAGAACTTCCAATGATCTCATCAGAGTAGTGTATTCAGCTAATTTCTTCAGCTACTAGCCATGTTATTCGTGATTGTTCTGGCGGTTTCTCTCCTGGCAAACACAGCACCGACTCGTGAAAACGGCGATTTCACGTACAACGGTTTCCGGTCTGCGAATCTGAGCCTCGATGGTTTAGCTGCACTCTCTAGCCATGGCCTCCTGAAGTTAACCAACTGGACCAAACAGAAGGAGAGCCATGCCTTCTACCCAGACCCCATCACGTTCAAGAACTCATCCGATGGCGCTGTCCACTCGTTCTCCACCACATTCGTCTTCGCTATAATTCCCGAATATCCAGCTCTGGGCGGTGCTGGCTTCACCTTCGTGATAGCTCCTCATAGAGAATTTCCCGGAGCTCAGCCTGGTTATCACTTTGGTCTTTTCAATGAAACAAATAATGGCAATTCCTCAAACCACATTTTCGCGGTGGAATTTGACACATTTCAAAACAGTGAAATCCATGATATCAATGACAACCATGTTGGGATCGATGTCAATGGGCTGGTCTCTGTAAGTTCTTCCCCTGCTGGATATACTGAAAACAACATTCAAGGCTTCAGAAACTTGAGTCTGATTAGTGGTAAACCAATGCAAGTTTGGGTGGATTATGATGGTGTGCAGAAACAAATTAGGGTCACGTTAGCTCCGATCAAGGTCGATGAACCGAACAGTCCCCTTTTGTCTCAGTCCTTCGATCTCTCGCCGATCTTCAAGGAGACCATGTACGTTGGGTTCTCTTCCTCAACTGGTGTGCTCTTAAATTATAATTATATCCTCGGATGGAGCTTTAAGGTAAATGGACAAGCTCATAGGCTTGATTTGTCTCAACTTCCTAGATTACCCCATAAGAAAAAGAAGCAGAAATCCATTCTTCTCACTACTGGACTGCCTTTCATATGCTTGTTCTTTCTGTCAACACTTGTCTTTGCTATGGCTTATGCAATTAGAAAAAGAAGAAAATTCGCAGAGGTTCTTGAAGATTGGGAACGTGACTACGGTCCGCATCGGTTCAAGTACAAAGATCTCTACTTCGCCACAAAGGGGTTCAGGGATCAGGAGCTATTAGGAGCAGGTGGATTTGGTAGGGTTTATAAAGGGGTATTACCCACCTCGAAAATTGAGATTGCAGTGAAGAGGGTTTCCCATGAATCGAGACAAGGGATGAGACAGTTCATTGCCGAGATTATTAGTATTGGTCGGCTTCGTCATCGGAACATTGTGACGCTTCTCGGATACTGCCGTCGGAAGGGTGAACTACTGTTGGTTTATGACTACATGCCGAATGGAAGCCTAGACAAGTACCTCTATAACCAACCAAAGGTGACCCTCAATTGGAGCCAGAGATTTAGAGTGATCAAAGGTGTTGCAAATGGCCTCTCTTATCTCCATGAAGGATGGGAACAAGTAGTGATTCATAGGGATATCAAAGCTAGCAACATCTTGCTTGATTCAGAACTAAATGGGAGATTAGGAGATTTCGGGCTTGCAAGACTATATGATCATGGTGCAAATCCTCAAACCACCCATTTGGTGGGAACTCTTGGATATTTGGCCCCAGAGAACACTCGAATTGCCAAGGCCACTACGAGCACAGATGTTTTCGCATTCGGGGCATTTTTGCTTGAAGTTGCTTGTGGAAGAAGGCCAATCGAGGCTCGGGAGGAGGAGGACATGATATTGGTGGATTGGGTGTTTTCTTGCTGGGATAAAGGTGACATTCTAGAGGCAAGAGATCCGAATTTAGGGACAGACTTTGTGGCAAAGGAGGTGGAGCTAGTGTTGCAACTCGGATTGTTGTGCTCCCAATCTCAGCCAACCGCCAGACCAAGCATGCGTCAAGTAGTGCAGTACTTGGAAGGGGATCTCGCAATGCAAGAGTTATCATCTCTTGGTATTTCAAAAAGTGGATTGACATTTGCATATCATGAAGGTTTTAGTAAGTCTACCATGTCTGATCCATCTTCATCAGACAAGGCATTTTCCCAAATGTCTTCTGTCGCAGCTTCTCTCCTCTCTGGTGGAAGATGAGTCTTAAGCTTGTTATATAAATTAAAAGCACATTCCATAGATCGAAGTAATTGTCAAACTAGTGTTCTTATGCGTCAAGTATTTGTAGTTTGCGACTGTAAACTGTAATTTATGATTCTATGTTTTAAACCAATTTCTGCAGTATATTCTTACATGTTATTGAGAGTGTCTGCAATAACTTAAATTGCCTCCTTTAGTTTCCCCTTTCGGTCAGCCTCTAGAGTATATAAGAGCGAGTCCACCTTTTATAAAGATTATTATGGGTTTGTTTGAGTCCTTGCATGATTTAACAGTCAGGTCCCTAATATATATGCACCATTGATATTTGAATTTTTTATTGTAGGGAATATAGTGACACAATTCAGCTGAAATTGCATTAGATTCAATATGATTCTAGGAGATTCAAATGGTATTTTCTCAATAGTGTATTCAACGAATTTCTCCAACTTCTGGACATGTTCTGCACGATACCAGTAATTTCATGTTTCCAGTCAACCAATATTTAGACTATGCAACCAAACAAAAGCACGGTGATGCCTTCGACCCTGACCCAATCAAATTCAAGAACTCATCCAGTGGATCTGTCTACTCTTTCTCCGCAACCTTCATCTTCCATGTGATTTACGAGTATCCACCTCTAGGGGGTTACGGGTTCGCTTTTATGTTTACTCCTGATAGAGAATTTCCCGGAGCTCTCACTGGTAATTACTTTGGCCTCATGCCACGAACCCCATTGTCCTAGTATAATGAACCATAGGCCAACATCGCTTGGAGCCAAAGCTTTAGGGTGATTAGCGGTGCTGCCCATGGCCTTCATTATCTCCATCAAGGTAGTAAGAAGTGGTTAAAAGAGTAAATGTGCCTGTTTATAGGCTTTATCGCATGACTATCCAAAATAACATATCAATCAAGATATATGCACAATCAAAGGGAGATATATATGTAATATTGAGGGATACGGACAATCAACAAATTTATCAAAATATCTCTAATATTGAAAATTACCTTAGAGAAATTCCTAATTGTCTCTAACATACCCTTTTGATGATGGTGTCAATTTTCTAAAATGAGTAGCGAAGGTGTTCAAACAGCAATTAAAGGCTTTGGCCTTGGCGGAAAACCAATATAACATTCCCCCAAACACTCGATGCACGTCCAAGTAAGTCCACCCCGTGCACATCCAAATAAATATACAATCACCACTCAACATTGTTCACTTTGTAAGTGCAAGTCTTATTCGGGAAAGCACTGCATCGTGTCCATTCCACAACAATCGTGTTTCTTGATGCTAATTGCATCGATCATGTCACCTAGTGGAGTCTTTTTTACGGAGGTGACTTTCTTTCGAGGTTAGTTGTAAAGATCGCGTTACTCAATAACTACTTTCCCAAGCCAATAAATAGGCCACGTTGCTTAGTTACTGTATAGCAAGCTAGTCATATCGACCGCTTGTTGTTTCCCCTTTAATTCTGAAACTTTCACTCGTTGTTTTAAAAAGTCAACACCACTACCAAACTCACTACCCTAATACCAGCTATATTTGAAGTTTCGCCACGAACAACCGTCGGATGCAACTTCATCTGCCAAGTCTAAACTGGACATGGTTTCACTTGATTTCAAAGTCAAGCTAACTTAGTCATATCGAGTTTAGAGATAATTAGGGATTTCTCTAGAATAATATTCAATATTAGAGATATCTCTCAAAATTGCATCTACGTCTTCATTTGATTGATTAATATGTTATATTAGATAGTCATATGACAAAGTCTATATATAGATTAATATTCTTTTTATTACATGAATTGAAATATATATAAAAAATTGGGAAAATTCCAATTAAGGGCCCGAAATGCCCTCGTTTTCTCAAAAAAAGGCTCAAAGTGGACATGGTTTCAAATAAGGGCCTAAAGTGCCCAACCTTGTTTCAGTTAAGGGCCTAAGCTCGCCGGCCGGCGAAAACTGATTTTCCGGTGACCGGAACAAGGACATTTTTGTCATTTCCCACTTTTTCTTTTTTTCTTCTTCTTTTTTCCTTCTATTTCATCTTCTCCATCATCGTCGGTGGCCAGCCGGCCACCGGCAACGCCCACAGAGGGCTGGGCGAGGGTCGCCCTTGCCCAATCCAGCAAGGGCCACCCTCGCCGGCCTCAGGCGAGGGACGAGCGAGGCCGTCTCTCGCCTTGAGGAGGCCGCCTCGCGGCCATCCGCGAGGTTGACCCTCGCCGGTCGCGAACGAGGGCGACCTCGCCAGATCTAGCGAGGTCGGCCCTTGTTGGCCACGAACGAGGGCGAGGCAGCCCTCGTCGGCCGTGGACAAGGGCGAGGAGCCCCTCGTCGGCCGCGGGCAAGGGCAACCTCGCTAGATCCGGCGAGGTCGGCCCTCGTCTGCCGCGGGCGAGGAGCCCTTTGTCGGTCGCGGGCGAGGGCAACCTTGCTAGATCTGGCGAGGTCGGCCCTCGTCGGCCACAAGCAAGGAGCCCCTCGTTGGCCGCGGACGAGGGCGAGGAGCCCCTCGTCGGCCGCAGGCGAGGGCCGACCTCGCGGTTGGCCACGAGGTGGCCTCCTCATGGCGAGAGACGGCCTCGCCCGTCCCTCACCGGATTGGGCAAGGGCGACCCTCGCCCAGCCCTCTGTGGGCGTCGCCGGTGGCCGGCCACGGGTGAGGGTGACCTCGCTAGATCTGGCGAGGTCGGCCCTCGTCGACCACGGGCGAGGAGCCCCTCGTCGGCCGCGGACGAGGGCGAGGAGCCCCTCGTCGGCCGCGGACGAGGGCGAGGAGCCCCTCGTCGGCCGCGGGTGAGGGCCGACCTCGGGAATGGCCGCGAGGCGGCCTCCTCATGGCGAGAGACGGCCTTGCCCATCCCTCGCCCAGCCCTCTGTGGGTGTCACCGGTGGCCGGTCGGCCACCGGCGATGATGAAGAAGATGAAACAGTAGGAAAAACGAAGAAGAAAAAAAAGAAAAAGTGGCAAATGACAGAAATGTCCTTGTTCCGGTCACCGGAAAATCAATTTTCGCTGGCCGGCGAGCTTAGACCCTTAACTGAAACAAGGTTGGGCACTTTAAGTCCTTATTTGAAATCATGTCCATTTTGAACCCTTTTTTGAGAAAACGAGGGCATTTCAGGCCCTTAATTGGAATTTTCCCTAAAAAATTCACTATTCTCTCTCCACTTTATTATTCTTAAGCTTTATTATTCAAAACATAATGGAAAATCATGTGATTTTAGAACTACACAATCACAGCACCATCCAGAGACCCCCACGTGGTGGGAACTATGGGACATCTTCCTCCTGAGACACAGGAATGGGGAAGCGCATTTTGCAAGGACCGGCGTCCGTGGCTTCATAGTGAAGTTTGCTTCCTTGGAGTTCGAGCATTGAAGTTGCAACTGCACGGCGGAGGGCGGAGGATGGAAACACCAAAGCGCATTTTGCAAGGACCACTTGCATTAAATTTCCTCTGCCCTTTCTCTCCGCCCTTTACTGGCGGGCCCACCTACGTAATTTTCCTCTCCTTTCTCCCTCAGTCTCTCTCTCTCTCCGTTACTTTTCCCTTCTCTCCTCTCTTTCTCTCTTCCCTTCCTGTTACCTCATCTTCGCCGTTGCTTTTTCCCATCGAACATCCATCCCCGAGCCTGAAGCTCCAATGGCTCTGACTTCCGCGAGCTTGAGCTCAGGTGATACCGAGGCGGCAAAATGCCAAAACTCAGGTGACCATGGCCGTAAGCTCGAGATATAGCAACCACGGTCACAATCTCGTGTGCCGGGCCGACGCCGCCGCCCTGTGCGCCGCGGACTTGCACTCTGCCAACCCCCTCACCGGCCGCATGTGCGGGTCCCTTTGGAAACCTTCTTCGATGCGGCAGCTGCTGCCCTATGGCCCGTCGCGACGGGCTCCGACGCCGCCGCCCTGTGCTCAGCGTGCGACGCGGACGTGCATTGTGCCAACCCCTCGTGGGCCGCCATGTGAGGGTCCATGGCAAAATGTCAAAACCCACGTGGCCATAGCTGCCGCGAGCTTGAGCTCTAGCCGTGGCGGATGCAAAAGGCAAAAATAAAAATAGGTGCTAAACAGAGAAGATGGATGGAGCAGGTGAGGAAAAAGGGCGAGAGAGAAGAAGAGGGAAAGATATCGGCGGGAGAGAGAAGAGAAAGGAAAATTAACGATAATAGGCCCTACATGACACGCGTCATCCAATAAATAGATTTCGTATTTACTGACTTGGCATCCTCGTCGACCCAATATTTTATCCAAATCATGTGCTAAATGACTTGGTTATCGACTGAGTTAGCATGACCGTAGCACCTAATATTTTGTCGCTTAGGATAAGTCCTTGCCACTTCTGACTTGGTTATGGTAAAGAGATATTTTTACAAGAGTCCAGATGAACCGAACCTCCGTTATCTGGTATGATTTCTTGAAGTGAGTTAGAAAAACTCGAGGGGTATCTAACATTTGTTCATTTCTAGAAATTTAATTCATTGCACTTCACGAGCGTTGTCACGCCTCTATAGTTTACTTACCGAAAGCCTACATGCTTCCTGGCCAAGCTAGGCTGACCATGATTTTATAGCTCAATTTTGTTAGCCACATCAGTTCCTATAGGCGGCTCCCATTGTTAATACAAGATTTTTTCAATCAGGCTTCGATGATGACGACCTCCTCCGGTGGTTGTATCAGTGCACCACAAGAGAGAAAAAGTCCTCCTGGGTTTTTCCCTCTGGAGGATCGGTACCTTATTAAGTTAAATATATATAAAATGAGGGAGAAAAGAAAGTGGTTATAATTATTAGGTCATACCTCCACTGTAAGGGGTTGCTATCTTATACACACGGTATGACCGAAAGAACTGGCTTTCCGAGCATGGACTGGTCCACCTTTGAGCCTTGCACTCTTAGTCAACAGTATTCACAAAATATAATAATTTTTTAAATTGAGCTCATCTCTTAAGTTTAGGATAAATTGTTTAGTCGGTAAACTGACAAGAAAGCATCAACTAGTGTTAAAATTTATCTAGAGTCACTTGACACATCCTTAACCTTAACCCTTTCTCAAAGGCATAGCAATTGCATTGCTCATGATGTCCAATTGTCCATGAAGACCCAATTTTGGAATTTCGATACGGTTTTAATGGCTGAGTATGCTAAGCACTGATCTAACGTTTCATAAAGAAACCACCCGACCCATTTCCAAAGAGATAAGAACAACGGGAGTGCCAAAAGTTGGCACGGAGGGGACACTTAAGTGCCAAAAGTTACAAAATGTACACTTAAGTGCCACTTTTTAAAAAAAAATGGATCACTTAAGTGCCAAGTCGCCGGAACTAGGGGTGTGCAACGGGAACCGCCCAACCCGGACCGGACCGGTCGGTTTTGGGTGGTTCCCATAGCTGGCGGTCCGGTTCCCGGTTCCCATTCTCGGAACCGGTGATCGGTCGGTCCGGTTCCCGGTTCCAAGGTGGGAACCGGACCGGACCGACCGGACCAACCGGACCGACCGGACCGACCGCCCCTTCAATTCTCATCTCAAATTCCCAACTTCCTATTCCTACAAGCTAGGGGTGAGCACATTGGACCGCCCGAACCGAGAATCGCCCAAATTGGACTGGACTAGCAAGTTTGGTCCGGTTCTCGGGAGCATCGGGCCCGTTCCCGGTTCCATAAAAATGGAACCGGACTAGACCAACAATTTTCTATTTAAAATAAATTTCTTAAATTTCTTAAAAAATGCAATAAACCCTAAAATAATAATATTTATAGCATTTTTTTTGTTTGTTTTGGCTAAGTGGTTGGTCCTATTGGACCGGACCGGACCGGACCGGACCAATGGTCCGGTCCGGTCCACGGTCCCAAAAAATGGGAACCGGTCCTCCTGGTCCGGTTCCCAGTTCCACCTTGGAACCGGACCGAACCGGGAACCGATCACCCCTAGCCAGAACCCTGCCAGAAATCCTACGTGGCAATTTTTTATTAATTTTCTTACCTATGTGGCTCGCCGGAAACTGAATCGGCCAAAAATCAGCCAAAACGACGTCGTTTTGGCTGACGTGGATTTTAAAAATTATTAATTAAATAATATTAAATAATTAAAAAATATATATAAATCGATTTTATTTACAACCCTCGCCGATCCCCTCCTCCCCCTTTTTTTTTTTAATAAAATCGATTTTAATTTTTTAAAAATCTAACGTGGACAATTTTTTTAAAAAAAATTGCCACGTGGATTTTTTGTTTTGAGAAAAATGCTCCGTCAGCAAATTAAGTCGTCGGAAAATGGACACGTGGCAATTTGGCCGGAATTTTTCACCGTTGGCACTTAACTGATCCATTTTGCTCTGATTTTGGCACTTAAGTGTAAATTTTGTAACTTTTGGCCCCTAAATGTCCCTCCGTGCCAACTTTTAGCACTCCCGCTATTCTTATCTCCATTTCCTAAGGTACGTCGAGTCTTGCAAAAGGATAGAATTGGCTTACGAGTTTATGTTATCTCCCACTCTTGGTTGAGTTTTTCTGTTTGATGAACACCACTCTTGAATTTCAGTTTACCATTCTTACTGCCATCACATGGATATGAGAAAAACCCCATCTGTAATGATCAAACAAAACGACAAAAGGCCACTGCAGCACGACATTGCCCGGTACACCTCGGGAAGACCCTAGCTTTAAATACTTCATTAGAATATACTGCTTAAACATAGCAATGGGCCTCAATAGGACCAGTTCAAGTTTAGAATAAACTATTAGGTGGTCATTAAAATTTTCCCCACCCATGTGTTATAATAATAGAGCTTACCCAAGCACAAAGTCCTCATCAAACGCGTTGGCTAGTTAAATAACCTCTAAAATAGTTAAAGGCGATACTCGCCAGGAAAGAGAATTCTTTTTCCTTTTGTATGTGTTGCACTCACTATCATCCATCCAAAGACCCCAATTCAAGATTTCAATTCCCAGGAGAGGAGAGGAGAGGAGAGGAGAGATGAGTACTGGGAACAAGGTGGTGTGCGTGACCGGAGGGTCCGGTTACATCGCATCCTGGCTTGTCAAGTTGTTGCTTCAGCGTGGCTACACAGTCAAAGCGACTGTACGCAATCCCGGTGAGTTTTTAAAACTTCTTTTTCATGCTCTCCTCTGTTTACTCTCTTGGACTTTTGAATTCTTTATCGCTATGTTCATTTTAGGAGTGATATGGAATGGTACTAGGGTTTCTTAGTTGAACCACTCCAGATGTGCCTCACTCTTACCGTTTGGATTAACTCATACATGCATCTAGGCGTCTGGGTATGTGTCAGGGCTCGTGTGCACTCAAAATCGAGTACCAGGTGGCTATTGATGCTTCATGAGCCTCCAACCTAATATCATCAATAGTCCATTCCCTACAGATATCTAAATCTCTTGCAGAACCTGAAGCAATTGGCTTGATGTTAAGTTTTAGTCATCCTGTGCCTCTCAAGCTCAATCAAGTGCAACATGGGCATCGTAACTTGATAATCGCACTCTTCTCATCCACGGATGTCATTGTATCGTAATTTTGACTGAGGAGAGACTACTTCCCGTTGATGCACCTGAATAAACAGATGATCTGAAGAAGACGCAACACTTGCAAGCTCTTGAAGGTGCTAAGGAGAGACTACATTTATTCAAAGCGAATTTGCTGGAAGAAGGGTCTTTTGACTCGGCTGTCAATGGGTGTGAAGCAGTTTTCCATACGGCATCGCCCGTGCTCCTCTCAACTTCTGATCCCCAGGTGCTTGGGTATTGCAGTCGTCTGTCCTTCTTCTACGCATTTCAGTTGATGGAATGTTACTATATTTTCCGAAATTGTAGTTTGTTTACCTTTGTCCCTTTCTGGTAATAATCAAAAGATTAGATTGATCTAGTAATTCTTGGATGACTTGACAAAATATCGTTCTCATGGGATTCCGTTCCTTACATATTGTAGAGCGAAATAGTTGATCCCGCAGTCAGAGGGACACTAAATATCCTCAGAGCATGTGCAAAGGTCCCTTCTATCAAGAGAGTGGTCATAACATCCTCCATGGCTGCAGTTGTGTACACCGGACGACCCCTGAACTCCAGTGTGGTACTCGATGAGACATGGTTCTCCAATCTGGCAATCTGTGAGGAATCAAAGGTCTGTAAGTGAGCTGTCTGTCTCCCTCGCCTCACTGAATTATTGTTTGCCTCTTTGATTAAGTCCTTGACCTTGCTCGCACTTGCCTCCACCCTGTTTTTCCAACAGAGGAGCATCACTCGGGAGCTTCCCCTGGATGAGATTTTAAGTAATCTGTATGTCATGAACATGCACATTCTCTAGTTTTTAGAAGTTGGTTTTATGGAATGGCAGATGAGGCAGAACAAATTGGTGTCAGGTTGGAGTCTATTAAGTCCACGAGTGGCGCAAAGAGTTCTTTCATAGTAGTGATGTGGTTTTGCATTTTTTTCAGCTCTGGTACCCACTTTCCAAAACCTTGGCGGAGAAGGCAGCTTGGGAATTCACTAAAGAGAATGGGATCGACCTCGTTGTGATAAATCCAGGACATGTGATTGGCCCTCTCTTGCAGCCTACTGTAAATCTTTCAGCAGAGATCATACCGAACCTCATCAATGGTATTTATTTTGATGTTGATGAGAGTATATCAATCGTGTCTTTTGCTGTGAAGTGAAATATTTCTCACAGCATATGTCAATAAGATGATGAATAATCAATAACAAATTAATCATAATCCCATTTTATGTATGTAATATAAAGCCAATCCACATGTGATGACCGGTTCTCCTAATGAAGAGCGCTCCACTTATTCTATTTTCACAGAGTAATCGAGGCTTATATACTGCAGGAGTTCAACTTCCCTTTGAGTGTTTCGCTTTTGTTGATGTCAGAGACGTTGCACTCGTGCATATTCTAGCTCTTGAAAACCCTTCAGCTAGTGGCAGATACTGTCTAGTAGGAGAAACCCTTCACCATCACGACGTCTTGAGGCTCTTGCGCAAGCTTTATCCTACACTGCACCTCCCCGAAAGGTTAGTCCCTAATTTTTTCTTCAACTTCACAAGAAAAGTTCATTCTATACCATGAGCAAAACTAGAATAGGTCATATTTCATCCTTATTGACTTAGCCGACATGCCTGAATCATTTGGAATGTATGCAGATGTGATGACGACGGACCTCCAGTGTCGGCTTATAGGGTATCAAGGGAAAAAGTGGAAGGTTTGGGCGCGGCGTTTACTCCTTTGGAGGTCAGTGTACGAGACAACATCGAAAGCCTCATGAAGAAAGGCTTCCCCTTGGTTTGAGCTTGGAGAAAGGGAAACGTTACAGCTACATCTGTATGCACTTGCTGTGGACTTCAAAGTCATGTAATAAGATTTCTAATAAAGCAATGTACTCTTTTTTTTAATTTTGCTTTGGATGGGTTACAAAACAATGTTTCACTCACTTCTTGATAGAAGTTTGCCACCTCTAAGATTCAAACACAACGTACGTTGAACGTTATGTTGTTGAATCGATGCTTTGCAATACCTGGTCATTTATGTTTCTAGCTCAACTTGAATGTATCCGTAACGACCTGAATTTTCTTTCATCTTGTGAGTTGCATGGATATATTTCTTTAGTGGGCGTTCTAATCAATTAAATTAAAAAGGATTCAATCAGTCAATTAAGGTGTGGAACTAGCATCACCTTTTTGAAAATTCTAAATGTGGATATTGTAGTCCATGAACTTAAATATGATTTTGGTCCTTAAATCTCATTTGCATCGTACATAGACAAAAGTTAATTGCTCTTGACAGGACTTTGAAATATATTTATCTGTACATGTAAATAAACTCAAGAAATTTCACAAGTCATATAAGTAATTGTTGCTCTACACATGCAATATGCAAATAAATGTAGTGAAATAAAAATTCCACAGTAATTCAACTCACAAGTAAAACAAAATAACGGGGTATTATTGATATAGACTGGCCAAATGTAGCTCACTTGCATAGATGATGCCTCGAATCCAATGCAAATTATGGTCAAAGACCCTTAGCAACACCAAAAGTAATATCAGTGGTAGACATAAAACTTCCGGCACTTTATTCCTACTATCATACTTGGCACTTTCAGTGTTTTAGGACATTTTTTCACATAAAATCATATCGAAATTTTGATATGACAAACCGTTTCGACTAGCTATGGCCTCATTAAAAAACGGCATGTGCTCCCAACCAACTTGGGTAAAAAAGCCCTATCTTGTCTTAAAAAATTCTTTAAGATGGTATTCATTCCACTCCAAGTTTCCTAACATAAATATCCTAACAACACTCCTATAAACCAATTATATAATCTCTTTTGCATCACTTACTCTTCATCTTGATACCAATAAAGTTCCACTCTTCAACTCACAAGGGTACAGGAGAGTTCGGTTTGAAATAGACACATGTTCAAAAGTTATAGTACTGACTTTGATATCATGTTAGAATATTCAGTCGAAAAGATTGAACTGATACATGGAGAAAAACAACATAAACATAAAGAACATACATTACTCGTTGTCAAGTAATATGGAACAAGACCTTAACGAGCCTAATGAGTTTAGCCAAATCAGTTTTCCATGGACGGCTCCAATTATTTTTGGTGGGCATTCGACGTTGACGAGCTACTTCGATGGTCAGATCCGTACTCCACAAAGAGAGATTGTCCTGGTGCATTTTCCCTTAGATGAGAGAGAAAAACAAAATATAATAATGCCTATATTGGGCTTACCTGTGAAGTTTCGGGCCTCGAACAAAATATGAGGCCCAGTCAATTTTTGTCCACATAGTATGCATTGGAACTTGTATCATTGAATGTGACACCTAAAGTCTGTCCATTAATGCGATTATACAATTTAAAGTTTTTTTTATCTCAAGAAGTCTATAAGATATCAACGGAAGACAATACCTTAAAAGTAGTGCATCAACACTTTATTTCGTGAAGGTCAAAATTGGATTGAGCGAGGTAAATGCTACACCTCTCGTATTAAAATAGAACATTTATCTTGAAACTAGATCTTGTAAACATGGAAATTCTAACGGTAGATTCTCATTTTGTCAGAAACATAAGTGAGGCATTAACCGTCCACAGTAACTTGTGTACGCTTTTAGAAAGAAATATATATATTTTGGTTTATTCTGCTTTATTTGTAATTTTTGTTTTGTTTTGTGCGTGTGTGCGTGTGTATATATATATGAAACAATAATAATAGTAACAACAATAATTATAAAACCACCGACCCTTCTCCTTTTAAATTTTGCTTTTATAGAAGATGCAAGCTTTGAGAGACTTCTAGTCCTAGGCAAGCTACGTGGGACAATTGGGGCCTGCATGGTAACACTCCCGACAACAGCTGTTTCTGTTCTTTTATTCCCGGGAACAAAAACGTGTTTGATAAATTTTTTTGTTCCCGGGAACAAATTTGTTCCCCGGAACAGATTTGGAGTAGAAATCAGAAACAAGAAAAAGTTATTTCTTGTTCCCAGGAACAATTTTAAGAAACATTTTTTTTCCTTTCTTTTTTTCTTTTTTCTTTCTCTTTCCTTTTTTTCTTCTTCTTCCTCTTCCTCTTCCTCCTCCCACCCCTCAGCCGCCCCATCGCCGCCATCGGGCGAGGTCCGGCGAGCTCGTCGACACCTCGCCAGGCCAAGGCGAGGTCCGGCAAGCTCGCCGGAGCCTCGTCCAGGCAGCGCGAGGCCAGGCGAGCCTCGCCCGGCCACCGGCGAACCTCGCCCAGCCACCGGCGAACCTCGCCCGGCCACCGACGAGGCTCGGCCTCTCAGATCTAGGCAAGGTCAAGCCTCGCACGGCCGCCACCGACGAGGCTCGAGCCTCGCGCCGGCTGCCATCGACGAGGCTTGGCCTCGCCCAGATCTGCGAGGCTGAGCCTCACCGGTGGCCCAGCGAGGCTTCGGGGAGCTCACCGGTGGCAACCAACAAAAAGAAGGGAGAAAAAAAAATTAAAAAAATCAAAAAATTGGAAATTTTTACCAAACGTATTTTTGTTCCCGGAGTAAAAATTTTGAACCGTTATCAAACACCCTTAAATGCTTAGAAACAGTTCCTGGGAACAGAAACGTTGCCATATGGAGTCTCAAAAATTTTGAACCGTTATCAAACACCCTCAAATGCTTTCCACGTTTTTCATCTCCATATTGTTCTACATTGACTAATTCATGAAGGTTGGAGCTTGTTTGGTTCTGTAAAATTAACCCATAAAGCTATTCTTTATTTAAGAAAAACAATAAAAATAGTCAAACAATCGTGTTATTAGTTGTTTTTCTAAAAGAAATAATAATAATAATAATAATTCGGAACGTTCTCGCACCAGATCCATTGCCCTGCATAGGCAAACACACCTCGCTCAAGATCCATCACTAGATTTTATCAAGATAATATTCACAAACTCATCCTCTATTTATCACCAAATTGGAAAACCTAGTGGTTTATACCACGAGTTCAGTTTTCAAATTTTGAATGTGTAAAACTTCTACTACAAGACGTTCTCTCAAGGCTATATTAATCTATCTATTCGGCTTTCTGGAAAGGAATTGCATCATATGCACAAGAATGTGCCATGACAAGGTTAATAATGTTTACTTGCTTAAAAGATGGTCAAATTCAGAGGGCCACGAAGTATGTTGCGTGAATGACTCACCGAGAGGATACATAAAAGATCAGCCATCAAACCATCGTTGAGCTAAGCTTACAACATTGCTGGTAAGAGGAAGCCAGAAGAATCTACTCAATGCATGGGTAACCACATGCACTTAAAAAACCTATTGACATCTAAATTTTACCCATTTTATTTAGAATTTAATCGTATTAAAAAATTAAGAATTAGTCTCTAAGAAAAAAAGTAAAGTAAATAATTTTCATTAAAATGCATTGCGTGTAGACATTAGGGACATTTCCATTACTAGTGTCAATTATTAAAAATATTTTTTAAAATTAATTTTAAAAAGGTAAAATTATTAAAAAAAGCGGATGGGGCCGGGCCAGGGATGGGCCTGCCCGGCTCTCCTTCCTTTCCCCCTTCCCTTTCCCGTTTGGACCTAGCCCATTCTCCTCCTTTTGTCCTTGGCCCAGCCCGCGGACCTCTTCCCTCCTCCTCCTCCTCCCTCACGCATCGCACGCGGTCTGCAAAAAGGAAGAGAGGAGGTGCGGAGACAGGGACCTCAGCGACGACCAAGGCTGGCGGTCGGGGGGCAGGCCGGCACCGCAGGCTGGCGGTGGCAGGGTCGCGCTCGCCTGCCGCGAGCTTAAAAGGAGAGCTTCGGACCGATGAGGGGGAATTTTTCTTTTGGGGGGCTCGGTTTAGAAGAGGGAGGCCTAGAGAGCGCTCGAGAGAGAAAGTGAAACTGAGAGAGAGTCAGAGCTGGGGTGAGAGTCAGAGGATCGTTCCGGCGACCACTACGCCTGAACCTCGGTCGACGGCGCGGCGTCTCTCCCTCCTTGACGCATTTTTCCAGGTCAGCCTCGCCTTCACCTTCCTTGGTCTCGAAATTGCTCTATCCCGAGGATCCCGCCTCGGAGGCGTTGCGAGGCGACCGGACTAAGTCCGCCATATCTAGAGCTCGCCCTCTTTCGCCGTCTCCGAGCCGGGTAGGGCCACCTCCGGCAGTCGAGCTCGTGCTCATCTCTTCTCTATCGGACACTTTATTCCCCCTTGTCTCGGTTCAACCGAGACCGGGATTGTGTGTTCTATGTTCATGCTCACGTTGAATGCATGTGACTTGTCTCTAGATTAGTCTCGAAAGGTGCCTGTATCTAATATGATCGATCTTTGTCCGAGTCCATGTCTCGAATGATGCATGGGTCCTCCCTCTAGTCGATGCACTCCATATCTTTGATAAAATGTCCCAGAAAGTACCGAGAGTGAGTTCATGTTTAAACTCGAGATTGACGTACCCTCGCTTCTTCTGTGCTTGTTGAATCGTGCTTGCTTTGTTTATGTTCATGGTATTTTTACGTGGTTTTCGCAAAATAATTGTGTATCCTCGAGGGGGCGAAGGTTTTCTTTGTTCTAGAAAGTAGCTTAGTGGTCATCGGAGTAGGTGGCTGGCGGTGGCTGGCGGTGGTTGACGCCGGTCGGGTGAGCGACTGGTGGCCTGGTGACAGCTCCAGCGCCGGTGGATCCTCATCGGAAAATGAGCGAGCTTCGGTGAGACCGTGAGAGAGCAGCTTCGGGTTGGGAGTCTTTGCACGAGGAAGGAGAAGACCAAAAAAGGGTACCATTCAAGATATAAAAGAAAATCAATGAGGAAAAAAAGAGAGAGAGAAAGAAGAAAAAAGGCGAAAAAATGAAACAAAAGAAGGAGGAAACGGGCTGGGTTTTCATTAATAGTGGGATTCGGGTTATGGTGTAAATGAGGGGATTATAAGCGGGCTGAGTGGGCCATCTTAAAAAATGTTCTTGGGCCAATTTAGTTAATTCTGAGTGGGCCTTAGAGCCAGCCCGGTTCTTAGTCCAACCCGGACCGATAGGGTCCGGGTCGGTTCAATCGGGCCGAGTCTCTTGACCCGGTCGATTTTTTAACAGTAATAATTATAAAAAACATATTAATTAAAAAATATTAAAAATATTAAAAATATTAAAAATTATAAAAATCCTAAAAAATTAAAAATTCAGAAACTCATCAAAAATATTATCAATTCAGAAAAAATTTAAAATTTCACAAATTCAGAAAAATCAATTCAAAAATATTTAAAATATTGAAAAAATCCTAAATATTCCCAAAAATCAAGAAAATTTTCATAAAGTTTTAATTTCTCGAAAATGGCTTAAAAATTCTTGTTGGGTAGCCTTCTCTTTAAATGTGCAGAAATCCTTGATGAAAATTGTACTTGATTAAACAAGCCTCTAATGCTCCATCATAGGGTTTTGATTTCTCTTAGAGAAAGTCATTCACCTTTAACTTGGTTAAGATTGGCATTTATTCCGTGCTAGACTCCTATTTCCCCTTGTAAATTATTTAATGATGATTTGGTCATCGATTATTATTTTAATAATTATGTATTCGTATGATCATCTTACATGTTAGTAAATATGTTCAAAATCAATCTAAACTGCCTAAGATGAATAAGATTAGGTATAGAAAGGATACTAATTATTTAATTAGTGTAATTAAGTCCATGAATTTAAATTTTCTGGTTACGTAGGAAGTAAAGTATACTCCCATGCCTCACTTCTAACTAACCCCAATAGGTTAGTAATGACTTCTCATTAAAAAAATTTCATGAACACCCCAATGTCATGCGAAATACAAGTTCAAGAGAGCCTGTGCCTAATCATGGATCGTAAGCCCGTGCTTTAGACAATACCCTTAAACTTATGTCTTTTCCCCTTTAGACGGAAAATGTAGGTTGCGACAAAACCCCATCCTCTCTATTAACCTCACATTTCTCTATCTTTCTTCTCTTTGTTTGGACATTTTTGTCTCCCACCTCTTCCTCTCTTTTCTTGATATGCAATTCGAGACCATGGCCACCAACCCCACTCTCTCTCTCTCTCTCTCTCTCTGGGCCAAAATGACTCACGGAGCCTACCATTCTAGATTTGCACATGATCTCATCTTAAACCTAATTGATTTCTACAATAGAAGAAAATTTGTTAGTGGACATATGATATAAAGGATGGAACTAAATTAGAAACTAAACCGTGAGGTTCATCATCCACCTAAAAGATGCTTACACGAACATATAAAAAATAAGAGCATGTATTTATCGATACTTACACGTACTAGGACCAAAATGACTCATGGAGCCTACACATTCCAGATTTGCACATGATCTCATCTTACAACTAATCGGTTTCTACAATAGAAGAAAAATTGCCAGTGGACATATTGATGTTTCCCAAATACAAAGGATGGAGCTAAATTAGAAACTAAACCATGAGGCTCATCATCCACCCGAGAGATGCTTACACAGACATATATAATTTTAGACTGTGTATTTATTGATACTTACATAGATTAGGACCAGAATGACTCACAGAGTCTATGCATTCTAGATTTGCACATGATCTCATCTTACAACTAATCGATTTCTATAATAGAAGAAAAATTGCCAATGGACATATTGATGTTTCCCAAATACAAAGGACAGACTAAATTATACACTAAACCATGAGGCTCATCGTCCACCCGAGAGGAGCTTACACGGACATGTAAAAAATAAGAGCATGTATTTATTGATACTTGCATGGACTAGGACCATAATGACTAATGGAGCCTATGCATTCTAGATCTGCACATGATCTCATCTTACAACTAATCATTTTCTACAACAAAAGAAAAATTGCCAATGGACGATGTTTCCCAAATGCAAAGGATGGAACTAAATTAGAAACTAAACCATAAGGCTCATTGTCCACTCAAGGATGTTTACATAGACATATAAAAAATAAGAGTGTGTATTTATCGATACTTAAATGGACTAGACTAGAATGACTCACGGAGCCTATGCATTCTAGATTTGCACATGATCTCATCTTACGACTGATCAATTTCTACAAGAGAAGAAAAATTCCCAGTGGACATATTGATGTTTCCCAAATACATAGGACATAACAAAATGAGAAACTAAACCATGAGGTTCATCGTCCACTCGAGAGATGCGATTCAGCGACAGAAGACGAGTGCGTAAATGCCTTGTCTGTGGAGGACGGATAAGACATAGCCAAACCATCAAAACCTTCACGATGAGCGTATATTAACCCTCCTGAGGAAAGGCCAATGGACGACAATTCCGGAATCCGAAGATCGCCCTCCAAGTACTGCACAACTTGACGCATGCTTGGCCTCATCAACGGGTCTGAGAGGGAACAGATCAGCCCGAGTTTCAGCACCAACTCCATTTCTTCTTCCACAAACTCCGGCCCCAACTTTGGATCTCTTGCCTCGAGAATTGCACCTCTTTCCCAGCAAGAAAATACCCAGTCCACTAATATCACATCCTCCACGTCCCGAAGCTCTATCGGCCTTCTCCCGCAGGCAACCTCGAGCAAAAATGCTCCGAAGGCATACACGTCGGTGTTCCTAGTGGCCTTGCCGGTTCGCGTGTGCTCAGGGGCGAGATAACCAAGCGTTCCTACAACGTGAGTTGTTTGAGGGTCAGTTCCATGGTCGTATAATCTTGCAAGCCCAAAATCTCCAAGTCTTCCATTTAATTCGGCATCTAGCAAGATGTTACTCGCCTTTATATCCCTGTGGATCACCACTTGCTCCCACCCTTCGTGCAGATAAAGCAGCCCAGATGCCACTCCTTTGATCACCCTGAATCTTTGCCTCCAATTGAGGGTCACCTTTGGTTGGTCATGGAGGTACTTGTCGAGACTGCCGTTGGGCATGTAGTCGTAAACCAAGAGCAACTCCCCTTTCCGGCGGCAGTAACCGAGGAGCGACACTATGTTGCGGTGGCGGAGCCGACCAATGCTGATGATCTCTGCTACGAATTCTCTCATGCCTTGTCTTGATTCATGCGAGACCCTCTTCACTGCAATCTCTATCTTTGATGTGGGTAAGGTTCCTCTATAGACCCGACCAAACCCACCCGTCCCTAATAGCTCTTGCTCCCGGAATCCTTTTGTCGCAAAATAAAGGTCTTTGAACTTGAACCGGTGCGGGCCGTAGTCCCTCTCCCAATCTTCAAGGACCTCAGCGAATTTCCTTTTCCTTCTTATCACATAAACCACGCTCAAGATCAGCATCGACACAACAAAAAGAACCATCAGTGGTAGCCCTATAGTCAGTACCTTCGACGTCTCCTTCTTACCGATCCGAGGAAGCTTAGGAAGTTGGGACAGGGCAAGTGCCTGAGCCTCTCCATTTACCCTGAAGCTCCAACCCAGAACATAGTGAGAAGTTAGGACTGAACCGGTTGATGACGAGAAGCCGACATACATGCTCTGGTTAATGATGGACGAGAGATCCTGCTTAAGAGACAAAAGGGGAGTCTGTGGTTTTTGCACATTGATTGGAGCCAATGTGACATCGATCCGCTTTTCAGTTCCACTGTAGTCCACCCAAACTTGCATTGCTTTACCACTGATTAGAGTCAAGTTCCTCATCTCCCCACCATCTGCATGATATCCCGCCTGAGTTGAATTTGCTGACGTCAACCCATTCAAGTCGATCCCGACATGATTGTCATTAATGTCCTGAAACTCGCTGCTCAGGATCGTGTCGAGTTCCACCCCAAACACATGATGGGTGGAGTTGCCGTTGTTGGTTTCGTTGAACATGCCGAGGTATTGGCTCGGCAGGGACCAGGGGAGGCCTCTCTGGGGCGCAACCACGAAGACAATCCCATGGCCGCTCAGAGTCGGATACTGAGGTTGAATCGCAAAGACGAACGTGGTGGAGAAGGAGTAGACGGAGCCATTTGGCGAGTTCTTGAACTGGACAGGGTCGGGATGGAAGGCATGGCCCTTCTGCTGTCTGGTGTCGTTGGTCAGCTTCAGGAGGCCATTGGAGGTGACCCCGGCGATCCCATCGAGGCTCAGATTGGCCGATCGGAAACCATTGTACGCAAAACCGGCCTCTTGAGCGTAAGCCAAAACTGGTAGCAGAAAGAGCACAACAAGAATCTTGAAGAACATGGCTCAAACTCGAAGTCTGCTTAGCAATTAGCTGAAGAAGGATGCAGCTATAAGGGCTATGAATATCCAGAAGAATCTTTATCTTACAACGTCAAACGAATGGAGCAGATTTCAAAAATTTCCGCTCCACGTTAGTCCTATGATTGATGGATGTCTTGGGCTTTCAATGGACGAATCCAATAGTCCTGTTCATAAGGCACTTCGATTTCATACCGCATTTGCGGTATGAAAAGGAGAACTTCGCATTTGCAGTATGAAAAGGAGAACTTCGATTTCATACCGCATGCCGCATTTGCGGTCGCGACGACTCTGGATGAACACATCCGACGGATGCTACCTATCGAGTACTGAGTAGTTGGCAATTACTGCAAGAAGTCTTAGTGCGAGAAGTCGCAGCCTCCGAATTAGATGACGACATCAGATGACGACTCTTTGTCAAGATTAAATTAGGGGGAGACGGACGGAAGGAAGGTGGGTGTGATGGAATCGAAAGCCCGGTAATTTTTCTCCCCCCATAATAAAACGAACGTCCGATCGGGCCACTTGTAAGACATGGGGTCCGTGGAAATATTAGAGGGAGGACCAACCCATGAGTCTTAAGCTTGGTATATAAAATTAGCACATTTCATAGATCCAAAGTAGTTACCAAACTAGTGTTCTTTTACATCAAGTATTCGCAGGTTGCAACTCTGCAAGTATGTGTAAACTGTACTGTAAGATTTAATATTTTAACCAATTTCCACGGAATATTCTTAGATGTTCTTTGGAATTTCTGCATTAGTGCAAACTGTCTTGTTTATGAGGACTAAGTACATTGAGAACTCTAGATTTGACACATATTACATTTACTGGCGGCAAAATTTCCTCCATATAACATATAACATAAAAGTCCAACGCTAACAAGTCTATTCAGAACTAAAAAGGGTTACTCCTAATGATCAAAGAAATGGTAAGGACCAATAAGTGAAACAAAGAATGCGCTTAGCTCGTCTAATAGTAAATTAAATTTCGAGTTTCAGCCGTTTACATAATCAAATCCGGTTAAATAAAAACCCAAGTTTTACTAGACAAAGAAATTCTATATTACAGTTGAAATAAAAAGATAAAAAAAAAAAAAAACTCTCTGGCACTCCAAGACAAAAAAAAAAGGGGCTCACACAACTATTACATATATGAAAGAAAATAAATACGTGTATGATAACTTTTTTATTATTCTGTTTTCGGGAAAAAGTTTGAAGCAAAAATTTGTCTGATAACGTAATTTCATTTTTTATTTATTTTTGGGACAAAATTTTAGTTCAGAAATAGATTTATAATAGAAATAAGAAGTAAATTTATTTTTACTTTTCAATTTCTAGAACAAAAATTAAGGATAAAAACTTTTTTCATCACTCGCCTTCATTACTTAGGCAGCCACCCACTCATTGTCCGCCAACTGTTGCCTCTTGCCACCGCTTGCCCGCCACCCATGCTCGCCGTCTGCCCTAGAGGGAGAAATTTTGTATTGTCATCAAATGAATTTTTATTTCGAAAACAAAAATTTTGTTTCATTATTAAATAATTATTTTTACTCCAAAACTCGTCTAGGAAATAGGAATAATCTATTTCTATCAAAAATTGATTTATAACTAGAAAGAATAGTTATTATTCACGTTTTGAAAATCTAGGTATGCTTTCTTGTTACAACTGTACAAAAGGAAAAGAAGACTTCGTGGGTTTCTTTTCTCAAGCAAGACGCCACGGAGAAAAAAGAAAAGATAATGATATAAATGATCTACATTTGGCACTCTGCGTATGCATCGGGTCATGGACGACTATCATGGACGACTATCTGAAGACGACAAAACCTTAACAGGAGTCACGTGTCCGTAGATTCACGCTTTGGTCTATTTCGGCCCCACATGTGGAAAATGGCGATAGAGATAGGCAATAGTCGAAGACTTTTCAAATGCTGGCAAGTCTCCGGCCAATCAGTCAATCACAGAAATGAGGAGTCTGGAAAACAATATTTAGAGGCGGAGTACCACATGGGTTGCACACCAAATTTGAATCCTTGCATGATTTAACGGTGGGGTCCCTAGGATTGGAAAATTCAACGAGTTAATGATGCATATCTAGCGAAAAAAGTCGAGAACTGATGGCTGAAATTGCATTAGATTCAATAAGATCCTAAAGAGATTCTAACTATATCTTTTGAGTTGTGTATTCAGTGAATTTCTCCGGCTTCTGGACATGTTTTTCGTGATTGTTTTGGCGGTTTCTTCCTTGGCGAACTTTGCACTCACTCAGGATACTAGCAATTTCACATACAATGATTTTTGATAGGCGAATCTCAGCCTAGATATTTTAGCAGCATTCATTGGCAATGGCCTCCTAAGGTTAACTAATAGGGGTGTCAAAAAGGCCCGGGCCGACCCGACCCGCCCCGGGCTAACCCTAAACTTAGGGTATTTTCGGGTCGGGTCAAAATCTTATCAAAGTATGGAGCTGGTATTATTTAGAGCCGGGTCGAAATGGGTTGAGTCGGATCGACGTAAGCTTTTTTGATAAATGTAATGTATTCTTAGAGTTTTGTCAGAAAATACTTGAATACTTGATCCAACCCGACCCAATCCGGTTTTTTTGTTCAGGTCTAATGCGTTTCGGGGCAGGTCAAGTTGGGTTGGGTCGGGTCAAAGTGTGACCCTTTGTGATTGGGGTCAGGTCGGGTAACATAAAAACCCGACCCGACCCATTGACACCCCTACTAACCAGTGCAACCAAACAAAAGAAGAGTCATGCCTTCTATCCTGATCCAATTCAAGTTCAAGAGTCAACCGGTGATTCTGTCAAATCTTTCTCCACGACGTTTGTCTTCACCATGATTTACGAGTAGCCCACCTATGGGCGGCCATGGGTTTGCTTTCGTGCTAGCTCCTCGGGGAGAATTTCCTGGTGCTCTGCCTAGTTATTACTTTGGTCTCTTCAATGAAACCAACAATGTCAATTCCTCGAAACACATTGTTGCAGTAGAATTCGACACAATTCAAAACCACAAATTCCTTAATATCAACAATAACCACGTTGGGATCAACGTCAATGGGCTACCCTCTGTAAAATCTGCCCCGGCAGGATACACTGCAAGTCCAAGTGGGGTCTTCACAAACTTGAGTCTGATGAGTGGTAAAGCCATGCAAGTATGGGTGCATTATGATGGCTCGCAAAAGCAATTCCATGTCACATTAGCTCCTATCAATGTTGAGAAACCGAAGACCCCCCTTTTATCCCTATCCATTGATCTCTCGCCGATCATCAAGGAGACCGTGTACGGGGGTTTCTCGTCCTCAACCGGCTCGTTTGTAACTTCTTATTACATCGTTGGATGGAGCTTCAAGGTAAATGGACAAGCTCAGGGACTGGTTTTGTCTCAGCTTCCTAGAATACCCCATGTGAGGAAAAGGAGGAGAAATCATACCTGCTTATTATTGGAGTGCCTTTCTTGTCGTTGTCTTGTCTTTCAATGCTAATCTTATCAGATAAGACGAAAGAAAAAATTCAGAGTGGTTATAGAGGATTGAGAGCGCGACTATGGTCCTCATTGGTTCAAGCACAAAGATCTCTATGTTGCCACAAAAGGATTCAGAAATCAGGAGCTATAAGAATATAAATAATTTAGGTTCTCGTTCAATTTTCTCCATTTTATTTTAAATTTAACAAACTCATGTACATAATGACTAATGTTTTTTTTTTTTTGATACCCAGATCCGCCGGGCCCGACTTTCGATTTACGTCTAATTGCCAACCCACAGCCCGTAGAGTGTTCGGTGCACCCCGAACCAAGCGTCAATACCTAGGGAAGGGCTAACATAAGAACCCAACACCCATGACCCTCCACTTAAGTCATGTTAGCAATACGGGGGATTCAAACTCTCGACCTCCGCGGTGAGGGAGAGAACGAACACCAGCGTAGCTGCCTATGGTTGGGTCATAATGACTAATGTTTTTCTTGCTTGTTCCAAACAATCGGAGGGATAAAGGGAAAAAGTGGAGAGTTTGGGCGCGACGTTTACTCCTTTGGAGGTCAGTAGGTCAGTGTACGAGACAACATCGAAAGCCTAATGGAGAAAGGTTTCCCCTTGGTTTGAGCTTGGAGAAAGGGAAACGCTACAGCTACATCTGTATACACTTGCTGAGGACTTCAAAACCGTGGAATAAGGTTGCTGATAAAGCAATCTACTCTTTTCTTTAATTTTGCTCTGTTTGGATGGGTTACAAAACAATGTATCACTCACTTCTCGATTGAGGTTTGCCACCTTTAAACTTAGAAACCCAAGGTATGTTAAACCTTATATTGTTGAATTAATGCTTTGCAATACCTGGTCATTTCTGTTTCTATTTCTAACTCAACTTGAAAGTACGTGAATTTTCCTTTTCCTTTTGAGATTATGTGTGTTATGAGTTGAATTAGATTCGCATAGATATATTTCTTTAACTGGCGATTCAACCAATTAAACTCAAAAAAATTCAATCAATATTTAAGGTGTGGAATTGACGTTGCCTTTTGAAATTCTAAATGTGACTATTGTCATCCATGAATTCAAATATAATTTTGGTCCATAATCCTCGTTTGCATCGTACATGGATAAAAAGTTAATTGCTCTTGATCAAGCTTTGAAATATATTTATTTTTCTGTGTAAATAAATTCAAGAAATTTCACAAGTCACATATGCAATTGTTGTTACTCATGCAATATGCCAATAAATGTAGTTAAATGAGAATTGCACAATCATTCAACTCGCAAGATTAAACAAAATAACGGGGTATTATTGATATAGACTGGCCAAATGTAGCTCACTTGCATACATGGTGCATCGAATCCAATGCAAATTAGGGTCAAAGAGACTCTCTTTTTTTCTTGTCAGTGGGTCACACAAAAAGTAATGGGATAATATCAACGGTAGACCCAAAACTCCCGGCATTTTATTCCTAAATCATACTTGGCACTTTCATGTTGTTTAGGACATGTATTTCAGCACTTCCATTACATCTATCATTTTTCTTTTGGTCACAAAATCATATAGAACACTTCGGTACAATAATTGATTTCAACCTGTCATGACATCATCAAGAAAGTAGCATTAACTCTCAACTAGTTTGTGCGCGAGAGACCAATCCCATCTTTAGAAATTCTCTAAGATGATATTCATTCCGTTTTAGGACTCCTAATACAAATACCTTGACACCACTCCTACAAACCAATTGTTTATTCTCTTTTACATCACTCAATCTTCACCTTGATACCCCAAAACTCGCATCACTCACTCTTCATCTCAATACCACAAAACTTCACTCTTAAGCTTACAAGGGTACAAGAGAATTCAATTCAAGATGAACATAGACTTTGATATCATGTTAAAATATCCAATCTAAAAATTTAAGCTGATAAATAGAAGGGGATTAATACTTTCTAATTTTTTTTAAAAAAAATTTCGAAAATTTTTGTAAATTTTCAGGTTTCTGAGTTTTCCATGAATTTTCTGGAATTTCGAATTTTTTTATGAATTTTTAACACTTTTAATAATTTTTTTCATTTTCTGAATTTTTTATTGTTTAATATGAAAAATAATTCGGACCGGGTCAAGAGACCCGGCCCTACTAAACTGACCGGACCCTATTGGTCCTACTTTGTTAAACGAAATTGGGCCGGCCCCAAAGCCCACTCGAAAAAAACCAAAATAAGGCCCACGAAAATTCTTTTATAGAAGAAGCCCAATTTCGATTCCTATTATTTAAGCCCAGCTAAAAAACCCGGCCCACGGAAAATTCAGCCCAACCGAAGCGGGCCTGCGGCGAAGCCCATCTCCTTGCCCCCTATTTTTTATTTTCGGCCTTTTCTTTGTTTTTTCTGACTTTTCTATTTTTTATTCTCTTATTCTTTTTTTTTCTTTTTTTCTGGTCTTCTTCCTCCTGGTCTCCACGCTTCTTCACGTGGACTTCTGCATGCTTCCCTTCATGCAGGCCCGATGCCACCCATCTTCTCTTCTGCGCTCCATCTCCTTCACGCACGAAGGCCACCTACCCGAAGCTCGCCCGCTCGAATCTCGCTCAAGCAACAGCATCGCGCGCTCACTCCTTCACTAGCCCAACACCACTCATCAGCCGTTCACCCCAACCGGCGCCGACCACAAACTCCGGCGACTATTAATCCATTTATGGGAACAAAGAAAGCCTGTTTCGGCCCGAGGGCGTCGCCGGGAGGGTCGTCGGACGACTGGACGCGTGGCCGAGGCTTCTTCTCTCTCCTTCTCTCTCCGACTCGCCCTCTCGCTATCTCGAACTCACTCAAGCTTCTCGGATCCCCCCTCAGCCTCTCGCTCTTTTTTTTGGTCTCTTTCCCCTTCGGTCTCGGACTACTTTTTTTCTGTCTCCCCTTTTCTCTGTTTTTTTCTCTGGTCTTACTCCGTTTCTTTTTCTTCTGTTTTTTCCGGTTTTCTCTCCCTCGGGTTCTCTTTCTGCTCTGCTTCTGCTGACTTCTGCTGCCGCTTTTTCTGCTGACTTGCTGCTGCTGCTTTGCTTCTGCTGACTTGCTGCTGTTGCTTTGCTGCTGACCTCCTGCTGCTGCCTCTTTCTTCTGCTGACTTCTCCACGCGCGGGAGAAGAAGGGAACGAAAGAAAGATGGACGGGCCGGGCCAGAAAAGGAAAGGAAAAAAGGAAAATGGGCCAGGCCCGTGCAGAGAAGGGAAGGAAGGAAAGAAAGCAGCGGCCAGGCCCAGCCCTGGCCCGAACCCACTACTTTTTTTTTAATAAATTCGAATTTTTTAATAATTTTTTTAAAATTAATTTAAAACTAGCGATGCAAATGCTCCTAATATCTATATGCGATGCAATTTTAACGAAATAATTTTTTGTTAAGGGATTAGAAATTAATTTCTAATTTTCTAATGTAATTAATAAACACTTAAACAAATCACCAAAATTTAAGTGTCAACAATCTTACAACTAATCAATTTCTACAATGGGAGAAAAATTGCTCATAGACATATCGATGTTTCCCAAATATAGAGGAGGGAACTAAATTAGAAACTAAACCATGAGGATCATTGTCCACTCAAGAGATGCTTACATGGACATATAAAAAATAAGAGTGTGTATTTATCGATACATACACGAACTAGGACCAGAATGACTCATGGAGCCTACGCATTATAGATCTGCACATGATCTCATCTTACAACTAATCAAATTCTACGAGAGAAGAAAAATTGCCAAAGGACATATCAGTGTTCCCTTACATGGGATGGAACAAAATGAGAAACTAAACCATGAGGCTCATCGTCCACCCGAGAGATGTGATTCTGTAACAGAAGACGAGCGCGTAAATGCCTGGTTCATGGAGGAAGGATAAGACATAGCCAAATCATCAAAACCTTCACGATGAGCGCACATTAACCCGCTTGAGGAAAGGCCAGTGGACGACAATTCCGGTATCGGAAGATCGCCCTCCAAGTACTGCACAACTTGACGCATGCTCGGCCTCATCAATGGGTCGAAGCGGGAACAGATCAGCCCGAGTTTCAGCACCAACTCCATCTCTTGTTCCACAAACTCCGCCCCCAACTTCGGATCTCTTGCCTCGAGAATTGCACCACTCTCCCAGCAAGAAAATACCCAGTCCACTAGTATCACGTCCTCCGCGTCCCGAAGCTCTATCGGCCTTCTCCCGCAGGCAACCTCGAGCAAAAATGCTCCGAAGGCATACACGTCGGTGTTCCTAGTGGCCTTGCCGGTTCGCGTGTGCTCAGGGGCAAGGTAACCGAGCGTTCCTACCACGTGAGTCGTTTGAGGGTCGGTTCCATGGTCGTATAGTCTCGCAAGGCCAAAATCTCCAAGTCTTCCATTTAAGTCGGCATCTAGCAAGATGTTACTCGCCTTTATATCCCTGTGGATCACCACTTGCTCCCACCCTTCATGTAAATAAAGCAGCCCAGATGCCACTCCTTTGATCACCCTGAATCTTTGCCTCCAATTGAGGGTGACCTTTGGTTGCTTATGGAGGTACTTGTCGAGACTGCCATTGGGCATGTAATCATAAACCAAGAGCAGCTCCCCTTTCCGGCGGCAGTAACCGAGGAGTGACACTATGTTGCGGTGACGGAGCCGACCGATGCTAATGATCTCCGCTACGAATTCTCTCATGCCTTGTCTCGATTCATGGGAGACCCTCTTCACCGCGATCTCTATCTTTGATGTGGGTAAGATTCCTCTATAGACCCGACCGAACCCACCCGTCCCTAGTAGCTCTTGCTCTCGGAATCCCTTTGTTGCAACATAAAGATCTTTGAACTTGAACCGGTGCGGGCCGTAGTCCCTCTCCCAATCTTCAAGGACCTCAGCGAATTTCCCTTTCCTTCTTATCACGTCAACCACGCTCAAGACCAGCATCGATAAAACAAAAAGAACCAGCAGCGGTAGCCCTATAGTCAGTACTTTCGACGTCTCCTTCTTACCGATCCGAGGAAGCTTAGGAAGTTGGGACAGGGCAAGTGCCTGAGCCTCCCCATTTACCCTGAAGCTCCAACCCAGAACATAGTGAGAAGTTTGGACCGAACCAGTCGATGACGAGAAGCCGACATACATGCTCTGGTTGATGATCGACGAGAGATCCTGCCTAAGAGACAGAAGGGGAGTCTCTGGTTTTTGCACATTGATTGGAGCCAATGTGACATGGATCCACTTTTCAGTTCCATCGTAGTCCACCCAAACTTGCATTGCTTTACCACTGATTAGAGTCAAGTTCTTGAACTCCCCACCATCTGCATAATATCCTGCCGGCTTTGAGTTTGCTGATGTCAATCCGTTCAGGTCGATTCCGACATGATTATCGTTAATGTCCTGAAACTCGCTGCTCAGGATCGTGTCGAGTTCCACCCCAAACACATGATTGGTGGAGTTACCGTTGTTGGTTTCGTTGAACATGCCAAGGTATTGGCTCGGCAGGGACCCAGGGAGGCCTCTCTGGGGTGCGACCACAAAGACGATCCCATGGCCGCTCAGAGGCGGAAATTCATGTTGAATCGCGAAGACGAACGTGGTGGAGAAGGAGTAGACGGAGCCGTTTGGCGAGTTCTTGAACTGGACAGGGTCGGGATGGAAGGCGTGGCCCTTCTGCTGTATGGAGTCGTTAGTCAGCTTCAGGAGGCCATTGGAGGTGACCCCGGCGATCCCATCGAGGCTCAGATTGGCCGATCGGAAACCATTGTACCCAAAACTGGCCTCTTGAGCGTAAGCCAAAACTGGTAGCTGAAAGAGCACAACAAGAATCTTGAAGAACATGGCTCAAACTCAAAGTCTGCTTAGCAATTAGCTGAAGAAGGATGCAGTTATAAAGGCTATGAAAATCCAGAAGAATCTTTATCTTACAACGTCAAACGAATGGTGCAGATTTCAAAAATTTCCGCTCCACGTTAGTCCTATAATTGATGGATCTCTTGGACTTTAAATGGACGAATCCAATAGAGTCCTGTTCAGAAGGCACTTCGATTTCATACCGCATTTACGGTATGAAAAGGAGAACTTCGATTTCATACCGCATGCTGCATTTGCGGTCGCGATGACTCTGGATGAACAAATCCGACGGATGCTACCTATTGAGTACTGAGTAGTTGGCAATTATTGCAAGAAGTCTTATTGCGAGAAGTCGCAGCCTCCGAATTAGATGACGACTCTTTGTCAAGATTAAATCTGGGGAAGGCGGATGGAAGGAAGGTGGGTGTGATGGAATCGAAAGCCCGGTAATTTTTCTTCCCCCATAATAAAACGAACGTGCGATCGGGCCACTTGTAAGACATGGGGTCCGTGGAAATATTAGAGGGAGGACCAACCCATGAGTCTTAAGCTTGGTATATAAAATTAGCACATTTCATAGATCCAAAGTAGTTACCAAACTAGCGTTCTTTTACATCAAGTATTCGTAGTCTGCAACTCTGCAAGTATGTGTAAACCGTAATGTAAGATTCAATGTTTTAACCAATTTCCGTGGTATATTCTTAGATGTTCTTCGGAATGTTTGCATTAGTGCAAACTGTCTTGTTTATGAGAACTAAGTACATTGGGAACTCTGGATTTGACACATATTACATTTACTGGTGGCAAAATTTCCTCCATATTACATAGAACATAATAAAAGTCCGACGCTAACAAGTCTATTTAGAACTAAATAGGGTTACTACTAATGATCAAAGAAATGGCAAGGACCAATAAGTGAAACAAAGAACGCGCTTAGCTCATCTATTATTAAATTAAATTTTGAGTTTCAGCCGTTTACAGAATCAAATCCGGTTAAATAAAAAATCCAAGTTTTACTAGACAAAGAAATTCTCTATTACAGTTGAAATAAAAAGATAAAAAAAAAAAAAACTCTCTAGCACTCCAAGACAAAAAAAAAAAGGGGCTCACGCAACTATTATATATATATATACTTGTGGGCCTAAGGAGTAATCACGGGAAAGAAAATAAATATGCGTATGATAACTCTATTTTTATGTTCTTTTTATTTTTCTGTTTCCGAAAATAAGTTTGAAACAAAAAAAATTTTGATAACACAATTTCATTTTTTTATTTTCGGGAAATTTTTTTAGTTCAAAAATATATTTATAACATAAATAAGAAGTATATTTATTATTACTTTTCAATTTCTAAAACAAAAACTAGGGAAAAAACTTTTCTTATCACTCGCCTTCACTACTTAGACAATTGCCCACTAGTTGTTTGCTAGCCACTGCCTCTTGCCACTGCTTGCCCGCCACTTGCGTCCACCGTCCGTCTTAGAAAGAGAAATTTTATATTGTTATTAAATGAATTTTTATTTTGAAAACAAAAATCTTGTGTCGTTATTAAATAATTATTTATACTCAAAAACTCATTTAGAAAATAAGAATAGAAAAATCTATTTCTATCCAAAATTGATTTCTAGCCAGACAGAATAGTTATTATTCGCATCTTGAAAATCTAGGCATGCTTTCTTGTTACAACTGTACAAAAGGAAAAGAAGCCTTCGTGGGTTTCTTTTCTCAAGCAAGCCACCGCACGGAGAAAAAAGAAAAGATAATGATATAAATGATCTACACTTGGCACTCTGCGTATGCATCGGGTCATGGACGACTATCCGAAGACGACATAACCTTAGCAGGAGTCACGTTTAACAGGAGTCACGTGTCCGTAGATTCACGCTTTGGTCTATTTCGGCCCCACATGTGGAAAATGGCGATAGAGATAGGCAATAGTTGAAGACTTTTCAAATGCTGGTAAGTCTCCGGCCAATCAGTTAATCACAGAAATGACGAGTCTAGAAAACAATATTTAGAGGCGAAGTATCACATGGGTGGCACACCAATTTTGAATCCTTGCATGATTTAACCGTAGGGTCCCTAGGATTGGAAAATTCAACGAGTTAATGATGCATATCTAGCGAAACAAGTCGGGAAACTAATAGCTAAAATCGCATTAGATTTAATATGATCCTAGGGGGATTCTAACGATATCTTCTGAGTCGTGTATTCAGCGAATTTCCCTGGCTTCTGCACATGTTTTTCGTGATTGTTTTGGAGGTTTCTCCCTTGGCGAACTTTGCACTCACTCAGGATACTAGCAGTTTCACGTACAATGATTTTTGATCGGCGAATCTCAGCCTAGATATTTTAGCGGCATTCACTGGCAATGACCTCCTAAGGTTAACCAACGCAACCAAACAGAAGAAAGAGTCATGCCTTTTATCCTGATCCAATTCAAGTTCAAGAGCTCAACCAGTGATTCTGTCTAATCTTTCTCCTCGACGTTTGTCTTCACCATGATTTACGAGTAGCCATCTATGGGCGGCCATGGGTTTACTTTCGTGCTAGCTCCTCGGGGAGAATTTCCCAGTGCTCTGCCTAGTTATTACTTCGGTCTCTTCAATGAAACCAACAATGTCAATTCATCGAAACACATTGTAGCAGTAGAATTCGACACAATCCAAAACCACAAATTCCTTACTATCAACAATAACCACGTTGGGATCGACGTCAATGGGCTAGCCTCTATAAAATCTGCCCCGGCAGGATACACTGCAAGTCCAAGTGGGGTCTTCACAAACTTGAGCCTGATGAGTTGTAAAGCCATGCAAGTATAGGTGCATTATGATGGCTCGCAAAAGCAATTCCATGTCACATTAGCTCCTATCAATGTTGAGAAACCGAAGACCCCCCTTTTATCCCTATCCATTGATCTCTCGCCGATCATCAAGGAGACCGTGTACGGGGGTTTCTCGTCCTCAACCGGCTCGTTTGTAACTTCTTATTACATCGTTGGATGGAGCTTCAAGGTAAATGGACAAGCTCAGGGACTGGTTTTGTCTCAGCTTCCTAGAATACCCCATGTGAGGAAAAGGAGGAGAAATCATACCTGCTTGTTATTGGAGTGCCTTTCTTGTCGTTGTCTTGTCTTTCAATGCTAATCTTATCAGATAAGACGAAAGAAAAAATTCACAGTGGTTATAGAGGATTGAGAGCGCGACTACGGTCCTCATTGGTTCAAGCACAAAGATCTCTATGTTGCCACAAAAGGATTCAGAAATCAGGAGCTATTAGGAGCTGGTGGATTTGGTAGGGGCTTATAGAGGGGTATTACCCACCTCAAAAACTGAGATTGCAGTGAAGAGGTTTTCTCATGAATCAAAGTAAGGGATGAGCGAGTCCGTTGCAGAGATTATTAGCATTGGTCGGCTTCGTCATCGAAACATTGTAACGCTTCTCAGTTACTGCTGCTGGAAGGGTGAATTGCTGTTGGTCTACGACTACATGCCGAATGGAAGCCTAGACAAGTACCTCTATAACCAACCAAACGCAACCTTCAATTGGAGCCAAAGATTTTAGAGTGATCAAAGGTGTTGCATATGGCCTCTCTTATCTCCATGAAGGATGGGAACTCAAAGCTAGCAACATATTGCTAGATTAAGAACTAAATGGGAGGTTAGGAGATTTTGGGCTTGCGAGAATATACAATCATGGGACAAATCCTCAAACCACCCATGTGGTTGGACGTTCGAACCGCCAGGGCCACTACGAGCATGGACTTTTTAGCATTTGGGGCATTTTTACTCGAGGTTGCTTGTGAAAGAAGGCCGGTCGAGGCTCGGGAGAAGGAGGATGTAAGATTGGTGGGCTGGGTGTTTTCTTGCTGGGATAAGGGTGACATTCTAGTGGCAATAGATCCAAATTTAGGGACAGACTTTGTGGCGAGGGATGTGGAGCTAGTGTTGAAACTTGGATTGATGCGCTGCCATTCGGAGCCAACAGGGAGACCAAGAATGCGTCAAGTAGTGCAGTACATAGAGGGGGATGTCTCGATGCAGGAGTCACCATCCCTTGGTATTTTGAAAGGTGGATTGAAATTTGCGCATCGTGGAGGTTTGAGTATGTCTGGCATGTCTTACCCATCTTCTACAGACAAGGCATTTTCACAAACGTCTTCTGTTGCAAACTCTCTCCTCTCTGGTGAAAGATGAGTCTTAAGCTTGGTATATTAAATTGAAAGAACATTTCATTGATCCAAAGTAATTATCAAACTAGTGTTCTTATACATCAAGTATTAGTAGTATGCGATGTGAACTGTAATTTTAAGATTCTATGGCTCCAACCAATTTCTGCAGTATATTAACGTGTTCTTGGGAATGTCTGCATTAGCATAATTGTCTTCTCTTTTGGTTTCCATCATAAAAGCAAGTCCACCTTTTATAAGGATTATTACTTGTTTCTTTGAATCCTTGCATGATTTAACGGTCAGCTCCGTATGATTAAAAAATTCAAAGAGTTAATGATTACTGAAATTGCATTAGATTCAAGTTGATCTTAGGAGATTCAAAGGGTATCTTCTGAGTGGTGTATTCAACGAATTTCTCCAGTTCTGGACATGTTGTTTGTGATTGTTCTGGCGGTTTCTTCCCTGGTAAATTTTGCCCTCGCTTATGATACCAGCAGTTTCACATACAATGGTTTCCAGTAGGTGAATCCTAGCCTCGATGACTTCACTGCATCATGGGCAATGGCCTCCTAAAGTTAACCACACAACTAAATAGAAGCAGAGCAATGCCTTCTCCCCTGACCCCATTAAAGTTCAAGAACTCATTTATTGGATCTGTCTACTCTTTCTCCATGACGTCTTCTTCACTATCATTTACGAGTATCCATTTCTGGGTGACTATGGGTTTACCTTCGGGTTAGCTCCTCGTAGAGAATTACCTGGAGCTCTGCCTCTCGAAGCCCTATTTCCCAGAGCTCTGCCTCTCGCAGCTCTGCCTAGTTATTATGTTGGCCTCTCCAACAAAACCAACAATGGTAACACCACGAACCATATTGTCGCAGTAGAATTTGACACAATCCAAAACCTTGAATTCTATGATGTCACTAATAACCACGTTGGGATCGACATCAATGGACCGACCTCCCTAATATCTAAACTTAAAAAAGTCCCGGAGGGGTCTTCACAAACTTGAGCCTGATTAGTGGTGAAGCTAGGCAAGTTTGGGTGGATTATGATGGCACGCAAAAGCAAATCAATGTCGCATTAGATGCTATCAATGTTCAAAAACCAAAGACTCCCCCTTTTATCACCGAGCATTGATCTTTCGCCGATCATGTAGGAGGCCATGTACAAGGGGTTCTCGTCCTCAACCACCTCATTAGTGACTTCTCATTACATCCTTGGGTGGAGATTTTATGTAAATGGACAAAGACTAGTTTTGTCACATCCCGAATCGTATAAAGATAGGGTTAATGATATAACGTCCTTCCATCCGAAAGTTCCCAAAATATTTCAAACCTCATTTTATAAACTAGTTCGCAAATCAGTATATAACCATCATCAACCACTTTTAAGGTCAAAGACTTCTCATAAGTCTTTCCCGAAAGATTTCGCAAATCCATTTGCAGGCAATCGGTTTAGACTGTAATTCAAAGATAACATTTTCATATCTAATATGCAAATGGCAATAAATGCTCGATCCAATCTATGCAAGAAATATGTTTATTATGTTCATTCTTAACTTATAACATAATTAATTCATTTTGTTTTTTTAAATATGAGTTTATAAATTTAAAAAAGAAATAGCACCACTTACTTGACAATGCCCAAACCAAATAATGCCTAGCTAAACAAGTCGACAATCTTGTAATCCTATCAATTAAATTAGAATCGACATTAAAATCAAATAAAGCTCTATCTTAACTACGAAACGGCTAAACTATATCGAAAGGCTAGCAAAAGACTCCTATACGCTAATAAATTGCTCATTTGAACCATTTACTCAAACTTAAACATAACACAAAACTTAGCCTCGAAACCCTAAAATTTCGCTTGACTAAACAGTTTCTTCAAATTAGACTTCATCAAACCCCACAACTATACAACAATATAATCCACCAGTCTCGAGAAATTCCATAGCTCAACATCTCAAAAATCAAACTCCACAATTCGAATATCACAAAATTCCGAATTGAAGCCCTAATCTAGAAAACTAATCCGATTAGAAGAATGAAGAGCACGGACACTTATCGAGCATTACAAATCAGAGTTGAATCGACTTGGCAAAGTGTCCGTGACTTGTACTAATAATGCCCTCTCTTTTCCCCTTTCTTCTTCTTTCTTCTTTCCAATTCTTTCTTTTTCCCTCTCCGTGCGAGCTCTCTGTCCAAAATATAAGCTGAGCTTACTTCCCCTCTGACTTTTCAACTCCTTTTCTTTTTCTTTTTTTTTGCTCGGTCCCACTAAAGGTAAATATTACAAGTTTTGTCTCAGCTTGCTAGACTACCCCGTGTGACAAAGGAGGAGAAATCCCATTTGCTGACTACTGGAGTGCATTTGATGTTGCTGTCCTATCAATGCTAATCTTAAATGTGGTTGATCTTATAAGATGAAAGAGAAAATTTGCGGGGGTTCTGGAGGAGTGGGGCGTGAGTACAATCCTCATAGGTTCATGTACAAATATCTCATGCCACCAAAGGATTCAGTGGACCAGGACGTACCACGAGCTGCCGGATTTGATAGAATCTATAGAGAGGTATTACCCACTTCAAGAACTGAAATCACAGTGAAGAGGGTTTCTCATGAATCGGGGCTCTCATGAATCGGGACAAGGAATGAGAGAATTTATTGCGGAAACTATGAGTACTGGCCATCTTTGTCACTGGAACATCGTGACACTTATCAGTTGTTGCCGTGTCAAAAGGTGAGTTGTTGTAGGTGTATGATTACTTAAGTAGCATCAACACCGATACACAATATATTATGACATAACACGCCAACACGTTATTTCTAAAAAACTAAAAAATTTCGATACGTTGAGACACGTTTTATATCAAACGTTTATAATTTATATATACATCATAAATTATCATTTTTATGATTAGTTCAATTAAATTAATTAAATTCATAAATAAATAAATAATAAAAAAGAATATAGAATGAATTTACACTAAAAACATTAATCTACTGTTTTGGGGACTTGATTATACTAGTTACTCTAATGCATTTTTTATATCATTTCTCTTTTATTTTCAAAAAAAAATATGTGTAGGTAGTTTGGATTGATTTTAGCCTAAATTACTAACATTCAAAAGGGTGGGGTGATCATACGGGTATGCAATCATTATTAAACACTCAATGAATCAAATAAATTGCAGAAAAATAAATAACATGATTTTTAATTTTTTTTGGTTTTCCTTCTGTTATCAAATTAAAATCAAGCTATGTGTCATGCAATTAAAAGAATCTAACATGCAAATTATATAATACACACATGATATTTTTTTGTATTTTTTTAAAATTCGAAATAAATAATTAATGAAAATTAACTACCTACCTCGAAAAGTTATCTTCTTTAAAATAGGAAATAATTTATATTAAATCCTGTTTTACTTCGGAAAATTAATCTTAATTAAGTAAATTTTACCTTAACATGCAATCTAATCTAACTAGGTAAATTCTAAACATGCAATCCTAACCTATTTAGGAAACTACCCTGGTCTATCATAAAATCTTGTCTTATTCTTTTGGTGTTTTCCAAACCTGGCAGTTATCACAGAGAATCAATATACTCAATCCACCGGAACATATTCATTGAGATTTCAATAATCCATCATCTAACGGATTAAATTAGCAATTATCTTAACCCTAATACGCAAGAAGAGTCAAAATAATTTTAAAAAAAAGATTCAAAGTTTTACGGATCAAATTAGTAATTATAATGATTTTAAACATAAACATCACCAATGCGCCCAAAAAAATCAAAATAATTAAAAAGTAATCCAAAGTCTCACGAATCCAATTAGTAATTATAATGACTTTTTTTTATGATTTCCTACCAAATAATGCTTAACATCTCAATATAATCAATATTAGCATTCAATATTCCAATTTAGGCAATAAAATATTAAGTCCAAATTTGATTTGAGAAAATTACCTAGTTTGAATGGTTTGCTTCCAAAAGGGGTGCGGCGGCTAGGGACTCACGAGTGGCGGCGGGGTTGTGAGGTGGGAGAGAATCGCCAACGTGGGATCTGGACTAGCGGATGAAATCCAGTGATGGAGAGTGACAGACGAGTTCTTGATTTGCAGATGTCACGTTGCTTACCTTCCCTTTTGTTGTCTTTTCTTCAGGAGTTCTCTACTTCAGTCTTCAGATCACGTGGCCATTGGTTTCTTTGACTTGGTATTTTTGACAGGTTGTGATAACGGGACAAAATCCATCTCTTGGACTCGCTGCCAAGCTGCCAAGGATGAACCGGCGCAACTGAGATGCTGGACACGTTCGTCGAAATCGCAGGATTTTGCCTAGAAACTCGCCGACTCGGCAAAAGCTGACTGCAAAGCTCCCGAGCGTTAGATTGGCTTTCGTTAACCTGCAAAAGGAGAACAAAACCAGCTACGTTGTGAAGGTTTTGGGCAAGATAGCCAAGACCACGAGCGACAATGGCAACGTCGAATCCACAGCAACGCTAGTCAGTCTGGCAACGAGCGCGACCACACCTGGAGAGCAGAGTCCACCAAGTTGACTAAAAGCACACGGCAAAGATTTTGGGCAGCGAGCAAGAGAAGGTAAAGTTCAAGCGGCAACAATGGCGACCAATGGCAACAAAACTGGACAGCAAACAACCATGAGCAGTGGCAGAGTAATTGGACGGCAAACGACAAGGCAACAGCGTGAAGGAAAGTGGCGTTGTCGGGTGGCAACAAGCGTGACGAGGGGCAACAGTTCAGGGTGTCACGGCGAGACCAAAACGGCAGCATTGTCGGTAGGGATGGCCCGCTTCGAGGCTCGAGCGGCGTGCAGCAAGGTCTTGGCCAAGGCTAGTCCAAGATCTTTTCCCTCTCCATCTATTCCTTACATGTATCTCTCCATTGTGTGTTTTTTCTCTGTCTGTTGTCATCCCAGGGAGTCCTCGTCCCCTTCATATATAGAACAATTGAGCCCTTCAAAGGAAAGGACCAATGTACTGTACTTTTATTCCTTTCCTTTCATCAAACCGCGAGCACCCTCAACTTTGAGCGTATATTCACGATATTTTAGCCAAAAATTCCTTCCTTTCTGCTCATGCCCATAAGATGCATGAGATTTTCTTTGACAGAACACTCTTGTTTTAAAACAAGAAATATAAACCTTGCCGACCAATCCTCTCCTTGTAATCTATATATTTTATTTGATCAACTATCCTTCTTTTGGCAAATTCTTGTGCAGAAATAATGGAGCCTTTGTAAAGCATGAATATCACACTTTGCTGCACTTGATTGACCGAGGTTACCTTCTGTCAATAAAGGTATTTATTCCTCGGTGTATGTATTGCATGAATATATGAAAAATTCACCAAATATTAAAGAATAATATGAATCTTTTCTGAAATATACCAATCTCTCAACTCGTCATTCCTCATAAGTTAACTTTTAGCCATTAAAGAATGACGGGCTTGGGCTAATTCCCTCTCTTCATGGGCTTAGTCCAACTCATCAAATTAAAACTTAAAATCATCAATTCAAACTCATCTGCCATCAATCCAATGCAAATGCAATAAAGATATAAACTAAATAGTATATCCTCCTAAAATTATATGCTATGTAACTTAATTTTAATATTTTTATTTAGAGGTTAAAAGTTAATCTCTAATTTTCTATGTAATAAATGAATAATTGAGTTGTGAAAAATTTTGGTGTCAATATTAAATTACAAAGTATTGTTTGTACCTTATCTTTTGATGTTACGGACTTATGTACAGCATGAACTCTGTTTTTGTGTGTTTGCGTGCGTGTCAATTGTCAAATAGGCGAGGTGTGCTTTTGTGTTTTCCTCAAAGCCGACTTTGCAAAATAGGATCAAATTTTTTTCTTGTACCAATCACTATAGAATGTCTAATTTTCACTTTCTTCTGAACTTTGAAATTATTTTTTTGTGCACTAATTCAATTATTATTCAATTTATCATATTTTGAAAAATTTAAGATTCTAGAGAAAAAAATATACTTACTCACTCTAAATAATTTAGGTTCTCATTCGATTTTCTCCATTTTATTTTAAATTTAACAAACTCATGTACATAATGACTAATGTTTTTTTTTTTTATACCCAGGATTTGCCGGGCCCGACTTTCGACTTACGTCTAATTGCCAACCCACGGCCCGTAGAGTGTGCGGTGCACCCCGAACCAAGCGTCAATACCTGGGGAAGGGCTAGCATAGGAACCCAACACCCATGACCCTCCACTTAAGTCATGTTAGCAATACGGGGGATTCGAACTCTCGACCTCCACGGTAGGGAGAGAACGAACACCAACGTAGCTGCCTATGGTTGGGTCATAATGACTAATGTTTTTCTTGCTTGTTCCAAACAATCGGAGGGGTAAAGGGAAAAAGTGGAAAGTTTGGGCGCGACGTTTACTCCTTTGGAGGTCAGTAGGTCAGTGTATGAGACAACATCGAAAGCCTTATGGAGAAAGGTTTCCCCTTGGTTTGAGCTTGGAGAAAGGGAAACGCTACAGCTACATCTGTATACACTTGCTGAGGACTTCAAAGCCGTGGAATAAGGTTTCTGATAAAGTTATGTACTCTTTTCTTTAATTTTGCTCTGTTTGGATGGGTTACAAAACAATGTATCACTCACTTCTCGATTGAGGTTTGCCACCTTTAAACTTAGAAACCCAAGGTATGTTAAACCTTATATTATTGAATTAATGCTTTGCAATACCTGGTCATTTCTGTTTCTATTTCTAACTCAACTTGAAAGTACGTGAATTTTCCTTTTCCTTTTGAGATTATGCGTGTTATGAGTTGAATTAGATTCGCATAGATATATTTCTTTAACGGGCGATTCAATCTATTAAATTCAAAAAAATTCAATCAATATTTAAGGTGTGGAATTGACGTTGCCTTTTGAAATTCTAAATGTGACTATTGTAATCCATGAATTCAAATATAATTTTGGTCCATAATCCTCGTTTGCATGTACATGGATAAAAAGTTAATTGCTCTTGATTGAGCTTTGAAATATATTTATTTGTCCGTGTAAATAAATTCAAGAAATTTCACAAGTCACATATGTAATTGTTGTTACTCATGCAATATGCAAATAAATGTAGTTAAATGAGAATTGCACAATAATTCAACTCACAAGATTAAACAAAATAACGGGGTATTGTTGATATAGACTGGCCAAATGTAGCTCACTTGCATACATGGTGCGTCGAATCCAATGCAAATTAGGGTCAAAGAGACTCTCTTTTTTTCTTGTCAATGGGTCAAAGAGATTAGTCACACCAAAAATAATGGGATAATATCAATGGTAGACCCAAAACTCCCGGCATTTTATTCCTAAAATCATACTTGGCACTTTCATGTGTGTTTAGGACATGTATTTCAGCACTTCCATTACATCTATCATTTTTCTTTTGGTCACAAATCATATAGAACACTTTGTTACAATAATTGATTTTAACCTGTCATGACATCATCAAGAAAGTAGCATTAGCTCCCAACTAGTTTGTGCACGAGAGACCAATCCCGTCTTTAGAAATTCTCTAAGATGATATTCATTCCGTTTTAGGACTCCTAATACAAATACCCTGACACCACTCCTACAAACCAATTGTATATTCTCTTTTACATCACTCGCTCTTCACCTTGATATCCCAAAACTTGCATCACTCACTCTTCATCTCGATACCACAAAACTTCACTCTTCAGCTCACAAGGGTACAAGAGAATTCAATTCACTAATAGCATGTTAGAATATCCAATCTAAAAGCTTAAGCTGATAAGTAGAAAGAGATTATAAGAATGTAAAGAGTATATATGACTTGTTGTCAAACAAATTAGAGGGATACTTCGACAAACCCAATGAGTTTAGCCATATCATTTTTCGATGGGGGCTCCAATTGTTTACGGCCAGTGTTCAACGATGATGAGCTCCTCCAATGATGAAGAGAGAATGTCGTCATGAGTTTTCCCTCAGGTGGACCATGTGATTATTAAGTTAGATATACATGAGATGAGAGAAAAACAAAATATAATAATGCAGGAATTGGGCTTATCTGCGAAGTTTCGGGCCTTGAATAAAATATGAGGCCCAATCAATTTTTATCCACAGCATAGAAATTTGTATCATTAAATATCACACTTAAAGTTTGTCAATCTATGCGATTATAATATTAGACTATTATATATCTCAAGAAATCGGTAATAAATCAACATAAGAACACATTAAAAGTAGTGCATCAACACTTCGCTTCGTGAAGCTCAGAATTGGATTGCTCGAGGTCAATGCTACACCTCTCATATAAGAATAGAAGATTTATCTTGAAATTAGATCTTACAAATATGGTAATTCTAACGATAGATTCTCATTCCTTAAGAAACGTAAGTGAGGCATTAATCGTCCACATTGACCCGTGTACACTTTTAGAAAGAAATATATTTTTATTTGGTTTATTCTATTTTATTTATAATTTTTGGCATAAATATATGAAACTATAATAATATTAACAAAACCACCTACCCTTCTCCTCTCAAGTTTGCTTTTGTAGAAGATGCAAGCTTTGAGAGACTTCTAGTTCTAGGCAGGTAACGTGGGACAATTGTTTTCCACGTTTTTCATCTCCACACTGTTCCAAATTGACTAATTTGCGAAGGTTGGAGCTTGTTTGGTTCTGTAAAATTAACCCATAAGGCTATTCTTTATTTAAGAAAAACGATAAAAATTGTCAAACAATCTGGTATTAGTTGTTTTTCTAAAGGAAATAATAATAATTCTAGAACGTTCTTGCGTCAGCCCCGGCAAAACACCTCGCCCCAGACCCATCACTATATTTTATCGAAATAACACAAACTCGTCCTCTGTTTACCATCAAATTGGAATTTCGTCTTATAAAAAAGCCAAGTAGTTTATACCACGAGTTCAGTTTCAGATTTGGAATTTGCTTAAAACTTCTGCTACAAGACATTCTCCCAGACTCTGAGGTTATGTTAATCTATCTATTCGGCTTTCCAAAAGGAATTGCATCGTATGCATAAGAGTGTGTCATGAGAAGGTTAAGAATGTTCACTTGCTCTAAAGCCAATCAAATTCGGAGGGCCACGTACGTTGCGTGAATGACTCACCAAGAGGATACGTAAAAAATCAGACATCATGCGATCACTGAGCTAAGCTTACAACATTGCTGGTCAGAGGAAGACAGAAGTATGTGCTCAATGCATGGGTACCACATGCACTTAAATTACCCTATCCTCTCCTCTATCCTCACATCTTCTTCTTTCTGTTCGGTCGTGTTTGTGTCCCACCTCTTCCTCTCTCTTTTTGATCTGCAACTTGAGAACATGGCCACCGACCCTCTCTCTCTCTCTCTCTCTCTCAGAGGTCAGCGCGGCGGCCGCACTGCAGCAGCCAATGGCGGCTGCCGTGCTGGTAGCTAATTTGAGACGTATGAAAAATAAGAGCGTATATTTATCGATACTTATATGGACTCGGACCAGAATGACTCATGAAGCTTATGTATTCTAGATCTGCACATGATCTCATTCTATAACTAATTGATTTCTACAAGAGAAGAAAAATTGGCAGTGGACATATCGATGCTTTCCAAATATATAGGATGGAACAAAATGAGAAACTAAATCAAAGGCTCATCGTCCACCCGAGAGATGCGATTCTGCGACAGAAGATGAGTGCGTAAATGCCGGGTACATGGAGGACGGATAAGACATGGCCAAATCATCAAAACCTTCGCGATGAGCGTACATTAACCCACCTGAGGAAAGACCAGTGGACGACAATTCCGGTATCGGAAGATCGCCCTCCAAATACTGCAGAACTTGACGCATGCTCGGCCTCATCAATGGATCAGAGTGGGAACAGATCAGCCCGAGTTTCAACACCAACTCCATCTCTTCTTCCACAAACTCCGCCCCCAACTTCGGATCTCTTGCCTCGAGAATTGCACCACTTTCCCAGCAAGAAAATACCCAGTCCACTAGTATCGCGTCCTCCGCGTCCCGAAGCTCTATCGGCCTTCTCCCGCAGGCAACCTCAAGCAAAAATGCTCCGAAGGAATACACGTCGGTGTTCCTAGTGGCCTTGCCGGTTCGCGTGTGCTCAGGGGCAAGATAACCGAGCGTTCCTACAACGTGAGTTGTTTGAGGATCGGTTCCATGGTCGTATAGTCTTGCAAGCCCAAAATCTCTAAGTCTTCCATTTAATTCAGCATCTAGCAAGATGTTACTCGCCTTTATATCCCTATGGATCACCACTTGCTCCCACCCTTCATGCAGATAAAGCAGCCCAGATGCCACTCCTTTGATCACCCTGAATCTTTGCCTCCAATTGAGAGTCACCTGTGGTTGGTTATGGAGGTACTTGTCGAGACTGCCATTGGGCATGTAGTCATAAACCAAGAGCAACTCCCCTTTCCGGCGGCAGTAACCGAGGAGCGACACTATGTTACGGTGACGGAGCCGACCGATGCTGATGATCTCCGCTACAAATTCTTTCATGCCTTGTCTCGATTCATGCGAGACCCTCTTCACTGCGATCTCTATCTTTGATGTGGGTAAGATTCCTCTATAGACCCGACCAAATCCACCCGTCCCTAATAGCTCTTGCTCCCGGAATCCCTTTGTCGCAATATAAAGGTCTTTGAACTTGAACCGGTGCGGGCCATAGTCCCTCTCCCAATCTTCAAGGACCTCAGCGAATTTCCTTTTCCTTCTTATCACGTAAACCACGCTCAAGATCAGCATCGACACAACGAAAAGAACCATCAGTGGTAGCCCTATAGTCAGTACTTTCGATGTCTCCTTCTTACCAATCCGAGGAAGCTTAGGAAGTTGGGACAGGGCAAGTGCCTGAGCCTCTCCATTTACCCTAAAGCTCCAACCCAGAACATAGTGAGAAGTTAGGACTGAACCGGTTGATGACGAGAAGCCGACATACATGCTCTGGTTAAGGATGGACGAGAGATCCTGCTTAAGAGACAAAAGGGGAGTCTGCGGTTTTTGCACATTGATTGGAGCCAATGTGACATCGATCCGCTTTTCAGTTCCACTGTAGTCCACCCAAACTTGCATTGCTTTACCACTGATTAGAGTCAAGTTCCTGAACTCCCCACCATCTGCATGATATCCTGCCGGAGTTGAATTTGCTGATTGCAACCCATTCAAGTCGATTCCGACATGATTATCATTAATGTCCTGAAACTCACTGCTCAGGATCGTGTCGAGTTCCACCCCAAACACATGATTGGTGGAGTTGCCATTGTTGGTTTCGTTGAACATGCCGAGGTATTGGCTCGGCAGGGACCAGGGGAGGCCTCTCTGGGGCGCAACCACGAAGACAATCCCATGGCCGCTCAGAGTCGGATACTGAGGTTGAATCGCAAAGACAAACATGGTGGAGAAGGAGTAGACGAAGCCATTTGGCGAGTTCTTGAACTGGACAGGGTCGGGATGGAAGGCATGGCCCTTCTGCTGTCTGGTGTCGTTGGTCAGCTTCAGGAGGCCATTGGAGGTGACCCCGGCGATCCCATCGAGCCTCAGATTTGCCGATTTGAAACCGTTGTACACGAAACTGGCCTCTGGAGCGTAAGCCAAAAATGGTAGCAGAGAGAGTACAACAAGAATCCTGGAGAACATAGCTCAAACTCAAAGTCTGCTTAGCTGTTAGATGAAGAATGATGGAGTTAAAAGGGCTATAAAAATCCAAGAATCTTATCTTTTAAAGTCAACGAATGGTGCAGATTTCAAATATTTCTGCTCCACGCGAGTCCTACGATTGATGGATGTCTTGGACTTTCAATGGACGAATCTAATAGAGTCCCGTTCGTAAGGCAAACAGGACTTCAAGGCGAGAAAGAGAGAACTTCGATTTCATACCGCATTTGGGTCGCGATGACTCTGAATGAACAAATCCGACGGATTCTACTAAGTAGTTCGCAATAATTGCAAGAAGGCGCAGCCTCCGAACCAGATGACGACCCTTTGTCAAAGATTAAATCTGGGGGAGACAAATTGAAGGAAGGTGGGAGTGATGGAATGCCCGGCGATTTTTCTTCCCACGACAAAACAAACGTGCGATCGAGCCACTTGCAAGGCATGTAGTCCATGGGAATATTTGATGGAGGACCAACCCGTGGTGGAAGGATGAAAGACAACGAAAGTCCACAGTTCCGGTCGCCATTTCTAGACTGATCTACCGCATGGTCCATGAAAGTTCGAGGAAGAAGAAGTTCTGTTCAAACATTTTTGGTGCTTTAGTCTAGTGGTCCAACATGAATCGCTGCCTCGTTCCTGGCCTTGCAAAAAAAAATTTGTGCACATGGGCGCATCATATGGTACGGGAGAAGTTCTATGTTTTTTTAAGATTTACATTAGTTGGGATGAGGTGATTAGAAAGGAGAAAAGAACTGGGATTTAGATAATTATAAGAGAAGTAAGAAACAAAGGATTTGAAGGGCTCGAGCTACATGGTTGTTAAGATGCGAGCAAGGAAAACGTAGGAAAAAAGCGCATTGTGATATGATAGCATTCATATTTAGAAATAGAATAGTCTTACAAGCAAGAAAGAAGAATAAATTTATTGAGTGACGTACAAATCCATTCAAATACTCTCGAATCCTTTCACGTGGCTTTAGAATATACCTTAAATAAGCATATAAATTTCTCATAATATCTCATGATCCCTCCTAATCATTTCCTTCCCGTCTTTTCTCCTCCATCCAAACATGATTATGTTTTTAGAACCCTTTTTCTTCCCGTCTCTTCTAACAAGCATGGTGTTGATATAGATCCGACGGTTCATTTTTGACACTCTAGCACATGCCACATGCTATGTGGCGTATTTCAAAGATGGTTTCGGCATCAAATTATTAATTGACAATCTATTTCCCCGTTGCATAATCGGGCAATCTTGTTCAAATCAATGGTGCGGGAGAAATGGGGGAAGTATGGCAAGATTTTGAAGTGTTTTGGAGATTCAAAGAAGAGATTAGTAGTAGTAAATTAGTAATGATGCTTGCACATCATACGTCAATCAAGGTTGATGTGGGTTGTTTTGGTTATGATAATGGATACGTGACGTGTACAACAAAGTTACATGGATTTTGCAGTTGATAATAATCCCAGATAGATATAGCTACAAATCTGTGTCAGTTTATTTAGACGAGTCATAAATCAGAATTTCTTAGAGATGGTAGCATATGTCTTAAATCTCTGGAATGTGGACAGGGAGTTGCTTAGCATTATCCTCTGGTTGACTTTGTGGTAAATGCGTTACTTGGGTTTGCCAACTTTAGATGACTCAAAGCTGACGTTAGGTTCCAAAATCTAAACCACTGTCAATTTTCTTTGTTCATATATATTCTCTTTTGTAACATGGTTGTTGAATCTTCTTGAACAATTGCTGGAAAGAGACCTGATAACGAAGACGTGCCGTCCACAAATTTCAAAAAATAAGGCCACGGCATCCGGTAGGATTGGTGGAGGAATGTAAAGGTAAATTTTATGATATGCTACACATACCTCATTTACTTCAACGGTGGCGGCTACAGGAAAAGAGATCACGCTGCTAATCCCGGTACTTCTTCAATTTATTCAACCTTGCTGATATATATATATATATATATATATATATATATATATAGTCGCCAATCTATACTTATCTATTCAAATTGATTATTGCATTAAAAAAGTAAATGAAAATATTGATGTGCTCGCTTAGTGATCATTAGATGGTGATGTGATATCCTAAAATACTTTCAACAATTGAGAAAATTTTGCACTAAAAAAAAAAAAAGAGGCACGTTATAACCAGCAAGAATAGAGACCACTTGCAAGGGCTAGCTACGATATTCTAGTGGTGGTTAGGATCGTGACATCTTAGGTGATGGTTGGCTAGTGTCACCCAAGGCAAGCCATATATCGCTAGCATCGCACCACCCTAGAGACGATTGGCTTGAGCTTACTTGAACCCACTTTAGCCGGCCTTTTTGTAGATCCTCTATTATTAGAGGTATCCTCGTCACAAAGCAGGAGTCCTAGAGCTCCACTAAGGGCCACTCCACACTCCTCCGAGAGCCACTCTGTTTATCCAACAAATATGCCCTTGGTAGGGTAACATAACTGTATTATTTATTCTAATATATCGGTGCCCGCATGCTTAGATCCTCAATTCCCTCCATATCTTTCTCTTCCCCAAGAGGATGGAATACCATTAATGTTTTAAATTCAAAGGATGTCAAAATCCGCACCGAACCTCTAACTGTGACGGCCCGAGCGACGGTGCGCGAGGAGGAGGGATGGCGGTGCGTCCGCGCCTCGGTCCTCGGACGTGCGCAAGGGAGGGGGTCACATGTCTCTTGCCTGGGGGGAGTCCCACATCGCTTAGGGAGGGAGTCCTGGGATGGTTTATAAGGCTGGGATCCCTCTTCCTTAAGTAACGCGTTTCACGTACGCTTCCGCTGCGCTGAGAACAAAACCTTGAGGGTGGCCCAACTGGGATGGCGGTGCGTCCGCGCCAGTGTGGGGCCCAAAGAGGACAATATTGGGCTGGGATGAGGAAGGGCCCGTTGAGCGCCTCTACCCCAGACAACGCGTTTTAAAGCCGTGCGGGCCTCGGCCCAAAGCGGACAATATTACTCAACGAGCCCCAGGTCCTTACAAATGGTATCAGAGCCGACTCCCGACCGCGTGTGGGGCCACAGCGAGGACGCTGTGCCCGAAGGGGGGAGAATGTGACGGCCCGAGCGACGGTGCGCGAGGAGGAGGGATGGCGGTGCGTCCGCGCCTCGGTCCTCGGACGTGCGCAAGGGAGGGGGGTCACATGTCTCTTGCCTAGGGGGGTCCCACATCGCTTAGGGAGGAGTCCTGGATGGTTTATAAGGCTGGGATCCCTCTTCCTTGAGTAACGCGTTTCACGTACGCTTCCGCTTCGCTGAGAACAAAACCTTGAGGGTGGCCCAACTGGGATGGCGGTGCGTCCGCGCCAGTGTGGGCCCAAAGAGGATAATATTGGGCTGGGATGAGGAAGGGCCCGTTGAGCGCCTCTACCCAGACAACGCGTTTTAAAGCCGCGCGGGCCTCGCCCAAAGCGGACAATATTACTCAACGAGCCCCAGGTCTTACACTAATGAAGCAGTTTAAGTTCATACTTATGTTTCAATNCGAATTTTAGGACGTCACAATTCTTTTCTTCTTACAAAAATTTCGTTCTCGAAATTTGTAGATACGGACAAATTTTCGAAAAGATGGGGGTACTAATGCTTCATTACTTCTTCACTTTCCCATGTATCTCCCTCTGTTCCGTGATGTTACTAGATCACCTTAACTAAGGCGATAGTCTTGTTTCGAAGCACTTTCTCTTTACGGTCCTTCATTTGTATCGGCATTTCCCTTAGTGAAATCGGCCTTCATAACCATAGGATTGTCTTTACGCAAGTCTCACGGTTAAGTCATTTTCCTAGGTTACGTTCTTTAATCGCATAAGTTCTGTCCTCATTAGCTTTTTTTCTCAAGGTCAATATCTCGGGAATGATCAGTTCCAAGTGAGATCAACTAACAATGTATTGATGAAATTCACGTTCATTCATCCCTCAATGAGCTCGAATTTTGGGACATCACAATTCTTCCCCCCTTACAAAAATTTTGTTCTCGAAATTTGCAGATACAGACAAATCTTCAAAAAAATGGGGGTTCTGATGCTTCATCACTTCCTCACTTTCTCATGTAACTCCCTTTGTTCCGTGATGTTGCCAGATCACCTTAATTAAGACGATAGTCTTGTTTAGAAGCACTTTCTTTTTATGATCCTCTATTCGTATCGACCTCTCCACGTACGACACTCTGTCATTTACGTCCTGTGACGGCCCGAGCGACGGTGCGCGAGGAGGAGGGATGGCGGTGCGTCCGCGCCTCGGTCCTCGGACGTGCGCAAGGGAGGGGGGTCACATGTCTCTTGCCTAGGGGGGAGTCCCACATCGCTTAGGGAGGGAGTCCTGGGATGGTTTATAAGGCTGGGATCCCTCTTCCTTGAGTAACGCGTTTCACGTACGCTTCCGCTGCGCTGAAAACAAAGCCTTGAGGGGCGAGGAAGGGCCCGTTGAGCGCCTCGCCCAAAGAGGACAATATTGGGCTGGGATGAGGAAGGGCCCGTTGAGCGCCTCTACCCCAGACAACGCGTTTTAAAGCCGTGCGGGCCTCGGCCCAAAGCGGACAATATTACTCAACGAGCCCCAGGTCCTTACAAATGGTATCAGAGCCGACTCCCGACCGCGTGTGGGGCCACAGCGAGGACGCTGTGCCCGAAGGGGGGGAGAATGTGACGGCCCGAGCGACGGTGCGCGAGGAGGAGGGATGGCGGTGCGTCCGCGCCTCGGTCCTCGGACGTGCGCAAGGGAGGGGGGTCACATGTCTCTTGCCTAGGGGGGGTCCCACATCGCTTAGGGAGGGAGTCCTGGGATGGTTTATAAGGCTGGGATCCCTCTTCCTTGAGTAACGCGTTTCACGTACGCTTCCGCTTCGCTGAGAACAAAACCTTGAGGGTGGCCCAACTGGGATGGCGGTGCGTCCGCGCCAGTGTGGGGCCCAAAGAGGATAATATTGGGCTGGGATGAGGAAGGGCCCGTTGAGCGCCTCTACCCCAGACAACGCGTTTTAAAGCCGCGCGGGCCTCGGCCCAAAGCGGACAATATTACTCAACGAGCCCCAGGTCCTTACACTAATGAAGCAGTTTAAGTTCATACTTATGTTTCAATTGGAGGCAGCAATGGCCATGTTCCGCAGCCAAGGGCCTGCGGGCACTTAATGACCCTCAATGGTGCCTCAGCGGAGCTACTGCCATTTCCCCTTATTCCTCTCTCTCTCTCTCTCTCTCTCTCTCTCTGGGTTTGAGGACTTCTATTTTATTTTCTAATGTCTGTGCTTAAGGTGCTACTCTGGCTGTCCACGTCAACTATTCATGTGCATTTCTAATCAAAGACTAATTTAAACATAATAAAAGTGGTTGAGGGACCACATCGGCAAAAAAAAATGAAAGAAATTGAATAAGCCAAAAGAACGAGGGCTAGTGGTACCCTTATCCTAAAAGAAAAAAAATGAAAATGAAAATAAAATAAAATAAAAAATTGAGAACACTATAATTCATTCTATGCGAAACAGCCGCCACCAAACTTATTGACTCCTCTTGCACTGTTCGCTATTGAATTTATGTTAGTCAAACTTTATGTAATAATCTAATATACACGATGCATAAAATCTCTGGAAAACAATACTTCCTTTCTTTGAACATAAAATATTGATGGCATATGAAGTGCTTACTTTGGATCCCCTTGATTTCGTGATGCCATTTACATTTAATTTACATGTTATGGCGAAACATGAGATAACCTACCCAATATTTATAAATATGATGACTTACATGCATCGTGAATAGTGACAAAGGTAAAAGACTTTATGTATGTGTCAATTACGAAAGAATATAACTTTCGTGAACCAAACATTAAGTAGCCTGTGAAACGAACAGCCTTTTGCTTGTTAACTAATGTGAAATTATTCCAGCAAAACGAAACAAATTAAACTGGGGAGCCCACAACTCTGCCCACAAAAACAAAAAAAGATTTGAGGGGTCTACCCCTATATTCCTCGACAACTTGCCTTTTTTTATGCAGAGAAACATAGGAGGAAGAATTCAATATTTTATATTTTTATTTTCCAGAACACAGGATGATTAAATCATCTGGTTCTCGGCTGATAGTTTCGTGGCTGTGGTAGGTCCCTCACCGTCGGCGAGAGTAACAGACCGTCGCCCTCTCATTATTCTAAGGAAAACGGGCCAAGGGATGTTCTCATGGAATTCTATGGATGGGACTGATTTCTCTTCCCAGTTTCTCCTAGATCATCAGGAAAGGAAGTTGCTAAGCAAGCCTTATCATTTGTTTAAGCAGCAAAAGCGACAAGTGTTGTTACCTGGTGGGGGATGGACATCTATCAAGAACAACAACGTAATAGACTTTAATAGGAAGTAATTATTCCTGTTTACACTGCTTATGAATATAATAGGAATAGCTTTTCTCATTTGGTGGAAAACTGAATGGATTCAAACCTGATGATCTAGATAAGATAAGAAAGTACACCAGCAAAAGGGTTCTTAACAACCACTCTATACTACTTTCTGCGAAGAAATATGTATACGCACGTGATTAAGTATATGAAGGACCATAATGGAATCAACACTGCTAGGAATTAATTAATTTTCTAAATTTGAATATAATAGGAATAGATTATTAGGTTTGATGGAAAAATTAATGGATTCAAACATAATGATCTAGATAAATAAGAATATTCAAAATCCTACTTTCCGCAAAGAAATATGTATTGAGGATACGTTTGTTTCACAAAAAAATAGAGATTTGGAAAACATTTTTTTATTTATTTATGAATGATTGGTTATATCACTTAAATAAATTAGTCAACACTTGTTGAATGGAGGTTTGTGATAATTTTCCCATAAGAAAACCTTTCATTGGTAAAACAATATTTCATTATCTAGCAAACTCAAATTGTCATGTTAACTATTGATATAATTAAGGCTTAATGCCATGAATAACCCTAAATTGATACACTTATGACAAATTTATCACAAATTAATTTTTTAACCAATAAAAACTTAAAACTGTTACATTTATGACAAATTTATCATTCATTAGTTTTCAAGTATTGTTATCTGGTGGGGGATGGGTATCTATGAAAAACAACAATGGAATACACTCTAACAGGAAGTGATTAGTTCTGCCAACACTGCTTATGAATATAATAGGAATAGCTGATTAGGTTCGGTGGAAAAATGAATGGATTCAAACCTAATGATCTGGATAATGTAAGAATGAACACCTGCAAAAGGTTTCTTACCAACCACTCTATACTACTTTTTGCAAAGAAATATGTATACGTGCATAATTAAGCACATGAAGGACCATAATGGAATCAACACTGGTAGGAATTATTTAATTTTGTACATTTGAATATAATAGGAATATGTGATTAGGTTTGATGGAAAAATTAATGGATTCAAACCTAATGATCTAGATAAATAATAATGTTCATGATCCTACTTTCCACAAAGAATATGTATATATTTCAAAGATAATTGAGGGCATGTTTGTTTCACGAAAAATTCGAGATTTGAAAAAATATTTGAAGAATAATTGATTATTTCGCTTAGAAAAATTAGTCTACACTTCTTGAACGGAGGTTTGTGATAATTTCCCCATAAGAAAACCTTTCCTACCAAACTCAAATTGTCATGTTAACTATGGATATAATTAAGGCTTAATACTACAAAAAATCTCAAACGGGTACTCTTGTGTAAATGTTTCCTAAATTAAATTTTTGACCAATAAAAATCTAAAACCGGTACACATGTAACAAATTTATTATCCATTAATTGTCATTAAATTTTATCATCAAATTGCCAAGTTAGAAATACATAGAAGTTGACAGATGTATCAATTTTGAGTTTTATCTTACATTTGTCATAAATATACCAATTTGGGATTTGGTGGTAAAAAAATTAGTTTGGAAAAAATTTGTCACGTGTATTAGTTTGGGATTTTTTGTGATTAAAAATTTAGTTTGGAATAAAATTATTACCGATGTATCAATTTGAAAAATTTTATGATATTAATACAATAATTAAAAAAGTGATGATGGATACTAAGAACTCGTGTTTCAATAATCACTAGAAAGTTATAACCACTTATTTTAATAATTGTACAAGTTGTGAGGGGGAGCATGTGTGATTGGTTGATCACAACCATTGCACAATGTGGTTTTGGAGTTGCGGAAGTGTGATTATAATAAACTCTCTTAATATTATCAACACGTACTCAACACCATTCACACACTATCTCCACCCATCACTCCGTCACTTGCTACACCCAAGCGACACTGTTCAACACTCTGTGAACACCCCACTCACATGCACACACTACCCAACTTTCTTCCTCTGGCTACAGAAGACTCTCCACTCTTCTTCCAATGGCAAGGGGAGCTTTCCTATTTATGGAGAGACTCCCACCGACATAATACAAAGGGAGTGCTCTACAAGAGCTCAACTTGGACTGTCCACAATTACAAGATTTACCTGTCTTAACAGCAAGTACTCTGCATCAGGTGTTGAGGACAAAGACAGGACTGAATCTAGTGAATTCGTAGATGCGTAACACTAAGTTGAATCAGAAGCCTTTGAGAACACCTTTTAAATGATTTTTAACCACTCATCTTAGCTAACACTTAAGAAACTTCGACACCACAATTACAAACTACCTACCGTAGATATTTGGTTCTAGATAAATCTTGACAAATGGAGGAAGGGAGAGAGACGGGGGTGATTCCTCAGTGGCCACATATAAAGAAAATATATTTCATATGGCAGGGCTATCACGTAACATAATTAATCAATCGAAAGTAAGATACATACGGACAATAACAAATAAGAAATTCGTTGTAAGTTGAATGAAACACAAGGTCCTCGTAAAAGTAATACATTCAAGTTTCTTTATCCCTTATAAAGAAGATTGACGTGATCCAAAATTTTGATGGATGGAATTCACAGTAATCTAGTGAATCCAATACAGCCCGAGAGAGTGTCCTAGGCCTCATATCCAAAGTCGAAGTAAGACATAGCAGGAACAATCTCATGTTCGATCTACATTAGCTTGACAAAGTCGTCAGAAACCGACCATCGACGGTGTACGAACATAATCTTTTCTTACATGGTGAGAACTTCCAAACTGGACAGCGAGGTTATTAATCATTAATAGTACAAACCCATAATGCGGTACATTGGTCAAACTTGGCTGGTTTCCTCAGTGCTCATTGACATCACATTCCCCCACTTCCATCTCAATCTTTGGAATATACTGAAGTTTTGAAAGCAGGCACTCTTATCGATAGTTCCAAAAGAAAATGTCCAAGAGCGGCAAATTCATACCGATCACATTTTGAACTAAATCGAATGAGAGCCTAAAATGTGATATTTTGTCAAACCATCCTAAAATGTGATATTTTGTCAAACCATCATCAACTATTCTAAAATTTAAATTAATTGATGAATGTGTAATTTAATTTTTAAATATTCTTATACCGATATTATTAATTAAATTAAGCCTAGTGGTTGGGCAGTTACTTCTCTTTCTTTGGGATTGTGGCCCACGTTGTCTTAGCTCACATGCTTTGAATGCTACTTGATTATTCTATTGATCAAGTTGCAAATTTGCGAATTATTTATGCGTTGGTCTTTGCTAAAGGAGGATTCCCATCACGTGTTACTGACCTTTTACTTGGATTTTCTTGCACAAATAGCTGGCAACCCGGTACTTCGACCGGCTCAATTGTTCTGCATTTATAGATTTTCGTGAACGGCGATGAGACAAATTAAAATTTTAATGCTAGTGTCCTTATACGAAGTTATTTTATTGCGATGATGTCGCTGGATAAGTACACTTCTTTCGGTCGGAAAGTCGCTAAATAGCCAAGTATTTTCAAAAGAAAAAGAAATCCCGAAGTTAGCAAAGAGCATACTTTTTGAAATATAATCAAATTTTATTTCAACGGTAGCTTCGTGATTTTTTAATCTGAAGTATGAAATTAATTCAACTTACAAAATTACATACGTTTACTAAAAGTAGATTGACAATTTAATTCAATCTAAGATATTAGCTATCTTGTTTTATTATTCTATATTGCTCAATCTAAGTCTGTGATAATGTCACATTTCCTTGCTTATTGTTACTTTCTCTATTAATGAAGATGGAAGAGTGTATCTTTTCTCAATAATTAGGATGATTATGTATTATATTTAAAAAGATTGATGAACAATATGAAAAATTGCAATTTCTCTATACTTAGGGATAGTGTGTCTATCTCTGTGCGTAAAAAGAATAAATAACATGTATGATTCTACTTTGCCATTTCAATTTGAGGTGGAAAATCCTAATGAAACAATGTCACACTTGGTCTTCACTGATATAGATACTTGTCTCTACCTCATGCAAATGCCGGTAATCCTCCAAATTAGTAGATGTTTTGAGACGATAGATGAGAGTAAAGATGTTGGTTCTGTCTTGAGTTTTTACTCTATTAAAGAAGGATTAGGAAAAAGCAAGTTCGTCAATTCTGTGGGTGTCTTGTTGATAGTTTCCCACTCTTACTGGTTTTTTTGAATAGTGTCGGGGTTGTGATGCATGTCAGTTGTCAAAAAAATTCTCCGTAAGCTGAGACACCCGAGAGACCATCGAATTTTTGGATGGTGAAATTGATCTGGGTGACTGAACCAAGCAAATTGAATCTGTTCAATGTTGTTTTGTGTTTGCTAGTATATCACTGATCATTGGAATTTTTTAACAACATAGTATTGAAGTTGGGGTTATAATCAACATGCGTGCTTTACTGGTGACTCGCAGTTTTGTTAAAGGCATTGCAACGAGATGAACACCTTTCCTATTACTCTCAGAAAATGATGAAAAGGAGGATGTTATGAGTTGAAATCGCCAGATGAGACTTTGATGAAGGTTGCAGAGGAGAAGTTGGCTATGGTGGCATGGACGAAACTAGAATGCCTATACATGACCAAGTCGGGAACAGATTGTTTGTATCTCGAACAACACCTACACAACCTTGAGATAAATATGCCAATGAAACATCTACTGGACGTGAGCATGGTTAACTTTCAGAGATGCGCTGATTGAGAGACCTATGGACTTGGTATAGATTGTCCATTTTGGAGGGGTTTTGCTGCTTGCTGTTAGGAGTCTAGTCTAAGAGCAATTTTGTTGTTTGCTGTTGGTATGCAAGGATAGTCCAAGACTGATCTGCAGATCCATTCACCATCTGCGGACTGATCTATGATCCCTAATCTGCTGATGTGCTGATCAGTCCATTTTATGAGTCTTAGCACACTAGTTGATGGCTTTACCCTTTCTGTGTTTGCACCCATTTTGTCAGATTCTGAATTGAAAGTTTGATTTTAGAGCAAAAGCTGTTATTGCGCTAAGGTTTTGCTGTTACTTACTTTGCACAATATGTATTGCATGCTAACTGTTACTTACCTGTGGAATTATAATCTTTCCCCTTAGTTTCTTATTTATTTTTGTGCGGTTTTCAATGTTTTCTCAAACTACAGGACAGAGCAACAGCATTAGTGTCGGAACATAGCAATGGTATTAGTCCAGGAACGTCTTCAATGCGAGGAGTCTTCAGATTCTACTTCAATCGAAAGAAGTGTGGTGAATCAGATATTTGGAGATGACAATAACTGGAGCGTAGCAGGTTGTAGGCTTGGTGTCCATCCAACTCAATTTTCCATAGCCCACGTTTACAAGCAAAGTAGAAACTATGATGAAGGGTGTTGACTCAAGGAGAAGGAGCAAAATAAGAGCAATCATCAAGCAGCCACACTACAATCTCAGCATGATGCATCTATCTTCACATTGAAGTCGAAGAAATATTCTGAGGCCTCTGCTGTAAGAAAATAGGTGGACGCACTTGACTCTATGATTTTAACGAGTCAGTTGAGAGGTAACTCCTTGGACTTACAAGTACATGTTTCTTTATGGGGTTTCTTTGTACACCTTCAGTTAATTTGAAAGATCATTGTATTTCAACACTAGAATTTCTGTGTTCGCCTCCAATTATGGGACTTTGATCTAAGCAATTTGGTTCTGGAACTTAACCTCCCGTCAACACCCTCTGTGCATCTACAAGCAAACGTCACCTATGAGTTCATAGATAGTTTAGTCTAGGTTTGGAATCGTTGTCTGACAGTACTTTGATTGATATATTTGAATAAATTTTGGGATGATTTGTATGTTACAGCAGCATAATACTATATACCAAGTGCATTTTGAATTCAATTTTATCTAAACTATTACTATTATTAAGATTGATCATGAGGATCAAGCCCTCACACTGTTCTGTTCGCTGCTTTTATCATATGAATATTTGGTTGATTACTGGTAGATGGTTTAGAGTGTAGAGAGTATTTCAGTGTAAGATGTTACATCGCTCCAAGACCGAGAGACGGACAGTGATATGTTTTGTTTTGACACCTAAAGTGTCCAGAGGGAATGTTACTAGATGATGTGGGGATCGACCTTGAGAATCTCGAGCAGCCAAGCGATCACTAATGTAGATAAAATCCCGTATGTGGTAAAAAAGCTGAAGTTGTAAATGTTGAGATTCTGAAAGGCAGTTAATGTAAAGTTGATGAAGAAGGCGGAGAAGTTGAGAGCTGTAAATCCTACCGTCAACCAAAACGAAAATGGACTATTAAGATGACCGAAAAAAGGCAGCTTAAAAGCCGAGACAGTTACCAGGGAGAGGGATCATTAAGAATAACATGGATCAGTGGAGTTCTCAGAAGTCACCAGGTACAAATGGACCTCTGAAAGAGAGGAAGGCACGCACTAACATCTGAAGAACATGACTTCACTTCGTTTAGTCTTTTCCATCTGAGACTTCTATTATTTTGTGATTATTTACATGGTCGGGTGACAAACCATCTTGTCCTCTTGTTCGGTGGAATTGTGATATCGAGGTCGAACCATTTTCGAGCTGCACTCGAACTCCATGAGCCGAGTAATCATTCCTTTCTTGGCTGAAATTGTCTGATCTCTATTTCGATGAATGCAGAGAAATTTTAAGGTGGTCATTTCAAGCTATTGCACGTCATTGGCTTATTTATTGGCAACTTTTGAGCGTACAATACTATTATGACCAAGGACATCTTGCGAGAGGTTGCAAGAAAATGAGTAAGCAGCCCACATCTTGACATATTTCCGTGTGATTAGCAAAAGAAAGGGAAACTAAAGCAAATGCTACAATTGATTTGGTCTAAACAGGCATGTGTCTTAACTTGTATACAGTATACTTTAGGTGTTTAAGCCCTATTTGACTATACTTAATGGCTTGTAATGGATCTAAAATTGGTACACGCAACTTCCATCATCGCTTCGAGCAGTTGGATCATAATTCGTGGCAGATGGGTCGGTGCATCCTTCGGGAACCGGAAGATTAACCTGTTGTGCCGCTTTGCCTGCATTGAAATCAATAACAATTGAAACGCTTAAATTATTGTTCTTCCCAAATCTTCATTTGTACTGTCATCCTAAATCCACAGCCAAATCTCGACCATGTCCTTTTAGGATAAAAAGGATCTAACCATAGAAACTCCCACTCTTAATGGCATCCTCGTTCGCATCCCCTAGAGCGGCCTCTTTCAAGTACTTGTCGGACAACTGGACTCTCTTCACATTCTCTTGCTCCTGGACGAGCATGTTCCCGTACTCGAGTAGCTTGTCCAGAGTCATCCTCGGCTGCTCGAAGGTCGGTGGTCCCTCTTTGGAGTTCACAAGCCTTTTCCCTACGTTTTCAACTCCAGTTTCAGCAACCCATTTCCTCACTTCATCGTCATACACTCTCGCCCTGATTGCTCCAAAGAAATCTGCCCAGTGGACACTGATATTATTTCCATCTTCCTAATTTACATTCTCCATTCATCTACCGTCAAAAGTATGAACTCTCTTCCAACAAAAACAAAGATTGTCATACCAAATAGGTTAATCAGCTAGGAATGTTATTTCGCTTGCTATGTTGCCTAATGATAAAAATAGTAGGATTAAGGAGTGTCATGTTAAGATTAAGAAGAAGCTTACCAATTGATTGACCAGGGAATGTGTCGACAAGCTTGACTATATCTTCCCTCAGGACATTGTCGGTCCTGAAAATCCCAGTGCAAACGCCAATCCTGTCTTCCCGTGTGGGCGACCAGTAAAACTTCTCCATCCGGCCATCACGAATGAGAGGGGCATACAGCGTGGAGAAGTCGTTGCCAGTGACTATGATGGGAACTCGGGGATTCTCCTCCTTGTTGTACATGCCGGGAAGTTGCACATTGGTGGGATTATCGGCAATGTTCATGAGGGTTGCGTTCACCATCTGGTTGTTCACTGTGTACTGTGTGGTCCCACCGAGCCTTCCCGCTCCCACGTCGAGATCGTTGATAAAGAGGCAGCACATCTTCCCTTTCCTGATGATGTCTGCCGCCTCCCGATACCTCTGTCTGATCAGCTTCGCAGGCTCACCAGCATTCCCGCTTTCCAGTTCTCCAGCACTCATCATTATGGGCTGAAAATCCATTTCCATAGAGTCATCAATGTTTGGGTTTCTCTTTATTCGAAGATTTTCAATTTCATCAAAGGAATATAAATTGATGAAACTCACTTGATTCCCATTTTGGCAAACACGAGCTCGCATTGGAATGATTTTCCCTGGCCTTTCCCACCCCAAATACCCAAAATGAGCGGAACCTGTCATCAATAGAGTTAATCATCGATACAATTTCTTTCCTCTTCAAACTCAAGTTTCGAAATCAAAACGCATAATTTCAATATTCTAAACTAACCTTGATGTTTGGAAGATTCAAGAAGTTCTTGGTAATGTGAACCACAAGTTTGTCCATAAATGCAGGAGCAATGTAGAAGCCATCCATGGTGTTATCAAATGCCAACCTGCCACAACGAGTTCAGTACTCGAACCAATCGAATCAAAGTGTTTTTTCTTCACTTCCAAAACTTAATTATGAGACATAGCGATGTGATGAAGTGTGTTACTCACTGTCGAAGACCAGCGCTGATGTAGTCGTAAGAACTCATCACGGCATAGTGAGTACCGGTCCCCATCGGCGCTTGGAAGAGAGTGTCGACCATCCCCTTTCCTCTGGTTATGTCTTGCTGGTCGTCCGAGGTGTCGGTTACAAGCCCTCTCCATCTGTCCTTAGATGTCTGTTTCTCCTCATCGAATTCCGCGACCGCCTTCGGGCTCTTGGACAATGCTTTCGCGTGGTTGATCTTGGGACTCGGTTTCGTCAAGCTCCTCCCCAAGAACGGAGAGCTAGGACCCGAATTTCTCGGGCCGGCGCGGCTCGAATTGAGCTGGATCAAGGTCAGGCCCTTGTCAACACTAAGCCCCACCAAAGCAGGAGACTCTAACATAGACATTGTAGATGCTGCGAATACAATATGAATTCGCTAGCTATGGAAGCTCAACCAGTCACGTGTGATCTCATAGACCTCCCTAGAGATGAACAAAAGAAGCAAACTTCTTTCAAGAAAACAGAGCGTGCCCTATGCTCAACCAGTCGAATGACCGCTACGATCAAGCAAAGACGATGAAATAGAGAAGAAAAGACGAAGTGGGCTCGACGCTTTTCACGAACCCGGAGCCTAAAACTACGCACAAAAACTCCGGACAAAAACACGAGTTGGCGGGAAAAACAGAGCACCGATGCGGTGTAAACAGCTGCGGCAGCTGGCACCGAGGCAGCCATAGATCTGCGGCGAACCCAACGGCTACGATCAAAAGGGTAAAAGCTCCTGACCCTTAGGAAGTAGAAGACGAAAGACCGTGGAAGTCGGGCGTACTGTTTTAGGTTTTGGACCGTTGCTGTTGACGACGGAGAAAGGGAGAGGAGCGAGAGGAGGTTTATAGAGAGAGAGCGAGAGGAAATCCTGTGGACGAGCTTGCTGAGCTCCCAGCGGCCACACGTTGGGATTCTTGGCCGGTTTCACGTGGCAGTGGGTGACAGGGACGCTGGTGGAGGCTTCTGGGAACTCCACTGGCGTGAGGTCAGGGCTTAAGCGTTCCCCATCTCCACCAAAAATCATCAAATCCAGTTCCTTCGTTTCGTCCACTTTCGCCTCCATTGAAGGGGACGTGAGCATTGGGTAGGATCAGGAAGGGCAAGGATCTCCACCTTTCTAGAGATGGAGGGAGCCTCCGGTTTGACCCGGTGGGGGTCAGTTGACCCCCACTGAAATTTTAGTTTTAAAGGTTGTACTTCTCGCATATATAACAGAAAATCAACCTGACCTGAGTTCAAAAGTTACTGTGCAGAAGGATATCGTTCATCTTTTAATTTATTAAATTTTTATCGTGAGAAATTTCAAATTAATATAATTATAATAAATTTACTCAAAAATTTAAACTAATATATCTTTAACTTAGTACAATTGTAATAATTGTATTTATTATTAGTTTTCATCAAATTTTATTGTTAAATCACTAAATTGGAAGAGACGATAATTAACCAGTGTACCAATTTAGAATTTTAATTTTCGTTTATCACAATGGTATCAATTTTGTAGTTTTTTGTGGTATTAATCAAATTTAATAGAGGGTATATTAGTAACAAATGTATAAGTTTGGGGGGTTTTGTATGGTCAAAATATTAGTTTGGGGTAAATTTGTCACAAGCATACCAGTTTTTGGTTTTTTTTTTTTGTCATTCGAGATAAATTTGTTACGAGTATACCGATTTGACGTTTTTTAATTTAGGATAAATTTATCCCAAATATGTTAATTTGAGATTTTTTGTGATATTAATCCTAATTTATTTGCTCATAAACTTAGCATTGATGTTGCTTGCTGCGACAAGTTAGAGAATATCATTCTCTGGCGTGAATGTTACGAATAAGCCATTGAATGGGAGGTCTTTTGCTGGATGATTATCTGATTTCCTTCTTTGAAAATGAAACGCTTTTAATGGCATAAGAAGTGAAGCGAGCATGCCACTCTTGCAAGCCATGAAAACACACATGAGGTTAAAAGTTTCATTTCGTCTTTTTATTTTTGTTTTAATATAAATAATTAAAAGGAGCAAACAGAAGAAAATCAAATTAAAATTTTCATAACAAATAGCGGAGAATATTTCCCAGTTCATTTTTATGTTTCAACTATACATCGAAAAATATGGTCATTTTTCTGAAAAATGACTTTCTAGAAAATATTTTCCAAAAATGTCATATTTTTGTGAAACAAATGGAGCCAGAGTGAAGAATCCATAGATGAGTGAAAATGAAATGTTTCTATTCATATTCAAAATTATTTTTCAAAAATGTCATATTTTTCGCAAAACAAATGGAGTCGAAGTGAAGAATCCATAGATGAGTGAAAATGAAGTGTTTCTATTTGTATACAAAATACTAAAAATGTCATATTTTTCGCAAAACAAATGGAGCCAAAGTGAAGAATCCATAGATGAGTGAAAATGAAGTGTTTCTATTCGTATTCAAGATCATACCAACTTGAGCTTATGTGTAATCATTTACCCCACAATTGTAAACTTTCAAAATGTGGTGACAAAATAAATTTAATATCTCAATAGTTTTATCATATAAATGGCATTGTTGACACTTAAATTTTCTTAACACATTTAAACATTCATTATATAAAATAAATAAATAATCGACCATGACCCCCAAACCAAAATATTAGCTAAACTGCATATAGTTCAGGAGCACTCTACATGTTATAACATACAAATAAACTCATAAAATTGCGTTTAATTTGACCGATGATGGATGGACTTAATCAAAGGTTTTGAACTTAATTAAATCATATGAACTGAGCCCATAAAAGGAGCGAGATTCGCCAAGACCATGGAGATGCATTGGCCGAAAATTACATGGCTAATAAGGGGGCCTTTAAGGTTTAATTGAGTTAGGTTTAAGCCCACGAGAGATAACACTGATAAAAAGCTTCGAGCTAAATATTAATAGAGCCCATTACTTCAATATGGTTGAAAATCACATTGGTGCATTTAGGGCATGTTTGATTCAGCTTTCCCATGGGGCTTTCAGCCTCTAAAGCCCATTGGGAAAATGCAAACCTGTTTGACTCAGCATTTTGGAAGACTTTGGGGAAATGTAATTGTATCTCCAAGTGTCCCCAAAGTCCCTTAGCTCAATGTAGGTCAAGAGGTGCATTTACAAGTTGCATTTTCAGAATGCAACTTGCACTGTTCATCTTCCTCACGTGGCCAACACTACCGGCCAAGGAGGACGACTGTTGGCCAAGGAGGAGACCACCGATCGTCGCCCTTGAGGCGATCGCACACCTAGGTCGCCGCTTAAGGTGTGGCGGTTGGCCATCGCTTGGGTCACAAACCCAGGCGATGACCGTCACCTAGGTCGGGCGACCTAAGCGGTCGTGCAACCACCACCTAGGTCATGAACCTAGGCATGGCTATCGCCTAGGTTGTGCAACCACCACCTGCATCGTGCTATCGCCTAGGTCGTGCAACCACTGCCTGCATCGTGAACCCAAGCGACGGCGATTACCTGGGTTTGCGACCTAGGCGATGAGCAACCACCACCTGAGGTCGCCTGACCTTAGGCGAGGCCTTTCGGCGGCCAAATTTGGCCGCCGAAAGGTGAATTTAAAAAAAATATATTTATAATTTTTTTTAATAAAAAATGCAAAAGTCCCTTAGCAAAATGTGGTATTTATCAAACGGCATTTAGATTAAAATTGTTTCACAATGTAAAATTTATCAAACAGTATTTGCATTAAAAAAAATCCTTTAGCCCAAAAGTATTTGCATTTTCTCAAGTGCATTTCCCAAAAGCCGAACCAAACGCACCTTTAGTTCAGCTTTTTCAATGGATTTTCAACCTCCAGAAAGTGTTTTCTGGACTTTTCGTTGTTTGTTTTTCTAAAAACGATTTGATCAATGGAAAATACTTTCCAGTCAATATAAATATTATATATATTATTTTAGGAAAATGAGTTCTTGTGCATGGGAAGGGGAAAACAATTTCCCTCTTTATCAGGTCTTTAGATCATTTCATTTTTATTAGGCCATCTCTGTCCTTTTCTTTTACTCTCCAAAATCTCTATTTTTTTTTTACACTATTAAATGTTATTCAATCATTTTTCAAATGCGATCCAAACGCTTGAAAACATTTTCAATCACATATCATCAAACACAGGAAAACTAATCATTTTCTATGAAAATGATTTCCCGGAAAATATTTTCCAAAAATAGTACGATTTCCGCGAAACAAACGCACTCTTAGTTCAGCTTTTTCAATGGATTTTCAACCTCCAAAGCCTCTCGGGAAAATGCTAAGATGTTTGACAAACCTTTCCAAGGGGCTTTCAACTAAATGCTAGCCTTAGAAAACTGAAAACCCAATATTGATAGACTTTGGGCTTCCAACATTTAGTCAAATGCTAAAATTAGCAAATTTTTTCCTTCCAAAACTACCATCACCAATTTTTTAGTTTTTCAATGTTACCCCTCATTACTCCAAAAGTACTTTCACCTTTGTGAGTTTGATATTTTTAAATAAAAAAAAAGAAAAAAGAAAAATTAAACCCAAAAGCCCTTTATCATAAAAAAGATTTGTCAAACACTCTTTGTGCAAAAATAGCATTGTAAAGAACTTTTTACCAAATGCAATTTGTATTTCCTTAAAGCCCTTTAGGCCAAAGGAATTGACATTTCCTCAAAGCCCATTTCCAAAACCGAACCAAACACGTTTGCACTTCCCCAAACCCCATAATTAGGATTAGTAAACAAGAAAACCTAATTAACATGATATGATGACTCTTAATACTCATAATATATAATGACTCTTAACGCTACATTGTGTCACAGGTTTACCAGTTAAGATTTTTTGTAGTAAAAAAATTAGCTTTTGATAAATTTATCAAAAATGTACTAGTTTTGAGTTTTTTGTGGTGTTAATTCTATTAAATATCTACTCCAAATTTGATTTTTAAAACCCAAAAAAAAACATTGTATAAATTAGGTTGCATCATGTTATGCTATTTCATCCTGCTATACCATTATATCTTGCCTTGTCACTATGCCACATCACATATGACATGTCATCATGTTTTGACACGTCATATATGCCATATCATTATGTTCGGCACATCATTGACATGTCATTGCCACGTCATCAATTCCATATAATATAGTGATTGCATCTCTAAATTCATTTTTTTAAAATGCATGTCGTATTAGAGTAAATTTGTTTTATCTTCCCATGTCATCAGAATTAGGTCATGTAGATAGCAATTTTCATTAGTTGCATTTAGATCTAATTTTTGCATTACATGCATTGCATGTAGTTTAGTCTTCATTAAACAAGAGAAAGAGAGCAGGCAATAAATGCATTGCATGTAGTTTAGTCTTCATTAAATAAGAGAAAACCCAAAGGGAGTTAATTCGAATTGCATATTTATTTAAAAATCATGGTTTGGCTAGGTTTAGTATACATAGTGCTTAAAATTAACTCTTAGTGTTTGAAATTTTTCTTTCTTGTAATTTATTGGGATAAGTGCATTATGTCTTGACCTACTTTTTCCATCCAAAGGGGAAAAGACATAAATTTAAGGGAATTATCTAAAAGATGAGTCTAGGATTATTAATTAAATATGGGCTCTCCCAAGTTTATACCTTGTGTGACATTGAAATGTTCATTAAAGTATTTTAATGAAGAGTTGCCACTAGCCTATTGAGGTCAATTAGAAACCAAGTGAATTATGAGAGTTTACCTCACTTCCTACACTACCAAAAAATCTATGGTCACGAACATAATTACACTAATCTAATTAATTAATTAGTGCCTTTTCGATATCTAATTTTGTTCATTTCAAAAAAAAAATTATCAAGCAGTTTGAATTTATTTTAGACTTATCACTAACATGCGAGGGGATAGTATGGGTGCACACTCATCAAAATAATAATCAGCAACTAGATGAAACATTAAATAAATTGCAAGAGAATAAGCATTTAGCGTTGAGAGATAAATAAATGATATTCTTAACTGGACTAAAGGAAAATTATAATCATCACATCGAAAGTGCTTAATCAAGAAAATTAAACAAAATTTTAGACTAATGATTTTTCGCACGCTTTTTAAGAGAAGATTACCCCCTCTCACTCTCATATCCCTCCCTCTCTCCCTCACTCCTACTCCCTCGTCTTTCCTTCCACCCCTCTTTTTTGGGACCCCCCCACCTTTCACCCTGGTCTCCGTCTGTTCTTTTCAATGGCCAGTGGGAGGCACGCCTGGCTTCTGCCACCACCAGCCTGCGGCGGCCAACTTGATCCCCGATCCTACGATCGCGTTGCGGCCTGCTGCTCTGCCACCTCTCTATCATTGTACCATTTCTTTTCTACAGAGACGTGACTGGCGCGAGGGGAAAAAGACCATGCGCGGGCCGAGATGAAATAAAGGGAGAGGGGCTGGCCCGGGCACCAAAAGGAGAAGGGAAACGAGGAAGGGGCCAGACCAAGGTTGTCCCCAACCCAGCCCGACTTCCCCCTCCCCCTCTTCTTCTCTCCTCTCTCTTTAATTTCGATTTTTCTTTTTGATCTTTTTCGTGAATTTTTTTGATTTTTTTGATAGTTGTTTTGCAAATTTTTATAATCACTGTTAGCAATGTAAATACTTCTAATTATACGCTACGCCTTCATTGAACATTATTATTGCGATTAAGTCCTAAGTAAAATGATATTATGTTCTAAAACTTATTAAATTGGTCAAATTAAGTCATTTATTTGATATCACTTTTTGAAAGTTTTATAATTTCATTAATTTTCTTGACAAGTTTCAGAACTTGATTATACTTTTATAACAAGATTTAAGACTTAATTGGACTTTTGGAAAGTTTTAGAATTTAAATAAATTTTAATGACAAGTTTTAGAACTTATAATGCATTTATCTCTTTTTTATTTGTTCCATGCTTTGATTATTGAGTGTTATCTTTATTATTTACACACCCACATGATCACCCTTGTATGTTAGTGGTTAAGTGAAAAATTAATCCAAGTTGCTTGTAAAATGTTTTCGAAATAAAAGTGAAAAGGTTACTGCAATGGCATTAAAATAATCTAGCAAAATCAAATTCCGAATCCATAATTTTTAGTTCATGGAAGTAAAGTAGTTTCACACATTTTTTTTGAGGTGTCTAATTAATCTATCAAAATTGATTAGTGGAGACTCTTGAATAAATTGATTTGCATGATAATTAATCCATAAGTTGCAAATTAATCATCTATTAGCCATCTCCTAGGTGATTCACTTAAGTAAAAGTCGTCACAAGTATTACTTTATTAATATTATTTAAAAAAAAAAGAAATTGGATAAGTCAATAATACGTCCATTCCGATTCACATGGGACGGATCGCATTCCCAATTAATCCCAACCCAAATCCCAAATCATACCTGGGTATCTTCACCGAAAACAGAGTATCATCTGTCGTTATTTCTCTTCGGAATGTCTCATGGTCTCGTTTTAGGCGCCTGAATTTATGCTTCTTTTGTTCGTAGCGTTTGCATCTTTCACTTTTGAAGCCGGCTGTCCTTCACCGTTCAGGACCTGCTATCCACGAAACATTATTTTACACTACTCAACCTATAACCGATGCCCTGACCGACAATTTTGTCGTTTCGCGCGGGGACTCATTCAATGGTTTCTGCCTAGCTTTGCCATTGGAAATCAGTCGCTTTCTCTTCCCATTTCTTAACCCGAGAATGATCTGGCCCTTTATATAAGATCACGAGAGGGAAAAAGAATTGGGAGGAAGAAATCATGGATGGTGCTGGTGCGAGCTTCAACGACCGAAGGTGGTCGCTGAAAGGCAAGACCGCTTTGGTCACTGGTGGAACCAGAGGGATTGGGTCAGTCTCAGTTCACAATCTCTGCGACCATTTACATATGCTTCCAGCAAATTTTTTTAATTTTTTTTACACCCTCTCGCTCTTGTGTGGCAATTTCAATTCGAGTCTTGATCAATCTGTCTGTGGATCAGGTACGCGATCGTAGAAGAGCTAGCAGGGCTCGGCGCGAGCGTTCACACTTGTTCTCGCAACGAGAAAGAGCTCAACGAGCGAGTGGAAGAGTGGCGGGGTAAAGGTTTTCGAGTGAGTGGTTCGGTTTGTGACCTCACTTGCAGTACCCAAAACGAAGAGCTGATTAAGACTGTCTCCTCTGTTTTTGATGGCAAGCTGAACATTCTGGTTAGTAACACTATAGTTATCATCATCTAGCAGTTGCTATGGAAGCAACTCCTGTTTCTATCGATCTCTTGTTTAAGTCTAGCAAGAACTAGAAGTCTTTAGTTCAATTGGTTTGTGGTTTTGGCTATAAATTAGGACAATTCTGCAAATTCTTGTTCAATATCTGCTGCTTTGATACCCTTCTGTACTTGGCAACTTCTGGTTTAATTGGACTTGGCAACTGAGTTCCTGTTCAATACATCAGTGATCTCATGACAAGCATTCATAAAGATTAAAAAAATAAAATTTGCATAACTAGTCACACGCTACTTATTAAATAACAAATTAAATGTAATTAATTCTACATGATATAAGAACCTGGTTTTAGTTGAAAGATCAGTGTCATCTGTACTATTTTAATCACTGTATCCACCGTATAGAAAAGAGTTTTGGATGTAGTAGATTGATCAGTGATGATAATAAAAGGTCCTTAGCTGTTGCAAATCCAATCTCCAGAGTAACATTATTTTAGCTGTGCTGAATCAATGAACAATGGATGTGTTGGAGTGCACTTTGTTATGACCAGACACAATAACATTTAATTTGATATTCCGCCACTACTGCCCTCATTCAGTTTTCTTTTAGTCTTGTTACCAAGCTCGGTTTTGATGCTAGTACGGCTAACACAGGTAAACAATGCGGCGACAGTCATTCTTAAGGGTGCACTAGATCACACACCGGAGGACTGCTCTTACATATTGAAAGCCAACCTCGAGTCCCCTTACCATCTATGCCAACTGGCGCATCCACTCCTGAAAGCTTCAGGAGATGGCAACATTGTGTTTCTTTCCTCAATTGCCGGTGCAGTAGCTCTACCTGCAATCTCAATTTACTCTGCTTCCAAAGGTATGATGATGTTTTGTCCAGGCTCTTCGTTAAAGGGTCATTTTCAGCACCCTGTACACGGCTCATGATCTCATGTTGCTCTTCCAGGAGCTATCAATCAGCTTACCAAGAACTTGGCATGTGAATGGGCCAAAGACAATATTCGCATCAACACTGTCGCTCCGTGGGGTGTGAAAACCACCATCTCGCAACCTGTAATGGTCTTACTGATATCTCTATCTGGCTTTCATGTCCGCCTTATACTGACCCTGCAAATATTTCTGTTTTATCTCAAGCTGCTGAGAAATGACTCATCCTCTTGACACATTGGCTTAGTGAGACAAAACATGGCAAACTGATTAACACTGAACTAGGGACAGTGAAATGAGAAGCAACATATACAATTTAACTCGTTTTTAGACACCCACTTATCCAAAATAAGGATCATAGGAACAGGGACCGATGGTGCTTAGTAAAAGTTCCATCACAAAATTCTCCTGGAGAAAAGTCTATGAAGTTCTTCAACATAACTCAGCATTGAACTTTATTGTTCAGGAACCGGAAATCAAAGAGCAGTTCATCAAGCTGCTCGCGCGAACGCCTCTCCATCGCTTGGGAGAGCCTAATGAGATCTCATCCGTGGTCGCATTTCTTTGCCTTCCTGCAGCTTCATATGTCACAGGGCAGGTCATCAGTGTGGATGGTGGTTATACAGTCGGCTTCTAAGCCAAGTCGCACGATCTTCTCCGCTCCTAAGTCAACTACCTCTCAAGTCGATGAACTCTATTTTGTAGCGGATCACTATGGATGGCCAGATGCAGTCGAACAAACCCTCAAGATGTATTCAATAAATTGTTCTTTCTTTTAGGTCTAAGTTGGAGCCTTCTGTCTCTTTGATTGTTGAAGTTATTTGAACTCTCACGCTTTGTTTATGAGGGAAGAAGTTTAGATACCATGTTGCTCCTGGCGAACTTGACTTCGCCTGGTGAATCTTTCCAATATAGTTTGGTGACTTTGCAAATTGGTCCTGGGTTTCTCAAGTAATCATGATGTCTTGATTGGCTTATACCTTCGGCACAAGTCAATGCCCTGACGGAAACAGAAGTTGGCATCTTTCCGTCCAATGCATACACAACAATGAGTTCGACATTTGCTTTTAAGTGATTATAATGCTAGGTTATCTCATACCGATTATGATCGATATGAAAGGGAGCTAGTGGATGATTTATAAGTGTAAGGAAAATTTTCACCATTTAAGTTGGCTTTTGAGGTGAGAGATGCTCAAAACCTATCAATAAGTCTAGACTCAATAATCACATGAAAGAGCCTCCATGAGACCTCAGAGATGTGAAGTTCACTCCTCACATCAGATACCTGAGTTCAACGGAGGTCTAAGATGGCGAGTGATGGTAGGGGAAAAAACACTATTTACATTGGATTGCCTCATTCCTTCATATCACAAAGCAACACCAAAGAGAACAAAAACCTGCTCCATCATCAACTTCATCCTTATTTGGGGTGCGAATCATAACCGTTCTATTTTTTAACACAACTTATAGACATTTTTTTCTAATACCTAAATGAATTTCTAAGTAAAAATATGTGCTTAATAATGACACAAAATTTCCCCCTCTTGAATAGCTAATAAACAGCCATGAGAGTCCATGGGAGTGGGTAGCAACAAAGGTAGGCAACGGCCGACTCAGTGGATGGGCAGTCGGCTAGTAATGAGGGTGAGTGATGAGAAAATTTTTGATTTTTAATTTATGTTCTAGAAATAAAAAAATGAAAAAAAATTATTTTGATTTTTGCTCAAAATCATTTTTTAGTTTAAAAATTGATTTCAGAAAAAAAAAGAAATTGCATTACCAAATAGATTTCTATTCCAAATTTATTTCAAAAAATAAAAGAATAGATCTGACTAGAAATAAAATAGTTATTATGTGGGCTCCTAATAAACAGTAGGCTTATCCAAGATAAGGAAAGAGGATAATGGGTTTTGAACAGGCCCAAACATTAGAGCAAGTGGGGACGATAGATATGGAGTTGGCCTTGGCGTGCTGGAATGTGGGACGCAAAGGTGGGAATCCAAGCTTCGGCCTCGCCTCAAGGGAGGGACAAAGGCGTGGACAGTGTCCATCACTCTGCTGCCGTCTTGGAGCACGTTGACAAGCGAGAGAGAGAAATAGATAAGAGTGATAGAGTTGAGATTGGCTGAAGAGAAATCAACATTGCCAATGACAACGGTGAGGTCGGCGGCAAATAACACCGACCCAGTTACAAACCTATGAGCTCCGTTTGCCTTCTTTTATTCATGTAAGCTGGCAAGTAAGATTTCTAATATTGATTTTGGATTGAACTAAGAATATAAATTTAATTTTTTAGTGTTACAAAAAAATAAATAAATTAAATATGCATAATTGATGAAACCTAGTGCTTTCTGTGAATTTATTATTATTATTATTTTTACTTTAACATAATAATTGACATTTTCATGGTGCCAACCAATTGCCAAAAGGCATCAATGACCAGCAAAATCACGAGCTGCCTCTCGACTTTTAGGTGCACAAAAAAGAATTCGACCCGGGATACAAATCATCATAGCCAAAAGCGCAAGTTCTGACTTTGACAACCACATCATTGATGAACGGCTCGGGGGGGCCGGTCGCGTTCAATTTCCTGTCCGTCCATCTCGTCAATCGCAAGCTCGATCACGAATCGACGGCCCAAGACGTGCCACGGCCGGATCTGACGAATCTTTGGAGCTCGGACGGACGCCCGACATGCAATTGATGAAACCCACCTCGAACGGATTAAACTAAAACGCACTCGGGGGGCGTTAGACAAGAGACGACGGGCCATTGAGGCCCCACCACGTGGCAGCTTCGAAACCGAGGAAAAAAACCAAAAAAACCAGGAAGAAGGAGAAGAAGAAGAAGGGGTTTTCCCCCCCTTCCGCCTTCCCCTTCCAGAAACATCCATCCAAGAAAAAGAAGAAGCCGTGGGGCCCGCAAAGAGGGAGGACAATCCCCACTCGCGGTCCAGATCACGCCACGTGTAATGGGGGCGACGTGGCGTCTGACGTGGCACCCTCTACATCCCTGGAAACGATACGTCTCCCCCACCACTTCCTCCACTTCCCCTCTTTCCCTCAGCGAGAACTCTTGTTTCCGACATCTCCATCTCCATCTCTCTCTCTCTCTCTCTCTCTCTCTCTCTCTCTCGGAGTCCACTCAGATTTGAGATCGAAGGAGACTCGGTGGGTCGGCCGGCCGGTTTCCGATCGTTCCTCTGTTGCCTCCGGTCGCGGCGATCCGGTGGCGATGAACGGCGGGGAGGGAGGTAGGGAGGATCGCGTGAAGATGGAGGAGAGGAGGCGGAATGCGGTGTACATGTGCGGTTATCTCCCTGGAGCCGCGCTGGATAAGTCGCCGATGCTCTCTCCGACGCCGGTGCAGGATCCCGGCGGAGATTCATGGAAGGACGTCTTCGGCGGGGGCTGCGGATTCGCCATGGCCGTTTCAGGTGAACGTTCGCTATCGCTTCCGCTAGGGGCTTTCATTTGATGCTCTTGGTTTGTGCGGTTTACTTGGAAATGAAAGTCGTCTATTCGTCTTTGTGTTGGTGTTGCTGATCGAGTTGCGCTTTTTGAAATATCGATTCTCGTCCATTTGTAGTGAGTGTCAATTGTTGAAAATTTCTTCGTTCTACTTGTTTAACTTGATCCGTGATATATTTGCTCAACGCTATTTGATTGAATAAGTAGAGCTCCTGTTTGAAGTTACAGCTTATAGCTTATGTTAGTAGAATTAATATATCCAGCATCAAAGTCCAGGTCGGATTTCGAATTAGCAATCAATACTCTCGTGTAGAAGTGGAAAAGAAATTATGAGAGCAGCCTTTCGCTGTAGCAGCAAATATCCGAAACTGTCATTGGGTTAATGAATTCATTTTCCTATAAAAAAACAAAAAAAAACAGAAGTAGACCAATTTGGATAAGCGGCATTGTCTGAATGGAAGAAAAATTAACAAGAATCATTGGATATCATGAGTTTAAGATTCACTGAACCAAGATGGTCAAGGGCTGAGCAACCGGACCGTTCTACCCAGGAATCGGACTGGACTGCCCTGAAAATGGGTCCAGTTCCAGGTTCCTGTTGGGAATGGGACCGGCTCTGTGAAGAACCGTTCAAGAATCGGACCAATTGGATTGAATTTGGAATCGGTTTTATAAAGCCTTAAAACCCCAGTTTTTCTCTTGGCATATTTTTCTCTCTCTTTTTCTTTGTTCTCTCCAACCTCACTCAGCCACTTCTTGACTCTCTCTCTCTCTCTCTCTCTCTCTCCCCTTTCTTCTTGCTTGCCTGTGGCTTGCCCTAGCTCGTGCAAGAACCCTCACTTGTTCCTGATTTGCCTTCGCTTGCTCACCTGCGTTCATGTTTCTCTTTGAACCATTTTGTTGCTCGTATTATTTTGCTACAAAAAATAAAACAAAAGAAAAAATGAACAAAAGAATAATAGGTTTTTGGGTATATCCTAGAATCAGATCAGAAAAATAGAGTAGGTTCTAAAGTCGGTTCCTGGGCAAACATAGTAGGTTCTAGGTTCTAAAAACTAGGAACCAGTTCTAACAGGGTAGGTTTCAAGTCTGAATCTACTGACCTTGGAACCAATCATCCCTAGTGGTCATAGTCAAGTTGGACTTTTGAATCTATCATACATTTGCTTGAAAGAATATTGGATTGGAATTGGCTGCTCTAAATCCCTTCTCATGTCCTCTCTCTCTCTCTCTCTCTCTCTAGACCATGTTGCTAATCTATTTTATTTGAAAATATGAGGGATCAGATTCTGGAAAGCTAATTACTTGGGGTTCAGCAGATGATGAAGGTCAAAGCTACATTACATCAGGAAAGCATGGGGTAATTGATATCTATTCCAGCTTACAAGATTTCTATGTCTGCCTTGATTTGGTATTGATTTGCAACTTCTTGATTGCAATTATTAAGGATACTCCAGAGCCTTTTCCCCTCCCAACTCAAGCGTTGGTTTTGAAGGCTGCTGCTGGTTGGGCTCATTGTGTTACAGTAACTGGTACCACCCTTCCTGCTTCTCTCTCGCATGCACATTGAGCAATTCTGTGGTTTTTAATGTTCTATGAGCTTATATCAATCTTCTCTCCATTATTCACAGGGTATGATGTCGATTGCCTGTTATTGAATTCTCTTTATGTGGAAATGCTGTCTATGCCAGTAATTGTGGTTTTGTGATGATGTGTTAACATTTCATTAGTCATTGAGACATCAACATGCAATGATCTAAATATTGAGTGTCATTTAGCCCCTTCAGTCATTCGTTACAGTTTGCAGTGCATGCAATAGAGAAAAATATAGTCTGCATGAAATCACATAAGAATTACTTGAGCTCTTTAGTTATCTATTGACTGAGTATCTGGCTCTCTTCACGAATTGACGTTTCATATTGCAGAGCCAGGAGAAACATACACATGGGGTTGGAAAGAGTGTGTTCCTTCTAGCAAACTCATCTCAGATTTGGCTTGTGTAGGAAGCTTCCCAAAGGAAGCTCTCACAAGGCAAAGCGCTTTATTGAGTGAGCAAGGTGGTTTTATGGCATAGTTGATGATCTTAGATCCGTTGGAATTATGGGCTTCTATTTTAACTAAAATTTTACTTTTTTTCCATAGTGAGCCCTAGATCTCAAGCCTCAAGACCAAATAGTGGGACAGTCAGTCAACTTAATGACAGAAAGGTTGTTGAAGAAACTGTGAAGCGAAGAAAAGTATCATCAGCTAAACAAGAAAATGAGAGTGTAGCACCAGGAGAGGAAACATTTACACCATCACCTTGTCTTGTCACCTTGGGACCTGGAGTGAGAATTAGCACAGTTGCTGCTGGTGGGCGCCACTCTTTAGCCTTGTCAGGTAAACCTTCTTCAAATGTGCAGGCTTTTTTTCCTGTCATGTTTTCTTCGTAGTTAACTCATGTAGTTTTGTAGGTTATATGAAGTATGAAGCTATGGAAGATTTTTGATGTAAAGCAAGACACCTGATTCATCATATTTTTACCGAAGTTTCAGATGTGGGACAGGTCTGGGGTTGGGGCTATGGAGGTGAAGGACAGCTAGGTTTGGGTTCCAAGATAAAAATGGTGTCTTCTCCTCATCTAATACCTTGCATTCAGACAACCAATCTGGGTAAAGATGGCACTCTGACCAGTAGCCAAGGAAGCATCAGTTCGGGATTACAAACTTCAAAAGCGCCTGGAAATTATGTGAAAGGAATTGCTTGTGGAGGTCGACATAGTGCGGTAATTACAGGTCTGCTCGCTTGTAGTTGTCAACAGTGGTCTCTATTTCATTTGGTTGTTTATAACTGAAGAGTGTAATATAATAGATGCACCTTTGTAGGGACCAACATGATTTGGTTATCTAAGCCTCCCTGAGTGATTGTTTTTATGTTTATCTTATGGAGCAGTAACAAGATAGTAGGAATTGAAGAACACCTAGTGACCAAGAGTGACATGCTAATTGACTTCAATGATTACATGTATCTGCAATTCTTTGGATTGATGTACCTTGTCGACATTTTTATTGTCTACTATATATAATTACCAACTTCAGCATGGGCGTGTTTGATAGTAAATTAATTGTGCTTAAATTACTTGCTTCCTTTGGATTAGCAAATTATTTTAAGAGATTCTTCTGTCTTCATTTTTGTTTGTTTGTAGATACTGGAGCATTGTTAACTTTTGGATGGGGACTCTATGGGCAGGTGAGCTACCATGGCTTCTTGTAATGTTACACAAAATCATGCTGGCCCTTCCTTATATGGTTCCTAATGCTATATAGGCAGAAGATATTCTTGAGATGAAGATTTACCAAGGTTTAACAAAACAAAGTGAGTTAAATAGCTTATGGGAGGAGATAGGCACACTGTTATTGAATTCTTCCTTTTGCTTCTCTCTCTCTCTCTCTCTCTCTCTCTCTCTCTCTCTCTCTTGTATCTTCTCTGATTGATTAATTTCTGCTTTTGTGATTCAGTGTGGACAAGGGAGTACAAATGATCAACTCAGACCAACATGTGTATCTTCTTTACTGGGAACTGCTATTGGAGGAATTGCTGCTGGTCTCTGGCATACAATCTGTGTTTCTACGGAAGGTCGAGTATATTCCTTTGGTGGGAACCAGTTTGGACAACTAGGGACTGGTGGAGAAAGTGCAGAGGTATATCCTTGTTATCCACTGCTTTCCCAACTTTTACAAATCCATCTGGTGGGAAACACATTTTATATTGGCCAAAATATTTAGAAAAATCCTGAGCTTTGTACTTTTTGTGTAAAAATGCTGCTGACTTCGAAAATTGTTCAGTACACACCCAAATTTAACCTTGGAACTGATTATAGCTTTTGCTATATTGGCTGTCAAGAGCACCACTAAATGGATGGCATGGTAACTGACATAGCGACTTTTAGCAATTAGCTGCCACAGCAGTTATTATGATCTAATTATTTTCTTTATAATGAACATTGGGCCTTCGGTTGTCGCGTCAGCGATTTAATGATGTTCTTGACTTAATAATCGGAGGCTGCATTTTATATAAAAAAATTGTTTGGGTATTTTTTGTGATTTTTTTTTGTATAAATTAGAAAGTCCAAGGTACTTAGGATATTTGGCCTTGCATATGCGAGAATTTTGAATTATGATGCATGTACCAGGCCTAACTTATCTTATGCAAGATTGCATCTATGATGGACTAATGAATTGTTTAGTGCCATCTACACCATTTGTGCTTCAATTTGCTTCATTATATGACCTTTATTTCTTTTGCCTAATCTCTTTAATGCTCCTCGATAAGGATGGTGTGTCCAATAATGAGATACCAGTTGATTACTGTCGCAGTCTCTTTTGATCTGTCTTCCATAGGTTCCTTATTGTCTCGTCATGCTGACTTGAGTACTTTCTTTTACACCATATGCAGACTCTGCCTCAACTTTTGGAATGTCCGGATTGGAAGGATAAGCAAGCGAAGATAGTATCGTCTGGAGCCCGTCATAATGCAGTACTGACAGGTATGCACAAACAGATAATAGTGTCTGCATCTTTACCATATTTCTTGATGTCTCAAATGATTAATTTTTTCTGTATCCTGGATTTCCTAATTTGATATGTTTTTGCCGTCCATGCCTGATTTTTCCTGACTCGAGCCATTAGCTTTGTCTAATTTGTTAACATGTCTCTCTTCCCTTCATTGTTTGGGAAGTAATTGGAAGATTGATCTCTCAAAAGAGAGTTTTCCTTTAAGGTAACAACACTTCAATGCAATTGGCATTATTTTAGGGATGTTATTATTACTCGATATTCTCCTGAGGGCTCTTGTCCATCTTTGGCCATTCGCAGCCTTTCTTTGCTTATATGGATTAATATATGTGAATGAGGGGTTTATCTTGTCTTTAAGTCATGCCCTGGAGATGTGCTGCTATTTGTACTTACAATTAGGAATGCTGAGTCCTATCAAATGATGTCATCAAAGGAAGTGCCTTGTATGAGTGGCATGCTAATTCATATAGAGATGCTTGGCCTTTAACCCTCCAAACAAGCAGGAGGTGTACCCCAGTATCTTTTTCCCCCTTGAGACAATTATATGACAGCATGTTAAGTATGGGGGTTGATATAACTGTTGTTTAGCCAGCCGATTCATTGCTTGGCTTGTCAACCAAAGAAGCAACACATGGATGGTGTATGTAACCAATTTCTGTTTTTTGACCCCATCTTTTTCCTCCTTATCGCTCCCCCATCTAATAATCTTTCTGTTCATTTAGAAAATTAGATGAATTCCCAAAAGCAACCCTAAACAGTTGATCAAATTGATTTAGTAAACTGAATTGACCTTTGAAGCTACTTATCTTTAAAAAAGGTAAGTGTTCTTTTTGTGCCGGAGTGAAAAAGACAAAAAGGAGCAGGCTTGGGGAACAAGAGATTTTGTTGCTTCTAGCAAAGGTTATCATGTGGGTTTTTATATGGTTGCTTTAACCTTCTATTGTAAATGAGTAACTAGCTTCCTGCTTCATTTTGAAGTGAATGGTCTGTGTTTTAATCCATTTCTTTGTCACTTAGTTCGCAAAGCTTTGCATCCTTCCTGTTCTAATACAGTTTTCACTTGTGTTATTGCTGCTCTCTTATGGTTCTCTTCAAGAGGATGGACAAGTATTTAGCTGGGGATGGAACAAGTACGGGCAGGTGGGATGACTAAGATCCAATGATTCACTACTGACCAGTATAGATCGGTGTATTCATGCTTTTGTTAATTTATCATACAGCTAGGTCTTGGAGATTCAATTGATCGCAATATCCCTTCACGTGTACCACTTGATGGCTGTCTCCCAAGAAATGTTGCGTGTGGGTGGTGGCACACATTGTTGCTGGCTGAAGTTTCCGTGTAGATCTCTGACATGTCGCTTGTGAGGGCCAGGCATAACAGTTTTGTTAGGATAGGGGTTTCCATTGAATTTGTCCATGTAGCATATGGATGTATATTGTGTTTCCTTAGGTTTATCTACATAACAAAAAGAATATATTCAGGAGCTACTTTGACAAGATTCAGATGAAATTGAAGTTTTTTGTACATAACATCCAAATTCTCATTGATTTCTAGTTTGATTCATATACATGTGTTGGGTTTATTACTAATTATTCTTTTGTGTTAGCAAGTTAGGGTTATTTATTTAATTGTACAAGGCTTAGGTTAAGCCCATAAATACTTATTTTGATCTCAATAATAACAATTCTGTCTTTTACCAACAACATGGTATGAGAGTTTAGCAATCTACGTGAGAGAACGTACGACTACATTGCCGCCACTAGGGTTCCTGCCCTTGTTGTATTCACCCTCTGCCATCATCTAGAATCTCCGTTGTTGCTATTCTTGTAGTTGTGCCTACAGCCTCCAAGCGCCTGTTGGCAAATTCTAGACATCCTTTTGTAGCGGTGTCTGCTTTTGTCATTATAGATCATGCCGATAATACCTCAATCCAGCAGGTAAGGTATCTAGCGATTTCTCTGGCCTTCCCACCATTCCCTTGAATTTGTTTGTTCAAGGTGTGTTTTGATCGAATGTTAATTTATTTATGGTGATGTGATAATTAGATCACAAAGTTGTGGTTTTGGTGAGATTCGTGTATCTTTGTGGTGTTTCTGGGGTTTGACTAGTTGACTAAATTTGCGGTGGTTGACTGGACACTTATGGTCGACTAATAGTAAGTCAATCTAACCCTCTAGTGCTTTTAGTGGTATTGTGGTAGCTTATGGTGTTCTATTCTTGATTTGTGGATATGTCTACTAATTAGCTAGTCTCTTTGTCTATTGTTTCGGGTGTGATTCGAATGTCTTCATACCTATTATAGTGGTACTCATGGTATGGCGGGTTTATACACTAACTTGATCAAGTTGGAGGGTAACAATTATCCTACTTGGTCGATGGTTCTTTCTACTTTTATTTTTGCTAATCACTTGTCTAGATGGCTTGAAGAAGAACCACTTGTAGATTCGGCAAGTATGGAAGGAGGGAAGGTCATTGATGTTGTGTTGAGTAATCTTTTATGGGGAAATATGGTTGATATATGTCCTCTATCTTTTCATGGATTGTGCAACAGCCGATGAGGTGTAGGTAAACTGTGTTTTCTCAATTCCAGATAGAATAATATGATTCAAGTTTGCGATATGTGGAAGGCTTTATTTGAAGCTAAAATTGGTAATGCCGGGTTGGCAGAGTATTATGCTTGTGTTTTTCATCTTTGTATCGGTGTCTCAAATCTCATTTTTCACCAGCTACCACGGTTACTCAAATGCGTACTCAAATGCAGCAACGAGAAGCGGACATTTAGTTTACCTCCAAGCTCTTGGTCCACATCACAGTGCTCTTCAGCAGCAGATTACTTCTCTTAGCTCTCAGTATACTCTTAGGCTGCTCATTATGCTCCTAGTCCCAAAACTTTGGTCATATTAGACAATAGTGCTACGGTGACTCATGGTAATCAAGGAGCTCGTAGTCATTGTAATGGTCATGGAAATTGGAACTCTGATAGTTCTAACCATGTTCATGGCCATGGCGTTCAAGGCTGAGGTGCCCTCATGGTGGTGGTAATAATGGATCTAGAGGAGCTCATGTGAGTTGTTAGACATACTTTTGATTATTGTTATGATCTCCATCTTGAGTTGCGGGTTCTACATGCTTCCGTAGATACTGAGCCTTGATCTTCTTCATTTGGACCTCCTTCAAGATGGAGTATGGTAAATTTAACTCATGTAGAATAGATGAGTTAATTAGGACATGATAGCTTGGAGTTCCTTTGGGTCCTATTGCTACTTTGGCACAACATAATGATTTCACCCGTCTCTTGTCCACTATAGCTACTCATCATTCGTGAGTTGTTGATTCAGGTGTCACTCATCATATGATTGGTGATTCACGTCTTCTTACCTCAACCTCATCCATTTTGTCCAATTCAATCACCTTGGCAGATGATTCTAAGTCCAAGGCGACCATTTTAGGTTGTAAATCGTTGAATTTCTCCGTGTCTTTATCTTTATTTTTATCATGTTCCACGCTTCGCTTATTATACGTCAGTTCTATTACCATGATGTTGACTTGATATAGTCATTTCTTCCTCTTCATGTGTTTTTAAGTATCGAAAGACTAGACGTCGAATAGGTGGTGAACATGAGGCTGGTGGATTGTATCCCTTGGATCCTCATATTATTGTTGTTGCCACTACTATTCAGAAGATGACTGTGGATGTCTCTTATTGATTACATTGTCACCTTTGTCATCCCTCCTCAATAAACGTACTTAGACATTTTCCTTTTATATTTGGGAGAAGAACGTTAGGAGTGCCAAAACTTTTTTATGACGCTCACTTGAGCATTAAAACCTTTTTTTTTTTGTTCACTTGAGTGTTGCAAATTTGAAAAATCAATCACTTGAGTGCCAATTTGGATTTGTCTCGTTGAAAAATCCAACATGGATTCTAGTCATCCTACATGGCTTCACAAGTGCTAATGTGGACAATTAATAAAAAATTAAAAAATTAAAAAAATCCACATGGGAAAGGGAAATTATTTAAAAAGATCCATGTAGCAAGTGCTAATATGGACAATTAATAAAAAATTAAAAAATTAAAAAAATCCACATGGGAAAGGGAAATTATTTAAAAAGATCCATGTAGGATGATTTACTGAGCAAAACAAAAGTTATAATATTTAAGTAAGCTCTATACAAAAGTTATGGCATTTCTACTGTCTTTATTCGAGCATTTTTATTTATAAGCAAAAAGGTTGGGAGGGCCAATGCAACTATATTTTTGAACTTTATCATGAAGGTCCCATGTAGACAAATACATTGAATTAATTAATTCTTTATAGGACATATTAATAAAATGTGATACCATTTATATAAAACTAAGTACTTCTCATAAATGAAGCACATCATGTATAAAATTCAAAATATTTTAAATTTAATTTTGAAAAAGGTTGAAATTAAAATAATATCAAAACAATTATTATGTATCAGTACATAAGTAGTATTAATTATAAATTACCTCATTCGCCTCTCCTTTTTTTCCTAACCACTGTATGGCTCTTGACTGTAGATAAGCTCTCCTTATTTTACTCGCATCAACTCAAATGAGCAATGATAAGTAGGCTAGTTTTAATATTTAAATAAGCAATGATATAAAATGGAGAAAGTAATAAGGATACTTTTTTTAATCCCTTTTTTGACTTCCAACATCACCTTTCACCTTAAATTCGTCATAATATCTCTTACAGGTCCTATATTTAAAATTATTTCTTACATTTTTTTCTTCTCTTTCTTTGAAAATTTTGATGCATTTAGAATTGGCAAAAAATATGCATTTGCCAAACGTTTGCTTGGATTGTCTTAAACTACAATTACAATTGTTATAATTTTATTGTTAGCAACTAATTATTTCACTTAACCACCCGCCGTGGTGGCTCCGCTGGATAAGGCTCCCATGACCCTTGCGCTTCAAGGGGAGGGGTTCGAATC
>CM026412.1:29861085-29930515 GCA_014858505.1 Corymbia citriodora subsp. variegata | reverse complement strand
CAAGGCGACCATTTTAGGTTGTAAATCGTTGAATTTCTCCGTGTCTTTATCTTTATTTTTATCATGTTCCACGCTTCGCTTATTATACGTCAGTTCTATTACCATGATGTTGACTTGATATAGTCATTTCTTCCTCTTCATGTGTTTTTAAGTATCGAAAGACTAGACGTCGAATAGGTGGTGAACATGAGGCTGGTGGATTGTATCCCTTGGATCCTCATATTATTGTTGTTGCCACTACTATTCAGAAGATGACCGTGGATGTCTCTTATTGATTACATTGTCACCTTTGTCATCCCTCCTCAATAAACGTACTTCGACATTTTCCTTTTATATTTGGGAGAAGAACGTTAGCAGTGCCAAAACTTTTTTATGGCACTCACTTGAGTATTAAAACTTTTCTTTTTGTTCACTTGAGTGTTGCAAATTTGAAAAATCAATCACTTGAGTGTCAATTTGGATTTGTCTCGTTGAAAAATCTAACATGGATTCTAGTCATCCTACTAGGGGTGTGCATGGTCCGGGTGGGCGGTTCTCACCTTAGAATCGGGAACCACCCACTAAGGACCGGTTCCAAAAATTGGATTCGGGAACCGCCCGTTGGTTCCATGGATCCACCCAAGAACCGGACCGCCGGTCTGGTCCGGTTCCCGGGTGGATCTATGGATCTGGTCTCACAAGCAGGCGAAGAAAAGAAACTTCACTGGACACGTATCGTAAAGATGGTCTATTTAGAGATTTCGTAAATGTTCTTGCGCTTTTTTCTTTACCTCTCTTGGTAGGTTGCCTCAAATAGAACAGTAAAAATTATAAACACGGGGCTTCAAAATTTTATTTTTTTTCAACTAAAAAAATTATTTTTTTATAATAAAAATTAATATATATTATTATTATAATACCGGTCCGGTCCGGATGGGTGGGCGGCCGGATCCGCCCATGGAACCGGGAACCAGGAACCGGATCGGTCCCTTTAGGAACCACCGGTTCCAGGCCGGTTCGGTTCGGTTCCGGGCGGTTTGGGCGGTTCCCGGTTCTTTTGCACACCCCTACATCCTACATGGCTTCACAAGTGCAAATGTGGACAATTAATAAAAAATTAAAAAATTAAAAAAGTCCACATGGGAAAGGGAAATTATTTGAAAAGATCCACGTAGGATGATTTACTGAAATGAGCAAAACAAAAGTTATAATATTTAAGTAAACTTTATACAAAAGTTATGGCATTTCTACTGTCTTTATTCCGGCATTTTTATTTATAAGCAAAAAGGTTGGGAGGGCCAATGCAATTATATTTTTGAACTTTATCACGAAGGTCCCATGTAAACAAATACGTTGAATTAATTAATTCTTTATAGGACATATTAATAAAATGTGATACCATTTATATAAAACTAAGTACTTCTCATGAATGAAGCACATCATGTATAAAATTCAAAATATTTTAAATTTAATTTTGAAAAAGGTTGAAATTAAAATAATATCAAAACAATTATTATGTATCAGTACATAAGTAGTATTAATTATAAATTACCTCATTCGCCTCTTGACTGTAGATAAGCTCTCCTTATTTTACTCGCATCAACTCAAATGAGCAATGATAAGTAGGCTAGTTTTAATGAGCAATGATAAGTAGGCTAGTTTTAATATTTAAATAAGCAATGATATAAAATGGAGAAAGTCATAAGGATACTTTTTTTAATCCCTTTTTTGACTTCCAACATCACCTTTCACCTTAAATTCGTCATAATATCTCTTACAGGTCCTATATTTAAAATTATTTCTTACATTTCTTTCTTCTCTTTCTTTGGAAATTTTGATGCATTTAGAATTGGCAAAAAATATGCATTTGCCAAACGTTTGCTTGGATTGTCTTAAACTACAATTACAATTGTTATAATTTTATTGTCAGCAACTAATTATTCCACTTAATAAACCGCCGTGGTGGCTCCGCTGGATAAGGCTCCCATGACCCTTGCGCTTCAAGGGGAGGGGTTCGAATCTTCGTGGAGGCGCTGGTGACTTACCTGGTGCACGTGTGTGGTGGCTAGCACGTGTGCCCCCATGCATTTGCCAAACGTTTGCTTGGATTGTCTTAAACTACAATTACAATTGTTATAATTTTATTGTCAGCAACTAATTATTTCACTTAATAAACCTTATTTTTCGATTTTGTCAATGTAGTTTTAACTTTTGGGCCATATTTTAATGTAGCCTTTCCTACCAATTACCACCTAAAATCGCTGATGTAGTGTTTAGTCAATGCTAGTTATCCTAAGTGGCATGCTAATGTGAGCAATTTATTGATTTCCACATTGCAATTTGCAATGACAATCAGGGAGAAAAACTAAATTTAAATATTGCGCAAATATGTAAGACTATATTGATAAAATTGAAAAGTTAAAACTGAATTGACATCTGTTCCATAGGTATAATACTAAATTGAAAATTTCTGCAAATATTTAAATAATCACTCCTTCGATGGACAAATAAATAAGTAATTTTGGGATAAATACACTAGAGTGCCTTAACTTTGTGTGACGTTATGCCACATATTTTTTAAAAATCGATCACTTGAGTATTAATTCCAATTTGCCTCGTTGGGAAATTCAATATAGACATTAGTTGTCCTATATGGCATTGCTAGTGCTAACGTGGACAATTAATAAAAAATTCAATTTTTTTAAAAAAATCTACATTGGAATGGGAAATTAATAAAAAATCTACATAGGATGTTTGGCCAGAAATGGCACTCAATTGATCTATTTCACTCCAATATAGCACTCAAATAAGCAAAAACAAAGTTTTAGCACTCAAATGAGAGCTGTACAAAAGTTTGAAAACTCTTGGTGTTCTTCTTCCCTTTATGTTTAGTTCTAGTCTTCAATTTGATTATGAAACGTGTTAGTTGGGTAAGCACCATCATGCGTCCTTTCCCCTTGTGTTTTGAGTCATATATCCTAACTATTCAAGTTAGTCTACTCCGATGTTTGGGGTCCTAGTTAAGAGTCTTCATATGGTTTTCACTATTTTGTCACTTTTATTGATGATTATAATTGTACAACTTGGCTATATTTAATAAGAAAATTGTACTAAAGTATTTCATTCTTTTTGCCATTTTTATAATGAAGTTTGTACTCAATATGGCTATCTTGTTAAGTGCTTGCGTACAAACAATACTAGCAACTAATTTCTTCTTCTATCTTTATTCCATTTCTTAAGTCTCACGGTATTTTACATTAGAATTCTTGCACCTACGCTCCACAACAAAATTGGATTACTGAAGGTAAGAATCATCATTTGTTAGATGTTGTTCGTTGGCTACTTCTCCATAACCATATGTCTAAATCATTCTAGAGTTATGCTCTTCTTATAACATGTCTTCTTATTAATTGTCTTTTGTCCTTCGCGTTGAAGGAAGCTATCCCAGTGTCGGACAAATTGTCGCCCCGTGCTGAAAAATGAGGGTATGTCCATTTTGTCAATTCTTTATCTCCTGGGTTGGACAAATTGTCATCCCGTGCTAAAAAATATGTGTTCATCGGTTACTCCCGTTCTCAAAAGGGCTATGTATATTATAGTCTTACTCGTCGTCGGGATTATATTTCCACTAATGTGACCTTCTTTGAGGATCGGGCATATTTTGATAATATTTCTCCTAACGATGGATCTTCTGCCACCTTCCTCACCTTATAAGTCGTCGAAATTGCCTTTGATTGTATGTTCCACTACCTCTCAGTCGGAGCCACCACTCTTTCCTTCTACTGATACTCTGCTCAATTCAGGATCACCTGTACTGACTCCTCTTAAGGTCTGTGCACGTGGCCATCGCCTTGTTTGGAGTCGTGCCTCTCTACCAGTAAACATCCCACCACCACCTTTGGCCCCAGTTTCCAATCCTCCTCAACCAACTCCCGTTGATTCTCCTATTGCTCACCGTACTCAATTTCGATATCTTCTTTCTCATTTTGTGTTTTATCATAACTGAACCCCTCACACGTCTGCCTTTTGTGTTGTCCCTTGCATCTATGTCTATGCCCGTTAGCGTGCATGAGGCTTTGGCCCATCCAAATTGGACCCGTGCTATGGAAGAAGAGATGGTTACATTACATCAAATAAGACTTGGAAGTTGGTCCTTTTGCCTTATGATAAATAATTGGTGGGTTGTTACAAGGTCTTTGTTGTCAAACACTGTCTTGATGGTTAGTGCATCTTGTTGCAAAGGCTATATTTAGACTTATGGTATTGACAATAACGAGACTTTTACTCTGCTGATCAAAATTCCTTTAGTTAGTGTCATTATTTCTTTGACTGCCCGGTTTCAGTGGACTTTCATTAGCTTGATGTAAAAATTACCTTCCTTCATGTGATCTTCACAAGGAGGTCTCAATAGAGCAACTGCCCAAGTTTATTGCTTAGAGGATAAGGTGCAAAAAGCTCTTTATGGACTTAAGCAATCTCCTCGTGCTTGGTTTGACCACTTCAGTGATGCAGTTATTACCTTCGGCATGCATCATTGCAGTGTAAATCACTTTGTGTTCAATATGTCCTCTTCAAAAGGGTGTATTATTCTTGTTGTCTACATTGATGATATTATTGTTACTTGAAGTGATGTTGAAGGTATACAATGGCTCAAGTAGTTTCTACAGAAGGAGTTTAACGCTTAAGACTTGGGTTGTTTTCGATATTTTCTTGGTAGAGACGTTACCTACCGATGGTAGTATCGTTCTCTCTCAGTGAACATATAATCTTAACATTCTTAAGGAGGTGGGCTTGCATGATGATGACACATCTATGGACCCTAGAGTAAGGCTTGATAATGAACACTGAAAACTTCTTCATAATCTAGAGAAATATCACCAGTTAGTAGGCAAGTTAATTATCTCACTATTACTCGTTCAGACATTTCCTTTGTTATTAGCGTAGTGACTCAATTCATGAGCTCTCTCTGTACTAGTCACTGCCAAGCTATCCTACAAATTGTTTGCTAATTGAAGGGAGCTCCAAGTCAAGGGCTTGTGCTCCATAATTGGGGTCATCTTCATATAGGTAGTTATCCTGACATTGAGTCTGTGGAGGTGATACGATATTCTGGTGAAGATTGGGCCGGTTGCCCTATGGATTGTCAGTCTACTTCGAGATACCGTCTCTTCCTTGGTGGTAATTTTGTGTCATGGAAAATTAAGAAACGATCCGTTGTTTCTCGATCTAGTGCAAAGGCCAAGCATCGTGCTATAGCTAATGTTATCGGAGAACTTTAATAGGTTCATATGTTGTTGGCTACGATTGGACTGCCTATGACTAGAGCATCTACTCTTAATTGTGATAATCAATTTGCTAATCATATTGCTGGCAATTCAATGTTTCATGAGTAAACGAAGCATATAAAGGTGAATTGTCATTTTGTTTGGGAAAAGGTGAACTGTGGTGATATACGGTTGGTGCACACACGTTCTATAGCACACATTTTCACAAAGCCTCTTCAATGTGGATGAGTTTCATACATTTGCCATAAGTTAGGTCTTTTTGATATGCATGTCCCAACTTGAGGAAGAGTGTTGAGTTTATTACTTATTATTCCATCACGATAACAAGTTGGGTTATTTATGTAATTGTACAAGGCTCAATCCTAAACCTATGAATACTTCTTTTGATCTCAATAATAACAATTCTCTCTTTTATCAACAACGCATTGTAGTACTTCATCCATTTAGGTTACATGCATTCACATTGAGGATGTTATGACCCTCTGGTTCCAGACAATGAGCAGAAAAAGTCCTACGTGTTATCGCCCATTTCGGTATTGCATCATGTCTTGCTTGAAACTTTAGCTCTTGTGCAGTGCAGAAGTTGCATAAGGGGCCAGAAGATATCCATCTTTTGAAAGTCCTTGGAAGCCTATTGGCAAGATAAAACATAAGGGTTTAGTGGGCTTGTAGTGTGGATGGCATTTCATGATCTTGATCTAACAGTCACTTTTGCTAATGATGAACAATCAGATACCTCAACAATAAAACAGGCCCAGGTATCTTTGGAGTAATTCTCAAGTAGTCCTTTAAGAATCGTCAACTCTAGACGTGTGATCACCTGAGCAATCTCCAAGAATAGCCCTTGTTCATTGCATATCACCTGCAGATTCAGAAACCAGAAATAGTGAAGTTCAATGATTCTAGAAGGAAAAAGGAGATACTGATATATGTACTCGAGTAATTGAGACCATGTTAATCTGTTCTCTCAGTGAGACCAAAAATCAAATTGTGAGCATGGGGAGATTTATGTTCCTGCTGACAGATCCTGTGCCTGTCAGAGCTAGAGGCTTGATATCATTGTGTTCAGAAAAAATCTTAACAAATACATTGGAAGTAATCTAGCACGGAAAAACTTTCTAATGCTTTATGAATAGAGTGAGATGAGAAATTTGATTGTCGATCCCCATTTTGGACAATGAGCTTAGACACTAACAAGAATTTGATCTCCATTGGAGGCACACAAATCGGACGAAACAAACAGTTCACATGAGAAGCGACGGGAAATATTAATAATCAGAAGGATGCATGTCAAGAAAAGTTGAAGCATAAAGTTGGAGAGATAAGTCAAACCTTTATGAGCATGTGCCCTGGTTGATTAAGATCTTCAACAGCTATAGGTGCAGGGCAGGCTTGGACCTCACCTCCACTTTCGACAGCCAAGTTAGTTCTTCCGTGGAAACCACCACTAAAAGGTAGACATTCCCACTTATTCTTGTTTTCTTGCAGACTGACCTTTTGCTGATTGGGATAACGAAGATTCAAAAGACTGTCAGACAGTGGGCTATGCAGATGTCGTGATAAAGTGAATCTCATTCAGTGAGTGAGCAGTTTCACCTAAGGCTAAGCAAATATGAAATGAGATATTCCTGACAACTATATAGTATATATCTGTGCTTGGTCTTCTCATCTGGCTCAAAGGAAAGTACTTCAGCCTGGAAAGGGTTAATGAGGATGTGACCCACAAACTTAGGGATGTAGAATTAAACCCAAATAACTAGGTTAGTCCAGATCTTCGTTTTATAGTCTGGCTTGACTAGAGTAATGCTGTCTAGACAAATAATACTGCAACAGTTGGACTCTTTCGAATTCTTGCAAGCTAGTTGTCTTCCCTCACATGTTTGACTTGCATCGCATGTCAACATGATAGATCAGGCAAAGTTGTAAAACAACAGCAGCATATGTCTCTGTGTTAATCATATGATGATGGCAATGTATGCTGTAAGGTCTTAATCACAACCCCACAGGATGCTTATGATGGAAATGGCAAGTTCGAAGAATTTGATTCTGATTGAATATATTTCCAGTTTCAGAAGCATTACAAGTTTTGAAATTTAAAAATAACTATCTAAGCCTTGATTTTTGACCAAAAACCAGTTTATGCATCAAGAAGTTATCGTCAGACCACAATTCCATCGTGTTATTTTGGTGTCATTTGATGAAAAACAGTAGTAGATGGTTGTACCTCAAAAGTTTCCAATTTTGTTAGCTTCTCAGCCTGATGAGTTACCCTTCTCAGGAAGAGCATGTGCTTTATAGTCCGTTCAAGGAGACTGTCTATGCTACACTGGAAATTGTCATCAAATGCAGAGAGAGAAATTACATAGGGCAGTTGCTCGTGGGAATGTTGGAAAGTAAAGACCGTACATGACAGAGCACTTACCTTCATGCTGCTGGGGACAAGTATGCGAAGTTCTCGGAGTCGCTCCTGGATCAACTGTCTATCTCTTGGTCTAGGCTTTTTATTGTCACCTGTTCGGCTCCTCCTTTTGCAGCCAGATAACGGCTTCTCTCCCTTCCTGGCCAGTGCTGGAGCATGCTCTTCATCCCAGCGCTCCTTCTTAATTAATGATCTCACCGTGCTCTTCCTGGAAATTGGAGAGGACGGAACACTAACCCTGTCTTTACAATGAGTAACCACAGCAGAGACATTTTCGCATGAAGTTGTTCCTTTGAGAGTACCAAGTGCCTTAGAGGAAGTATCAGATTGCCTTGATAAGACTGTTAATTTGGTATCATTTGACTCACTAGGTGAAGGAGAATGTGAGCTACCATATCTATTTGGGATGACAGCATCCAACAGAAACTCGGCATTGTCTTTGGAGAGGTACTCAGCAGATCTCTCAACATCATAAAGGTAATCCATTCCATGACTCAACCTGAAGTCGCTGATTGCATTTTCAAATAAGAATGATGTCTCACTTGCCCGTCCCTGGAAAGATGGTCCGAGTGCTTTGTGCAGCTCACAATCTGTGGGAAAGTTAAACATACTGTTTGTAGGCTTATGATCTGCATGATCAATATCATTGCTATTGAGTGGCCATTTGGAAGAATCATAGACGGTGCAAGAATTCGATAATTCATGAGAAAACTCTGTGGATATTCCTAGGTTGTGAGATTTAAAGATCAGTGAGTCCCCAGCCATGGTAGAAAACCACAAATCGTTTTCATCCACTATGTCCGTGTGGTTTGCATTAACAGGTTGACTCGGTAAGTTAGATGTTTCAGGAATTCCCTTTGGTAGAACAAGAGTCTCACTATCATCAGCTTGTTGGAGATTTTCTAGCTGACCTATGACTTGACAATTAATCACTGTGTCTTGATTTGCTTCGGCACCATTCTCTGGGCCTTCAAACTGCATACCACTTAAATAGATACTATCTATAAGCGAGGAATCATCCATGTTATCCAAGAGAAAAGGCATTAGCGAAGACAATGAGTGAGTCGGATTCTTGTCTGGAGTCAAATGGGCATATCGTTCCTGTTCGTATCCAATCGAACTAAACATCACTTTGATGTGATTCACCGCTTCCTTAATTTCTGGAACCTGCAGGTTGAATTGCTGGATGCATAAAAAAACAAAGAATAATACTTGGTTGAATATGCAAAACCACATACAAGCGCACCTTTTCATGTGAACCAAGCTGCAAAACTCCATGCGGAAGAAGAGGCAATACTAGAATAGTCTGCATAAGCATTGAATATATCAATATTGATGCGTGACCAAAAGATAACCAGCTTAATATTGACAGAGAGATGCTGTAATAGTGCAATTACGACATTGAAATCTATTTGACACCACATGGTTCGACGTGCTGGTTACTATGAATGGATCATGTCAAGAACCTGTACCTTGACACCAGCTGAAATCTGGGGCAACCATTCATCTGGAATCTGCACAGTAGGAAGTAAACATTGTCAATTCCCATTACTGAACTTGTGACCATAATCAGCCGTTCTACTAGGATTTACTACCAGTTGTCTGGGAAGGATACTGACAATGAAAGGTGTCTCTGATTTGCAGTTACTGGCCAATACATCATCCGGTGATACCCAGCAATGGCTCTGTGTCCAGCCCACTTCACCAACAATCCTAGCAAACACGAAATCTGAGTCAAACTACCCTTTTAAGAATAAAAACAAGTGATTTTTCTTTAGGAACATGTCAATAATCCTTCTGAGCTTTTTGTAGAGACAGATGCATTGAACTAGCTCTGTCATAGAAGCTCAACACCTGAGGATTGGAGTTTGATGAAATGAGCTCGCAACATCAAGCACAGGAGCATACCCTTCTCCCAGTTTGTACTTAAGACACGATGTTTTCGTCACAGCAAAGGCAATCTGACTTGCTGTCCTGTCTATAACACTACCATCATCATCAAAGGATAGGAATTGATTCGCATCATTGGCAGACAGTTCAGCAGGAGAGTTTCCGGTCAATGTTCTCACTTTTGGATAATCGTAGTACCAATCTTCCCATGACAGGAACCTGAGAGAATTCAAAGCAATTTTTCATTTCTCACGAAACTAATAGCCAACTTCTGCATTTCCTTTCTGATGATGGAAATAGCATATTATGAACATCAACTGAGTCACTACTCACAATATAAGTTTTCATTCCTCAAACACAATCCCCTTGAGTATCTGCTACATGTCCATTGGGATGGGAAAGGAATGTATTTGTGTGATAGTTTCAAGCCGTAGCTTTATAAAAGAACAAAAGAGGAAAGTTGTACAGGTGCTGTTCTTATACTCCAATGTCCTACCGAGAGTAATTAGTGTGATCGGAGCCCATTTCCATTCATGGCAATCAGAATTATAGAGATCTGCTTGACTGATACAGCGGATAAATGGACATTGCATCGACTACATATACATGACCTTTATCCATGGGACTAAAAAGGGTCACTATATTTGATTAATTTGTCCGAGGACCAAATTTACTATGCTATATTCATTACTTAAAGCAAGAACTAGTTCGATCTCGCCAACTGCCTTGATTGCAAGGGCGAAAAAATGTATCAGCAAATGGAAGAGAGGTTGAAGTAAACTTACGTCTCATTTTCATGTTGAAGCTTCCAAAAGATGGCATATATCCAGCAAGAATTATCACATTGACTCTTGAGAAATTCTTTTAAAGCGATCTTCCCCATGCGGTAGAGATTTTCACAGAAACCGCAGTGTTCTTGATGGAGAAAAAAAGTTATTACCGAGACAAACGGAATCACCGAAATGACCTCCCTAACTACCTCTATATGAGATTCGTCCTGCCTGTTGTATCCTCAAACCATCTCTCCGCTTTACCGGTGGCCCCTTCGATCCGAATAGAAAACAGTTCATCTTTCAAACAGCCAATTCAGAAATCTAGTGCTGTGCCTTTAGTTAATCTTGCACTTGACCATTAGAAGCCGGAGGAAGCAATGGTGAGGTGGTTGTATTGAGTTCGGTGGAAAGAGTTGAACTGGCCCATGATTATAAGAGATTAAATCAACTCAACTAAAAGTCCAAGTACTCACTTTGTTGGAGCTGAGCTTAGGAAGCAGCAAAATCTTCCCCAAATTGATGATCCTCCTTAATTAGCAGTGACTTGAGTGCAATCTAATGAAGAGGAGCAGCCTTGTGCTCAAATGAAGGCCGAGACAAACAGGATGGCGGTTGCTTTATGTTTCTAGTGCGAGCAAAACAACATGAAGTGCGGCTGACAAACGTCGTCGACTTGATGCCTGTCACTGCTCGGCCTAAAACAGGTACATAATATGATCAGCTTTAAATATGGAAGGCACTGAAACTGTCCATGACATTGCAGAAACAAATGGAGTCATTTTCCAGTTTCTAAGAAGCTGGAGAGCTGACAGAAAATCTAATAGAGAAATAACAATAGTACAGATTGCATATTACCTAAGTCCACTCGTTTCCTTGAATTTCATTAGCCTCCATGAATTTTCCTTCTTGAAGAGAGTGATTGCCGCTATAACTGCAATGCTATCGAGGAAGAGATGCAAGAGCAGCTTTTTTTGCCGATTTATCTGTTGGCTATGTTATTTTATAGTCTCTGGCCGCCAACCGGTTACACAAGCCAACTTTCATCATGTACATATATTTTATTAATTTGAAGCATCTGGACGGTCCAATAATAGCCGCGTTTGTTCGTATAAACCTATTCTCAGATCGGAGCACATTATTTTCAATGAAGTTTTGTATGAGAAAAAGTTAAACTCTCAGAGTTTCTTGATTGCGACACTGGCTTCGCGGAAACTTCCTACGATCAACGACGTTACTGCGAGAGCGATTCTGATTGGACAAGAATCGATTAAATATGTGAACTGAGCTATAGCATTTTACTTGTAGTGTGGATCGACGGTGAACATATTTAAATTTCTGTTCTTTTTACAAGGAACAACCATGTTCGTGCACTCTAATGGTGAGGGTGTTTTGCGTCTGATTTGTTTGTGTTAACAAATGTTTTCATGGAAAATTACAAAAAAAAGTCATAAACTTATTACACATGTATCGATTCAATCTTAAACCTTTAAATTGTGACAATTGGGTCTTAAGCATTTTGGCAATTTGCTAATGCCGTCAATTCGATTGATTTTAGGCAAAAATTGTTGACATAGATATTGATCGTTCTACGTTGTATAGATTATCAATGCTGATGTGAATACTTTTTCTAAATTTGTTATTACTTTTTTTTTTCTTTCCTCTATTCTTTTCTTTTCCTTTTTTTTTTTTTCTCAATTGTGGGTCAAGGAGATAGCTGGCCTAATATCACCAGCCATAGGTGAGCGGTGCATAGGCCCTCGCCAAGATCTACATGAAGGCCTTTGTGCCCCTAGCTTGTGGCCGACAAGGGCGTTGTGGCCGACAAGGGCGTTGTGGCCCTCGCCAAAACCAGGTAAGGGAAACGGGAGAGGGTGATGACCCTCGCTTGTGGCCAATGAGGACCTCAATGCCCTTGCCCAAACCAAGCGAGGTTTGCTAACCTTTGTCTATGGCCGGCAATGGTTGCCTAGTAATCTTATAGCCTAGAGTTGTAAAACAAACAAAGAAAGATAAGAAAAAATATTAAAAAATTACATTATCTTTTGTTTGTGTTAGTACTGATCATACCATGTAGAACACCCACTAGCATCTATATAAGTGATTTTTGTCCAAAATTAGCCAAATGCACTACATTTGTATATTGTTAAAAGGTTTGCGACTGGATTAATACAATTGAAAAGTTTACGACCGAATCGGAACTAATGCAATAAATTTAGGACTTTTCTTTTGTACTTTTCCCAATATTTTCACTAACTACGTTCGTGATACAAAACCTAGCCTTAGCTAGGCCTTCTCTTTCGTGAAACTTAAATCAAGACCGGTATTAATTTATAAATCTTCTTGACTATTCTCAAGTCACTGTCGATGATGATCCATAGAGTGATGGAAGCGCAATTGGGCCAAACTTTGGTCATCGGGGGCAATCCCAAATTTCAAAAACGCGCGGCGTAAGCAAACACGACTGTATCTCTAGCGTACAACGGAAATTAGCAGCGCCGGCACAGATTCAGTAGGACAAAAATGATAAGTAGGTTAAATTTTCAGAGAAGAGCAGCAATTGTTGGTCGATTGCTACCAGCAGTTCTTTGTTTATGAGCCAATTTCGTCGTCAAGCTTGCTAACACTGTCGATCTATTTGGACCACACGGAAGAACGGTTGTTACACGACTCTTTCAAAGAATCGGTTCATGACCACGTAAAATATATAATAAGGTAAGCACCTTTCCAGCTCAACCACCTCTTTACTTATATGATATATTATTTTTGTTTCTTTTGCTAAATCACTTGATAAATATATCATATGAAAATATTATAGTTGATATCATATTGTAAACGGAACTACTCATCTAACGTTTCAACCCCTTCCCTTATGGAGGGAGCTTTTGCATAGTTGTACTTCATCATACGTATAAGATCCGTTGAGAACACCACACAATGATTGATTTTATGCTATTTCTATATTATAAGATAAGAACGAGTCCAAAATTTAGTCCCCTGACTTGAGGAGAGGAGCTTTTGTAATTTTGTCGTCAATTTTTTTTTTCCTGCAAATCCGGTCGGCTAATTAATTACACATAGATGCTGTAATTTTTATAGAATGGGAGTTCTGTAAAAACACAACATAAATATAGAGAGTTTGGTTTATTTTATTGACCCCACTTGATTCAAACTCCGGGCTCCATGCCGGCTGCTGATGTTGAATATTTCTAGTAACTCCACGCATGTATGAAGTGGAGGAGGTGGGTGTTTTCTACGTTCTCTTCTTCTTCTTTCTTAATGACGGAAAAATTCATAACCAAAACTCTTGAAATGCCTCATTGATGTTAGTCTTCAATAATGCGAGAATACATTCTGGGTCACGTTAACCCAAGAATATCTTTCCCGACCAAAAAAAAAAAAAAAACCCTAGAATATCTTTATGTCTTGTCTTTAAGTTTGATCGAAGAATATTCCAGATAAAGGTGTTCTTGTGGCTACGATGGCTTGACCAAGTAATGTCAAAACTCATTGAGTAGGTCACGTTGGCAGGGGTTTGATTATTTCATTCATTAGTAAATTGATTTGGGGAGTTCCATCTGAAGCTAATGACATAGGATGCCGAAAATCTCATGCCCTTATTGGTCAAGGTATACACGTAAAATATGAAAGTCAACCCAGACACACCGCTCCACATATATAATTGTTTTTTACATGGAAAGCGACTGGAGAAGATTGGGTTCATTGCACACATGCATTATTACCAATAAATCGAATTTCCGCGGTTGTCAACTTCATGGAGAGAGTGCTGATTAGGATGATTACTCCTTCTATTCTGTCGTCACTCTATGAATTTCTTTTCTTTTGTCAATGGCTCTCATAAGTTACTTCTCGTCGTAGAAGAGTGAGAGAATTATCAAAAAAAAAATTTAAAATTTATTATAATTATATCAATTCAGTTGTCAATTCTTTTTATTTTTATTTATAATTGTTTCAATTCAGTCCATCTACTCAATTTTGACCGATCAACACTGACGTGAACATCATGCTAACGCTAATATAGATAATTTTTTATTACTTTTTGATTTTATTTTTACTTTTCTTTTATTCATATTTTACTTTTTTTGAATTTTTTATTATTTTTTTGCTTTCTTTTTCCTATGCTTCTTTTTCCTTTCTGCCTTCTTTTCTTCTTTTGCCCATAGCAGCCGGCAGTCGGCAGCCGGCCAATGTGGGCAAAAGACGCAAAGAAGAAAGAAAAGGCAAAAGAAAAAGAAAAAGAAAAATGATAGAAAAATTAATAAAAAATAAAATATTATAAAAAATTGTTACGTCCACATTAGCCTGACGGCTAGCTCCAAAAAATGTCCACGTCAGTGCCGATTGATAGAAATTGATCATATAGATTGAATTAACACAATTACAAAAAGTTTAAGATTGAATTAGCCCAAAAAAAAGTGTTAAACTAAATTAACACAAGTGCAATATATTTTTGACTTTTTTGGTGATTTTCGTTAGAATAGCTTAAGGACAACCTTGCAAAATCATGATAAAGTTACACTAAATTAAAAATAAAAAAATGAACTAAAATAATTTAACCTCCTAAATATTTTGTTTAATTTAATTTGATAACATCGATCATGTGTATGATTAGGGGGAATTTACCAAAAAAAGGTCCTACATTTATTGTATTTGTATCAAGTCAGTCATAAACTTTTCAATATATGCTGATTAATTTCCAAACTCTTTAAGTTTTTCAATGAAGCCTATATGGTTGATTTTAGCTAGATATTGCTGACATGTACACCCGTATTGCCCCAAAGATAACCGACGCCGACGTAGACCTTTTCTTTGTAATTTTTTCTTTTCCCTTTTTTCCTTTTTCTTTCTATCAAGTTTGGTGAGGGTTGCCAGCCGACCCTTTCTAGCTATTGGGCAAGGGTTGGTCAACAGCCCCCTTTGAGCTTGGAGAAAAAAGGAAAAGAAAAAAAAGAATTTTTAAAAAATTATAAAATATTGTCAATGTCAGCGTTGACTATATTATGTAGGATAACTGGCATCCATGTCAACAATTTCAAGCTAAAATTGATTTGATAAACTTAATTGACAAAATATGAAAATATTTATAATTAAATTGATACAAGTGCAATTAATTTGAAACTTTTTTTGGTAATTTTCCCTATGATTTATCCTATGTCATCGTGCTTTATGTCGAAAAGATACTATAAAGCTCTCTTAAGAGTAGCACCAAATTATTGAAATTCAACATAGCACTACTCAAAAAACTTATGTGGGTTCAATGAATTACTAGCTAGGAAGAAGAAATGGTATAAGTAGTATCATATATGATACTTCCTAGGTCATTTGCAATGCTTTGTACTTAGTCGAAACAATCATAATTGAATAGATAATACAAACCATGCAGACTAATAAGTTACTGCGCAAAACGAGGCTTTAACAAAAATAAATCTTAATTACAATCAGTGTGTATATCAATTGCTCAACCTCTTAAGCATTCAACTGACGTTATTTTTATCCAGATCAATTTATTTGGGCTGAAATGGTTGAAATCGAATGGCATCACTTGGAAATTTACTGCAGAAAGAAACGATCAAGGGCCCTACTCTTTAGAAGCTCTACAAATGCGTGAGAGCATAGTTTATAATTAGTGAGTCCCGTACCTTGAAATAGACTCAATTTTTTTTCCTTTTGCCTTTATAGGGCAAATCTATTTTCACTTCGAATTCAGATCCAACCGTACTTTTTCTTCAAAAAGACCCGAACGCACTTGGGGCTTAACATTTTCTCTTCTAAAGGAGTCAATTTTATACTTCAATAGGAATAAAGAAAAATATAGTCCTTATGAAAATTAAGATCACAATAAGCATTTATTTTTAGGTTAATAGCACGAGAAATATTAAACTAATACATTTATAATAAATTTACTCTAAACTAATTTTATGACCATAAAAAAACCAAAATTAATACACTTATAATAAATTTATCCTCCATTAACTTTCGTTAAATTTTTCTGTTAAATTACTGAATTGGATGACATGTGACAATTGACAAGTATACTAGCTTAGGGTTTTATCCTCTATTTATCAAAGGTGTATCTAATTTAATAGAAATTAACGAAGAGTAAATTTGTGACAAATATATCAGTTTGGAGTTTTTTGTAGACAAAAAATTTAATTTCGAGTAAATTTATCATATATGTACTAATTAAGAGTTTTGAGTAAACATAAAAATGGATTTACTTTGGCACTTAAAAATTTGCTGAGTGATTAATTGATTTGAACTTACCATATCCTTCATTCTAATCCCAGTGTAACCTACTCATATTAACTATAGGAGCTTTGCCCGACCATCTTGTAGGTGGAGCTATATTTGATGCACATGGACAAAGCGGACACATGTATTGGTGGGGTTAGTCAATTCACAAATAGCCCATATTAGGAAAAAAAATAGAGAAAACAACATAAATAATTATTAAACTTTAGCTTAATATGTAATGTGGTCCCTAACTTAAGCCCAATGTGTAATGTCATCTATGAACTTTAAATTTGTTCATCACAATTCCTAAAATTTTGGTGCATGTTCAATTTGGTTCCTTAGACTATATAAAAAAGTTTAGTGTCGTTCTTCCATTAATTTAAGTCTAGGGACTAGATTGAATATAAATAAAAATTTAGGGATCATATTGAATTAATTAAAAGTTTATGAATAACATTACACATTGAAATAAAGTCTAGAGGCCACATTGAGCAAATTAAAAGTTCAAAAATCACATTGCATATTGAGTCAAAGTTCAAAATTTATTTCATTATCCCAGAAAAAATAACAAAGCAAATGTGTTCACTATTCACCTCAATTATTATTTTCCTTGAAAATTTCACAAAGCGTAGAACCCAACAATTCAAAAGCCCACTAGTGAGTTTGCCCAAACTTTGAGTGATCAACGCATCATGGGCCTTTTTTTTTTACTCCTTTGGATTTTAATTTCTTGTGATGCGTAGTTTCTAAAAGCAAGCTGCTTTGAGCAAACTCGCATACCTTGAGGATCTCCCGGTCTTAGCCATCGAATTTGAGACAAATAAGTATCGGTGGAAACCTTGTGAAAAATGTGTTACCCCGTGTATGTGATCGTTTCGGCTTCAAAACATTTCCTTCGACCAACACCTTGGCCATTGTCATTTTGGTAAGGGTTAGTCGGAAGCGCCACATGATGCCAATACTTTTTCCGCCATTTGGTCATGACGTTGGCCATTGCCCCGTTTGTGGTCGCTACTACAAATAACGTATAGCTAAAGAAAGTGGGGGCATTGCCACCCCATCACCAAGGCACATTTTCTTCTTTCCTTACATTGCGAACCAATTAGCACACTCCTTACATGCGTGCCCGCTATATTAAACTTTTAGCTCTCAAAATCAGGAGAAAAATGGGCAAAAAAAACCCAAAAAAATCCTAAATCTATAATGTTGGTACCAATTCAGTTATAAACCTTTCGATTGGACCAGTTTAGTCATAAACATTTTTGCATTAATACTAATTTAGTCCATCCAATAAATTTAATTCGGAAATTGATGATGTGGATGTCAAGTGTCCTACATGGCATGACTGATGTCTTACATGGCATGACTGGTGTCCTACATGGCACGACACGTAGACATTTTAAAGTATTTTTTTAATAATTTTTTTCTATTTTTTTTACTCTCTTTTAAAAAAAAAATTCTTTGTTTCTTTCTTTTCCCTTTTTTTTCCATTTTCTTTTCCTTTTTGGATTGTGGCCAGTGTTGGCCATGGTTGTTGAGGTCACCCTTGCTAGATCTGGAGAGGGGTTGACCCTCGCGACCCAAGCGAGGTCGACCCTCACAGCCTAGGTGAGGGCTGCTCTTGCGGCTTCTAGCAAGGGTGAACCTCACCTAGGCCACGAGGGTCGTCCCCTCACCTATGTCAACAAGGGTTGTGACGCCCTCGCCGACTCTCACCTATGGCCAGTCGCTAGCCATAGTCCAAAAAGGAAAAGAAAAGGGAAAAAAATAAAGAAAAAAAAGAATTTTTTTAAAAAGAGTAAAATAATTGAAAAATTATCGACAAATACTTGACCACATCAATACTGACCATGCCACCTAGGACAGTCAGCATCTCTGTCAACAATTTGCGACCTAAATTGGCCAAATTGATTGAATTGGTACCAATGCAAAAAAGTTTAGGACTAAATTGGTTCAATTAAAATATTTAAGACTGAATTAATACTAATGTCATAAATTTAGAACTTTATTGGTACTTTTCCCAAGAAAAATGCTTGGTACCAGCAATAACCTTTGAAATCTCCTAGCTGCAGTTGGTCATGTCCTTTGAAAAACCTTCAAAGATCAATTCAGGGTTAATTTCAACTAACACCTTCCACTGTTCGCTGTCGGCTCCCCTAATCCCTTCTCTCATGGCTAATGCTTCGGCTGCCTCCGCACCATCGACTTGCACAGAGTCTTAAACCATCCAGGACATGATCCTAGCAATCTCGAATGGTGATGCCACGGCCATTCTCTCCTTTTGCAGATAAAACACCATCACGATTTTTCTGTATCGACCCTGATTCTCGTTTATGCCACCCTTGCCCCCACTGTCTTTTTGCTTACCACCCAAATTTTGCAGCTTTCAACTCTTTAAGTTCCTGCATCCCCTCCCAATTCTTCTTCAACCTACCTTCTGCAATGTCAGGATCAGGTTTTTGATACCCAAAAGTGGCGTCACTTCTCCCTTTCCAGATATACCAACACGCGTATACGCAAGTTAGCTAGCAATTCCTACTTCAAGTCTTTCTACTCGAAACTACTTCAACACTCTAGTAATTTAGACATCCAGGACGGAGATGGCTTCTTTATGAATAAAATCGTCATATTTTCAAGCCGCAAACCCCTACACCAGTCAAACAAAAGAAGATCACATTCGATGGTTTCTTCTTCCTGATGAAAAGGAAAGTTTGCTTTCTCTACTCTGTCATTTCCACGCATTAGGGACCGTAGGAATGCACATATAATCACTCTTCATAGGAAGTGTTTAATCTTCTGAACACAACCCAATCTTCAAAGCATTTTCAGAGACTCCGATTTATCTCTTGCAAAGTTGAAAGGCCCCTTGCAAGGGATGACTCCTTTACCCTCAGCTTCCTTAAGAAAGTGTCAAAGTGGTATGTTGATATATAAATGTCACCATCCCTCTCTCCTCAGCAGCCATATCAGCCTATCCGAATCACCTTTAGCTGCAACCGGGACGCTATGCACAGCATCCACCTTCCTCCTCTTCCACCATATGACTGATTTCATTAAGGTCCCAGGCCCCAAGTCCCTGTCGATGAAGCTGGCCACCTTCTGCCTTTCCTCATTAAGGCCTGGATCCTTTGGATGATGTTTACATTTCTCAATGCTAAGAACCGAAGGATTGGACCACATTTTAATACTTTCACCAGGGACCACCTGCCAAATTGCCCCTTCTCTCACGCAATCTCTGCCTTCAGCGATACTGCTCCACCCCAAGTACATCCAAGCACATCTCCCAGCTTCTATAAGTCACGAAATGGGAAATAAAAGACCTTTGACTTCTCTAACCCCTAAAGCAATAGGAGTTCGGTGGACTCTCCAGGCTTGCTTACTCAGCCGGGCAAAATAGAACAGCTGGAAAGCTTATAGACCTATCCCCAATAGTGATCTTCCTCAGTCGTTTTGTCTAGATGACCGAATAATGAAACCAAATATATCAACAATTAAACGTAAATAACAGATAAGCAATTTGCCTAACGCATGGCTCCAAATTAATGCCTACTCAACTCCCCAAATCCTTTCGGGAGTTGCACCCGATCCACTAGTCGAAAACTTGATTACAAAGACCGGAGAATTTTGGAGCCCAACTCTCTGAGCACTCTCAAAATTACAATACGGCTCTCTCCCAAGTTCATCTCACTCTTACTCAAATATTGCAACGTATTTACAAGGAGCTAGAGTGAGCAATTGCTCGGATGTGTGCGTGGATCTTGATCCCCCCAAGTAAGAGAGTGTCCTATTTACACTAATCGAGCTTGATTAGTCGTTTAAACAGCTAGAAGTGTTAGTCCTGGCTACACTTCTGGCGAACAATGCTTTGGCCCCTAAGGAAGGTCTCTTGCAGGTCTCTTGCAACAAACACCTGGTCGCCAGAGAGACCAAATTCAACATTTGATCACCAAAGACAATGCCAACCAATCTTTGGCGATCAATCTCTTGGATTTTTCCGATTTAAATGTTTGGTCGCGACTGAATATATTTGGAAGTGAGTTGCTCGCAACAGAATATATTTGGAAGTGATATCTCTTCGAAGTTGTGAGAACTTCACACTTAACATTATATAAATATACGGCACCGACATGTCAAGTAACAAGCCAATCAAAAGTGAGAGCAAAACACACATGCTGCTCGGTGATTAGTTAGTTACTCACATTATTGTTGTAACGTGGTGTAATCATCATTCATCTCATCAATACTTTCTCTTTATTCACGACATAGCAATCTTAATAAGAAAGATAAGTCAATTCCTTCATCTAGATATAAACAATGAATGATTATTCCTGGTGAAAACCAACCTTGATCAAACTAGCATAAAAAAAATATTAGCAAGACGAGAAAAAGGGCCATGGAGAATATTAAAGAAGCAAGGACCGACCAGTCAAAACAAAAAAGTTAAATTGTTACTAACACGTCTAATGTATTAGAGGGCCATGGTTATCATTAAAAAAAGTCGGTAATTTCATAAAAGCATTAATAAGTTACCCTCAAGTTATCTTAAAGAAAAGTCGACACTCGTTTTTATTAACAATTTTTTTTTTACAAATACCAAAGCTTATTAAAATTAATCGGTATGGAGAAATATTTTTGGAACTTAGGAGGGTTTTAATTTTAAAGTCTGTACTGGGACCAACGCATTTACTTTATTATGTAGGATGGGTTCTATTCTCGTCTCTTTTCTTTCCCTTTTTTCTCTCCATGTGTGAGAAACTGTAACAAAATATGGATACTCAAGGGGGCAAAGGCCCATCTATTCACACAGAAATTAAGAAAGTTCATTCACTCCACCCGCTTCTATCTTCACCTAATACTTTCATTATACACCTGATAATGTACCTGACTCTGAGGGCGGCTTCATCTACTATCCAGAGTAAGACAACAGAGTTGGTTGGCGTTTGAAGCAAGGAAACTTATATTTGAATGTCAAAGATGACTCCACCGGGCCCATATGCGAATCCAAATGGTCTTTTTTCACAGCTTGTAGTAAATCATGCCTTGCGTTGAATCGGATACGCTAATCAAAACGAAAGTGACATTAGCGGCCTTGCGCAGTTCGCCAGTTTTTTGTATCTTCTCTTCTGTGTTCCCCTAATGTCACTCGGCTAAGAGGGATAATTACAGATGATTGGCATAGGTTGGGGATGTGCTTGTATGCATGATAATCGTTTTCACTTTTCTTGTCAGAACACGTAAACTCCCCTGTTTGCTAGGTGAAATTGCTGGTGAGAGATCTCTAGGTGTATCGATGACTAGCGAGTTCGATCGGATCGACATGTATACATACAGAAAAAAGTTTGTAGTATGGGGTTGACTCTTTAACCTGTTCAATCATCTCTATTTGATATGGCTAATGTGGCCGCAAACCACTTCGTCTACAGTTTACAAAACCTCTTGTGCTATCCCGTGCGCCGAACGACCATATGCGAGTATTCCATTTTATGCTTACCCACATCTCTGATCAAAACTGCTATAGTAAACGTTCCCCCCATCTCTCCTCTCTATCTCCCCCTCTACTCTGACTAACTGCCCCCTCGCCGTGCAAGCTAGGTCGCCGTCGCTGATGTTGCCACTAGGCCCAGATATAATGTAGTTAATGGCCCAAACCAGATATGACAACCACGAAGTGGATGCTTGATGAGCTTATCAATCATGAATGACATAACTAGTACAATCCACAAAGTCCATCAATAGAATGCCTCAATAATCTTACTTGTCATAAATGTCATAAATAGTAGATCCACAAAAAGAAGGAATAAAATGCTTCAATAATCTCTCGATCATGAAGGCCATACCAGCACAACCCAAAAGGCCCATCGATGGAATGCCTGATGAGTCATCGGTCATGAGATTCCAATATACTGATTTTTAGTGGAGTACATGACAGATGGTCATGATATTAAAGGATCGGAAGTGGTTATAAATCATCCCTAGACTAGTGTGCAAATCTAGAGGCAATTAGAGATTCTTGCAGATGAAGATCATGATGCATGACCTAATTTTTAGTCACGAGACGTTCTTGCTACCAATTTCTAGCTTTCTTCCACCAAAATGTTTGGTCGTGACAGAACGTGTTTTTCTACAATGAATTGCTCATAGATGAAACTCATTATATTTCAAAATGGTGGGAACATCACAATTACATTATATAAGTAAACCCCACGCGTAGAGAGAGGTTATGGAACAAGTCAATAAAAATGAGAGCAAAGCACACTTGATGCTTAGTGATTAGCTGGACACGCGGCATCGTTACTGTCGCTGGTGTGACCACCACATCAGATACTTTCTCTTAATTATGACGTAGCAATATAAACAAGGGAGGCATGTCGGTTCATTCATCCGGATGAAGAAAACCCATGCAAAGAGTCACGAAGATGAAGGCTAGCTAGAAGCTTCAGTTATCTTTTTCATCAAGAATGATGAACAAAACCAAAATAATAAGCAACGCGTGATACCAACCGAGTAAAACCACAATTCCCATGCACCGCCTGCATCGGATAGTGCTAATCATCTTGGCGTGAGCCATATGATAAACGAGACACGCCCCAAAAATTGAGAACACGAGCCACCCAAGTGGCATATATGCTCGTCAACCTTCCCCCATCCACCAGATAATGAAGTAACCTCTGATGAAAACCAAACTCGATCAAACTCGCATAAAAAATTAGCAAGATGAAACCGACACGAATCAAAAAGGGGCCATGGAAACATTAAAGAAGCAACGACCGACCAATCAAGACCAAAAAGTTCAGAGTCATCGAACTAACACCTAGAAAGAACTACTAAACAAGTCCAAAAAGATGAAGAAAAGCAACGCTTTAGTATGATGTGATGAGCTGTGTAATGAGGGGAAGGGTGTGGTTCGGATAGAGTTTTCATGAGACGCAGCTTTCAAGGCCTTCGTGTGGTTTTTGCGTTCAACACATGTCTGGCTTTCGCTTGATGAGGTCGAATGGAATAATCGGGAAAACAATTAAATTAATCATGATAGACCAAGTCAATTATATATGAAACATCGGTGATGCTCAGCTCTGATCCTAGCAAAAAGAAAAATAATACTACTCCTTATCGTAATTCCAGTCTCTAGTGCCACGTCATTGACCTTTTTCTCTCTTATAAACCAATCGAACCACCGCTCTCGTGTAAAGTAACTTCAATTTCTCTTTCTTCTTCTCTCTCTTTCTTCTTCTTCTTCTTCTTCTTCTTCTTCTTCTTCTTCTTCCATCTCCTCTCCACACTTGGGACAACGTTCTTGGGAAGATTATAATGGAGGGTCTCATTCCGTTCGTGTATAGAGTGGTGGTGGAATACAAGAACGGGAAGCAAGGGCCGCTCGGGTCGCTGTTCAATGAGTCACCTTCGGCTTCGTACACCAGGCTCCCCCATGACTCGGGCCGGGCTCTGATCGCGGACTTCCAGGAGATCCGACCGGACCGCGATGGCAACTTCTCAACGACTTCCTCTTCATTGGATTCGACCAGTAGCAGTGCGCAAATAATCGTTTCGTCCGGAGTTCATTCTCCTGTTCGCCGTCTCATGTCTCGTCCCATCGTTGCGTGAAACAAAAGCGCTATATGCATGGAGGAACTTGCGTCGAATAGCAAATGGGGTTGGTGATGGTATAATTAGTGTGGCTTGTAGCCTTGTTATATTTTTTTTGGTAAATTTTTCTTGGCTTTTTGGAACTTATGTTGTAAGCAAAAGCCTGTGGGGAAGCCAAGAGGGGCCCATGGTTGGTGTCTAGTATGCAAGATTTGAAGTTGTCATAAGAGGAATAAATATGTATTGGGATTGCGTAAATAATGGGTTGTGATGATTAAGGAAAGATTAGATTTAGGGCCTTAGTGGCTGAGTGGACCCTCTGTTTTCTCCTTTTTTGTATTATTCGGAATCGAGAAAGTTTTTTTAGGATTTGGGTTTGTTTCTTTTATTTCCTACAAGGAATTAAGTTGTCTTAATGACAACTGGAATTAGATTTGTGCAATTAGCGGGACAATATAATATTCATGAATCCTCAAATTTGCGTAAAATAAATGAAAGGTAGATAACTAAGAAGTTCAATGGAATGACTTTGAATAACATAACAAATAATTGAAACATAAGGAGATATTCAACATCACTACACGTAAATCATATCATATTCTTGTATCATGTACATTGGTTTTTATTTCGGGGATGTTGAGATTAGTAACTTCTATTCAATTTTATGTACTTACAAATCCTCTACTAGCTTATTGACATTGCTAATCAATCACAATCAAGGAAATAAAAGTAAAAGTGTCGGTAATAAGCTCGTCATAGGACGATTAGCAAATTCTTTCGAGCAATGCTACAGATATCAGGCCCAAACAAGCAACCAATAGAGAAGTGAATTGGTTCTTCAAGAGAGCCCAAACTAATTTGTGCAACCCCCCTTTATAAAAATTCTTCTTCCATGCACACAGTGAACTAGCAATATAAATATAAAAAATTTAAGAGTTTGGGAAAAGAAAATTTGTAAACGATATTTATCGAGGTTTGCCTTGGGTGTGCTACTCCTCTGCTCCACTTCCAGCAGCCAAAATAGGCCATAATCCACTAGTAATGCCGAGAGTACAAATACCGACTTCTTACAAGTGCATAACCTACCGCTACCAAATCCAACCTCATTCTTTGGCTTACCTCACTATAGACTATTTGATTACTAGACCCTTCAATAGTCGCTCTCATAACCTTGGATATAAAACATAGTATATCATCTCCTCAAACTAATTACACCTCTAAGTGTTTGGCAAGAGTTGCTCATATACTTTGTCTTTAACTTAGACAAATGGATTCACTCTAACTACAACCATTTCTCTCATATGTTTACAAATGGATCTGTCACTCTTACTAACTCTTAAGAACAACTCTCAAATGGGTAGTCTAATTGTACAAAAGACATGGAATCAAGAACATCACAACGCTGCTCAAATTTTCTTATTTTTGCCATTCGCAACTATATCCGTTTTGGCCGAGCATTCTCCAATTTATAGAGCTCTAAGTTCGAATGTTACAATTGGATCATTCAGCGGTTGTGTGCATCTAATTTTCTGAAAAAAAAAAAAATCTTGGCAAAATTCCTTCAAAAACACGTTGAGAGCTTTTTTCCAATATGAGTGTCCCTACTCCTTCCTTCTAACTCTAGCAGTCCAGACAGACCGGATTTCACTAATTATGCCCAAGGTGTTAATACCACCTTGTTACGAGTTTAAAACCTGCTAACGCCATAACTTGACTTTCTTCTACAGCAATCCCTCTATAGGTTAAGTAATTATTGGACCCTTCGATAGTCATTCTCACATGCTTGTCTTACAGTACGGTAGAACCTCTCTGCAAATAATTAACCCCACCTCTAAATGTTTGAACAGAGTCCCTCGCACATGTTATCTCTTACATAGACAAATCCTTCACGCTAAGTACAATACTTCTCTCATGTGTTTCCAAATGAGTTTTTCATTTTGCTAACTTTTAAAAACAATACTCAAATGGGAAGTACAAGCTTAGAAAATGGAAGGACTCAAGACCTCTCAACAATGCTCAGATTGTTTTATTTTTGCTCATCTTAGCTCTCTCTATTTTGTAGACCTCCCAATCCAAACGTTGTACTTGGATCATGATCTCCTCTCGAAGCTCTAATAACCTAAATTAAGGTGGGAATCCACTATGTAGAAATGTCACAGCATCAAAAGATGCTTTCTCGTTATAGATGCTCAGATTCTACAGAGAAATACAAACACATTTATACTTCTATACACAAGAACAACAAGAAGATAAACACTCAGAGCATAAACTAATTTTTGTTCATTTTCTTCCAACTCTACTACTTCTCTTGGGTTAAATTTATAGCCATGAGACCTCAAAGGACATTTGAAATTCAAATCCCACGAGTAAACAGGGTTTTGCCATTTGTAATTGCAAAACGTCACTCTGCAGCATCGTAGTAACAGCTCCCCAAAATAGTTAGTTTTACTTCTGTTGCAGTCTGTCACCTTCTGTTGCTTACTACTTAAATATGCCAAATTGTTACGATATTCTCCAGTCCACTTTTTGTGGATTGCAGTGCTTGAAACAAATTGTAAATCACCAATTTGAAATCAAATCAAATTCATAAAGAGTGCAGTCTCCCCTCTAGGATTGTAGAGACTCGTAGTAGAAACATTCCCTTGTTTGTAGCGAGAACAACTTCCGCAGTTAGATCCATCCAAGTTTCTACATACCCAAGCTTGTCCTCCTTTAAGTCCCTTTGAACATGAAAAAGCACTGTAGGGACTTTTCATATCCCGTTAATATAGTTTTTACGAACACTATATGGATTTTTCCTGTCATGATAAAGCTTTTACTTAAAGACTACGAACTATGAGCAGGAAGTTCTATTATCAAATTCGTGATAACAAATATATGCATTGAAGATGCTTTTGGATGGATTTGAGAGAGAGAGAGATTCTCTAATGGCTATTGTTAGAATATTTAAATGTTAAATAATGCAATCATCTAATAGCTTAGGTTTTTAAAATAATTGACAGCAGTTGTACAAAATCTCACATAATATCATAGTAAAAGCTCCTGAATTTAAAAAGATCATATTACTAAGCATGAGAGGAATTATTCGTAAATAATTAGCAGTGATCCTACAAAATCTCACTTAGTATTAAAGTTTTCTTTCCTGAGACAACCATAGCGCATTAGGGGCGAGATGACATTGTTCACTAGTGTTCATTGAGGCTAAGCACCTATTAGCATTTGACCAAGCATCACGGTAGTTGTGTTACATTGTAGGCAAGCATTGCCAAGTCAAACTTTTTATCTTCTCAGAGGTTTTTTTCTACGTACAAAGGACGCATGTTGTTGGCCTTAAATTTTCAACTTTTCACTTCTCGTTTCAAGAAGCCGGCACCACTAGCAAACTTGCCACTTTCAAACAAGCAACATATTGAAATTCATTGTCGACGGAAGCTTGGTGCCATCACATTTGCCTCGAAAAGTGTTAAGAAAGTCCTAAACCTTTTGCATTAATGCCAATTTAGTTGTAAACTTTTTATTGGTGTCAATTTAGTCTTAAACCTTTTATTGGTGTCAATTTAGTCTTAAACCTTTAATTGGTGCCAATTTAATCTTAAAACTTTTAACCTAGTATCAATTAGATCTTTTCAACTAATTTTGGTTGGATTTTGATGATGTGAACACTGGTTGGCTGATATAGCACAATCGGTGCTAACACGAACAACTTTTAATAATATTTTAATATTTTTTTCAAATTATTTATTTATTTATTTTCTTTCCTTTTTTCTTTTCTTTTCCCTATTCTTCTCCATCCTCTAGCCAATTGTTGACTAGGCCACCTGCTAGAGGCCAAGGTCGGTGAGGTCAAGGTTGACCTTGCTAGCCCCTGACGAGCCTAGGGCGGCCTCACACTGGGTGGGCAAAGGCTCACCCTCACCAGATTTGTCGAGGGCGGAGCCTTGTCGGCCATGGGTGAGACTCAACCTAACTAGAACTAGAGAGGTTTTGTGAGGTTTGGTCTTGCTCTGCCACTAATGAGGCTCCAGCCATCATAAGCATGACCTCGTGGCCTCTGGCAATGGCTTGAGCCCTCTCTAGGGGCTGGGCGAGTCTCAACCTCACTAGATATGGCAAGGTCAAGCCTCGCCGGCCCTTGTGGCTGCTAGCGAAGGCTTGAGCTTTGCCAAAGGCTAGCAAGGCACACTGAAGGTCACCGAGGTTGACCTCGACCTCATTGGCCCTTGCCTTTGGCCGTTCACCTAGCTGGCAATTGGCTAAAGCAAGTAGGTGAACAAGGAAAATAATAAAAGGAAAAATGAAAGAAATAAATTAAATAAATAATTCGAAAAATATTAAAATATTATTGAAAATTGTCTATGTCAGCGTTGGCTATGCAATGTCAACCGATCAGGATCCATGTTAGCAAAATTTGGTCAAAATTAGCCAGAATAACCTAATTGGTACTAGGTCAAAAGTTTTAGGACTAAATTAGCACTAAATCAAATAATTTATGACTAAATTGTTACCAATTAAAAGTTTAGAACTAAATTGATACCAATTTAAAATGTTTAAGACTAAATTAGTATTAATAAAAGGTCTAGGATTAAATTAGTATAAATACAAAAGGTTTATAACTTTTCCCCATGTGCCCCCATGCATCATCCCTCCTTGGATCATTGAGCTCATTTTTCCAACTCACTCGTCTCACAACAATTGAAGATTCTGTGACATTATTCAGATTATATATTTCAAACTGAAGTTTATTTGTTTAGACTCTAAGAGGATGTTAGCGAAATTAAGATTTGATTATGCACAACTCTCAAGATTATGTATATATCTTTTCTGATAGTGCCTATTCTTGATTGGTTATATTTAGTATTATATTTATCTTATTACTTTAAATAGTTATCCAATAAAACTTATAGATAAGCTCATGTATTATTTATCACTATATCTAAATACACTAAAATTTCTCAATTCTTATCTTCTACATTATTATATTTGATAGTGAATCTTGACATGTCCTCTAGGCGGCTACTTCTCCTTCTAGACCCATTCTACATTAATGTGGGTAACAATCTGATTCGACGTCTAATCCAATCCGCTCTACTAAGAAAAAAGCTCATACAAGCGGGTACAAATGTCATTTTATAGTCAATATGTGAGACAAACACAAAGTTCCATTCGCTACAATCTACATTCATTTAAAAAGAAGAATAATGAATGGAGAGTATCACCAATGTATAAAATTTCTTTTTGAAGAGAATTATACGGAGAGTATATTCAAAATTTGTCTTTCGAAAGTTGGAAAATGTCCGAGTGGTTTGTGCATGAAAAAAAAGGGAGAAAATAGAAAAACGTTCCTGCTAATAAAAAAAGAATAATAAAATAAAAAGCAGAGGATATTCTGGCCTGAAATAGTCGTAGGGTTATACTTCTAGTCCGGCAAGACCCTTGGCCTCTTTGACTTTGACCATCTCTCCGACAGACATTGGCCACAAAATGCCAAAATTGGAGCGACCACTAATCAAGTCGCTTTCACCGCCACCTTATTCTCTCTCGTCTTCCTCGTCGTCGTCTTCTTCTGCTTGGCAACGTGCGCAACAGATCTGCGCTTTTAGTCCTCCAAGTTTCGCATTGTGTTGATTGTAGCTGTAACTAGTGCCGCTGCTCACCCTGCAACAACCAAACAGCATGGCGAGAGAAAGCGAACGCGAGTGTCTCTGCTTCGATCTCAACACTGGAGCTAAGATCCCGTCGGTTGGCCTCGGGACCTGGAAGGCCCCTCCTGGCGTCGTCGGCCAAGCCGTCATCGAGGCTGTCAAGGTTCCATCTACTCTTCTCTCCTCTATCTGCCTTCGTTGGAGTCCAAATTGATCTGTCTAGCGACGATGGTGCTTTAACGTTTCTTGTATTGCAGGCCGGTTACAGGCATATCGACTGTGCCCGAGTCTACGACAACGAGAAAGAGGTGGATTGGGTTTCTTTGTCATTGTCTTTTGATTAGTCATGAGTATGCAAATGTTTATATAGTTGGAAAATAATTTATATTACAGATAGGCGAGGCATTGAAGGAGCTATTTTCCACAGGATTCGCGGATCGAAATGAGATGTTTATCACGTCCAAGTTGTGGTATGCGTTCATTCAGCTTTTGTCTCGAGACATTTTTTACATGTCTTTGGTTTGGAGCTGGTTTCAATGGACTATGGCGATTGCCAGATTTGGGACATTGGTTTGGATTCTATTTTGTTTATTCATGTACCACAACTACGTTTAAGTTTCAGATTGATTACAAATGCAGGTGCAGCGACCATGCGGCTGAAGATGTTTCCAAGGCTCTAACTAGGAGCTTACAAGACCTGCAACTCGACTACGTTGATTTATATCTTGTATGTTGTTTTGGCCCTAGATCTCCAATTGTTTGGACACTGACTTTAAATTAGTCTAGATTGATCATAGATCTGGAATTTGGCTGTTCCTGAGAAGATTGACCATAGCCAAAGTGCAATATTGCATACCTTTTCTGTGCAGTTCAAGATTGAGATTGGAGAGTAGAAGCTTTTCATTTGTAAATTCTGAAGTACAAAAAGGAACACTAATGAAATTCTAGTAGAGGCTGAGGCTGAGATTCAGGCCAACTGCCAAGAGTGAAGCTGACATAGTGCAGATGCTTCCTATCATGATGATGGTGCATCTTACATATACTCATTTTCGTATTTTCTTTGCTGTATAATAGATTCATTGGCCTGTGAGGACAAAATCCGGTAGTCGGGGCTTTGCCCCAGAAGACATGGCTCCTCTATGCCTTCCTGAGACATGGACAGCTATGGAAGGGTTGTATGCATCAGGCCAAGCTCGTGCGATTGGAGTCAGCAACTTCTCAACTAAAAAGCTGCAGGATCTCCTCAAATATGCGAAAGTGCCTCCAGCTGTTAATCAGGTCGAATGCCACCCCGTTTGGCACCAACCGGCGCTCCACAATTTGTGCAAATCCACCGGGGTCCATCTCTCGGTAAACTCTCCCATTTTATTTCGACTTCGTAAAAATTATGTTTAGAATATGGGAGAATGTGAGTTATCAAGTACTGGCGGTCGGTAATGGCATATGTCTCACCTGTGGTGCTTTGAACCTTACGTCAATGGTGCTACCAGAGTAGGCTAGTGGCCTTCGTGATGGCTGACGTTGCCATGACCATCGCCAGTGATGGTCGTGGCTGCTGGCAGAATACAGTCCATGGGGTGGTCATTGGTTGATCATTGGTTGATCATGGGAGGAGTAAAATAAAAGTCAAGCTAGTTCTACAAAGTCATCTTTCAAAATTTCAAAAGAAGAGCCAGTTCTGCTTCAGTTCAGTGTATTGAGTTTGGAGAAGGAGATGTTTTCCTGCGACTAAAACATGCACCCTGAGCATTTTATTGGCATCCGACAGCACATAGCAGAATCTTAGACTGTTCATTGTGTAGCATGGAAGCTTCAATTTCAACTGTTGATTTCGATTCTTTGCAGGCTTATTCCCCTTTGGGATCTCCAGGGTCATGGGTCAAGGGGGAGATCCTGAAGGAGCCAGTTTTGGTTGAAATTGCAAAGGAACTCAATAAATCGCCTGCCCAAGTAGCTCTGCGTTGGGGTATTCAGATGGGTCACAGCGTCCTCCCAAAAAGTGTAAACGCATCCAGGATTAGAGAGAACTTCGATTTGTTCAGTTGGAGCATCCCGCCTGAGCTCTTTGCAAAATTCTCTGGAATCCACCAGGTATATATTGTCGCTTCTCCATTCTCTTGTTGGATCTTCATATTGTTTCTTGATGCGTGTATTCATTTGATGTTGCACATTTGTGATGCAGCAAAGGCTTCTCCAAGGGACCTTTGCAGTCCATGAAACATGTAGCCCATATAAAAGCCTGAATGAATTGTGGGATGGCGAAATATGAGAGCATTTAGATTTCCCTCGGTACGACTCCGCTGAAGAGGGAAATGATTGCTCTTTTTCCTTCTCTTTTTTCAAAAGCATGTTTTCTTTTCTGTTGGAACTTCTAACCAGGATGAATATCAGCCTAGGTTTGCTACCTACCTACAATTTGGCTCTGCTAGAGTGAACTTAGGCTTGTCATGGTGAATCAATCGCCGAGTAGTAAAATCTTTAACATTTGATCAGACTTGTTTCCATCTGTCTGGTCCATACACTGTTGCATATGTCCATCCTAAATTATAATTTGATTGATCACGTGCTGCGTCTTGATTAAATAGCAGATGACGCTAACCGATGGTATAAAGTTCTTTTAACTCCATTTCAATACTCTGAATCTGATGTGTATATATATAGATTAGAAGGGCTTGGCAACGATCCCTCACAAGGGACCAATCCCCATGTAACCATCATAAACTAGGCTTATTTTTGTCATAACTCTTGCATAACATCTCATGGAACATAAACTCTTGGAAAAGTGTTCCGACACTTTATACGACAAAAATGAACTTCAATTACAACAGGTCATTGGTCAGGTGAGGGACCATAGCCGTGGCCTAGATTAGAATTTTGAATAGTGAATTGTACGAATGGAGGCCTCTCTTGGAGTTTAGATTGCTGGTTTCTGAATACTCTCGTTTGTTCGTACTTCTTCTGTTTGTGTCATTGAAATTAATGATCAGAAGAGTAGAAACGGCTGAAGCTGTTGCCCCAAGGAGGAGCCACTTTTCCAACATTTCACAGCAATAATATTACGAAGCTCACATTCTTAGGATATACTGGCGAGCTCTTTCTATAGGAAAGTTTTTTTGGCCCCTTTCTTCACCAGATCTAACAAATTAATCACGAAAAAAAGAATGTCGGCAGACCGCAGCGCAAAGAGCATAACCAGAAACAGAGGAGTTCTGCTGCCAAGTCCTGTTGGCAACTTTCTTATGTTTTACAGAAGCTAAGTATTCTGCGTTTGACCAATTACACGAAACAACTCATGGGGAGAAGGTTTGCACTTTCTTTTATTAGCAATAGTGACATGAGATTGTCGTGTCAACGAATGAATGAACGGAAGTTTTAAGGTACTCTAACAATGATCCTAAACTATGGCAAGTCTTAGAAAGAAGCCGAAACAAAGAAGAATTTAAGGGTACAACAGTCGAAAGATCCAACGATGGTCCTTGACTCTTTCCAAAATGCATCATCAAACTGCACTAGATCCGCCGCCTCCAGCACCGCCGCCTCCACCACAAGCAGAACTAGCAGCTGCGCCACCACCTCCACCACAAGCAGAACTGGCAGCTAAACCTCCATCTCCTCCTCCAAATATCGTATGCCCATGGGCATGATGTCCGCCTCCCCCACCGCCCCAGCTGCCCCCTCCACCAACTCTTAAACGGTAACGACCTCGGAAGAAGTAACTTATGACAGCAATTACGGCGAAGACAACCCAAACTATGATGATGATCTCCCACGGTCTCATCTTTTTCTAACTTGCGCCAACACTCTTGATAGCTCGTCTGTCTGAGAGAAATCTACCAGGCCGATGTGCAGATAGCTAAACGCGTGGCGTTTCCTATTGACCCACAACCTGGTGGTTGATACTATATATATTATGGTGGTCATTGAGGCAACTTTGACCTTTGAATTTTCTACACTTGTCTTTCGAGGAAAAACTAAAACGTGCACGTCCACGACAAGCAACCGTCCTTTGTCCAGTATAACACAGGAAGAATCAACCATTTCTGGTCTTACGAGGGCTCATTCAACATGTTGTCTCGTCAACCATGGCTTGTCCTTATGCTTGTGTGACGTTGGTGCCACATAATTTATTTGTGGAAGAATATGATGAAAACGGTCCGGAATTGCACAATGATCACATAAGCGGTCAACATGAAAAATGCGGTCCAAGCTCGGAAAACTACACAAGGCAATCATCAATTAAACCCAAATGGTGAGACACGATATTTATTGCTTTTTCTTAACCTTTTGGAACATGTATGGCGCCTTATGATAATTTATTTAGCGACTAACCTTAGGACGCATGCGATTCTTCTTTTTCTGTTATTAGGGGATGCATTGAAGGTATATGAAATTTACGAGGAGCTTTCCAGTTTGAGTGATGCTTTGTAATGTTAAAGTTGGACATACAGTGGGGTGATTGGTCGCAGGAGGCACCATAGCCAGGACCTAGACTAGAATCGTGAATGGTGAATACCACGAATGGAGGCCTCTTTTGGGATCGAGACTGCTGGTTTCTTAGCATTCGTGTATGGTTTTTGTAGTTTGTATCGTTAAAATTTATCATCAGAAGAGTAGAATCGGCTAAAGCTGTTGCAATGACAACAAGCTACTCCTCCAGTATTTTGCAGCAATACCATTACAAAGTTCACATTCCGAGGTTATATACTTATACAAGTTCTCTTCTCTAGGAAAGTTTTGATCGGTCATTGTCACCAGATCTAACAAATTAATCACAAGAAACGGAATATCGGAAAACATGAGTGTCCTAACTGTAAGATCCCGAACTTAACGTAAGGAACATAACCAGAAACAGAAGGATTCTTTACCTGCCAAGTCCTGTTGTCGATTATCTTACATAAGCTGATTTTTATGGGTTTTACTTGTCACAGGAAACAACTCATTGCAGAAGGTTTGCAACTCGAACGTATTCTTTTATTAATAGCAGTGACATGAGGTTATCATGTCAATGAATGAATCGAAGTGTACAATCATCCAGAACAACAGAAAAAGTATTAGAAAGAAGCTGAAGCAGAGAACAAAATTGAGGGTGGAACATTCAACAGATCCAACCACTGTCTTTCATTCTTCTCAGAGTATGTGTAATCAAACTGCACTAGCTCCGCCGGTGCCTCCAGTACCACCGCCTCCACCACACGCAGAACTGGCAGCTAAACCTCCATCTCCTCCTCCAAACATCGTATGATGATGGGCATGATGTCCGCCGCGGCCGCCGCCTCCTCCACCAACTCTTAGACGGTAACGACCTCGGAAGAAAAGACCTAGGACAGTAATGACGACGGCTAAGACAGCCCAAACTATTATTATGATTGCCCACGTTTTCATTTTTCTCCAACTAGCTCAAGCACTCTTGGTAGCTCGTGTGCTTGAGAGAAATCTTCTGGGCGAATGTGCAGATAATGAACTTGTGGCGTTTCCTCGTAAGCCACACAGCCTGATGAGTGATTTTATATATAATACGAGGGTCATTCAGGCAACGGGGATCTTTGAATTTTCTAAACTTATCTCTCGAGGAAAAACTAAAACGTGGGTGAGTAGGACAAGCAACTACTCTTTGTCCAGTACAACACAGGAGTAATTGACCATTCTTTGGATTCCGTGGGCTCCTTTAACTTGCTGGCCTGTCCACCATCCTCATGCCTATGGGACCCTCATGCATCATGATCTATCCGTGGAAGAAGATGATAGACCCAGTCCTGAATTGCACAACGATCATGGGAGTGGTCAGCGTCAATAATGCAGTCCCAGCTTTGAAAAACCACGCAAGACAATCAATCAAACCCAAGCAGCCTCCCCGATATTTTGTTGAACTCCCAATAGATTTTAAAGTTGACAAAATCTTCCTTGATTTATGTTGAATCCCATAATCGCACAGAAGTATCTTCTTGCAGAAACTATTCATGAAGAGAAGTTTATTCGGATTTAGTTCGATGTTGTTTGAATATAATGGCCAATAAAAGAAGTCTATATCTTGATGTTATTCAGACTCTAGTTAATATTTTTCAAATATCATAATTGAAGATAATTACTTTTTGGATATCATCACAATAATAACATGAATATCAACGGAGTAAATATCGGTAAGGCTCGTAGGTGGATATCATCAAATTGTGAAATATTTTCAGAATCTACTAAAGTTAGATATCATCAAAATCTAAAATCATAAAATATTTGTAAAAGTGGCAAAAGCTCACCCGACTCAATATATAATCGACACAGCTCATGTTCAAAATAACTCAAGAATACGAGTATTTCATCCATCCAAACAAAGCCGACCAGAAATCGAAAAAACTCGAATCCTAAATGAACCTAAACCCAACGTGGTGCGAACATGCAATCCCAAATTGTAAGTAACATATAGTATTGGTATAAACAAAATTAGCTCAGAAGTATTGATTCACTGGTTCAAATTCAATGTGTCCATTTTGAAACCACTAAAAGCAAACCAAAATTGAAATCAAAATTGAAATAAAGCTGTCTCTGAATAGAACTATACAAACATTCGAGCGAACTTGAAATTAGCAAAACCCTAAAACAATCCCAGTTTATGTTTGGAAAATAAAGCACTTAAAATGAACAATTGTGGAGACGATCTGATTTGACCCGCCTCAATTTCATAAACCAGGATGTTCCATAACTAAAAATGAACCGAACTAATGTTTAACATAATCAAAACCGATCCACCTTGCTCGTTTGCCACAATACCTAGAAAACACATATGAGAATGCACGACTTGTAATGCCTTTAATAGATTAGACCCCCAGATGATCCGGTAAAAGTCAAATATGAAATAATCCAAATTCAACTTGACTTGCATCTTAGATTTTGTAAAGTGAAATGATTTGAACCCGCATATATGACCCCAAACCCAAAATTAATCAAACCAAATCAATCAGAACCGGCTGTTCTGGCACCCCCCAACATTTTTCTATTAAATTCCCTGAGATTTAGCTTTAACAAAACCTAAATTAAAATTCACAAACCACTGGAAAAACGTGACTAGATTTCAATAAATTGATTCCTCGGATACTTCACTTTCCCACAACTTTTACTCCAATTCAATTCGATCGAACTGGTTTTTAGCTGAATTGTATTTTGATCCAACACGATAATGGGTTTCCAACCGAACCGTACATGCAAAACATTTTTAACTAGTCCAGCCGATCGAGAGGTCGGTGGACGATGGCAAGGTGACTCGATCGGACGGGCTTCGGTGATCATTTTCGCAACACTCCGTTGGGTGGCGGCGGCAACGACAAGCTGGTGGTGGGATCTCGATGGAGAGAGAGTTATCGGGAAAAGTTAAAATTGCAGGCCTAAAGTTTTTGTGGGTACATGAATGGCTCTTAACGGATTTGCGCCCATATGATCCAGCTTTCAAAAAGATTAAGATGGACTTCAGTCCATCCGCGTGCACATGCTGTAGTATTTAGGGCTATTACAAGCCACACCATTGTCTTCATAAAACTCACAAGTGACATCAATCCCATATCATAAATGAATACAACAAGAGGTACACAAATATATAGGCTTTGAGTAATTTAGCAAAGTAGCATTATTTTATGAGCAGTATAAACATGCTAGTAACAACTTCTAACTGCTGTTGTAGTTTAGCAAAGTAACATTATCTTATGAGCAATATAAACATACTAGTGACAACTTCTAATCGCCACCGCCGCCACCTCCACACCCTCCTCCGCCACCGCCACCTCCGCCACCGCCGCCGCCGCCTCCGCACCCTCCGCCACCGCCACCTCCGCCACCGCCGCCGCCGCCTCCGCACCCTCCGCCACCGCCACCTCCGCCACCGCCGCCGCCGCCTCCACCGCTGCCGCAACCTCCACCTTCATTGGTCACACCAACAGATATGATGGCCACCGCACCAGAAGATCTGCCCGTTGGATGCTTCGTTGCAGCAGAAGATCTGCGCGTTGGATGCTTCGTCCCCTTCTTCCTCCCTCCAAAGCAACAGCACCCCATGATTTATCAAGTTGTGCTGAAACGTCGCAACTGGCAAGTTTACCCCCTCGCCCAAAATAGTATTTTTGGACTACATGTTTCATGGACTATTTTTGCGTTTCTCCAAAGCTTTATCTCTAATGGCAGTTATACACATGGTGAGGCCGGCTAGAGAAAATGGAATAATCAAATGTTTCTGAAATAGTCAGACTGGCAAGTTCATTGAATGTTTTGCCCTTTAAATAATATATATATATATATATATATATATATATAAGAAATTCAATGCAATATTATGTATAGACTCGGTCTAGCCTTCGCGGATGCACACAAAAAAGATCCGTGTAGATGTTACTTTTGGAAAAATTATAAAAAATGTTATAAATCTATTACAATTATACCAAGCCTAAACTTTATTTTTTGAAAATACCACTCTTGCCTATTTTTCCATTTGGATAAGAGCTTCTCCAAAACTTTATCTCTAATGGCAGTTATACACATGGTGAGGCCGGCTAGAGAAAATGGAATAATCAAATGTCTCTGAAATAGTCAGACTGGCAAGTTCATTGAATGTTTTGCCCTTTAAATAATATATATATATATAAGAAATTCAATGCAATATTATGTATAGACTCGGTCTAGCCTTCGCGGATGCACACAAAAAAGATCCGTGTAGATGTTACTTTTGGAAAAATTATAAAAAATGTTATAAATCTATTACAATTATACCAAGCCTAAACTTTATTTTTTGAAAATACCACTCTTGCCTATTTTTCCATTTGGATAAGAGCTTCTCCAAAACTTTATCTCTAATGGCAGTTATACACATGGTGAGGCTGGCTATAGAAAATGGAATAATCAAATGTCTTCGAAATAGTCAGATTGGCAAGTTCATTGAATGTTTTGCCCTTTGAATTTTATATATATATATATATATATATATATATATATATATATATATATATATAATTCAGTGTAATATCGTGTATAGACTCGGTCTAGCCTTCACGGATGCACATAGAAAAGATCTGTGCAGATGTTACTTTTGGAAACATTATAAAAAAACGTTATAAATCTATTATAATTGTACCAAACCTAAACTTTATTTTTTGAAAATACCACTCTTGCCTGTTTTTGCGTTTAGATAAGAGCTTCTCCAAAGCTTTATCTCTAATGGCAATTATACACATGGTGAGGCCAGCTAGAGAAAATGGAATAATCAAATGTCTCTGAAATAGTCAGACTAGCAAGTTCACTGAATGTTTTGCCATTTAAATAAAAAATATATATAAGAAATTCAGCATAAGATCATGTATAGACTCGGTCTAGCCTTCACGGATGCACACAGAAAAGATCTGTGCAAATGTTACTTTTGGAAAAATTATAAAAAAACGTTATAAATCTTGTACCAAGACTAAACTTTATTTTTTGAAAATTCCACTCTTGCCTAATTTTGCGTTTGGATAAGAGCTTCTCCAAAGCTTTACCTTTAATGGCAGTTATACACATGGTAAGGCCGGCTATAGAAAATGGAATAATCAAATGTTTCCGAAATAGTCAGACTAGCAAGTTCATTGAATGTTTTGCCCTTTTAATAATAATAATAATAATATATATATATATAAGAAATTCAGTGTAATATCGTGTATAGACTCGGTCTAGCCTTCACAGATGCACATAGAAAAGATCCGTGCAGATGTTCCTTTTGGAAAAATTATAAAAAATGTTGTAAATCTGTTACAATTGTACCAAACCTAAACTTTATTTTTTGACCAATTAAATTTTAAACATTTTAAAATTATATTAATTCATTCCATTTAGCCAAAATCAGTTGGGCAGCGCTAATGTGGACATTGACTAGCGCTGGCGAATAATTTTTTAAATACTATTTTGTTTTTTCGAATTTCATATTAATTTTTTAATATTTTTTTTCCTTTTTTTTCCTCTCTCTTTTTTTTTTCCCCTTGTCCCTCCTCCTTCCTCCTCCTTCCTCTAGCTCCAACAACCAAAGTGGGGCCAGTCGCCAAATTGAAGCAACCAAAGTGGCGAGCTGGCCCCACCATCACCGGGCAAAGGCAAGCTTGCCTATGCTCTAGTGAGGGCGAGCCTCACCGATGGATTAGTAAGCCTAACCTTACCACCGCTGTCAAGGCAAGCCTTGCTAGGGGTTGGGCAAGATTGACCTCGCTTAGCAATGGTGACGCAAGCCCTCACCCAGTGACAGCGAGGTTGAGCTCATTGATGCATCGGCACTAAAGCCTAGGCAAGCTTGCCCTTGCCTAACAACAGCGAGGTGAGCTCATCACTAGCTAGCCGCCTTAGTCTGATGACTGGCCCCCATTTGGCCGATCATTGGAGCTAGAGGAAGGAGAAGGGAGGAAGGGAAATAAAAAGAGAAATAAAAAAAAGGAAAAATATTAATATTTAATAAATTTTTTGAAAAATAAAATAAATTTGTTCATCAGCATCAACATCAACATTAGCCAGCTAAATTTGGCCGGATAAACTAAATTCACACAATTACAAAAAGTTTAAGATTTAATTGACCAAAAAAATAAGTTTGTGACTTAATAGGTTTAGGAGTGGTAAGTATATTATTGGTGCCAAAATTTTCATATAGCGTTCATTTTGGTGCCAATTTTTTTTTTCGCTTACTTGAGTACCACAAATTTAAAAAATCGATCACTTGAATGTTACTTTTAACGTGGCCGTTGAAAAAGCTAACATAGCCACCGGAAGCAGCCAATCCACATCAGCTTTTCCAGAGCCACATCGGACGACCAGTGGCCACAACAGCTTTTCCGACTCTCACATCAGAAATTGCATTCAAGTGATCAATTTTTCAAACTTATAACATTCAAGTGAGTGAAAAAAAGGTTTTGACACCAAAGTAAACGACATACGAAATTTTTGGCACTAATAGTATCCCAATCCTGATTTAGAGTTTTTTTGATAATTTTTCCATCATATTTTGGTTTTGTTCAAGCACAGCATTTTGATTGCCAAATAGATGAACGAAAAGTTGATGGATTCCTCTTGCGTATTTGTATGGAATTTGAATATTTGTCTTTTTTAAAATTGCGAAGATGGGTTTTGCCCCCGAGTTTATGACCACATCACATGATGAGTGGTCGTTGGTTCTTATGACGTATTTCATACACATACGTAGTGAATTATAGATTTTTCTTTTAATGAAACCAAAGTCGAATAAGTAGCTAAACATATCAATAGATTAGGACAGACGTATATATGCAAGTGGTTGTAGAACCTTTCAAAAGTCGCCCAATAAAGAGGAAAAGCGATTTATTAGAATTGAGATCCTCTAAAGTCAATTTTTTCTAAATTGAAATAACATTATCAATTTAAAATCTAAATATATCGACACTAAGTGATTAACTCTTTCATCTTTCTCTCTTGGCCCTTGGTTCCGATCCTCACGGGGCACAATGCCAACCCCTCGACCACTGAACTGAACAACGAGCCAATCTCGAACATTAGCCACAATAGTGCCCCCGCCACCCCTTAATGGACATGCGGACCTCTGAAGTGCCAAAAGTTGGCACAAAGGGACACTTAAGTGCCAAAAGTTACAAAAGGTACACTTAAGTGCCAAAATCGGAGCAAAATGGATCACTTAAGTGCCAACGGCGAAAAATTCCGGCCAAATTGCCACGTGTCAATTTTCCGGCGACTTCATTTGCTGACAGCGCATTTTTTTCAAAATAAAAAATCCACGTGGCAATTTTTTTAAAAAAAATTATCCACGTCAGATTTTTGAAAAATTAAAATCAATTTTATTTAAAAAAAAAAGAAAGAAAGAGGAAGAGGGATCGCCCTCGCCGCCGCCGCCCTCGCCGCCCCACCTCGCCTGGGTGAGGGCGCGCAAGCCCTCGCCGCCGGCCGACCGGGGTCGCCGGCCACTGGCCGGGCCTGACAACCCGGGCCGACCCTCCCCCACCGTCGCCGGCCCTTCCCGGAGAGGTGGGGCGGCGACGGCGACGGCAGCCCTCGCCGATCCCTCTTCCTTTTTTTTTTAATAAAATCGATTTTATAATAATATATTTTTAATTATTTAATATTATTTAATTAATAATTTTTAAATCCACGTCAGCCAAAACGACGTCATTTTGGCTGATTTTTGGCTGATTCAGTTTCCGGCGAGCCACGTAGGCAAGAAAATTAATAAAAAAATGTCACGTAGGATTTTCGGCGGGGTTCCGACGACTTGGCACTTAAGTGATCCAATTTTTTTTAAAAGTGGCACTTAAGTGTACCTTTTGTAACTTTTGGCACTTAAGTATCCCTTTGTGCCAAATTTTGGCACTTGCGCTGTACTTCCCCCCTTAATGCTACTAGATCCCTTCACTGCCGTCAAAATGGGCCCATCAAGCAACCAACGCCACTATCTCTCTCTTTGTTTCCCACTCTTTGCGGCTACCGATGTTAAGTCGAGCTAGGCTCGCAATGCTTAGTCCGAGTCATCAAGCTGCAACGCCTCAAGCTCAGTCCTATTGCCCTCAGGCGATGATAATGTAAGGGTCGTGATCTCAACCCCTCCTCCGTACTCAATGAGGATAAGGTGGTGAGATCAAGACCTTGCCACCCACTAATCTCTCCAGATTTAATGTCGCGTGAGGTAGATGGCAACACTAACATAATCGTTGGGACCACGAGCTTTTCAAAAGCTCGATATGAAAACTTTGGGAGATCACTAAGAGGGAACCTAAGTCTAATCCTGTCAATATATCCAATTGAACCAACATTTATTCAAAGGTCTAAGCCAATGATTTATGGGACAATTATGATACTTAATTATTCAATACCATACTAATTCTTCGATGTGAAATTTCTCAGGAAAAGAACAACCTAAGTGCAAAAATTTAGCACGAGGAAATACTTAAGTGTCAAAAGTTATGAAATGTACACTTAAGTGTTACTTTTTTTTTAAAATTAGATTATTTAAGTGCCAACTTCGACGAAGACCGTCGGAAATCCAAAGTTGCTTATTTTAATAATATAACTCGCTTATGTGGCTCGTCGAAAGTTGAGTCAGCCAAAACAACGTCATTTTTGTGCTGATGTGGCATTTAAAAAATATATTAATTATATAATATTTAAAAATTTTAAAAGTATATTATTATAAAATTGATTAATTAAAAAAAAAAAAAGAGGAAGTGGAAGGTTATAAAATTGATTTTTTAAATTTTTTTCCGATATGACTATTTTTGGCCACGTGGACAATTTCTTGTTTTTTTTTTAAATTGCCATGTAGATATTTTATTTCGAAAAAAAATTGTTCCATCAACAAATAAAATCACCAGAAAATGACACATAATAGTTTGGTCGGATTTTTTTCGCCATTAGCACTTCACCGATCCTTTTTACTTCGATTTTGGCACTTAAACATACATTTCTGAACTAAGGAGAGGCCATAATTGTGGCAACGTAAGCGTGCAATCAAGAGCAATTATATCTAAGGATAATTAAAATCCTAAGGTGAAACCGTAAGAGCTTGTTCAATTTTAAGCACAATATTAGACCAATAATTTTCCTCACTTTTTAAAAGAGGATTGTATTAGAACTATTTTAAAGCTTTTTAGGGAACTCTATTTTTTAATTAAAAAAATTTGGAATTTTTGGAATTTTTGAAGAAATTTTTTTTGGGAATTTCTAATATTTTAAATATTTTCGATTTTTTTAAAAAATGCATAAAAATATATTTTTCGAAAATTTTTATAAATTTTCAGGTTTCTGAATTTTCCATTAATTTTCTGAAATTTCGAATTATTAATGATTTTTTAATGACTTTCTGAATTATTATTTTTTTAATAAATGAAAAACAATTCGGACCGGGTCAAAAGACCCGGCCCTACTAAACCGGCCCGGACCATATTTGTCCTGGTTGGTTAAAAGCAGGCCGACCCCAAAGCCCACTCGGAAAAAAGAAAAGGCCCACATGGAATTTTTTAAAGAAATGGACAACTCTCGGCCCACTGCTAGCCCACTCTGCCCACATTCACTTGGGCCCACGATGCATATAAGCCCGAAGCTAAGCCCACCTTCCTATTTTTCGATTTTTTTCCTTTAATGTTTCTTTTTTCTTGGTTTTTTATTTTTATTTTTTATTTATTCCATTCTTGCCCCCTCTTCGTCGTTTTCTTCTTCACGCTTCCTCTTTGACCCGAAGCCTTGAAGCCCGCCTCCTTCCTATTATTTCTTCTAGTTTTTTTTTTTTTATTTCTCTTTCCCCTCATTTTCTTTTAACCTTGCCTTTTTCCTGGTCTTCTTCTTCACCTTCCCTCATGCAGCTCCTCCTCTGACTATTTCCTCCACCGAGCGAATGCCAACAAACATCATCTCCGACAAAAGTTCAGCGATGCTTAGACCACCATCGCCCGTTGGTCATACCACTCGACCGGCGACGACCGCCGCCGGCCACCTTTTCCGGCAATCGTTAATCCATTCACCAGAACAAAGGGAACCCTCGCACTCCCGACGATGCACGATTATTTCACGAAAATCATGCCAAAACACAGTGACCATGCAAACAAAGAGCATGATTCAACAGTTACGGATGCAAGCACGAATTGATTCCAAGCTAAAACACGAACTGACTTTTCTGATCCCTCTGAGACATTTTGTCGAACAGTTGAGGTGCGCTACCGAATCCTAAAGTTTCCGGCTCAACCGGGACACGAGACCGACGCCGGCATCTCGTCAACGAATTACGACTGTATAACGATCTAAAAAGGGACGGATGGGGCCAGAGTTCGCGGCCTGCGTACCCGAAGAACAACGCAAAAATGAGGGCTAGGACTTACCCGAGCTTTGGCATGGGAAAGGAGGCATCACTGCGGGTTGTCGGCCGCGATTCGAGAATGGTGGCCAGCGGTCTCTCCCTCTGACTTTCCTTCCTCGCTCTCACCCGCAACTCTTTTCTCCCCGTTTTTCTCTCTCGAATCCCCCGGAGCTTTAGCGAGGGGAAAAAAAAAACGCATTGACGGGTCGTCAGTCGCGTTCGAGGCGCGGTGGCCGCAGGAGCTTCTCTCTGGCTCTCTGCCCTCGTTCTCACTCGCAACTCCCTTTTCCCGACCCCCTTCCTAGTCTCTCTCTCGGTTCTTCTCCGGCCCCCCTCTCTGGTCTCCCTCTCTCCTCTTTTTATGAACAGCAATAGGCATGCATGGCCTCTGCCACGCCATCTTGCCACAGCTGACTTGATCTCTGATCCTGAGATCGCGCTGTGGCCTGCTGCTCTGCCCCCTCTTTACCATTGTACTGTCCCTTTTTGGCAGGGGTGTGATCGGCATGAGGGGGAAGAAGACTCGTACGTGGGTCGGGCTGAAACAAAGGGAGAAGGGCCAGCCCAGCGCCAAAAAGAGAAGGGAAAAGAGGAAAGGGCCAGCCCAAGGTTGGTCCGAACCCGGCCCGACTGTCCTTCCTTCTTCTTCTTTTTTTAAATTTCGTAATTTTTTTGGATAAATTTTAAAACTAGTGACGCAAGTTTTCCTAATGTCTATATGCGATGCAATTATTAATTTTTTTTTTGTTAATAGATAAGAAATTAATCCCTTATTTTTAATGCGATTAATAAACAATTAAACGAATTGCCAAAATTTAGGTGTTAACATCAACTAATACCATTTTGTTAGGAGTATGCAGTAAAAACTTGATACCTTTCGCTTGGGAAGATTTTCAAGAAGGAGCCTAAGTCTGAGCTTGTCAATACATCAAATTGAACCAACTTCCATTCAAAAGTTTAAATTAATGAGTTACGGATCAATTAAAATATATTAATTATTTTATACCAATCAATTCTCTGATGTAAGACTTCTAACATAATTTACTCAAGCGTGCATCTTAACAATCTCCCATCACATGTGAGCTTATTGTTAGGCCTGCTCCTCTTTATTTCGAGTATTCTTTTAGCTCAACTTCATCCTTATGAGCTTGCATTGCTATATCACAACTCCCATCTGCTTGGAAACCACAATTATCAGCTCCGATACCATTTGTTAGGAGCAAGCAATAGAAACTCGATACCTTAACTTGAGAAGATCGCCTAGAGAAAGCCTAAGTCCAAACATGTTAATATATTTAATTGGATTCACATTCATTTAAAAGTTTAAGCCTATGAGTTATGAGTTAATTATAATATATTAATTGCTTAATACCACACAAATTATCCAATGTGAAATTTCTCTAACACAACTTATTTACATATGAATCAAACAATCTTCCATTTACGTATGAGCTCCAACGTTAGGCATGCTCCCCCTTAATTTAGGTACCCTTCTGGCCCAATGTTATCCTTATGGGTCTCATGTTGCTATATCACAATGCCCACTTACCCACCTACTCCCCATTAATTTAAGTATTCTTTTGGCCCAACTTCATCCTCACGGGCCCTATAGTACTACACCACAACGCCCACTTTCTCGATAACTATGCAAGCTATAGTGTTAGGCCTACTTCCTCTTATTTCAAGTACCTTTTGGCCCAACTTCTTCCTCATGGGTCTCACGTTGCTACACCACAACACATACTTACTTGAAAGCCACAACCATCAGCTAATACCATTTTGTTGGGAGTGCGCAACAGAAGCCCGATACCTTTCACTTGGGGAGATCTTCAAAAGAGAGTCAAAGTCCAAGCTTGTCAATAAATCTAATTAGATCCACTTTCACATAAAAACTTAAGCTAATGAATTATGAGTCAACTAGGATATATTAACTACTCTACACCATATCAATTCTTTGATGTGAGACCTATAACACAACTTATTTACACGCGTATCTTAATAATCTCCCCATCACTTGTGAGTTTAGTGTTAGGCATGCTCCTCTTTAATTTAGGTATCTTTCTAGCCCAACTTCTTCCTTACGGGCTTGCATTACTATACCACAACTCCAATTTGCTTGTTGGACCGCAACTGTCGCCTCTAATATCATCTCCCATAGAAGCCCGATACCTTCATTTGGGAAGATCACTAAGAAAGAGCCCAAGTCTGAACCTGCATATATATTTAGTTAGACCTAACTTTATTCAAAAGTTTAAGCCAATAGTTATGGGTCAACTATGATTTATTATTTGCTCAACAACATACCAATTCTCTGTTGTGACATTTCTCTAACACACTTATACATGGATCTAACAATCTCTTTTTTACGTGTGAGCTCTAGTATTAGGCTTGCTTCCACTTAATTCAGGTATTTTTTTTTGGCCCGACTTTATTTTTAAGGGCTCTGTGTTACACCATAACACTCACTTGCCCACTTATTCCCCCTTAATTCAAGTATTCGTTTGGCTCAACTTCATTGTTATGGACCTCACGCTACTACATCACAACGCACACTTTCCAAAAATCGTGTGAGCTCCACTGTTAGACCTACTCTCCCTTATTTTAGGTATCATTCTGCCCAACTTCATCCTCATGGGCCTCGCACTCCTACACCATAACGCCCACTTACTTGGAAACCGCAACCATCAGCTAGCACCATTTTGTTGGAAGTATGTAACGGAAGCCCAATACCTTTCGCTTTAGAAAATCTCCAAGAGGGGACCCAAGTCCAAGCTTGTCAATATATCTAGTTGGATCTACATTCGCTCAAAAGCTTAAGCTAATAAGTTATAGGTCAACTAAGATATATTAACTACTTTATATCATATCAATTCTCTGATGAACCACTAACACAACTTACTGACGCGTGTATCTTAACAATAATAACGGTCTTGATTGTCGTGAGGTCATGACTATCAAGCCTTGAATTAGGGAGGGGGATCTAAAGAGTGGGTGTATAGGCGATAATCGCAAATGCAAGCTATTAAGCATAAGGCTGACTAGCAAATGCAAGCTAGATAATAACAATCATAAGTACGGGTGCTGACGGGATAATGATACCATAAATACCATAATTTTCACATGAAACAATTTATGAGAGAAGTTTGCACTAAACATATTTTTTTATTAGCAATAGTGAATGAAAGTTTAAAGGTACTCTATTTCAATAATGATCCTAAACTATGGCAAGTCTTGGAAAGAAGAGAAACAGAGAAGAAATTAAGGTTACAACATTCAATGGATCCAATCACGTTCCTTGACCATTATCAAAATGTATGTCATCAAATTGCACTAGATTTGTCACTTCCAACATTGCTGCCTTTGTCACAAGTGATGTTAGAATATGTCTCGAGTTTGAACCTATAAATGAAACTTGATCTAAAATGAGTTGTAGGAAAGAATGGATTTAATTTTTTTATGTTTATTGAGCAAGTTTCGGACTTCAATTCAGGTAATTTGCGGATAAGGATTGAATTTGAGATGGCGCAAGACAGGAGAATTTTGCTTCCAACGGTGACTCGAAGGGATTCTCCTTTGATCGACAACATGGGACTAATTCAAGCAATGGGCTTTCCTTTACGTGTCAGAAGACATGGAAACACCAATTTTCGAGTGCCGTGGTGACTCTATCATGACGGACGTCCATGGGCGTTGAAGGCTTGGCAGTGGGTCTTCGCGTCGCTTCTGCAGCAAAGCTTATTCTTGAATTAAATCCAAAAAGTATTAGTGTTCAAACCAATTAGACCTTGCGAATTTAAGACTTGTTTATTTATTCACAAGAATGAGGTATTATTTCGTGAAAATTTGTTGGGCTAAATACTGCGTGAAGTATTTGGTGTAATTGAGACTTGAAAAACACATAAAGTGTTTGAATGATTCGAGTATGATTGTAATTTTCATTGTATTACTTAATCTATGCTTGACCTATAGTGAAATTCGTTATTGCTTTCCCCGTGGACATAAGCCACTATGATCAAACCATGTAAATTTAGTCTCGGATTTATTTTATTATTTTACCTATTTTATTATACAATCACTTGCTTTCACAATAAACAAAACTGACAGCCAGAACTCCATCCCTCATCCAAACATTATATGATGATGGGCGCGATGTATGCCGTCGCTGCCACCTCCAACTCTTAGACGGCAACAACCATGGAAGAAAAGACCTAGGACGGTAATGCCGATGGCTAAGACAGCCCAAACTATTATTATGATTGCCCACGGTTTCATTTTTCTCCGACTAGCTCGAGCACTCTTGATATATGCTGGGCCAATGTGCAGATAATGAACTCGCGGCGTTTCCTAGTGAGCCACACAGCCTGATGAGTGATCTTACTACATACCATAGAGGTCATTCAGGCAACCGTGATCTTTGAATTTTCTAAACTTATATCTCGAGGAAAAACTAAAACGTGGATGTCTAGGACATGCAAACTACACTTTGTCCAGTACAACACAGGAGAAATTGACCATTCTTGGGATTACGTGGGTTCATTTAACATGCTGGCCTGTCCACCATTGTACTGTCCTCATGCCCGTAGGACATTCATGCGTCATAATCTGTCAGTGGAAGAAGATAATGGACACGATCCTCAATTGCATAACGATCATGTGAGCGGTCAACGTAAAAAAATGCAGTCCAAGCTTTAAAAACTACGCAAGACAATCGATCAAACCCAAATTACAGTTTTTGAAGTTGAAAAAATCTTCCTTGATTTATCTTGAATTCGATAATTGTATAGAAGTGTCTCCTTACAAGAATTATTCGTGCAGAGAAGTATACTCAGATTTGATCCATTGCAGTTTGAATATCGTGGCCATGAAGCAGAGTCTATATCTTGATGTCAATTATACCCTATCTAATGCCGTTCAAATATCATGATGGGAGATAATTACATCTTGAATATCGTCTCAATAACATGTATATAGAAAAAGCTTGTATGTGGATATCATCAAGTTGTGAAATATTCTCAGAGTCTACTAGAGCTTGACATTATCAAAATCTGAAATCATGAAATATTTGTAAACTTGGCATAAACCAACTCGTCCCAATGGAAAAATTGACCCAACCCACCTCATAATCAACTAGATTCATATCCAAAATAACTCAAGAATACAGGTATTTCATCCATTTTAACCAAGCCGACCAAAATCAAAGAAACTTGAATCCTAAATGAGCCATGACATCCCAAATTGTAAGTAAGATATGGCATCTATATACACAAAATTAGTTTAAAAGTATCAACCCGATGTTTCCAATTCAATTATTCAATTGGAAACCAAAACTGCAATAAAAAAAAAATTAGGTCCATATCCAAACAGAACTATTCGAGAGTAGGTAGAAACTTGAAACAATCCCAATTTGTGTTTGGAAAATAAAGAACTTGAAATGAACAATTGTTGAGATGGTCTAATTTGGCTCACCGCAATTTCATAAACCAAAATGTTCCATATCACAAAATGAATTGAAATAAGATTAATAGATCAAACAATCCGCTGCGTCCATTGTCATGCTACCTAAAAACCTATGAGAACGCGCGACATGTAATGCCTCACATAGTTTGACCCCGCATCCAAATAAACACACCCCCCCCCCCCCCCCCCCCCCCAACCCCCGAAAAAAAAAATTGGATCTGAAATAATCCAAATCCGACTTGACCTGCACCTTAAATTATGCAAAGTGAAATGACCTGAACCCGAGTGCAAGATCCCAAACCCAAATTAATCGAACCAAACGAATCTGAACCGAATGTTTTGCCACTTCCAAACATTTTTCTATCAAATTCCCTGATAATTAGCTTTAACAAAACCAAATAAAAATTCACCAACCATTGGAAAAACGTGACTAGATTTCGATAAATTCATTAGTCTTATTTCCTCAGATAATTTGTTTTACTAAAGTTTTACTAAAAGTAAAAATCCGAATCAACAAATTACTCCAATTCAATTTGATTAAATTGCTTTTTGGCTAGATTGTCTTTCCATCCAAGTCGATAATGGTGTTCCGGCCAAACCGTACATGCAAATATTTAGCTAATTGAACCGATCGAGGGGTGACTCGATCGCACGGGCTTCGACGATCGTTTTCACGATGCCTGGTTCGGTGGAGGCGGCAGGGGCGGGCTTGTAAAGGGGTCTCTCAAGGAAAAACTAAAACGTGGGTGTCTAGGACAAGCAACTACTCTGTCCAGTACAACACAGGAGTAATTGACCATTCCTGGGATTACGTGGGCTCATTTAACATACTGGCCCGCCCACCATAGTACTGTCCTAACGCCTGTGGGACACTCATGCATCATTATCTATCAGTGGAAGAAGATGATAGGCCCGGTCCTGAATTGCACAACGATCATGGGAGTGGTCAGCGTCAATAATGCAGTCCCAGCTTTGAAAAACTACGCAAGACAATCAATCCAACCCAAGCTGCGTCCTGATAATTTGTTCGAAAAATCTCCCAATAGATTTTAACGTTGACAAAATCTTCCTTGAACAATGTTGAATCCCATAATTGCACAGAGGAGTATTTTCTTACAGGAACTATTCATGAAGAGAAGTTTATTCGGATTTAGTTCAATGTTGTTTGAATATAATGGCCACGAAGAGAAGTCTAAATCTTGATGTTATTCAGACTCTCTCTAATATTGTTCAAATATCATGGCTGAAGATAACTACTTCTTTGATATCATCATAATAATAACATGGACATATTAACAATATGGATATCAACAAAACTTGTATGTGGATATCATCAAATCATGAAATATTTTCAAAATCTATTAGATCTAGACATCACCAAAATCTAAAATCATAAAATATTTGTAAAAATGGCAAAAGTCAACCCAACCCAATTCATAATCAACACAACTCATGTCTAAAAAAAGTCAAGAATACGGGTATTTTGTCCATCCTAATGGAGCTGACCAGAAATTGAAGAAACTCGAATCCTAAATGAATCTAAAACCAATGTGGTGCGAACATGTAATCCCAAATTGTAAGTAAGATATAGTATCGATATACACAAATTAGTTCAAAAGTATTGACCCGCCAGTTCTAATACAACGTATCCTATTTGAAACCATTGAAAGCAAGCCAAAATGGATATCAAAACTGAAATAGACCCATCTCCGAACAGAACTATACAAATATACAAGCAACTTGAAATTAGCAAAACCTTGAAACAATTCCAATTTGCGTTTGGAAAATGAAGAACTGAAATAAGATTTAACATAATCAAAACCGATTTGCCTTGCCCATTTGCCACACTACCTTAAAAAAACCCATGAGAATTTGCAACTTGTAATTCCTCAAATAGACTTGACCCGCATCCAAATGACCCGGTAAAAATCGAATATGAAATAATCCAAATCCAACTTAACCTACACCTTAGATTTTGTAAAGTGAAATGAGCCGATCTGCTTATATGACCCCAATCAGAAATGACTGTTTTGGCACCCCAAACATTTTCCTATCAAATTCCCTAAGAATTAGCTTTAACGAAACCAAAATAAAAATTCACAAACCATTGGAAAAACGAGACTAGATTTCAATAAATTCATTAGTTTTATTTCCTCGGGTCCTTTGCTTTTCTAAAACTTTTACTAAAATTAAAAACCCAATTCTTCAATTTACTCCAATTCAATTTGATTGAATTGGTTTTTAGCTAGATCGTCTTTTGATCCAATACGATAATGAGTTCCAACCGAAGCGTACATGCAAAACATTTAGCTAATCGAACCGATCGAGGGGTTGGTGGACGATGGCGCGTTGACTAGATCGCACGGGCTTCGCTGATCATTTTCGCAACGCCCGGTTTGGTGGTGGTGTTGGCGGCAACGACAAGCTGGTGTTGGGATCTCGATGGAGAGAGTCGTCAGGAAAAGTTACACATGCAGAGGCCTAAAGTTTTTGTGGGTACATGAACGGCTCTCAATGGATTTGCGCCCATATGATCCAGCTTTCAAAAAAATTAAGATGGACTTCAGTCCATCCGCGTGCACATGCTGTAGTATATAGGGCTATTACAAGCCAAACCATTGTGTTCATAAGACTCACAAATGACATCAATCCCATATCATAAATTAATACAACAAGATTTACACAAATATATAGGTTTAGAGTAATTTAGCAAAGTAAGATTATTTTATGAGCAGCATAAACATACTAGTGACAACTTCTAACCGCCGCCACCTCCGCCACCACCGCCACACCCTCCACCGCCACCGCCTCAGCACCCTCCACCGCCACCACCACAACCTCCACCTCCACTGGCCGCACTAGCAGATATGATGTTTCCCGTTGTTGCACCAGAAGATCCCCACGTCGGACGCTTGGTTCCCTTCTTCTTCCTACCTCCAAAGCAAGAGCACCCCATGATTTATCAAGTTATATTGAAACTCAATTTGCAAGCTGCGGCCGTCCTAGAAACCCACCCTTGCCCTTTTTTGTGTTTGGATAAGTGTTTCTCCACAGCTTTCTCTCTATTCGCATTTATATAGATGTCGATGCCTGCTATAAAAGATGGAATAACCAAATTTCTCCGAAATAGTCAGAATGGCAAGTTCACGGAATGTTATGCCCTCTAGATAATAATAATTAAAAAAAAGAAAAAGAAATTCAGCGTAATATCGTGCATAGGCTCGGTTCAGTCTTCGCGGACGCGCATGGAACAACATCCTTTCAGACGTCATATTTTGGTTTTGTCCAGCTACTGCATTTTGACCGCCGAATAGATCAATGAAGTTGATGGATTCCTTTTGCGTATTCGTATGGAATATGAATATTTGTCTTTTTAAAGATTGCAAAGATAAGGTTTGCTACCGACTTTATGGCCACATCACATGGTGAATGGTCTTTCGTTCCCGAACGTGGCGAATTGTAGATGTTTCTTTTAATGAAAGCAAAGTTGAATATGGAGCTAAACAGATCAGCAGATTAAGACAGATGTATATATGTAAGTGGTTGTTGAACCTTTCAAAAATTGTCAAATAAAGAGCAAAATCGATTTATTATAAGAACTGAGATCCTTTATAGTTAATTTTCTCTAAATTGAAATAACATTATCGATTTAAAATCTAAATATATTGACACTAAGCGAATAAGTCTTGCATTTTCCTTCTTGGCTCTTGGTTATGTATCCTCCCCTTGCACGACGCCAGCCCCAGGACCACTGAACCGGACAACCAACCAAGCTCGAACATTACCACAACAGTGCCCCCGCTACCCCTTAATGCTGCTAGACCCCCTCACAATGGGCCCATCAAGCAACCAACGGCGCCATCTCTCCCTTTGTTTCCCCCTCTTTGCAGCTACCAATGAGCTAGGCTCGCAATGCTTAGTCCGAGTCATCGAGCTGCCACGGCCCAAGCTTGGTCTTGTTGGCCTCAGGCAATGACAATGGAAGGGTCCCGATCCCGTCCCCTCCTCTGTACTCGATGAGGATAAGGAGGTGAGATCAAGGCCACCCACTAGCCTCTCTAGTGTCGCCTAAGGCAGGTCGCGACATCGAGATAACAATGATCTTGATTGTTGTGAGCTCATGGCTATTGAGCCTTGAACTACAGGGGGATCTAGAGAGTGGGTGTATCGGCGGTAATCGCGAATGCAAGCTATTGAGCGAAAGCTAACTAGTGAATGCAAGCTATTGATCAAAAGGCCGACTAGCAAATGCAAGCTAGACTGTAACGATTGCGAGTATAGGTATTGACGGGATTATGATACTATAAGTACCATAACTATCACATGAAAAAATTCGTGAGACTAGGTTACACTCAACATATTTTCATATTAGCAATAGTGAATGAAAGTATATAGGTACTCTACTTCAACAATGATCCTAAATTATGGCAAGTCCTGGAAAGAAGCCGAAACAAAGAAGAAATTAAGGGTACAATGCTTGACGAATCCAACCACGTTCCTTGACCGTTATCAAAATGTATGTCATCAAACCGCGCTAGACCTGGCACCTCCAGCATCACCGCTTTCCTCATAAGTAATGTTAGAATATGTCTTGAATTTGAACTTGTGAACGAAACTTGATCTGAAATGAATTATAGGAAAGCATGGAGTTAATTTTTTTTTTTTTTTTTATGTTCATTGAGCAAGTTTCGGACTTCAATTCAGGTAACTTGCAGATAAAGATTGAATTTGAGTTGGCGCAAGAAAGGAAAATTTTGTTTCCAATGTGAATCGACGGGATTCTCCTTTGACCGACAGCATGGGATATCTTCAAGCAGTGGACTTTCCTTTACGTGTTGACTTTGTTGACCGTGTGCATATATAGACACACACTCTTGGTCAGAAGACATCGAAACGATATTTTCGAGTGCCGTGGCTAGTCTATTGCGACGGACGTCCATAGGCGGGCGTTGAAGGCTTGGCAGGGGGTCTTCGGGTTGCTTCTGCAACAAAGCTTATCCATGAATTACATCCAAAAAGTCTTAGTGTTCAAACCAATTGAATCTTGTGAATTTAAGATTTATTTATTTCTTTGCAAGATTGTGATATTATTTTGCGAGAATTTATTAGACTAAATACTACGTGAGGTATTTGATGTAATTGGGACTTGGAAAATACTAGAAATGTTTGAATGTGATTGTAATATCTATTATATCACTTGTTCTATAATGGAATCCGTTGCTATTCTCCCCGTATACAAGTTTCCAATTTACTTTCTTTTTTTATTTATGTTATTAATCAATCACTTGTTTTCACAGTAAACAGAACTAGTAGCTAAACCTCCATCTCTCCCTCCGGATGTCGTCACTGTCACCGCCTCCAACTCTTAGACGGTAACGACCTTGGAAGAAAAGACCTAGGACGGTAATTACGGGGCTAAGACAGCCCAAACTACTATTATGATTGCCCACGGTTTCATTTTTCTCCGACTAGCACAAGCCCTCTTGGTATCTGTTGGGCCAATCTGCAGATAATGAACTCGTGGCGTTTCCTAGTGAGCCACACAGCCTGGTGAGTGATATTAATCTATATCATGGGGCTCAGACCGTGATCTTCAAATTTTCTAAACCTCTCTCTCGAGGAAAAACTAGAACGAGGATGTCTAGGACAAGCAAACTACTCTTTGTCCAATACAACACAGAGGTAATTTACCATTCCTGGGATTACGTGGGCTCATTAACGTGCTGGCCTGTCCACCATAGTGTTGGGAGCGTGCAGCAAAAGTCCGATACCTTTACCTTGGGGAGATTTCTAAGGGGGAAACCCAAGTTCAAGCCCATTAATATATCAAATTGGACACATCTCAACTCAAAAGCTTAAGCTAGTGAGTTATGAACCAACTACGATATATTAATTGCTCTACACCACATCAATTTCCGATGTGAGACTATCTCTAACACAACTCACACGTGTATCCTAACACATAGTATTGTCTTCATGCCTGTGGGACACTCATGCATCATAATCTATCAGTGGAAGAAGATAATAGACCCGGTCCTGAATTGCATAACGATCGTGTGAGTGGCCAGCGTCAATAATGCAGTCCCAACTTTGAATAACTACGCAAGACAATCAATCAAACCCAAGCTGCGTCCCGATATTTTGTTGAAAAAATCTCCTAATAGATTTTGAAGATGACAAAATTTTCTTTGATTTATGTTGAATCCCATAATTACACAAAAGTATTTTCTTACAGAAACTATTATGAAGAGAAGTTTATTCGGATTTAGTTCAATGCTGTTTGAATATTACGGCCATGAGGAAAAGTTTATATCTTGATGTTATTCAGATTCTATCTAATATTGTTCAAATATCGTGGCTGGAGATAATTACTTTTTGGATATCATCACAATAACAACATGGATATATTAATTGTATAGATATCAACAAAGCTTGTAAGTTGATATCATCAAATCATGAAATATTTTCAGAATCTACTAGAGTTAGACATCATCAAAATCTGAAATCGTAAAACATTTGTAAACGTGGCAAAAGTCGACTTGACCCAATTCATAATAATAACTCAAGAATATGGATATATCGTCCATCCAAACCAAGCAGACCAAAAATCCAAGAAACTTGAATCCTAAATGAACCTAAACCTAATGTGATGCAAACCATGCAATCTCAAAGTGTAAGTAAGATATAGCATCAGTATACACAAAACTAGTTCAAAAGTATTGACTCGCCAGTTCAAATTCAATGTATCCAATTTGAAACCACTGAAAGCAAACCAAAATGGAAATCAAAACCGAAATAGACCCATCTCCGAATAGAACTATACAAACATTCGAGCTAACTTGAAATTAGCGAAACACTAAAACAATCCCAATTTGCATTTGGTAAATATAAACTTGAAATGAACAATTGTTGAGATGATATGATTTGACTTGCCTCAATTTCATAAACTAGAATGTTCCATATCTAAAAATGAACCGAAATAAGATTTAACATAATTAAAATTGATCTGCCTTGCCCATTTGCCACACTACCCAAAAAAAACCTATGAGAATGCAAGACTACTAATGCCTTGAATAGATTTGACCCGCATCCAGATGACCCGGTAAAAATCGAATTGGAAATAATCCAAATCCAACTTGACCTGCACCTTATATTTTGTAAAGTGAAATGACCGGAACCCACGTATATGACCCCAAACCCAAAATTAATCGAACCCAATTAATCGGAACTGACTGTTTTGGCACCCCCCAAACATTTCCTATCAAATTCCCTAAAAATTAGCTTTAACGGAACCAAAATAAAATTCACAAACCATTGGAAAAATGAGACTAGATTTCAATAAATTCATTAGTTTTATTTCCGCAGATACTTCCCTTTTGACACACGGATCCCAAGAGTGCCAAAAGTTGGCACGGATGGACAAGTGCCAAAAGTTACAAACGGTACACTTAAGTACCAAAATCAGAGCAAAATGAATCACTTAAATGCCAAATCCGGCCAAATTGCCACGTATCTATTTTCCGGCTACTTCATTTGCTGATAGAGCATTTTTTTCAAAATAAAAAATTCCATGTGGCAATTTTAATAAAAAAAATTGTCCGCGTCAGATTTTAAAAAAATTAAAATCGATTTTATTAAAAAAAAAAAAGAGAAAGGGGGAGGGGAAATTGGCGAGGGCTATGCAGCCCTCACCGCCGCCACCGTTGCCGCCCCACTGTCGCCGGGAAGGGCCGGCGACGGTGGGTGAGGGTCGGCCGGGGACGCCGGGCCCCGGCCAGTGGCCTGCGGCGAGGGCCCGCAGGCACTCGCCCAGATCTGGGGCGAGGGTCGCGACCCTCCCCCAGATCCGGCAACGCCGGCCGGGGCCCGGCGACCCCGACCGACCCTCGCCCACCGTCGCCGGCCCTTCCCGGCGACGGNCCGATCGAGGGGTTGGTGGACGATGGCGCAGTGACTTGATCGCACGGGCTTCGCTGATCATTTTCGCAACGCCCGGTTTGGTGGTGGTGGCGGCGGCGGCAACGACAAGCTGGTGTTGGGATCTCGATGGAGAGAGTCGTCAGGAAAAGTTACACATGCAGAGGCCTAAAGTTTTTGTGGGTACATGAATGGCTCTCAGTGGATTTGCGCCCATATAATCCAGCTTTCAAAAAAAGTAAGATGGACTTCAGTCCATCCGCGTGCACATGCTGTAGTATAAAGGGCTATTGCAAGCCATACTATTGTGTTCATAAGACTCACAAATGACATCAATCCCATATCATAAATTAATACAACAAGATTTACACAAATATATAGGTTTAGAGTAATTTAGCAAAGTAACATTATTTTATGAACAGCATAAACATACTAGTGACAACTTCTAACCACCACCGCCACCTCCGCATCCTCCACCGCCACCGCCGCCACTGCCACCGCCACAACCTCCACCTCCACTGGTCGCACTAGCAGATACGATGTTTCCCGTTGTTGCACCAGAAGATCCCCACGTCGGACGCTTGGTTCCCTTCTTCTTCCTACCTCCAAAGCAAGAGCACCCCATGATTTATCAAGTTATATTGAAACTCAATTTGCCAGCTGCGGCCGTCCTAGAAACCCACCCTTGCCTATTTTTGTGTTTGGATAAGTGTTTCTCCACAGCTTTCTCTCTATTCGCATTTATATAGATGTCGATGCCTGCTATAAAAGATGGAATAACCAAATTTCTCCGAAATAGTCAGAATGGCAAGTTCACGGAATGTTATGCCCTCTAGATAATAATAATTAAAAAAAAAAAAAGACATTCAGCGTAATATCGTGCATAGGCTCGGTCTAGTCTTCGCGGACGCGCATGGAACAAGATCCTTTCAGACGTCATATTTTGGCTTTGTCCAGGTACTGCATTTTGACCACCGAATAGATCAACGAAAGTTGATGGATTCCTCTTGCGTATTCGTATTAAATTTGAATATTTGTCTTTTTCAAGATTGTAGAGATGGGGTTTGCTACCGACTTTATGACCACATCACATGGTGAATGGTCTTTCGTTCCCATACGTGGCGAATTGTAGATTTTTCTTTTAATTTAAGCAAAGTTGAATATGGAGCTAAACAGATCAGCAGATCAAGACAGATGTATATTTGTAAGTGGTCGTTGAACCTTTCAAAAATTGCCCAATAAAGAGCAAAAGCGATTTATTATAAAAATTGAGATCCTCTAAAGTTAATTTTTTCTAAATTGAAATAACATTATCAATTTAAAATCTAGATATATTGACACTAAGCGAATTACTATTTCATCTTTCCCTCTTGGCCTTGGTTCCGATCCTCACCGGACACGACGCCAACCCCTTGACCACTGAACCGGACGATGAGCCAATCTCAAACATTAGCCACAATGGTGCCCCCGCCACCCCCTTAATGTTGCTAGACTCTAAGTGGCACCGACACCGACAACCAACACACGACATGATACAACACTTTGCACATCATTTCTAAAAAATCATAGAATTTCGATACATTGTGACACGTTGTATATTAAATATATATTTTTATATATACATAAAAAATTATTATTTTTATGATTATTTCAATCAAATTAATTTAATTCAAATTCATAATTTAATAAATAATAATAAAAAGCCTAGAAAGAATTTACACTAAAAACATTAATCCACTATTTATTAATATCATTCATTGTTTCAATTTAATAAATCCAACTCTATTCCAGTAATCCATAAAACTTGAAGAAAAAAATAAGCAATTCACATTCTGGACTCACATGTCAGACATGTTGGAAATGAAGAGAAAAAACTTGGGGGTGAATTGCGTATCATAGGAAGTGAGAGTCAGAAGAGAAGAGAAAAGAAAAGTAGGTTTTCATCTTTTACCATGTATTATTTTTATTATTTATTTTTTCATATATATACATTTTAACCCTTTATTTATTGAAAATTTTTAAAATTGAGTTCGCTTGTCAAAATCACGTGTTAGGAACTCCGACTCGAGTATCATAGAATGTTAGAAAAGTTGATACAAGTGTTGAATTTTCTAACACATGTTGACTTAATGTCAAAGAGTGTTCGAGAGTAGGAGAGTGGCGAACACGTGTTAGGCTATCCAACACAACATGAAGGCTTCTGAAAAGTGTCAGTGCTTCTTAGTCTAAACCCTCTTTGTGACATCCAAAATTTTCTTTATAGTTCATGATATTTAAGATATATAAATAGTATGGTAATTGTTGGCAGGGATCAATACGATACGTGTTGCATAATTTTCAAACATTAAACTTTTACTAAGTTAAAGTTTCCTTATTGTTTTATATCTTTTGTTCATAATTGTAGGGGGTTCAAAATAATTTTTTGATTTATCGACATTTCAAACGAATCTTGTTTATTTACTACAATGTAAAGAATCTATCCAAAATCACTTATAGGATGCGTTTGATAATATTTTTACTCATGGGAACAATTTTTTTGAAAAATAGTTATTTTCTATTTCCACTCCCTAGAATAATTTCTGAGTAAAATAATGCATTTGGTAATTATAAAAATTTATAATTCTCGGAATAGAAAAGGAATATGAATGGATGTGGCACTAACAAAAAAATTTAATTTCTTTTTTTCTCGATGACGATGGCAATCAGCAGTCGCTTGCCGCCTGTTTGTTGATTGGCAGTTAATTGAATCATCAGCCACTAATCACTAGTTTGCTGGTTGTCGGTCGCCAGTCGGCGGTCAATGGGTGACGACTGGAAGCAATGATGAGCGGCAGTGGACAGCGATCAACAACAGTCTATTCCAAATCTATTTCCTTGAATAACTTTATATTCTAGGGAATAAAAACACTAGTAGACATTACCAAAGGGATTTATATTTATTTTTTCTATTCTAGGAAACAAAAGAACAAAAAAATTGGAAAGAAAACAAACGCGCCCTTAATATCTCAATTTTTTTACTAAACCATGTCGTTTGTCACTATATGAGAGCTTAGACAAATGTCGTCATTCCAACCTTATTTTTGCCCACATGTCTAAATTAAATTCATTAAATCAAGCCATATGACCTTATGGATGACATTATTTTAATCATAGTCATTTGTTATCTACTTTTAACTATAGTTAAATTGGTATCTTTATTTTTGACCAAAACCAATTAATGCTACTTCAAAATACTCTTAAATGTAGAGAATATTTGTAGAAGACAAGAAATAAACTCCTTTCCCTATCTCTTGAACGTGTACCTCATCTTCTTGGACTATTGTTAAATTGGTATTATTACTTTTGACCAAAGCCAATTAATGCTATTTCAAAATATTCTTAAATGTAGAGAATATTTGTAGAAATAAAAAGTCTTCTTTCCCTATCCCTTGAATATGCGCCTCGTCTTCTTCACCTCTCTTTCAAGACAATCAAGGTCCAAAACCCTCATTTTCGATCAAGTGTTTTACAAGGTATGTTCATCTATTTCCCTTTTACTTTTAACAAATAAGCTTTGTTGTTTTCTAAAGAATGAGACTAGTTAATTTTAATAATTATTTTGATTTCAAGGTTGTAAAGGCTTTGTTTGTTGAAGATTTCACTTAAAGTAAGTAAAAATCCTAAGGACTAAGCTAGAATGATCTACTTATTACTCTTGAGCTTGGTCAGTTGGTTGTATGTTTATTTATTATAGATTTGACACAATGTGTGAGTAAGTTGCAATGGTTGCATGTTAAGTTATGGTGATTTTTGGGTTTGAAAATTGGATGATATGTCAATTATGCAAAAAATGGAACTAGATGACTTAAGAAATTAAAAGTAAGTTGTTCTAATAGTTTTGCAAAATATGCAATGTTTCTATAATATAAATAAAATATTAGTATGTCTTAGATAACAAATGATAGATTTTACTTTTTAATTTTAATTGATATGGCTTGGTTGGATAAAAACCGAAAGTTAGGGGTAAATTTATAAAAATGAGAAATTTTTAGTAGGACAATGTTCTAATTCTAAGAATTTGGAACTATAGAAAATGCTCTTTAATTTTGGTGGTAAAAGTGAGCTTAAGCAAGGTTGGTAAAAATAAAATAAAATAAATAAAGAAGTATAAATTTTATGAGTTACTTAAATATTGGAGTAATAGTGTCTATTGCTATTAAATGTCAAAAAAATTAATAAATCCATAAAAATTCTCTACCAAATGATTTTGGCTTGGTGAAAAGAAAAAGAAGATTTATTTATTCAAGTGTTCATAATTAATTGATTCTCATGATTATATGCGAATACCAAGAGATTGATGTGTTGCCACTTACAATTCTGGACACAAAAATTATGTGGTGCTTATTGTATTGTGATTAGTTATGCATGTCTTTGATACTACTTGATTAAGACTTTTATCACAGCCTATTCGCCACTAAGCGAATTTTCTTGTATGAGTATGTATGAGACTCTGAAGCTAGTAAAATATTCTCCTGTATGAAATGATTCTCTACAAGGTTGAGATGATATAAAATGTTATAATGACATAATTCATGTAATCATGGTATGACATGACTTGTATAGCTATGATATGAGATTAAGAAATGGCCATCGTCATGCGAATTTAAGGTGATATATATATCCTCGCCAATGTAGAGGATATCTGTGATGAATAGGTTAAAAAGCGTGGCAAATGGGTATGTATAATTTCGTCCCCATGAGTTGGTGGTGACAATACTTTGTTAGTCGAGATGCGTCGTGAATCAAAATGGTCCTAGCCAGTGACAAATATGAGTTCATGTGTGTAAATTGATAAGATATTGTGGTACTTGTAATATATAATATGATATTTACTTGTGCATAACTGATCCATCTTATCTAATGTTATGGTTGTCTCATTGACATGTCATTATAGATAATATAGTACATAAATTCATTATAGAGAATATAGTACATAAATCATTGCACCGTCATGCATGGTTGTTTTGTATTTCCTAGAATTCACGTCTACTGTTGATACCATGTGGAGTGACAAAGGATCTCCTACCTTAGACTTGAGAATTTCTTATATTGGGTCTTGGCTCATTCATTTATTTTTCAGACTTTTAGGATGGCTCTTCTATCACCACCGTTTTTTAGAGCTCTAGCTCACATTGAGTATAGTTATGAGGAAGTTGTATTGCCTCATATGGTTTCTATGTATGTTAAATGTGCAACCACGGTTTGGGTCAAGGTGGGACTCATTGAGTTAGTTCCGCATTGGTACACAGCTTGATACACAGTCTTTGACGGTGAATGGATGCGACAACTTAGAGGATTTGATGGTCCCTAAGCTATATTTCTGAAAAACCGTCGTTGGGAGATGTTCTCAATCCTTAGATATTAGCTTTAGTGATGTATAGGCAGGCTTTTGGGTGTAAAAGTGTAGCGTTGAAGGAGACGATCTTAACCCGTACCGGGTCTTTTGTGTTTTGTGTGTTTCAAATACTATAATGGATTGTAAATGTAAAGCTAACGTAATGAAATATATATATATATGTAATATTTAATTCATCTGATGATCTTCTTGTATGTTGTATGATGATATATTTGCGGTGTTTCGGCTTGCTAAAAAATAAAAAATCAGAAAAGACACGTGTTGCGCGTGATGTTCTAAGGCGTCACACCCTTGCCATCGTCACAATAGGTCCATCAAGCAATATATGCCACTATCTCTCCCTTTGTTTCCTCCTATTTGCAGCTACCGATGTTAAGTCGAGCTAGGCTCGCAATGCTTAGTTCAAGTCATCGAGATGCAATGGCCCAGACTCGGTCCTGAAGGCCTTGGGCAACGATAATGGAAGGGTCGCAATCCCGACCACTCCTCTGTACTCAATGAGGATAAGGAGGTGAGATTAAGACCTTGCCACCCACTAGCCTCTCCAAACTTAGTGTCGTCTAAGGCAGGTGGTGACACCAAGATAACAATGATCTTGATTGTCATGAGGTCATGGCTATTGAGCCTTGAACTAGGGAGGGGGATCTAGAGTGTGGGTGTATAAGCAGTAATCACGAATGCAAGCTATCGAACAAAAGGTTGACTAGCAAATGTAAACTGGATAGTAGTAATCGCAAGTGCCTTTTTCAAGAAAATATTTTAAGAAGCCGAAATACAGAAGAAATTAAGGGAGCATTTGTTTCGCATAAAACCTTTTTCGAGAAAATGTTTTCCTTATTTTTTGGCATTTGATTCGCTTAGAAAAATGAATCAATGAAAAATGTTTTCCTGATCAATAAAAAAGGTTTTCCCAACAAAATTTAAATTTAAGAAAATGATTTCCCCTTTAAAAGAGCTGGAAATCGTTTTCCAAAATATTTTTGATCTTGATTAATGAAAATTTTATTTTTATAAAATATATTTTTCTAAAAGAAATCTAATTTTTAATTATTTAAAAAAAATGAATTTTGTATTCTTTTCTTTTCTTTTCTTTCTTTGGCTGCGGCCGTAAACCCTAGCCCTCCTCCCCTCTCCCCTTCTCCTTCCTCCTCTCCCCATCGCCACAGCCTCCAACCCTGGCTCCTTCCCCGCTCCCGTCGGGTTCGCTTCCTCCTCTTCCTCTTCGTCGGCGTCCCCTGCTCCTTCATTTTCCTACAGATTCGGCTCCGTTGCCGGCGCTCTTAGGCACACCGTCGTTGGCTGCGTCCGGAGGATCGTCACCCTTCAGAATGGCTCAGCGTGTGGCGAGCTCTGGTCCATCACCGTTCGCATCGAGTTCCCCTTCGCCATTGTTTGTCTCGTCGGGGAGCTCTGCTGCTTCTCTGTACTGTACGTCTGGCCCTTCTTCCAGTGCGAGCGCAGGTTCGTCCTTGTTTGGGACGCCTGCATCTGCACCTCGGGCGTGGTTGAGGCTCGCCGGCCCGTGCCTGTGCTTCGAGCTTGGCCGAGCTTTGGTGGACGGAATTGGCGCAGAGGGAGGCGGGGTCACCGGAGATGGCGACGGTGGCGGTTGACAGGAGGAAGGAACGATGTGGGGGAGGGGGGGCGAAGAGAGGCGGTTGGGAGTCCCAACTTAGGACGGAAGGGAACAAAGAAAAAAATAAAATAAATATGTCTTTAAAAATTTTATTTTTCTGAGAAAAAGTATTTTTTAATGAAATCCAAACATCAAAAAATATTTTCAATTATATATCACCGAATAAAGAAAAACCAATCATACTCCTGAAAAGTATTTTTCAATAAAATATTTTCCATTTTTATTAAGTTTTCTGCAAAACAAATGCACCTAAAGTACAATAGTCAATGAATCCAACAAACTTCCTTGACCCTTCTTAAAATGTATGTCATCAAATTACACTAGATCCGCCGCCTCCAACAGCATCAAATTTAATATATATAGTGTTAGAATATGTCTTAAGTATGAGTCTATGAACGAAATCTAATCCAAAATGAATTGTAGGAAAGCATAGAGTTAATATTTTGATGTTCATTGAGCAAGTTTCGGACTTCAATTCAGGTGCTTGCGGATAAGGATTGAATTTGAGTTGGCGCAAGAAAGGAAAATTTTGTTTCTAACTATGACTCGATGGGATTCTCCTTTAACCGACAACATGGGACTTCTTCAAGCAGTGAGACTTTCCTTTACATGTTATATGTATTTATGGGGTCAAAAGACAGCTAATTTTCGAGTGCGTTGGTTACTTTTTTGTGACGGACGTCCACAGGCGTTAAAGGCTTGGTAGTGGGGCCTTCACCTCGCTTCTCAGCAAAGTTTATTCATGAATTACATCTAAGAAGTATTAGTGTTCATACTAATTAAATCTTGTGAATTAAGATTTGTTTATTTCTTCACAAGATTGTGATATTATTTCGTAAGGATATGTTGGGTTAAACAGTGCATAAGACATTAAGTGTAATTGGGATTTGGGAAACACTAAAAGTGTTTAAGTAACTCGATTGTGATTGTAATCTCTATTATATCGCTTAATCTATAGTGAAATTAGTAACTACCAAATGTAGGTTACTACGATTGAACCACATAAATTTGATTTTCAATTTTTTTTACTTTGCCTTTTTTTTTATTGGATCGCTTACTTTAACAATAAACAACAGAACTTACGGCTAAACCTCTATCTCCTCCTCCAGACATCGTATGATGATGGGCACGATGTATGCTGCCACCAGCTCTTAGATGGTAACGACCTCGGAAGGAAAGACCTAGGAAATTAATGATGGGTAAGACGGCCCAAACTATTATTATGTTTGCCCACGTTTTCATTTTTCTCCGACTAGCTCAAGCACTCTCGATGTCTGCTGGGCCAATGAACAGATAATGAACTCGTGGCGTTTCCAAGTGAGCCGCAAAGCCTGGGGGACACTCATGCATCATAATCTATCAGTGGAAGAAGATTATGGGACACGGTCCTGAATTGCATAACGATCATGTGAGCGGTCAACGTTAAAAAAATGCAGTCCAAGCTTTAAATGCTACGCAAGACAATCGATCAAACGCAAATTGCAGATTCTGAAGTTGACAAAATCTTCCTTAGTTTATCTTGAATTCGATATTTATATAGAAGTGTCTTCTTATAAGAATTATTCGTGAAGAGAAGTTTATTCAGATTTGTACCATTGCTGTTTGAATATCGTGGCCATGAAAAGAAGTCTATATCTTGATGTTAATCATACTCTATCTAATGCCATTTAAATATCATGATTGGAGATAATTACATCTTGAATATCATCACAATAACAATATGGATATCGGCAAAGCTTGTATGTGGATTTCATCAAGTCGTGAAATATTTTCAAAATTAACTAGAGCTAGACATCATCATAATATGGAATCATAAAATATGTAAACATGGCAAAAACCAACTCATTCCAATGGAAAACTGATCCAACTAACCTATAATCAACATGACTCACATCCAAAATAACTCAAGATTACGAGTATTTTGTCCATCTGGACCAAACTTACTGGAAATCAAAGAAACTCGAAACCTAAATGAACTATGCCATCCCAAATTATAAGTAAGATATGGTATCGATATACACAAAATTAGTTTAAAGATATCAATCCGCTATTTCCAATTCAATTATCCAATTCGAAACCACCGAAAGAAAACCGAAACTACAATCAAAACAGAAATAGGCCCATGTCCGAACAGAGCTATAAAAACATTTGAAATTAGGTAAAAACTTGAAAAAATCCCAATTTGCATTTGTAAAATAAAGAACAAGAACAATTGTTGAGATGATTTGATTTGGCTCGCTGCAGTTTTATAAATCAAAATATTCTGTATCAAAAAGTTAATCGAAATAAGAGTTAATAGAATCAAAACCGATATGCCCTGTCTGTTTGCACACGACATAAAAAAAAAACCCATGAGAACGCGCAACTTGTAATGCCTCGAACAATTTGATCCACATCTAGATTACCCGGGAAAAAAATCGACTCTGAAATAATCCAAATCCGGCTTAATCTGCACCCTAGATTTTGCAAAGTGAAATGGTTCGAACCCGAGTACAAGACCCCAGACCCGAAATTAATCGAACTGAATGAATCAGAACCGAATGTTTTGCTACCCCCAAACATTTTCCTATCAAATTCCCTAATAATTAGCTTTAACGAAACCCAAACAAAGATTCACCAACCATTAGAAAAATGTGACCAGATTTCGATAAATTCATTAGTCTTGTTTCCTCAGACAATTTTCTTTACTAAAATTTTTACTAAAAGTAAAAATCAGAATCTTCAAATTACTCCAATTCAATCTGATTGAATTGCTTTTTGGCTAGATTGTCTTTCCATCCAATTCAATAATGGGGTTCCGGCCAAACCGTGCATGCAAACTATTTAGCTAGCCGAACCGATCGAGGGGTTGGCGGACGATGGCGCGGTGACTCGATCGCACGGGCTTCGATGATCATTTTCACGATGCCCGGTCCGGTGGTGGCCGCGGCAGGGGCGGGCTTGTGGTGGGATTTCGATGGGGAAAGAGAGCAGTCAGGAAATGTTAAATATGCAGGCCTAAAGTTTTCGGTGGGGAACTAATCGGATTTGTTGAGACCCAAAGTAAATTAGACACGTCAATACTAATGAAAGAGATGGCAGATGGGTACATGTATGGATATAATAGATTTGCGCCCATCTGATCCAGCTTTCGAATAAAATTAAGGTAGACTTCAATGCATCCACGTGCACATGCTATGAGGAGAATTACCAAAAAAATATTAAACCTATTATAATGTGCTAATTCAATCACTAACTTTTTTTCTAATTGAATCATAAACCTTTTATATTTATGTCAATTCAGTCCATTCGGTCAATTTCAATTAGCCAACGCTAATGTGGACGTTGGCCAACATTGATCGTCAGCTGATGCTAACGTGAATAATTTTATTAATTTTATTTTATTTCTCAAATTTTTTAATGATTGATTTTTTTCTTTTCTTTTTTGTTTTTTTCCCACCTTCTTCCTTCTTCCTTTGGTTGATTGCCACTACCCAGAGGTGAGGGCTAGCGAGGCTCGCCCCCGCTAGCCATTGGCGACGGTGCGCCTCACCCAGCGATAGCAAGGCCCGCCCTCATGAGGTCTCAACCAGCAACAACGAGGCTCACCCTCATGAGGCCTCGCCCAGCCATGGCGAGGGTGGCCTTGCCATCAGTAGATGAGGTCAAGCCTTGCTAGATCTAGCAGGGCCTTGCCTAACCATGGTGAGCGAGCTGGCTGAGATCTAGAGAGGCTCAACCTCAGCCAGCCATGGTGAGGGCAGCCCCACCCTCGCCAACCGGAGGAAGAAGGTGGGAGAAAGGAAAAGAAAATTGATAAAAAAATTCAATAAAACAAAATATTATTAAAAATTTGATCACAATAGCGTCAGCCGAACGGGCAATATCGATCAGCATACACGTTAATGCGGCCAACCAAAATAGGCCAGATGGACTAAATTGACATAAATGTAAAAAGTTTAAGACCGAATATGCCCTAAAAAAATTAAAACTAAATTGGTACAACTGCAATAGATTTATTACTTTTTTGATCATTTTCCCCATACTATAGCATACCGTATAGGGCTATTACAAAAAGTACCCTTGTCTTCATAAGAATCACAAATGACATAAATCCCATATTCTTAAGTTAATACAACAAGAAATACAAAAATATATAGGTCTTGAGTAATTTAGCAAAGTAACATTATTTCATGAGCAGCATAAACATACTAGTAACAACTTCTAGCCCCCGCAGCCTCCGCCGCAGCCTCCGCACGCTCCACCGCAGCCACCACCGCAACCTCCACCTGCACTAGCCATACTATAATACAAGATGCCCGTCGCTGCAGCAGAAGATCCCCACAATCCCCACGTCGGACGCTTGGTTCCCTTCTTCTTCCGACCTCCAAAGCAAGAGCACCTCAT
>CM026412.1:29589833-29860255 GCA_014858505.1 Corymbia citriodora subsp. variegata | reverse complement strand
GAAAGGTTCGTGATCCCGACCCCTCCTTTATGCTCGATGAGGATAAGAAGGTGAGATCGCGGCCTCACCATCCACTAGCCACTCCAGATTTAGTGTCGCCAGAGGCAAGGTGGCAACACCAGGATAAAAGTGACCTTGCTGGTCGCAAGGTCATGGCTATCAAGCCTCAAACTAGGGGGTGGATCTAGAGAGCAAGCGTATGGGCGGTAATTGTAAATGCAAGCTATTGAACACAAGGCCAACCAGCAAACAGCACGACAACAACGATTCAAAACATAGACATTAACGGGATAACGATATCTTAAATATTATAACTTTCGTATAGTATTCAATTAAGTACCATAACTTTTTATTGAATAATTAAAGTGTCATATCAGTGAAAAATCATTTATTTGAGTTTCTATTGGTTTTGAAATTATATCAAGTCTGATGATGTGAGTTTTTTTTAAGAAAAATTCAAGGTTAATGTGGAAATTCTTTCCTCCAACGTGGCAAAAGTAACCAAAAAGTCAAGAGCAGAAAGCCCAAGAAGAAATCGTACGAAGAATTGCAGAAATTGCAGAAAAGTCAAAGAATTGAATGAAGATTGATACTTGCCGTAAAAAATTCTGACGAAATGTTGGAGCAAAGGAATAGGGAAATATGAAGTCGTTTCAGCAAATATGATCGTATGAAAATAAGGAATTTCCAAGTAAAGGTGTTTCGAGATATGAAATAGATGTAGATAAAGAATAAACGATATCGAAAATAAAGGATTGAGTTAAACGTGGTATGAAAGTTATCATATTTTTTGTATTTTCATTCCAGCATCAACAGAGGAAGGTGGGTGCATTAGTGGCAGAGTTGCAGTGGAGGGAAGAAGCTTGAACGTGCTTTGGTATTTGGTATAAATTCCCTAAAACACGAGGGTGTTTTCGTCTAGAGGTAACCTTGCCCATCTTCTAAGATGATTGTACATACTTTATTATAATTTGTAATCACATCACTGAGTCTCGGTTTCAATCGTCTAATTTTGACCTTTAATGTACTCAATTAGATAGTCAACTTTATATGAAAAGCTAAATGGAGGGGTGAACGATTTCAAGATAAATAAGTTCCAAACCTAAAACTTTATAATTTAGTATGTCGAGGCTGGTTCTTAATATTTGGAACTAAGAACCTACTATTTATATGACATTCCAAAATTCCTACATTAGTTAATATGTAGGAAATGAATTGATAAATGTCACAAGTAGAAATTTCAATTTGGATTGATAATGCTATAATATGCAGGAATTGTATTTTTTTTTTCCGTGTCCATAGTTTTCAAAAGGTGATTCCATTATGGTTAAATTATTAATTATTTGCCCTTGGATTGGTTATTTAGAGTGGTAATGAAACATGTATCACCACATTGGTTATTAACGGAGACTGATACATTTTGAGTTTACGTATTGGATGAGTAATAGGTTGGAAATTTTTTGAATTAAGTCCCTCTTAGCATCTGCTAATTCTTGTTGAAAATTTTAGTGGGCTCAAAATATTTTTCAATTTATCAATATTTCAAATGGACACTGCTTTCCTCGTCTACACATTGATGTACTAGATATGTCGGTAATTTATCAAAATATCTACTTTGGAACCATAGAGTTAAGCCAAATGCCATCCTTTAATTTGTATACCTTTCGCACATTCTCCACCAAGTTTTTTCTAACTCAAAAGTTATACCTTTTTAACTCTTATAAAGTTTCGTGAAAAAACTCTTATAAAGTTCTCTAGTACATCTTCCTTCTTTGATCGTATGAAGCACTTCAAGTATTCAAGAAAACTTTAACTCAATCTTGAAAAGAAAAAGAAAGTTCTATCTCTTTCTCTTCTCTTTCATCCCATTCTTTTGAAGAAAAATTAAAGACAAAAAAAAATTCCAATTCAAGGAAAATTAACAGAGGGTAAATAGTCAAGATAACAGTGCTGATTATTTTGTTCTTAGAATATTTGGTTGCCCATGTTATATTCGAATTACTGATGGTAAATTTGATGAAAGAGCAAGAAAGTGCATATTTCTAAATTGTACACAATGTGATTTTTTCTTAAGCTTTTTAAGGAGTTACTCAGATTCAAACCTTCTAATCTTGACCCAAGTCAAATAATTTTGACTGGATATAGAGCTTTTCACTTTGAACGCTAATAAATTAATCTCACATTTGTATTTCTAAAGCTTCTACTTTCACTGTTTCAAATGTTTACAAGGTGAATTATTGGGTCTTCAATTTCATTTTAGTAAACTAGTTTTGTCCATTAAAAAGATCGAGAGTTATTAATCATTATTCTTGTGCATTTGCCTTGAAGGTGATTAAGGCTTTGTCTTGTCTTTCCTATGGCTAGACTCCTTGCAGAAACTATACTTCAATTGCCTTTTTGGCCTTTCAGCATTATGTATTTGAGAAATTCCCATCAAAGTCATATTTCTTTAAAACTTTTCATAAATATATGAAATTCAAAGTGAATTTGGGTGTGTTTGTTTCAATTAAAGTAGTTTCCCAAAAAGTGTTTTCCAGATTTTCCGCTGTTTGTTTTTCCAAAAACAATATGGTCAATGGAAAATACTTTTCAGTCAACATTAATATTATGTATTATTTTAGGAAAATGAATTCCTGTACATAGAAAGGGAAAAACACTTTTCCTATTTATTAGGTCTTTAGATCCTTCCCTTTTTATTAGGTCATCTCTCTGTCCTTTTCTTTTACTCTCCAAAATCTCTTCTTCTTTTTTTACGCTAGTGTAAATTGTTAGTTTAAATGTTATTCAATCATTTTCCAAATGCGATCCAAACACCTAAAAATATTTTCAATCACATATCATCAAACACAAGAAACTAATCATTTTCCACGAAAATGATTTCCGAAAAAATATTCTCCAAAAATTGTACGATTTCTGCGAAACAAACGCACCCTAAGTTGCAATTCAATCACGTCCCCTCATTAGGATCCTCAGGGATATAATCCGTTGAAGAATTACTAGGAATACAATTGCATTGCGTCAAGTATAAAGAATTGAAGTTAAGTAATCCAGTGATTAATCTCACCCAAATCTCTCTCTCGCTTCGAAAGTTACTTGCCACAAATTGTTGCATATGAATAATGATGATGCCACTTAGGGGTATCAACGGGTCGGGTCGGGTCGGGTCTTGATGTTACCCGACCCGACCCGAACAATAAGGGTAATGTCATTTGACCCGACCCGACCCGACCCGAAATGCATAAAACATGAAACAAAAAAAACGGGTCGGTTCGGGTCGGGTCGGGTCGGGTCGGGTCGGGTTTCGGGTTTTTTTATTAAAAAATATTACAATTTTCTAATAAAAAATATTATAAAGGGAATTCGAAATACTCTTACGTGACGTTGCGAGGCCTCGTCCAATCCATCCGTGAGCCGTGATGTCGCAAGGCCTCGTCCAACCCGTCCATGAACCGTGACGCCGCGATATCTTATCCAACCCGTCCGTGAACCGTGATGCCGCAAGACCTCGTCCAACCCGTTCGTGAACCGTGACGCCGCGAGGCCTCATCCAACCCGTCTGTGAACCGTGAACTCGTCCTTGAACTATGACGCCGTGAGACCTCGTCCAATTCGTCCGTGAATATCTCCGCAGACAGATAATTTTTTAATAAAAAATTATGACAAAGGGAATTCGAAATGTTCTTACGTGACGTCGCGAGGCCTCGTCCAACCCGTCCGTGAACATCTCCGCAGACAAATAATTTTTTAATAAAAAATATGACAAAGGGAATTCGAAATACTTTTACGTGACGCCACGAGACCTCGTCCAACTCATCCATGAACATCTCCATAGACAAATAATACTCATTCCTCTAAAGTTCTGTGTCGGCCGCGAAAAAGAAGCAAATCATATGAAAGATGGGGAGAGAGAGAGGGGGGAAGAGGGAGAGAGATTGATAGGGGCCGACAACGACGAACTCGTGAGATGAGACGTGTTGGATGAGTTGTGAGTAGAATGAGTTGTAGAGGAAATAGCTTGGATGAGTGTATTTAAGTTGAAGCTTTTAATGTGTTCGGGTCGGAACATTGTTCCGACCCTAACTTGACCCAAACATGTATTCCATTTGTGTTTATAATTGTTACCCAAACAATATTAAGACCCGAAACATGTACCATATTTATTTCGTGTTCGGGTCGTGTTCGGGTCATGTTCGGGTCAGGTTGGATGAGTTTTTTTGACACCTCTAGTTGGTAGCCATCACCTATCGCCAGAGGGGCTAGTGATTGTTGCTAAACACGAGCAAGGGTGCCTAAATCTAGGTGATTCGGCCCTCCACTGAGGCTAGCAACCATTGCTTGCCGTGGGATGAGCCTCTCTAACCCCAGGTGAGGGTCAACGAGGCCTTGCTTGAGCCTAGCCAGGTAGGCCGACCACCCTCGCCCAGGGCCGGCGACAACCAGTGACCCTTCCAACAATGGGCAACAGTAGTGGAAGTGCCTAGCCTTACCATATTTTTAGTTTTGTTTTTCCAATACATATCAGCTTTTCTTTTTTAGTTTTTTAATCTAATTTTTACAAAATTGAATAAAAAATAAAAATGCCACATGAAAATAAAAATTAATTTAAAAATATCACATTATCATTTTTTGTTAGTCAAATTGACAATGTTAATGAAATGATTTGATTGCATCAATTTGATAAATTTTAAGATTTGATCGCACTTTTTGTAAGTTTTATGATCTAAGTACACTTTCATGTCAAATTTTAGAATTTCTAATGAATATGTCCCCTTGTATTACGTAGAAGCTTCATCTAGGTTAGACAACATAATAATATATAAATATCTCTAACAAATCTTAAATTAAAATATGTCTTCTCTAGTATATTTAATAAGTGTCTTGAGAGTACTTGGGAGAGACTTGGGTCGAGGGTTAAAAAGGAGAGTAATGGAGGAAGCTTAAGGAATCGATAGGTAATCAAGAGAGGGAGAGGGAGAGCGAGAGGGAGAGGGAGCGAGAGATTACAGTGCATATATACGATACAAATTTTATGATTTTTACATTGCCACGTTGCCATCTACAATACACTTTCACAACCTAGGCCAGTTAGAATTTTTAAATGTCAAAAAATTAATTTGCGATAAATTTATTATAAATGTACTAGTTTAAGATTTTTTATGATAAAAAATTAATTTATGATAAATTTATCACAAATGTACCGCTTTGAGATTTTTCGTTTAGAGATAAATTTGTCACATATATACTAATTTAAAATTTTCAGTGATATCAACCTATTTCTTTATTGATTAAATTAATTTCTTTGTATCACCAGTATACCAACGATGCAAGTTAGGAACAGTGGTAATAAAGTGTGATCCCCATGATGATTCATTTATTTTTTCACTATTAATTCAAATTTTTAGTGAATCAAGTAACAAAATTTTGGTAATTAATGATTTTTTAAAGGTGAGAAATAAAAGGAAAATTCAAAATTTCCCTAAAAGTTAATATGGAGTGGTTTAGAGTGCGATTGGCAACTTGGCAATTTTTCTGTTTTTTTTATTTTTTTGTTCTCTGGAATATGAAAAGAATATAAATTCATTTGGTAACATTCATTAGTGTTTCTGTTTTTCGAAATACAAAGTTGTTTGAGGGAATATATTTGGAATAGAAATGAAAAGTATAAAAAATGAGTTTCTTATTCCTGAAAACAATTTCTAAAAAGTTATTTCTTGAGTTACCGCTACTCGTGATCGTCATTGACCGTCACTTCTCACTTGATGCTCGCCTATCGCCCGCTTCTGGTCACTGCTCGTCGCCACCAGCTGCTTGCCCCTACCAATTGTTGCCACCATCGAAAGAAAAATGAATAAAAATTTTATTAGTCGATATTAAACGCATTTTTATTTTTTTCTATTTTAAAAATAAAAATATTTGTAATTACCAAATGTGTTATTTTACTCAAAAATTATTTATACAGTAAAAATAGAAAAAATTATTTAAAAAAAATTATCCTCAAAAATAGAAATATTATTAAATGTATCCTCGATCGCCATCCGTTTCAATTTTTTAGACTATTCGTGGACCCAATTTAAAGCGAGTCGAATTGTTAATCGCGCGCGTGGGTGTGTTGCTCCCATTGTACGCGCGCGCACATGGGCAGCTAGTGAAGATAGAGATAGATGTCAGGGCACGAGGACAACTTTGAAAAAGTGACGGTGGGTAACAGACAGGATCGGACTCGGATAAAAAGAAGAAAAAGAGAATGGCCCACAAGAATTAAATAAACAAAGAAATAATTAAAGAGGACAAAATGTAATGGAAAAATTCTAAATAACAGCTTGAGGTACATTCATTTTTTTATATAAGAGCCAAGTAGCCACGGTAGTTTTTAATAAGAACCTAATTTGACCAGTCAAATATTCCAATTAATCAAAGGTATTTTTTTATCAAAACATCATTTTTACTTAAATTATCTTTTTTATTTCTCTTTTCTTCTTTTACGATCCTTGCGGACTCTAGGCAAAGGTTGCGACCATCATTGACCGGGGGCAAGTGTCCCCTTACCGAGGTGAGGGCATCCCTTGTTGGCTGCTGGCAAGATGACCCTCACCCAGATTTGGCAAGGGTCAGGCCAAGGGTTGCTTGCTCTAGCGAGGTTGGCCCTCACCTATGGCTAGGAGGGTGGCTCTCACCAAATCGAGCACAGCCCTCTTCGGACATTGCCAACGACAAGACCAATCATCATGAAAAAGAAGAGAAATCATAAAAAAGAACAAAAAAAGAAAATTAAAAGGCCTTGGACATTGCCAACGACGAGACCAATCATCACGTGTCTACGGTAGAGGAATGCAATGGAGAAAGATTGAACTAAGGGGGTCCGGCACCTCAGAGAAGAGCTTGTCATATAACACAAACAGAGGATTTCACTGAGAATCGGAGACATGAAGATGCTCACACGTTCAAGAACAACAAGATGAACTGAAGAAGAGGGGGAAGAGGGAAGAAGCAGATGAACACAGAAATTAAGAAAGAAAATTATAAAGAAAAAAGGCCTTGGACTAAGATGCCCCTGATTATGGTTTGGAAAGGGGCACGGGTGATGCACATGCTTGTTAGACCTTTATTTGAGATAAAGTCGATTCAATTTTTTTTTTTTTTTGTTGAGAAAATGAACTCATTTTATATCCTCATTTGAAATTTTTCTGAAAAAAATTGTGCTCGAGTGTCGTTTCATCTAAAAAGATGAGATAAATAAATAATTAATTGGCATATAATCAAATTAGCAACATTGGTAAAGCTAACTAAGATTGTTAGGTTGTTAACTTTTATGACAGGTGATGTTGCCTCGCCAAGAAATATCGAATAAATGAGTGCGTTAGGACCCAATGAAGGAAAGGTAATAGCAATATGGACGAATTTTGGAAAATATTATACCCCACTAAGCTCTCAGCTATTCTTGCAGAGTCTCTTGCACTGACCCACCGAGCGTTCATATCAGACAAGCCATTCGCGAATTGAAAATTAAAGGAGGCGGAGGGTAAATATGGGAGATGATTCTTTTCATTCTGTATGAAACACTCAGCGTAACAGATGACAAAACATAGGTCTTTACCCGACTTAGTATATGTCGAAAGACATTCTCCGCATTTAGGCCACAGCTCCTGGATACCGCAAGTATAAATCTGAAAGTAGAAGACATGATCATGGAGAAAACACTTTAAAAGTCTATGCACTTGTTCTCTTATATTATTATTGAACTAAGCCAAGCTTGAGGCCGTCACGGGTTTGGTCGATCTACACATTCCCTCGCCCGTGTGGCCTTAGGATTTCTCCCATATTAGCCTTATCAAACTCAACTCACAAGGATCGTAAAAAGTAAAGCAGCGTAGTGTTTATTGCACTTGTGAAGGAGCTCTAATATAATCTAAGGAGGAGGGGTCCCCGATATGTACAAGTATGGGGCCAATCTCAGCCGTAGATCCCCTCTTGATCTAATGGTAGGGCTTAAATCTCCCTTAATCATTAATGTTGATAGTTGTACAAGACACTCAAGAAGCCCTAGGGCATGGGGAAGCTCAAGGGTCGCTCACTCTGGGAATTTGGAGGGTCACCCGTCCATGGATGGGCAGTTGAAGGGTTGTCTGTCTACGAATGGGCCCGAGCTTGGTCACGGATGGGCCACGGCCTTTGTTCGAGAAGGTTCAGGGCGCATCAAGTCTTTGGGCTGTTACACAAACATCCTACATAGCACAAGAAAAATAAGTTGCTTGCCTAATAATCACGACTATGGTCTAGGTACTTATAAAATGGCCTGAAAAGAGTACTCATGTTGGTTGCAATTTTTGGAATTTTGTTTTGCTAATGGATCCCACTAGATTTCCTAATTTCTCCATTTCTCTCCCCATGTCTACTTCTAGTGCAACTTTGGGACTGGAAGAACCTCATAACATAGTTGCAATCAACAGATTCGGTGATGGTCACCCTTGGACGGCACTGGAATGTCATGATATCTTTATTAGGCTCCAGAACTCCCCAAGTAAGAAGCTGCACTGCAAAATAACAAAAACCATCTGGTAGTCGGCATCAATCTCATGGGACTGAAGGTTCTGAGAAAGGACATGGTAAAGGTTTCTTCATAATATAAACAGCAATTGTGGTAGGAATTCTAGTATTAGAACGATTATAACTGTTAGGAGCTCTAGAAGCGTGTTTGGCCTCCAGTGTATAAATTGATCGAGAACTGATGTCGTTCTTCTTATAAGGCCATGGCAAGCCAAACCTAGTTGTCGTGCCGCAATGTTCGGTGTCTCTCGCTAACGAGATTGGATGCCCGAGCTAAATCAAATGTAATACAATCTTGTGTGACGATGCGATTAACTATATTGTTCTTAAAAATAATTATGAAAAGGTCTGTCCAGTGTTTTTGGTCAACCAAGCACTGCACGGGCTATTTCGTGAACAAGAACTTGTCAGCCCTTGACACTTGAATGTCAATTGCAGAAGTGCCCGGCACAAAATGGAGGAGTAAGCATTGAGGCTCTGTTTGTTTCGTAAAAAGTAAATGATTTAAAATATGTTCTCTTAAAAATGATCACTTATAAAGCTTGAAAAAATTAGTCAATGAAAAAAATATCATTAACAATGATAATTTATGTCTAAAATTTTTGTGAATGACAAAAATAATTTTTGTTCATTCATTTTTGTACGCGATAAAAGCAATCAATTTAGAAAATTAATTTTCAAATCATTTATTTTCCACGAAATGAATGGAGCCTAATTCTAACATTATTAGACATCAATATAAACATGAATATGAGAAAACCAATTAACGAGACACGATAAGGCTCGCCACCAAGGGGGGACACGGCTTCAAGGCAAAATCGCTGTTTTTGGGTAAGCAAACATTATGGCTGGTTTTGATAAGAAAATTAAGATGCAAGCACATGATTTAAACATTAAACAAGACATAATCAAACCTCATAACCGGGCTTATCAAACTGGCAGGACCGAAATAATGAGTATGCAAACCCCCGATGGAGCGAGGCAGACTGACATACTTGCACCCGACGGATCTGATGAACAAAAGATGACAGAACACAAGATAAAAATACGACTTCTACCTTAAATGATGGAAAAGAATAAATGAACAAGCTTGGATGGGCCTCTAACTTACTCACTCTCGTTTCCTAATCAACTCACTCTCTCGTGCTCTCGGCCAACCGGTAGCTCACGGCCAAACTCACTCTCACTCACGGTTTGGGAGAGCTACGGGAGACGCTCTCCAGCTCACTGTCTATTTCACTCAATCTCTCCCTCTCTTTCATGGCTTGAATGCTTAGGAAGTGACAAAATTTCTCTTCCATACTCCCCTATTTAGGCTCACGGTTTGGGCTAGTTTTTAGGGTGCAATGGAGGTCCTCATCCAAGCTCAAAATGGTGAGGTCTTTTGTCCAATGATTTGTATTATGCATGGGGTTATTGGCCGGTCAAAGGGGAGGGGATTTGTGCATTGGTTTGTGTCATACTTTAGAGTTATTTTCCATTCAAAAGAGGAAGCCTTTTTGTCTAAAGGTTAGTACAATGCTCAGTGGTTCAAAGGAAGTCTATTGCCCCTTGGATTTAGAGGTTTATGGCTGGCCAAGGAGATCCCATCTTGACTAATTTGGTTCAAATTTAATTTGCCATTGCTTGTCCAATCTTTTCCTATTTAATCACCAATGTATATGGGCAAATTAAAAGGGTTAATGGTGTGAAAATGTGAAGCAAAATGGGTGATTCAAGAGTGGTCACTAATCGGACGAATATTAAAAGTAAATGATGAGGGGCACACAAAAATGAGATATACGAATTAGAGTCCACGCATAGTGCAACAAGCAAGTTTATGCAATATAGATGTTTTTGGTTAGGGATCAAATTCCAAATGAATTCGATCCCTAATTTTCTTATAAAATGCGCAGATTGTCTATAAACAAAAATTTAAATGTAGACACTATATTTAAATTGAAAGAAGAACCAGAAAAGATGATTAGCATGAATTAATGTAGAAATTAACAATGCCGCTCATGTTAATAGATGCAAAACATCCGTTTCCTTCAGATAAGCCTACGACAGCGTTGATTTTGGCAGGGAAATTCTTAAACTTGATCAAGAAGTGAAATGACACATGCTAACTAAAATTTTGTCAAATCAACTAAAGGCAACCATAGGTAATAAAGAATGAGAACGCCATCTGTACCTTAGTTGCCTCTTAGACTGTGCCGAAGCCAGACGGGTCTTCATTTCTGCTGCGACCAAACATGAAAGTGACCCAGTTTTCTAAGTGACAAATCTGCCAGAAAGTTGCATACACTTGAGGCCTTAGAGATTTTGCCAGCTGAAATTTTTAAGGAGAAAATCAACCGGTGCACAAATTTCGTTTTGGAAGAGACCGGTGTGCTCACATGGAGGGGCTGCTTTTTGCTCACGGCGGTTGATTTTGGCCTCAACTTGTCTTCAAAGGGAACTCAATAGAGTCAAGCTTGAAATTGACTCCAATAAATTTGCCTTATTCGCCTGCTCCCCTATCTTCCCCTAAGAGGGTGGATGGCCATGCACAGATATCAGTTAAAATTGAGTAGAATCCAGCATCATGTAACCGGAGAACGAGCCATTACACGCTTCAATGCATTCTGTACTTGCAACGAATTCTCAGCTGGACATTCACGAATATTCAGCTTTTCCAAAGATGTTAATTTTTCTAGGCCTTCAATTTGATCGATCATTTTGCATCGTATGATCTCTAAAACTTTCAGCGACTTGAAGTTTGAAAGATCAGGTAAACAGAGGTCATCACAGTCGGATAGAATCAAACTTCTCAGTGAGGTTATCTGGCCAATCCCATTCAGATTTTGTAATTTGCATTTTGATATATCTAGCCTCTTCAGGGCTTCAAGCCCTTCAAGCCCTTCAATCTCTTCTATCGCAGAGTGGTAGAGCTTGAACATTGACAGCATCTGGGGAAGCTCAGATACATCTTTACGGCTCAAACCAGGAAGGGTAAGCGTTTTGCGCCTTTTGAGGGGAGGAATATCTGTCAGCCCAAACTTCAGCTTGATAACTTGCGAAAGAGACAGTTCTAGTTTCCTCAGTTTAGGAAACGATATTGAGAAGGATTGTTTGTCAATCATTCGATTCACGTTGGATTCTGGCATTGGCTGTTTTGAGGGAGGTTGGCGTGCGTCCCCATCACTTAGGCACAGCTCCTCCAATTCCTTCATATCTTCAAGAAGGGGCATCGCTTTCATTCTTTTAGAACTCATACGCAGACAAATTAGAGAAGGGGGAAGCTTCGGCAACTCTTCAATTTCATTGCACTGAATTAAATCCAGGGTGTGGAGAACAGGGATGGTGGAGATTTCAGAAGGTAGGCTAGATATACTGGAATGCCCCAGCGTCAATAATCTCAGACGTTGTAGTCCCCCAATACCACCAGGAATGGCCCCCTTCAAACTCTGACAACGGGAAGCATGGAGTTCTTCGAGCTTGGTTAGATTCCAAATCTCCCCAGGAAATGCTCGAATGAAAGAAGAGTCCATTCTGAGCAATCTCAAGCTTTTCAGACATTTTATTGAATTGGGGAGTTCGGAGATACTAGTTGCCGATATATCCAACTCCTCTAATGACCTCATTTCACCGATGGAATATGGAAGTTTCTCCAAATAACGGCAATCCCTCAAAGACAAGCGTTTTAGCTTATGCTGGTCCCCCAGTGAGCTTGGGAGCTCAGTAATTTTGGCACCATCTAATGAGAGTTCGAAGAGAGCAGTCAGATTACAAATCGAACTGGGCAGGTGAGTCAATAGGAAGCACTTCAAGCCACTGAGAATTTCAAGTTGCTTCAGATTGCCTATGGAGATGGGGATCTGCCGTACAGATGTCCCGTCAATAAAAAGCTCTTTCAGAGCTGTCGTACGACCTAGTTCCACTGGCAACCCGTTTAATCGGGAGCAGGACTTCAAATTTAGGGAGACTAAACGTTTCAAATTGCCAACTGAATGATCTACCTTCACCAAATGAGAACATCGTTCAAGAATCAGGATTTCCAAATCTTTGTAATTGGAGAAGTCAGGAGTGATCAGTAAGTCAGAACAACCTGTTAGATTCAAGACTTTCAATTTCTCCATCTGCAAATCCGAAACAGAAAACCCACGTATGGTCAATTCACATATATGTAATTCAAGAAAGCAAACACAGGACTACCAAATACTAAACCACCTTGATTTTAGTCCAACCTCCCCAGTCTTCCGTGATTTTACTCCCGGACAGATCAAGAATGACCAAATCTCTTAATACAAAATTTATTGCATCAAATTCCGGAGGACAACTTTGCCAACTGAGCCACCTTAAACTTGGAAATGCACCTGCAAAAGCTCCAGAAACTTTTGCACCATCCAACTTGAGAAAACTTATGGCTGGCATGCTCGCAAAACTTGCAGCTGTTAATGAGCATGAATCGCGAGCTTCAACATTTTCGACTCCCTACATTATAAAACAAGTAGCATAATCATCAGAAGGTGTAAACCAAAATCCCAATCAGAAAAAAAAGGATGCTTTCCTTGCCCTACATGCTAAAGAGTACACACATGATATTATTCCCTCAGAAAATATGACCAAAAAGAAACATGTAGCCCACATGTCAAGATGTTTATTTGCCGAAAACAAACTGAACCAAAAGGTTTTACCTTCTCCCAGTTCATTGCCTTTAGAACCATATCCTGTGTGCAAAATCTTCTTGAACTTGGATCTCCATATCCCTCTTGCTTAAAAATTCTTTTGCCAAGGCATCTCAGCAATCTGTGCATCTGCAGTTCATTGTTTTCTCCAATTTTTGCCAGGGGCATTAGGATGCAACCAGAGGATGGATAACACTTGGCCAACATATATGAAGCAATTCGGGCATCAACACTGGAGATAAAACATGCTATGTCCAGAAATATATCTTTTTGCTGTTGATCTAATTCTTTATAACATATATCCAGCATCTCTTCAAGGCCAACCGTAGTCTTTTGAGAACTCATCATACGTTTTTTCATTGACTTCTCCATCTTTTTCCATTCTTGTATTGATTTACCCCGCAAAAATGAACCAATGACTTCAACTGCTAATGGTAGTTTCTCTGTAGCATTGACAATGCGGTTTGAGAGTGCATCATAATCAGGTATGGAAGATTGCATCCTGAATGCATGCTTGCAGAAACTTTCAAAAGCTTGACCATCATCCAACTCCCTAACGATGTAGAAAGGAGCCTTGTTGGAATCAAAATCTTTGAGAATTCCACCATTTTGGGAAGTCACAATTATTCGACTACCTGGACCAAACCAATGAAGCTGTTCTCCTACGATAGCATGAAGATCGGATGGTTTTTCCACGTCATCAACAACTATTAGAACTTTCATTTCACGAAATATATCCAGGAAATCTTCTATTCTTTCATCAAAAGAAGGATCTTCACCATCTTGTTCAAGGATATCACGTATCAACTTATTTTGCAAAACCTCAATGCTATGAGGATTTTCTGTGGTTTCTACAACCTCTGGAAGAAAGCTACAACTGTCGAAATGAGAAGAGATGCGGTTGTATACAGCCCTGGCCAAAGTCGTCTTGCCAATTCCATCAGTTCCATAGATTCCAATAATGCGCACCTCATCATTGACTTCCATCTGCAGTAAGTCCGTGATTTGTTTTACTCGATCATCAATTCCAACCACATTCTGAACAGCTGCAATTTCATAATTCCTATCTGAGGTTTCAGTGTCTGCTGCTTGCTGTATAGATTGATCTTTCATTTTCTCCATGCTCTGCAAGAAAAACAAAACGTCTTCACCAAAGTATTATCATAGACGGAGAAAAGAATAAATATCAGCTGATCTGTCTCTCTCTTATCACATTGCTTCAGTTCCACACATAGATACAAGATATTCATTTGTTATCAAAATTTTCTTGTCTATGCAAAAAAAGTGCAGAAACTTATGCTAGCATATTCTGATACCTAAATTGACATCTAATCTAGTAAGATATTAACAAGAAAATTTAGCCAGTAATTTAATCTAATTCGGTGACATTATTATCATGGAAGTTGGATCTACTTATCTACTGACCAGATATTCATTTGTCATCACAACAATGCTCACTCCAATAAAAGAAATTATATTTTACCACTGAAGAGTAAATAAGTTCCAAATAACAAATAAGCATTATGGAAATAGGACTAACATCTTAAAATTTAATGGTAGACTGTTATTATGCTACTTACGATTCTCCTCTTTCTCAAATTCAGAGACAGGAGTACCCATTGATTAGTGTCATTTAATATATTATTGCATGCAAAGACATTTCTCTTCGAAAAATGACCATCTACATATGCATTTTTGGATGAATAGACACCTCTCTTGGATGTAATATGCTTGGACTGGACACATCTCTTTGCGTTTTGATGTCAAGAGTTGCTAGATGGCTTTTTTTTCACGCGACTAGCAGCTTTTGTTTCGTATAGAATCTTTGAATTTAAGAGATTTAGCAATCCTTCATGTTGAGATAACAAATCATTAAATTCGAAGAATCAAGGAATACCTTATTGATGTGTAAGCATCTCAAAGACTCCAATCCATCAAGTCTAGGTATCTTAGGGCATTGCTGTACATGTAACTTGGATAGGTATCGTAAACCTTCCAAGCCGGTGACTTCGAGCTCAAAGCACTCATTGAGAATCAATGTAGTTAAGTGCTCCAAGTTTGACAAATTTGTCAACTCTTTCAATTTTCCACAACGTGTGATAGAAAGGGTCGATAGTCCAATGGGAAGCTCTGGGAGACATATAAGCCGAGGACAATCAGAAAGAGTTAGTTCCTTGAGTAGGGTTAGTTGGGAAAGATGTGGCAATTGCTGCATCTGGCAGGTGATATCTAGAGATGTCAAGCCAGAGGGCAGTTGTGGTAATTTTTGAAGCTTTTCGCAATATTGAACATGGAGGTTTTCCAAAGAAGAGAGCTTAGAAATGCTTTTTGGCAAGCCCGAAATGCCCGACATGTCTAGATCAAGATTGTTTAGCGAAACCAGTTTGCCTATCCTACGAGGCAGTCCTGTCAAACTTTTGCAGCGTGAAGCTCTCAACTCTTGGAGTTTCACCGTCATTGCAATGGCATGGGGCAATTTCGTCACGTGAGTTCCACAAATGTCCAAGATTGTCAAATTTTGCAGACTCCCGATGCTTTTAGGTAATTGTGCAATCTCTGTAGATTTCAAATTCAGCTCAATCAATGATGTCAACATTCCGATCGAATCAGGGATATCTCCCAGTGAGCAACATCCTTGTAACAATAAGTGCTGCAGAGATGCTAGATGGCCTATGGAGATGGATATCCGAGCTAACGATGCACAATAAGAGACATCAAGAGTCTTGAGCTTCTTCAAAGAATTAATGGATTCTGGCAATTCTTTAATCCCGGAATGAGAAAGGTCCAACTGAGTCAACGACACAAGAAAGCCCATGGCATTTGAAAATTGAGCAAGTTGTTCACAAAACGAGGCATGTAGAGTCTTTAACTTCATCATACCACCTCTCAAAATGGGAATGTCCTGTATTGCAGTCTTATCTAAGAGAAGCTCCCCCAAGTCTTTCATTCTACCTAGTGCTACCGGTAACTCACTCAATCTCCAACATCTCTTGACATTTAAGGAGACAAGGGTCTTGATGTCCCGAATAGAAGAATGAATCTCTTCCAGTTTCTCACAATTTTCGAGAATCAAAATCTCCAATCTTTTGAAAGCAGATAAGTCGGGAGTGCTTCTTAAGGAATAACAATGCGAGAGGTTGAGAACTCGGAGTTCAATCGCCCCCTAAAAAAACCAGAGAATACCTAGGTGAGATTGGACCGCTGCAACCTGTTGCTTTCCGCTGCTTCTTGATTTTCTTGGACTTTTTAAAATTCTTCAAAAGTACCCATGCTCCATTACTTTTAAGACTTTCTAAAATAATATATAGATGTTTCATAGCTCGGTTCCCATGCTATCATTGCTATGTGGTCCACTACTTAATATTTGTTTATTTAAGTGTTTCTTAAGTAGTAGTGTTCAGCTACGTCGCCAGAAAATTAATTTTTGTTAAAATATCTAAACCGAAAGGAATGTTAGGGGTATAGAAGTGCTAACTATATTTCTCTATTGCTCTAGGCATATCTTCCAATTTGGCTAAAATAAATATCAACTTACTAGCGATCACAAAAATAACATATCAGTCGCCCTCACAAAACTAATATAAAGTAACGCACTTATTTTGAAGTAGCATTAACTTTTGTTTCTAAAATAATTGATTCTGTCTATGCCCATTCAAATGATATTACATGTGAAAAGCGGTTAGTGTTTATGTGAAAGTCACCAAACCATACCTAAACAGTTGTAACCTTTCATTTTTCATGAAATACGATTGATATAGACTTATGACAAGAATCACTATAAAGACATACTTCTACGTGGGGAGAATTTCACTCATAAGCCATAGACAATTTAGGTTTAAAATAATCAATATAGGGACAAATATTATAATTATATTTTAATAAATTTTAAATAAACATGGGTAAAAGAAAGTTCTCTTTTAGCATGTCCAACGTTAAGCATGACTGGTTCTTAAGAGGTTATCAATTTAAGATAGTGAGGGAAGAAGATTATGGTATATTTAAGTGCCTCCATGTTCCTCTTATATTTAGAGGAATCATTAATCTGAGGAAGGATATTAAACCTTTCCGAAAGAAAGAAAGGAGAATTTGGTGTATTTGGACCTTCAACAACATTTGATTATTCATGATAGACATGCCTTCTCTATATCTTACCTTGAATGGACCCCATCCTCCCCAATTCTCTGAAATCCCACTGCGTGATAAATTGAGCACGACTAATTTCTTCAGATGAAAGTTGGCCGCTGTGAAATCAGAGGGACAAGCTTGCCATTGAAGCCATCTTAATTGAGGAAGCAAGTCCTGAAAATCTCCAGTAAAATTCACACCATTCACTTCAAGGAATCTCAACTTTGTTAATTCTTTAAATTGCCCAGCTGTGTAGCTTTTGCAGCCACATTTGTCAAGACGAAGGGCCTCAATCTTCTGAGTGCCCTGCATTTTATAAATATTATGGACTATAAGTTTTGTATGATGAGAGGAGGCTAAATATATAAAAGAAAAGATGCACAAATACTAATTTTTTGTCGTACTATTGTGGTGTAGACTTTTCACTTTTAACTTTGTGAAATGACAGGTCGAGGAAGCATATTATTTATCTGATTTGTCCAAAAATATGAAGCTCAAGAGGGTTTTCCTAACTTTTTCTCTACTAATTATGCCCTTCGCAACTTGCACCTTTTGAATTCTTTAAATTGCATTATTTCAAATTTAAAATAGAAGGCCTCTCTTCATGCACACGCTATTTTAAATATATCTAGAACAACACAAATCTAACTCCTATCATTTATATGTGAAACAACTTAACTCTTACGGTTCAAATACATCTATCAAACTTGCCATCAAAACATGTATCCCAATCTAAGGATCCCAACTGCAGAATCCCCACTTTTTTAGTGTACCTTGCTTGCAATTCTCAATTTAGAAAAGAAAATGAAAAAGAGAATGACATCCCAAAATATACGGGTGTGTTTTCCATTCTTTTCTTACCATGTGTTTCTTCCATGAGTGTTTTTCACTGTACATGGAAGAAAAATCGATCATTTAACAAATGTTAAATAAAGGAAATTAATCCTCTTTTTATTACAACGGACTTTTAATTGTATCTTTTTATTGTCATGTTGATTCTGTTACAGTCAACCAGGAGTCCTCAAATTTCTTTTTATCAATTTGCACATAGATTAATGAGATCTTACTTACAGACATACTGGACATGGAGATTGATTAAATTGGATGCTTAAGGAACTCATGTTTTTACATTTTTGTTTCGTTGTAAACCAAAAATTGTAGGAAGTCAAATTCGTCTTATGTTTTGGGTGATGAATTGCACACTTAACACAATCATGTGTCATTATGGATTTGTTTGATGGTTTGAATTTTTCCTTCAGACTTTTATTGTTTCAGATGAGATGCTACTTATTTTTACTTCAAAAGTATCTTGTATATATATCGTATACTTGTTAATAACTTCATATATACTTCTAAGCAATGTTATATTGAGTTGATCACATTTTTATTTGTGCAAAAATATACTTGCTGGAAAACATCGGTAGCTAAACGGTAGCATGTTTTTCAATGATCATGTTACTTCATTATATTTTGCATGTCAATATTTATATTTAGTGTTTTTAATTAAAGATGCCCATGACATGTGCACATTCTTATTTGATGCTTGGACAAATCATCCATATGTTATAGTTGCTTTAGTTGCGTACCGTTTAACCTCCATGTTGTTAATGAAAATTAATAATAGCACGAAATTCGAAGCCTTATTTATTTACATGATAACAAAAATTAAACTTGAAAACTATTGGAATGAGCCATCTCTTTGAATTTATCCACTTTTTATTGATATTATGCATATCAATCTCATCAATAAAATCACATTATGCAATGAACCACACTTAGATTTAATAATAAAAATATTATTGACTGAAATTTGACTATCATAAAGTGATAAGAGCTCTCTGTAATTGTGCATTTAATGTTATTATTATAGAGGACGTTATTAACTAATATTATGAGAATACCTGGTCCAAAAGCTAACGTGATAATCATTTTTCTTTCAAAAATTTAGGATCGACATTATCTCTCATCCTAAATTTAATGATTAAATTAGAAAATATACATATGATATTGGAATATATTATGTTAACGTTACTCATGTAAGCAGATGCTTGTGAATTTGTTATTAAAACTTCTAAAGCAGTTGTAAATGTTAGGTTATTTTATCACTAAAATGTAAACTTTGATGATTCTCTATAAAGAAAATCGTGTATATATTGCTAAAACATTTAGATTTTCCTAGTTGAATAAATATCATGTTGAAGACATTACAAAGATCATAAATATGTGATTCAAGATGTGTGTATGTTAATATATGCTTTGTCAAAAATAATTAAGAAAAATATTTCTAATATTATATCATTACAAACATATATTCTTACGAAAGTATTATATAACATGGTAAATAAATCTATATTTTCACCACTAAACAATAATGTATACATTTTTATGAAAATTGTGACCTGGGAATTAATTTATATCTACTTACACATGGATATCTTAGTTTTTGACCCCCCAAAAAAAAAAGATTTCATAGTTAACTACTCATCCATAAAATGTTTGTGATCAAGAATGTTTTTTAGGAAACCATCATTATTCTTCTGCGAGGAAATCATCTAAATTTGTGGTCTATTTTCTTGACCATCATAATTTTTTTTGATGTGGAAATAGAATCTCGAAAATAATAAAATGTTACCTCATCAAAGAGTACATCTATTTTAAACAACGTAGATATCTAGATGTTTTATCCATCATTAACAAACGCCTCTATTCAATATTGTGCATTCATCTTCATTACAGTTCCTTTCTTATGCCACTTATGATTATCTTTTTACTTGAATTTGGGACAGAAATACCCCCATCGATTAGAGGAACCAAAAATCTCAAACTCATGCTACATTTACCCCCAAACTTACTTTCATATTTTAAAATACACTAAGCTATACACCCATGCTATATTATTCCAAACAAATTTTCATATCAGAGAAAATCTCGAATTGGCATGTTTGAGAAGAATAGAGTAGTTCAAAATCTTGAGACCAGTGTGCGCACCAAAAGCTAAAAGTACTTTTGAGTGGTAAATATTTAAGTAATATATTCATGACTATTAGTTCCGTTTATTGTAAAATTTGAACTTTTTTCTTCTTACTTATTTTAATCGAAAGAACTTTCCACATGACAATGACATTAAGTAGCGCTGCTCCCCGAGTCCCCCCATCTCGGCCGAGCATACGAAGAAGATGAACAGTAGCACAGAAAAGCAAACAAAAGAAAAATTCGACACTGGATTTTACTTGTCGGATACTAGCCAGCCACACAAAAACAGTCGGCACTGATACAACATCTATGCTAGTATTTTCCCACCTGAATTAGGTGAAAGACAATTTTAAAAAGTTATCAGAAAGTTTAGGATTAAATTAGCCAAATTAGATAGCTTAGAACTGAATTGTTGCTTGCATTATTTTTATAACTAATTTGGTGATTTTCCCCACAAAAAATCAAAAGAAGAGTGCAAACATCACACATGTGCATCGACCATGCCCCTAAATAATTTATAGATGTCAGATTTTCCGATCTAAATTAGCCAAAAGTCAAATATTATGTTTATGTAGTTTAGTTGTTGCATTGAGGTTACAAAAGGAAAGTGTCCTCATCATACGGCTATGAGGCAAATATATATAAATATCAGTCATCAATAAACAAAAAATTACAACTCAACTATGCACTAGAATCAAGCAGTAATGGCAATTGATCAAAAGAGCTCTTTTGCCGGTAGAAGTGGCAAGTTTTGGAGACTCGAGATTAACAATAATTTTTATCTCAAACAAGAAAGAGAACACAGACTCACATTCACTAAGACAAGCAGAGAAAACTCTTACCCTGTTATTGTCAAGCACATCTACGGCTTCCTCATGAATCCATAATCTGCTACGCTCTTGAGGCTTCATTGGATTTTCTAAACGAACGATTTCCCTTCCCAAGTCTCTCATTTGATCATGCATCATTAACTTGCCGTCTTTGTCAATTTTAATAAGGGACATAAAACTCAATACTTTGATCCCCCTCTCTGGGTAAAATTCACAAGAATCCCACATATAAGTCGGACTTTGTTTAGATGATCCAATAAAAAAACATGCCACATCCAAAAATATCTGTTGCTCCACATAATCTAATGCTTCGTAACTTATCCTCAACTTCTCTTGCACTTCCTTACGAGGCTCTTTCTTTAATTTCTTTAATGTGTCCTCCCATACTTTTTTTCCCTGTCCACATAAGAACGAACCTGTAACTTCAAGAGTTAAAGGAAGCCCACCAATAGTACGTACGATATCATGAGACATATCCTCATAACCAATTGGAGGATGATCATTTCGAAACGCATGTCTACTAAATAAAATCAATGCTTCATCCATAGATAGCTCCTTGAGTTGGTACATGGGGTTTGCCCTAACCTTCTTGAGAATTCTGTCGTCTCTAGCTGTGATGATAACTATACTTCCAGCTTGAAACCAACTACCGTCTCCGCACAAAGCATACAATTGAGTAACGTCATTCATATCATCAAGAAGAATGAGAACTTTCTTCTGTGTAAATCGAGATCTCATGACAGCGATTCCATGGTCAACATTAGACAAATCACACGAACTTCCTATTATGTCAGTAATCAGCTGATTTTGTAGATATTTAATACCACCCTCATTCTGAGAAGTTTCTCGAATATCTGCCACAAAGCTAAGATACTCAAAATGACTAGAGAGTTTATTATATAATACCTTTGCAAGAGTTGTCTTACCGATACCACTCATTCCATAAATTCCAACTATGATTGTACCATCCAATTTAGCATCTATTAAGCTCATAATATGTTCCACATGATCGCCAATTCCCACCAACTGTTTGGGAACATATAGCTGAAAAAGTCTTTTTAAATTGCTCCTAACTTCTTTAACAACCACTCTAACTAATGTTCCTTCGTGCCTGTCAAATAACAACATAATTATTCATTATACAATGGCAACGTTTATATTATTTCTTAAGGTAAGAACTAGTAACGAGAAACTTTTGGAGAGGATATGTACCCGTGATCAATTTTCTCGGAAACCCATCCTTTTAAAGTACTAACTTCCTTGAGTGCTTCTTCCCCTTCCTTCACGATCATTTCGTCCGAATTCTCTTTATGTGCATTGATCACATCTCCAAATCCCCCTTTAAGATGTCGCAGTCGCGAGGGTTCCACTTTGTAAAATATGGGCAACACTATTTGCCCGGTGCTTTTCTTGCACTTCAACATGAGAACCAACTCGCGAAGACACCATTTGCTGGAAGCATAGTTCTCCGAAATAATTGGGATTGAGATCTTAGACTGCGTGATACTGCAGAGAAGTTCCGGATCAATCTCCTCACCAACACGGAACTCATTATCGTCTCTGAATACACGAATTCCCGCATCAACAAGGCTAATATAGAGATGATCAATAAAGCCTTTCCAAGTATCTTCCTTTCTAAAGCTCAAGAACACGTCATACTCATTCCCTTTCCGTTGTCCATCTCCGCCTCCATATTTATTACCTTTCCCTCTAGCTACATGTAAAGAGGTCAACGAGGAAGACGCGCAATATATCGGATCTTCTGAATGAGTGGATTCTCTTTCCATCTCGAAGAGGTCTGTTCTAATACAAAGGCAGTAGAAGAGATTGATGGTGCGGAGCCTCAAAAGAAGAGAAATATGGAATCCCAGATCTGAGAATTGCAAAAATTCTCTCAAAACTCAATAAGGGACTCATCAGAATAAAAAGGAGTCAAATCAAAGCAAGAAACAGACAAGAGAAGAGGAGCAAGGAATCATCGATTACCTAAGAAGTGCTCAAACAACACGACTCGTCCACTGCTGTGATCTCCACCAATTCTCAGCTTTCCACGCTTAAATTACCAACCCACAAGACTATTGAGCGTGCTTGAATGTGACTTCTGGCCATCCAACCGTCCAAGGCCGTCATGCTAATCCAACCGCTGTGATGCAATGCTGCACGGGAAGGACCATTATTGCATCCCTAATTTCCGCGGCACTTATGCCGAAGGTGCGTGAAACCTACGCACGTGCAGACCTCACTTGATCGTTGATCGAGTAGAAGGTAAAGCAAAAACAAAAGAGACAGTACATGAAAAAGCGTTGATATGGTCCCCGTTAATTGAATTAATTCTTTTGCATGTTTAATGATTAAATTAATTCTTCGTGTGACATTACATCTAAACCATTGATATTCTAGAAATTTTCAATGAGTTTTTATTTTAAATAATTTATTTGCCTTGCCCAATAAGTCATGCCAGGGATGCAAATTAGGAATTAGTTATTATGAAGACAGCTCCCATGATTGTTCATATTTATTTTTTCACTAAAAATTCAAATTTCTAGTGAATCAAGTAACATTTTTTCCTATTTTTGGTAATCAAATGACATCTCGGTAATGAATGACTTTCTAAAATTGAAAAACAAGAAAATTCAAAATTCCACTAAAATTATAAAAGTTCCCTCGCCACTTGAAAACACATTGCTTTAATCGCCATTGGATCCTTTTTATGGACTTTTCTTGGACCCAATCTACAGGCCAGTAGAATATTCGAGTAAATCGTGCGCGTGGGTGTGTGCTCCCAGTGTTTGCGCAGGCGCACGCGTAGTGAGAGAAAGAGAGAGATGTCAGGTTCCCGAGGACTGCAAAGAGAGAACAGGTGATGGACACGAAGGGAGTAACGATAAAAACCAAAAAGTGAGTAATTCCAAAGAATTAAATAAATAAAGAATTTTAATTTTGTAATAGATTTTTTTTTATCATCCTTATGCTAGCTTTCAATTTATTCGTAGATTTTTACCATATATTATTGCAGAATGTGGGAATCGAAACTCATATATAAAACTGATCGTCCCAATCTCAATTTTTTGAGAAGACGAGAATTCGAGCTCTCATCTCTCCTTTCTTACATGGTTAATACAGATTTATTCGAATGTTAAATTAAAGGATGAAGCTAAGGATATGTTATATTTTTAATGGCATAGAAAAGAAAAATAAAAAATTACTGTAGAAGCCATTTTGACAATTATTGCTGGCGTAATTTCCGCAGCATTGTGCGGAAGGGGAGCAATACTCACGTGCTCACGAGCAATACTGACACATGTTCACGTGCTTTGACAGAAATTTGAGATCTAGCACGACTGGACAGGACTTGACTTACTTTTTCTATTAATAAAAAATGGAAAAGAATCGAAAAGGAAACCGACAAGTAGCGCGGATGCCCAAGCGTACTCTCCACCAAATCTGCAGGGCCATTGTCCGATATTGATTTTTGCTTGCAAGATTTATTTTTTTTTGGTCGCAATTTTTTTGCTTGCAAGATTGAACATGATGTCTAGTAGAAAAATCAAAGATCCATCTGCTATTAAATGTAAAAACTCTGTCTTAGTGAAAGCTTGACCATTTAAACTTGTAAACTAAACGAGACCGAAATTGGAAAAAAGGACACCAACAGAGAACATGACACCATTCTGTTTCGCTAGATATACGAGAACAAGCTTGGGGCGATTAAGTAGGTGAATGGGGCGATTAAGTAGGTGAAGTGTTGGATTTTGCAAGCTATTCCAATCACTGTTGATGTCATTAGTAGATCCATATGATAAAGCAAACTCAACCTTTGGCCCATTATCTGATGTAAGCAACACTACCCGAAAACCAATAAAAAAAAAGGAAGAATATATACAGCAAGGATGGGAAAATATTAAAATCAAACCAGACCTTCGTGGCTCCTACTACACTAAAGAAAGAAGAGCATTAGCAAACCTTGGCCTTTCCCCAATTCCGCACTTTGAGTGCGTGGACCTCGCTTGATCGTCGATAGAGGGAGTAGGCAAAGAAAATAAATGTTTAATTTCCTAAAGATCCTTTTATGTTGGATTCAAATTCTATCCTAAACCTGTCACTATGATCCACAATCTGCTTCCACGTCCAAAATCACCGCTTATTCTCTGAAATTATTAATTTTAGCGCTACTTAGAGATTTATTATCAAATCCTATATCTTCATCAACCACCCCATCTCCACATAAAACAACTATAGTCTCCTGATGTTAAGTAAATGTGATATGTTCATGATCCGGTCCGATTTCAAGGTGGAGTCCGAGAGGACCAATTCCTAATTTTGGGAATCGAGAATCGAATCGTTTGGTCCTAAGACCAGGATTTAGACCAAATGTCAGTTCTGGTTCGGTCCAGTCCAATGGAATCACCCATTTTTTTCCATTAAAGAGTGGTCGAGCACAACGAAGAAGAGTGACAACTTTCAATATATTTGACGAAAGCAATGACGAGTGAAGAGTTATTTTGCTTGGTACTATTTGACGAAATAATATTTAGTTCATATTTTACTAATTTTTTGAATAAATAATAAAAAAAGGTATATATAGTCGGTCTAATTTGATTTCCTCTTGATCTAAAAGTCAAACCATCCGGACATCAATTTCACTTTTAGGAACAGAGAACTAGATTGGCCAGTACAGTTCGGTTAGAGCGGTTTCCAATTTGGGCGGTCCGTCTTGCATACTCCTAATGTTAATAATTTAAAAAAAAAAAAAACAAGTTGCAATTTTGGATGGGAAACAAATTTGGGATGATACTGAAAGATGGAGATTTTTTTTAGACGAAAAAGAAGTTCATGATAAAATTGTGATCAATATGAAGATTTTTGGAGAAATTAGGATGAACAATAAAGGAAACAATACTTAAAACTGTGTTACGTAATCCATGACGTTCTCCATGAATGGGTCAGGTGATCCACGTGAAGAAAGTTAAATTTGTACTAGAAAACCAAAAGTGACCGTACATAAAAATGGGTTTGTCTAGGGCACGAATGATAATATTTCTGGTCAGAAATTAATTTCTGGAACAGAAATAGATTTTTCTATTTCTATTCCTAGATGAGTTTCTGAGCCAAAAAACCCGTTTAATAACGACAAAAAATTTATACTCTTGGAATAGAAATTCGTTTGATAATAAAAAAAATTTAACTTTCCCAAGTAGTGGTGGTAATGGGAGGGGCGACGGCCGGCGACTTGCGGCGGCAACAACCGGAGGCGGCGGCGACCGGCGGTCGGCGATTGGCGATCGATGGCGGGCAGCGGGTGGTGGGCGATGGTGATGGTGAGCAGCGGACAACACAAAATTCCTTCAAGTAAGAAGAAGAAAGAGAGAAACAATTTCTGATTTCTATTCTATAAATAAAAAAGTAAAAAATTTTTGTTTCTGATTTATATTACAAACCTATTTTTGGAATAGAAATTTGTTCTAGAAATAAAAAAATAAAATTTTTTACCAAACAGATTTCTATTCCAGAAATAGATATAGAATAGAAATCTATTCCAGAAACAGAAATAGAATGGTTACCATGTGTGCCCCTATTAGTCGCCGTGAATGCTTTCCACCGACTTTTTTTGGGCCCAATCCGCAAGCGATTTGAATGTTTGGTGGGTAAACCGCGCGTGGGTGTGAGCGCCGCGTCCGCGCGTGTGGCGCGTGAGTAGTGAGTGAAGAGAGAGAGAAAGAGAGAGAGGAGTGGGGGACGAAAGAAAAAGGCCAAAAAAGGGAGGCTCCACCAGAATTAAATTAAATTAAAAATATATTTAATTTTTATAATGAAGCCCACATCTTCAATAAACAGAAATACTTTAACTCGAGCATCGAGATAATGAATTGTTTGGTTCGGCTTTGACGAAAGAGCCGGAGAAAAATATAAATATTTTTAGGATAAAAAGATTTTTCGAAATGTTATAATATTTGATAAATTATAACTTTAAATAGTATTGAAAAATAATTTTCGCTTAAATATCATTTGGTAAACTCCACATTTATAAAGAGCTTTTGCTATTTTTTTAAGTCTAAAAATTAAATCCAATGCCGAACAACTATCGGTAGAGACCAGACAACCTTACCTAAGGTCGAGTGAACCCAAGTTGCTCAACCTCAACCTTGGGCGACATCGCCTGAGTCACAAGTCATGCCACCTTAAGTGACGGAGGCGCGACCCCCAGGCGTCGATGGTAATCGCTAGAGAAGCCCGACTCTTAGGTGGCGGATTAAAGAAGACAATCGATTGTGGATAAACGGGGAAGGAGATGAACAGTGACGGATGAATAGTAGACTTACCATTTCCAAAATTCTAAAATCCCTAGGTCCCTACTTGCACTAAACTTTCAGCATTCGGAATGCTAGTATTTGGTCAAGACACCCAAATGCTTTGTATTTTCCCAAAAGAGCCAAAAACTCTTTCCCAAAACTAAATCAAACGGGGCAATGTATGGATCTACAATTCACCCACATTCTGATAGAGTTTTTGTTTCTTTTTTATCATGACCCACATTCTAATAAAGTTGAAAAATCAAAAGAAAACTTTAATTTTCACCAGAAGTACAAAACTTCCCTCACCAAGAGGTAATCCTTTTTAAAAAAAAAATAAAAATTATGGGGGCAAATACCAGTGTTCCAATATCATATCCTAACGAAATAATTTCATAAATTACATTCTAAATTACGTTTTTGTCAATCAAATTTTTATTACGTAACCCAACTGACCACATAAATTATGTCACGTAGGATTTAAAATCAATTAAATGATCTATTATTTGTTAAATTTGATGGTGTAAATAATCGAATATGTATCCATATAATTCACATTTCACAGGCAGAGATTCTTCCGTTGACTGTTGACACGTCGTTTTCTACCATTAAGAAGCAGTAAAGCTTTTCTCATAGTCATGGTATCTAAAAATTGAGGCCTGCATGCCGATGGATGGAACATTTCTTTTTGGAATCTGGAAAAGTCTTCCTTTGCGTACAAAGGGAGTTAGGAACTTAGCTTTTTTTTCTGGAGAATTACTCCTTGCCCCCGACGATTTTTCGGATTTCCTAACTTGCCATTCAAACGCGTTGATTAATCTCCCACGTAAACTTATTCAAAGTCATGCGGTGATCTTGGAAAAGATTTCCCATCGCACTAAAAAAAATTACGAAAACAAGTGAGCATCACATGCAATGGCTTTTAATGTATTGTTGTTTTAAATTAAGTATAATTTGTATTATCGCTTATCACGTTCAAGTGTATAATAAGTTACACCGTACAAAAAACTGAGAAAACTGAATAATGAAAAGATAAAATAAGATATGCGTCATAGAAAAAGTACATATTTACAATTTTTGTATCCTTTCTTATTAACATATACTCATAATGAATGGAACGGCCGAAAAATCGAAAAACATAATTTAGAAAATAATGTGCATGGGCACACACACGTGTCTTAATCTAAATAAGGAATATTTCCTACAAGAAAATTTATTTAAGTAAGATAAAATTAAAATAATTTACTTTACAACAGATCACCGCAGATTAAAGATTTGAGAAACTCTTGAATTTTAACTGATTTGATGCAGGTAATTTAACTCACTGTACAAAGGAATTTCTCATCATGAATTCAATTAAAAAAAAGCTAAAAATGTATTTTGTTTAGTCAGAAAACTATCAATAATTTAATAGCTTAATTTGTTCAAGCGATTTCCTTCAATGTAATATAGAAACACTATAATGAATAAAGAATTTACTTAATTTAGAAAATAATAGTAGAGATTTAAAAAATCATAGACTTTTTAAAATATAAAAAATTGTGTTTTTTTCGCTTTAAAGTTACAATAAAAAGTCAATAATCAATGAATAAAAGCTGTATATTTATGACATGAATTTTTTGTTGTTTCATAGTTAAGTAATTCTGAAATCCATTTACAATGAAATCATAGAGTCAAAAGACTTAAGAACTAAAAATAATTTAACATGTCGCATCATGATTCATAGAAATTCATATAAATACAAGTAGATTTCTTCCATCGAAAGAAAATCTCATTCATTTATCATAATCAAAGATGAGAAGAATATAGAAAATTTCCAAGTAAAGCAAATCCCTAAAGAGCTGTAAAACAAAATAAAACTCAAAAAACAAAAAGGTATAGTTTGTAGTTATAAGCATGCTCTTATCTCAAAAGATCAAATTTGTCATGACATCAAAAAATAATTGGCAACCAATCATTGAAATCGTTAGTGATGGACATACACCGAGATTTTTCCCTCCAGAAACTACGACTTGCAGGACACGCCTAGATTTAGCTTCCTCATCTTCATTGTTACATGGAAACAACAATAACAATATGATTAAATAAGAAATACAAGGGTTGATTTATATATGTATAATGATTATGTACTCTTTCTTTAATCAATATATTCTAATAAAGACCAAAACAAGGTGTAAAACATAAAAAAAAAATCCCTTGGTTTAAGTTCCTCCTAAATGGATGGTTTTCATAGTCGGCCCAATGTTACCATTTATTCTTTTAAACTAATCAATATTGAAATTGGAAAAAAGGGATACGAGCGAAGGACATGAAACCATTCTATGTTCAATAGGGACGCGAGAACAAGCTGGGGGTAATTAAGGGCGCGAATGATAATCATTCTAGGCAGAAATTGATTTCTTAAATAGAAATAATTTTTTCTATTTCTATTCTTGGATTAGATTTTGAGCAAACATATATATTTGATAACGACACAAAATTTTGTTCCAAGACAAAATCTCTGCTTCTAGGGCAATGACAGACAACGAATAGCGACTGGAGATTAGTAGTAGTGGCCGACAATAGGCAGCAATAGCGGGCGGTGGCAAGTGAGTGGCTAGCTAATAACGAGAATGAGTGATGATAAGAGTTTTTATTTCTCATTTTTGTTACAAAAATATATAAATAGGAAATTTTTACTTTTCATTTTTGTTCCAAACCTATTTCTAGACTAAAAATTGTTCCAGAAATAGAAAATGAAATTATGTTACAAAATGGATTTTTTTCCAAAGTTCCGTTCCAAACTTATTTATGAAATAGAAAAATAGTTTTGAAATAAAAATAGAATAATTATCATGCGTGCCTAAATAGGCGAAGTGGTTGAATTTTGCAAGGTATTCCAACTACTATTGATGTGATTAGTTGGTCCATATGACAAATGGTGCGCATGGTCACGATTCTATTCCTGGAAACAATTTCTACTCATAAATAATTCTTTGATTCTGTTTTCGGGAACAATTTCTAAGCATTTGAAAGCGTTTGGTAACTAGCAAAATTTTTTATTCCTAGAATAGAAATGTGTTCGGTAAGATTCCTAATTTTTTTTGTTTCTTTTAATATTGTAATATTTTTTAATTTTTTGTCTTTTTTCTTTTTCTTCCCCCCTTATGGCCGGTCGACACTGCTGGTGGTGGATGGTGGTGGGTTGGGTGAGTTCCAACAAGCTCGCTAGAGGCTTGGCCTCACTAGATCCTCATAAGGTTGCTTATGAACTAATTCATAAACTCGAGTTGCAAACTTATGGCAAGTATGCTATCCCATACATAGCTCTCCTGTTGTTAGCCACCAAGTTGTTCCTCAGGTCATGAGCTTAGATCATAGTAATCTCTAGAATATCGAAAATTCTGATGCACAAGATCCCCTAAGGGCAAGTGCAGAGCATACTCCAGGATTTTTCTCAATCATAGCGTTTGTTCAGAACTAACATTCAGAACTAAAAGAGAATGCGAGTGTTTAGAAGATCGTGTTGATAGTAGAGTACACAACACACTTCTTATTTCACTTTCTGGTTTTTACAAAGGAGACTCCTTGCTTATATAGGCAAAGGAGATTACAAGCGACAAGAGCAAGCAGGTAGTTTGGCTATACTCGAATATAATTATGGGAACATACTAGCCACTTATAGGCTACACACAGAGGGAGTCCTAAAGAAATCCCGTGACGGGCTATAAATAGTGATTTTTCGCCTCGTGCTACAATGAACAGTTGGCTAAGTGAACAGTGACCGGTGCTACAGTGATTTCGTAGCGGCTATTTTGGCCACGCCCCATCCCTAGCATTATAGTCATAGTCCGAATCATCAGAGCTATGATGAGCTAGCTGTGCTTTGAGTGGAGCATCTTCATCAGCATCTGATGGACTAGAGCTTCCGTCTTTTTCGCATTTGAAAGCGCGGATGAGATTCTCGATCTCTTCTGCCGACAGGTTAGGTGGACGAGAAGAGCTGGCACCGAAAGGATCAGAGAAAGGGGCGTGATTTTGGGGAAATGATTCCCCTCAAGGGTCTTGAGAGAGTAGCCCCCCAAGGATCATAGGGGGTGGAGGAGTCTGGATTGTTCTGTCGGAAGACATTGAGAGCTTCTTGGATTTCATTTCTCACAGGATCCCAAGCTTCGAGGTGATCCCAAGAGACAGGGACATGTGTTGAGGGCCATGCTTCTGATGGAATGGTGCGATTTTCTTGACATATGATCCTTTGGAGTTCTCGAGATACAGGTCTGCTGGTGGTGATGGAGTATGGAAGTGTCTGGTGAATTCGTGCAACTTCTTGAAAAACTTGGGGTCGATAGGATGAAGTTCCTGCAACAGAAGGTTTGTCAGAAATCCATCCGGTGGGATGGCAATATGTCCATGGTTGATGGAATAGGACAACAGTATGTCTTTATGGTTTAGGCCTTCGTTGACGATTCTGGACTTTGAAGAGTTCCTTCCAATATTAGAGTGGTTTAAACCATGTGACAATATCCAGGAGATATTTCTGGTTATGATCAGCACCGGCTCCATCTTTTATAAGAACTTGCAAAATTTTGTCAGTGGGAAATTCAATGGCTATGGTATACAGGTTGAACATGTACCAAAATAACCATTTTAGGTTCTCTGGAAATTCGTCATTAGGAGACCATTGGAGAGTATGAATGAATGGATATTGTGGATGGAGTCCTTCTGGTCTGAGTATCAATCCGCCATGCTCTCGAAAAATTCTGAGGTGATATTCCCACATTAATCCCTGAAGTCTTTCTTGCAGAACATTATGTCGAATCGCTAGTGGGACATTAGGAGGATACTTGAGACTTGGCCAACCACCCTGTATGTTGGGGTGCGGTATGTTTCCCGGAGAGGTTCCTTTTTGACATACATGTTGATGGTCTCCAAAGGTTCTTTTGGTTTGGACAGAAAGTCTGCAAGGACGTTCTTTGTCACTAGAATGTGTTTAACCTCAAAGGAGTATTTTAAAAACCATTCAGCTCACCGAAGCAACTGTGGGTGGGGAACTTGCTTTTGTTTGAATTTTAACATCTGAGGGAAAGAGGACATGTCCATTTCGACGAGGAAATGATGTCCAATGAGGTGGAACTCGAACTTTTTAATTCCAAACTTGACTGCAAGTATTTCCTTGAAAGTGGAATAGTAATGGATCTCTGCTTGAGAGAACTGTTCGCTTTTGTAGGCACAAATATGCCTAGTTCCATTAATTTCTTCGAAAAGAATGGCTATCTAATATTTGTCGCTGGCATCAGTTTGGAAAATCCGTTTGCCAGTTGAAGGGATTTTCAAAGGAGGAAGGTGTTGCAGGGTTTGTTTAAGCTGAGCAACAGCTTGAGTCTGCTTTTGTCCCCATGGGGGAGCATCTTTTTTTAGCATCCTCTAAAGTGGTCTAAGGATTTTGGAAATGTGAGAAACAAAATCCCGCAGATAATTAACAATGCCAATAAATTACTGAACTTATTTAGTGGTGAAGCCGATGTCGGGAAACCTTTAAAGTTCATTAGCAATGTGAGGTCTAGGGCAATAAGTGCATTCTTTCAGGCGCATGCCAAGGAATTCAATTTCCTGTTGGGCAATGATCATCTTTTTCTAGGAAAGCATAATACCATGCTTTTTGACAATATCAACAAATTGTGTTAAAAGTTGACAATGAGAGTTTTCATTAGGGCTGAAGAGAAGGATATCGTCAATATAGATTTGAGAGTTGGGAAGAATGAGCTTAAAGATTTTACACATAGCCTTTTGAAAAGGGGAAGGTGTAGTTTTGAGGCCAAAAAGGACAACTGTCCATTGGAAATACTGGTTCGGAATACAGAACCCGGTTTTGGGTCTATCTACGGGGTTAATACCCAATTGCCAAAATCCTGCCTTGAGGTCGAACTTTGAATAAATTTTTGCTTGGGCAATACTAAGAAATAGAGAATTTCTGTGGGGCAATGGGAATTTATCATTTTGAAGGAATTGATTCAGAGGTTGATAATTAATTACTAACCTCATTTTTCCACGATTCTGTTCGGCTCGCTTGTTGACATAGAATGCTTCACATGCCCATTGGGAGTCAGAAAGTTCAATGGGACCTTGTGCCAGTAGTTCTGCACATTCTTGTTGAGTAAGGGCAATGTGTTCTGGGCTCATTCCAGAATTATTGGCTTTTGTAGGGTTTATGTCTTCATTCCTTTTGAAGGGAAGTTTGACATAAAAAAGAGAATTTTTCCATAAGGGTTGAGTGCAGGTTTGGGAGAACTGGGAATGTGTCTCAACATAAGAGGAGAGTAAGCTTTGGATAATTGGGTCTAGCATGGCTGGTTAAAGAGCATAGAATAGCTTGATTTCCACAAATTTTCTGAATTGATTTTTTAAACGAAGGCCATTGGAAAGGATTCTAAGCTTGAGGAGTTAGGTCAAGATGTCCCAATCGATGATGATGTCCTTATCTGGGGATCTGGAGTAAAGGACTTTGGTGGTAATGGAACATCGATGAAAGAATTGGATGGTGATGGGTTTGTTGCGATGTTTGATAGAAAAAGTGTCACCAGAAGCAGAACTGAAATACCTGATATATGGTTTCCAAAATTCTTCTAGGAGAATCTTTGTGTCTAGGATGGAGGAGCTGGCTCCAGTATCTATGAGTGCCACAAGAGGGATTGGTTTATGATATTTAGATAAGAGAAAATGGATAGGAATGTATGGGTGATGGATTGGGTCAGTGATCTGGATTTCACTATGTACCAAAGGAGGATTAGGGAAGAAAGTGAAGACGTCATTTTCAGTATCCGAAGCTGAATCGGAACTGTACATCTGGATGGCACACAAAGTGTTTTCAGATGGTTGGTCATCAAGAGAGAAGACGGACTCGATGTCAGAGTCATCAAGCTGAATGCCTGTGCTTTTGGCGATTTTATCAATCAAATGGCTTCCATGTTTCTTGGTCTTTGGATAATTTTTTGCAAAATGTCCTTTTTTGTTGCAAACATAACATCTATCTTTGCTCCGCTTCTTGGATGAGTGATGATGGCTTTTACACAAAAATTTCTACTTACCTTTGCTTTTCCCTTTGCGTGTCTTTTTGAAGGAAACCCGTTTAAAGTGTCTCTTCTTTTTGCAGCCTGTGCAGGATGGATCTAAACAGTCCTTGGGACATTTGATCTTTAATCTGGGTTTGAAGCATGCCTTGTCAAGATGCCTGTTTTCTTTGAGATAACTTCGAAAAGCTTCTCTTCGGAGGCAGAGTTCTTCTATGGCGATATGAACAGCTTGCTGGATTTCACCAAGAGTGGCCTCTGTCAGGCTTTTCTGCCTTTGTTGAAGAGTTTTTTCTACAGCTTGGCTGAGTTCTCTTGGGATGGACGCTAAGAAAATTGGTTTGAGGTTCCAATCTGCTCCAAGCAAATAAAATAACTTTATCATAGCTTGGAAGTGTCGGTCAAGATCTTTGCGTCTCAATGAGCAACACTTTCGTTCAATGAACTCCTTTCTTTTGAGTTCTTTCGAATCTTCAGGCTTTCCTATGAAGTACATGTGGATAATCTGGATAGCATTATCCAAATGTTATGTTAAGAGGTACAGTTGATCTTGTTCTGAGGCAGTATGCCACTAGTCTTTAAGTGCTCCTGTAAAACAGTTAGTGAATTCTAATAGTATATCATAAGTGCTAGGCTCAGAAATGTGCCTAGTAGTGAGCCAGGCATGGAATTCTTGGAGCCTATCTGGCCACTTATAATATGGGATATCATCGAGGGTGAAATAGACTTTGGATGATGATGCAGTAAAAGTCTAAGTTGCATCAGGCTGGTCCGGGTGGTGTACTTCTGGTTCGGAAAACATTTCTTCTTCTTTGACATCGTCTGCCATAAACAAGGTTTCGTCTGAAGAAGATGATTCTATAAGAATATCAGAATATGATTCAAAAGAGGTTTCAACTGGTCTTGTTTTCGATGGCTTAATGGCAGCAATTGAAGGGATCTGGTGCCAGAGGAAGTTTTTAAGTGGATTAGAAATGGTCAAGGTAGCAGGTTGTTGGTTACTGGGAGGGTGTTCAGGTGTGCCAGGGGGTGATGGTGATACTGAAGATTCTGCAGGAGTAGTGGATTTCTTTTGCGTCTGTTTAAGCTTTCGAAGCTTTTCACGGAGAACCAAGAAGTTGTTCTGAGGTGGAGGAGCGGCTGAGCTTAGAACAGCAGCAAATGAGGATGATGATCCAAGTGATGATTCTGGTTTTGGTGGTAAGGAAGGAGAGGGAAAAAAGGATGGATCGGTAGGAGTAAATGACTGTTGGCTTTTGAGAATCTGGATTTGTCTTTTGAGTTTCTCAATTTCTGGTTTCTGGTTTTCCAAGTAATGGCTATGGGGTGTATGCTTAGTCTCTAGTAGATGAAGCCTCTTTTGGAAGTCTTTCAGCATTCGGTAAGATGGGTCAATGGTTTGGTCTACACGCTCAAGACGTGTGGCAACAGTTCCAAGGAGCTCGTTTTGAGCCAAAGCATTTTTGGTCTGCCAGTTCAAGACAGTTTCGGCAGCAGAGGGCTTCTTGCTCTGTCCTTGTGCATCAAGGCCAATGGGGTTTGGTACCTTGGGAGAATGCTGGTACCTCTGGTGTGTGTCAAAGAACCTTTCCAACGAAGGGAATTTAGGTGCAGGTGTACTGGGTTCAGCTCCTTTAGCATCAAGTGGAGGGAAATCGTCGGGTGAAAACATACATATGCTGGGTAAAGGAGGAGGAGGTTCAGGGTTTGGTACACAACTACCTGGCCTAGGTAGATTTATAGGACAAGTGGGGTTTCTTTTTACCCATTTCTGGATGGGCTTATAAAATGGTGAAGTAGATAAAGGTTGTGAAGGGGGATTGTTTGGCTTACATGGGGATGGAGGGGATGAAACCTTGAGAGGTTTGGGTTGTCCATAAGAGACAACAAACTGGTAATTTCCACCATCTTCTCCAAGAGGTCCGACAGATGGATCTCCATCAAGATACCTTTGATAAAGGGCATCTTTCTTTATCTTCTTTTTGGAAGAAGGCCTGTCATATTCGTCTTCAAATTTTGTGTAGGAATCACATGCACATTCGGGATCCCAGAAGCCGTGTCCAGTGGGATCTTTGAAGAAATGGATGGGCTGTCCTTGGGGGCTAAAAGATTGGACAAATCTTTTATTGTCTGGGTCACATGAGACTGGATCAGTAGGACAAGGTGTAAAGTGAAGAATAGTGGGGAAGATTGAGGAAGGTTCCTCTTTATCCTTACTAAACTTGATGGCAACAGTACCATCTTTCTTTCGGGTAAACTGAGGTTCACTTGATTGGACAGGCTTGCAATTTTAGTAGAGTTTTTCATAGTTGGTTACCCAACTATCAGGGAGGAGCTTAACAAGCTCTTTTCGTGGTATCTGACAAGGAACATGGATACAGGAAGTTTGGTCATGGTCGACCGAAATGACAAGAGCATCTTAAGAGTTTGGAATATTGAGATCAATGGCATGGTTTTGGACACGGTAGATCATTTGGTAGTGTAAGGTAGCGGCAATTGATCCAGGAGTCTAAGGAGCTCCAGTGATTTGCAGCTGGACTTTAAGAGTAGTGAGCAAATTAGGATCTACAAGAGCAATGTTGAAATTTAGGAAAAGTGTTATAAAAACAGTTCCCGCATTCATTGTTGTTTGGATGGTGCCAATACAAGCCTGCTGGTACTCCAAGAATCTAGTGTCTAACAGGGCAAGTCTTGCAGCAACCGGAAGACCCTTTCGACCATGAAAGGTTAAGGCAAGGCGAATGGCTCCAAAATGGAGGTGTGTATATTCTTGATTGATCCATTGAGTAGGAAACTCAGGTTGGATCTGAAGAGTGACAAACTGTTCTTGTTCAGTCGCCTGGATGGGATGTTAATCAAATTGTGAGAATTGAACATATTCCTTAACAGTGTGAGGAGTATATTCAATTAGGTGTTTGATGGATCGAAGTGGTGAGAAAAAAGGTGGCTTGGCAAACGCAATGTAGGGGTTCATCATAGGAAGCTGAGTTTCTGAAATCTTACTATCCTCTGTGAGGTAAGCAATCTTATAGAGATAGTCTATCTTTGAACATGAAGACTTTCGAAGTTCTGGAGGAGGTTGGAGGGAAAGATTGGAGGTAAGGGAAATGGGAAGAGAAGTTGAGGAAGGAGAATTTGGTGTTTCCATGATGGATGGGGGACTCTTCTAGTATCAAAACGTGGTTTAAAACAATCCAAGATGATTCAAAGAAATCCGGGCTCTGATACCCTAAGGTTGCCTATGAACTAATTCATAAACTCGAGTCGCAAACTTATGGCAAGTATGCTATCCCACACACGGCTCTCCTGGCCTTAATAGGGATTGCCTGTTAGCCATCAAGTTGTTCCTCAGGTCATGATGGCAAGGCTTAATCTCATCCAGGCAGCATGAGGTTAGCCTCACCCAGATCTGCAAGCCGAGCCTTGCGATGGCTAGGTGAGCTTTCGGTGAGCTCGCCAAGCCTCGCCCTAGCCTAGCCTAGCGAGGCTCTAGCAAGCTTGCTAGACCTTTTCCAATCCCTCATTGGCCACTGCCGGCGTTGGCGACGATGGCTGGCGAGCGATGATGGGGCGGTGGTAGGTTGGTCATAGGCTGGGGGGAAGAAGAAGAAAAGGAAAAAGAAAAAGAGAAGAAAATAACATGGACTTAATTTTTGGAATTGTTCCGGAAATAATAATCAACTTTTTTTTTTATTCTTGATTATGCTCAAAATCTATTTTCGGGAACAAATTTATTCCCAAGAACAAAAAATTTACCAAATAAACTTATGTTCTAAATATGTTTTGGAGATCAAAAAAACAAAATCAATCACTATTTGGCCAGTTATCATGTGCACCCTAAACAAACTCACTTTCAACCTTTGGGCCATGCCGGGACTCGACAAGTAAACTGATCCGGGGGTTTTGCTTGGGTGGTGAAGACTTGGAAACCTAGTCTTGCTACAAGGTCTCAGTTATGCTTTGTCTCAACCTGAACAAAAATGGGTGGTTGAATTTGTGCCCAACCTTTACTTAGTCCATTGCTCTAGGATTCATAATAATGTTGTGAATTGGGTTGTTAAAGTTAGGGGTGTGTAGTTTTATTTGGAACTTGTTTATTATTTTTTGGAATATAGAATCTATCATACATATCCTAAAACTTAGAACTTACCCTGTTATAGGTTCTAGGATCTACTAATATTTAATTTTTATTATTAATTAAAGGGAAAATGCCACCAAAAACCCTAACCTATACCACTTGAGACAATTTTACCCAGAACTTTTTTTTCGTGCCATCAAAAATCTCAAACTATGTCACTTGGGACAATTTTATCCTAAACATTTTCTTATGCCACAAAAAGTCCTAAACTATGTCTCTTGGGACACATTTATCCCAAGCTATTTAACTAAATGGCATTTTCATCTTTTTACTTTTTACTTTTTTCTTTCTTTCTTCCCCCTCTGCCATGGCCAGTAGAGGGAAGCGGGCGAGGGCCACCCTTGTCGGCAACAGTGTCCAATGAGGTGGCCCTCGTCGGGGGTCGCCCCCGACTTAGGCGAAGGACGCCCTCGTCGGATCTAGCAAGGGCGACCCTCGCCTGACGTTGGCGGGGGTAGGGGAGGGTTGCCCCGGCTAGATTTGGTGAGAATGTCCCTCGCTTGGCCCCAACTCAGGCGAGGGCTGCCCTTGCCCAACGTCGGGGAGGGTCACCCTCGTCGAATGCTGCCACCTCCCTCACCAGCCGGCAAAGGGAAGAGGAAGAAAAGAAAAAGAAAAAAGAAAAAAGAAAAAAGAAAAAAGACGAAAATGCCCTTTAGTTAAAAATTTTGGGATAAATGTGTCCCAAGTAACATAGTTTAAGGTTTTTTGTGACACAAGAAAAAATTCAAGGTAAAATTGTCCTAAGTGGCATAGTTTAGGGTTTTTGATAGCATGAAAAAAAGTTCAAGGTAAAATTGTCCTAAGTGGCATAGTTTTGGGTTTTTGGTGACATTTTCCCTTAATTAAATGATTGTAGTGAATTATCGGCTTTAATAACCACCACTTGCTTCTACAATTTACTAATTATAACTTATATTTAGATATACGAAAAAATAAAACATAATAAAGTAGAAGCTTTAGTCATAAAATGGAAGTTTGGACTAGTGATTCTAGATTATACATTTATTATAAAAAATGTAGGATTGTGCGAAGACATATATCAAGATAAACACAAAACCTTATGCTAGATTCTGGGTTATAGATTCTAGGTTCCATAAATCTAAAACTTGGAATCCTACTTGTCGAAACAAGTTTTTTAATATCTGGAATCTAAAATTTACCTTGCATATCTTCCCACCAATTTAATTCTTAAATTTTAAATTTTATCTTGGAATCATGCTTACTCTGATTTAAAACTCTATTCGACAAAGCTCTTGAAGTTGGGTCTCATTTCCCCCGCCCCCTTTATTGGACTTGTTTTTTTTTTTTTTTGGGTCGGTGACTTGTTATGTTCTGAAATGCATCCTATGCATCCATCTATATTTTCTTGTTGAAATGAAATAATCTTTTACTGACCTGAAAAAAATACCTCTGGGCCATAATCTCATTAAGCAACGTTACCAGGAAACAAAAAAAAAGGGGAATAAAATACACAGCAAGAATAGAAAAATATTAAAACCAATCCAGATTTTCCCGGCTCCAACTATCACTAAAAAGAGAAGAGCACTAGCAATTCCCCATTCCGAGTTCGTAGATCTTGTGACTTAAAAAAGAGTTCGTAGCCCTCGCTTGATCCTTGATGGAGGGAGTGGGTAAAAGAAAATACTTAATTTTATGGAAAAAAATATTCAACTTTAAACTTAATCCCAATTATGTTCCGCACCTTTCTATATCTCAAGAAAAAAAGTCACAAACTTTCATTATAATTTCAAATTTATTGTGTGTTTAAAATCACGACTTATTTTTTTGAAATTATCAACATTGGGGTTAGTTAGAAATTCATTATGATATTCCAACCGATGTTTTTTTTTTTTTGATATTTAGGATCCGCCGGGCTCGACGAGCTTACACTCTCAAACCCATGGCCCGTACAGTGCGCAGTGCACCTTAGACTAAGCGTCAATACCTGGGAGAGGTTAGCATAAAAACCCAACATCCATGACCCCCCTCTTAAGTCATGTTAGCAACGTGGGGATTCGAACTCTCGACTTCGACGGTGAGGGAGAGAATGAATATCAACGCAGCTGCCCATGGTTGGGTTTTCAACTGGTGTTGATCTTTGAACGCGGGACAAATTTGAAATTATAGCGAAAGTTGGTGAATAGCAGGATTGAGATCGGTATAAAGTTGAAGATTTTTCTTAAGGGATTAGATAAAAAAATAGACATTTCTTAAACACGGTAGGTAGTAAATCACGTCTTATTAAAAAAGGCGTTAGATGATCCACGTGATGCAACTGACTAAAGGCAAAGAAAAAGGGAACGTACGAAAAAGCGGGTTGATCTACTAGTCGCCATGGATCCTTTCCATCCACTTTTCTTGGAACCCAACCTACAAGCGAATACAATATTTGGCTAAGTCGCGCGCGGTATTATCTCCCCACGCGCGCGCGTATGGCGAGTGAGTAGTGAGCAAATAGAGCAAGAGAGACGTCCCGTCATGAGGACAAGAAATGACAGTGGCAGTGGGTGGTGGACAGCAAAAGAGGATAAGGACGAAAGAAAAAGGCCCAAAAAGAGTGGGTCCACCAGAATTAAATTAAATTGAAATATATTTGATTTTTATAGTGGAGCCCACATATTTGAAATACCCAAGTCGAGGATCGAGACAACGTACGGAATAGAGGTGCACAACCGGACTAGATTTATCCAGAATCCGGACCGGACCACCCAAAAAATAAGGTCAAGAACCGGTTCCCGATTAAACCGGTCCGGGTACAGGTTTCAATTTTTGGGAATCGGTTGAAACCGGTCCAGGAACAGGGTCCAAGCAAAGACTCACCCAGAACCGGACCGGTTTTTACCTTGTTTAAAAAAAAATCATCTCTCTGTATAATGCTTTTGAGTCTCTTGTCTTCGAAGAAATGTTAAAAAATGAAAGATTCTCTCTGAATCAAGTTAAGAGAGAATTGTTTTGAAAGAATTGTTAAAAAGAACTGTTCTTATGAATTATTTTTCTTTTTTAATGGTCCCATTTTCAACTATTACTATAGTCGCAGGACAAATACTATTAACTATTGTAGCACTAATTCTCAGTCCAACTCAAGAAAGATGTCCTTTTAATAAGAGCTCCGTCGCATACACATAAATAAGCACATTAGGTCATATTAGAAGTATTAGTGGAAATGAGACTAATATTAGATCCATATTTATTGCTAATGCTTATGTATTTTTAGGATTTTTGCTTTGTCTTATAATGTTAGGAGAATTACGTTGTTGTTTTTTCGCTAATTAATGTAAAATTTGAAGCCGTATAGAATATTGAACGGTTATAAAACAGATTCCAATGAAAGCATGGTTGACCCTGTTTCCGGACCGGAAAAACAGGGTTGGGTCCAAAACAGGGTCCAATAAAAACAGGGTAGGGTACATGGTCCAGAAAAGAGAAACCGGTTATGACAGGGTTGGGTACAGGATCTAAGTTTGGACCTTACCCACTCTGGACTTGATCACCCCTAGTACAGGATGTATAAATTGACCCTCATTCTAAGAAAGTTAGAAAATTAAAAAAATTCAAATTTTCACCAGAAGTACGAAAGTTCCCTCAGTAAGAGGTGATCAATATTGGATCCTAATGAATTATTTTCATAAATCACGCGGAAATCATGTTTTTGTCAATTAAATTTTTATTCTATATAGCTCAACTAACCTCATGAATTATGTCATATAGAATTCAAAATTCAATTATATGACCTAATTATTCAATTTGATGGTGTAATGTATCTTGCGTGTAATTCACGCCCGGAGTTCCATTCCTTGAGTACCGACACATGGTTTTCTACCATTCAGAAGTAATGAAGTTTTTATCCCTGCCAAGTTATCTAAAAGTTGAACCCCATAGGCACGTAGATGGGACATTTCTTTTTGGAGTTTGTGAAATCTTCAAGCAACCATTTTTTTTATTGATTAAATTATTTCCTTTGCGTACAAAGTAAGTAAGGAACTAGCTTTTCGGGAGAATTACTAACGACTTTTGTGGATTACCTAACTTACCATCCAAGCGTGTTGGTTAATCTTCTACTAAACTTATTCAAAGTAGATAGCCAAGAAGATAGAATTTTTTTTTTTCCTTATGAGCCTTAACTGTCCAATTTGCCAACTGATTTGCCTCTCTCGGACGTTGGGCTAAGTGAACGAATTTGAGATGGGCCAGTTTTCTCTTGCAATCTTCAATCCAAGCCTTCACGTCCCAATGGCTTTTGTCAGCTTGCTTCCTTCCATCTCAAGGAATTCGCGTTCATTGCAAGTGCATTGTCAATAACTAAGCTTGCTCCTGGTCGGCGGGATCGGAAGCTGTGGGCATTTCGTGCGTTACAGATAAACCATGGTCCACCGGCGAGTTCCTCATTTGAAGGTAGGTCTATGCTTGATTAAAAGCGTCACAAGATCCATTTATCCATTCTAGTAGTGTTCTGATTTATAAGTGTATACATATGAAGTGTCAAGTGATAATATGTTATATGTAGATGTCAAAGAGGAAAATAAAAATACACAGAAATCGCAGTTCAACATCCATTTTGTTCTCTCCAACCACTAAGTTACTCATTTGGGCTCCTCGAAGGACAATCCCACTTATTTTAATTGTACAAAAGCACTATATAAAAGATGATAAACAAAAGTAATTATTAATTTAGAAAACGCTAATTTTATGGTAAGGAGCTGTTGAACCTGTGGGGACTGGGCAGAGACCCCAACTGACTAATGCTTACCGGTTTATACATAGAAATATATTGGATGCCTATATAATCATCTAAATCATTAAAAAGGAGTATGGATTGTTGGAAAATGGCGACGGAAGAAACTATAGTTGGATTATAATACCTTTATTCAAGCAAAATGTATTGTATTAATTATATAAAAATATAATATTAGTCAAAATTTACCGTAATACATATAATCACCTATACCATTACAAAACTCAACTAGACATGCTAATCAACAACATTAATTGTTTGACCAAAAGAAAACAACAATAATTGCAAAAACTCGTCAATTACAGATTTGATTGGTTTTCAAACAAAATCAGCATGAATGACTCAATGATCCAAAAACTCTTATATATATATAGATAGATAGATAGATAGATCATTATAGATAAAGGGGGATCTAGTTAAGTTTTTTTTCTAAAGAACATCACTGTTAAACCTTTTTCATGTAATTATCTAAAAAAACATAATTCATTACTAAGGCCTCTTTATATATTGCGAAGATCCGTTTTAATTTTCTCAAGAAAAATATCAATGTTAGACAAGCGAATAATTAAACTCCATTTAAAATTTTTTTTGGTAACATCACTGTTAGTTAAGTGAAAAAATTAATATTTTTATTTTATCCATGTATTAGTTAATGGTTACTGAGTAGGTACATATAATTTTTATTATTATTTTAATATTATTATGAATCGTTTCTTAATCAGTTGCATTTTACTACTAGTCAACATATATAATTACGTAACTACATATTTTTCAACTTATATAATTAATTGCTAATCACATCTTTACATAATAATTTTTTTAGGAACATCAATGTCAGATAAGTGGAAAAATAGGACTTTCCATCTAACAATTGTCAAAGTTAATTGTTTCTAAGAAGGCAGCATTAATTTCTTTAATTATTACAATGCTTTTACCTTTTTCAATCTATATGTATTTTTAAGTAATGTGAAGAGAAGCAGAAGAAAAATTAATTTTGTGATGATGTGGCTCAACAAAAAGCTCTGTTCTCCCAATTTTCTTATTATTGATATATTTATAGATGGATACCAAGCATGTTTCCAATTAGAAGAATTGCGAGGGAAGCGAATCAAATAAGAAGAGGAGAACCATGGACGAAAGGTTCCTTCTCCAAGCAGCAGATCTATTCAAAGATTCGCGATCATCCTTATTCAATTTCATAATCACAAGCGCACTCTCCTGTAATTCATTCTAATTAGATCTCCGTCATGTCCATTTCGGATCCCCAGCATATCATCAACTCCTGGAGATTCGGATTTGACCACTTGATCAACTCAAATGAAGAATGGCAACACTCAAGGCGGTGTTGATGACGAATTTCATCAGCAGGGCCGACGAAGGTATAGGCCCGTGATGGCTCACGAGATCTAATTTTTCTCCTTCGTTTCTCTTTCACATCATGATCGAAGAGCTGAGTGGCAGTGGACGGATTTTAAATGCATCCTACAGGCTAAAAACAACAGAAATGATGTTCTGGTAAATCTTGTAAGAGTTTTCCTAATGTGGGCTACATTAATTGAGATTGTAATTTACCGTTATAGAATTAGTCTATTAAAATGAGATATAAATTTTTCTTAATAGGTCAATATGGGCTTGACTTGTGTGAGCTGAGTTGGCTCGGCCCGTGATGAGAGGGCTTGATCGCAAACTCTATAAATAACGCTAAACGTCCCTCCTCTAACCCTTCTTTAGAAGTAACATCTCTTGGAAGTAACTTCTCTTTGAAGTAGCCCCACTTCGAAGTTACCCACATACCACCTTATATAAGGAGAGTCGTGGGAACGAGAGAGAGGTCAATCTCATCAGGCCAGGGTTTTGAGGGAGATAGAAGAGAAGATCTATAGCATTCGTGAATTTGATCGATGTTATTATGCTTCAAGATCGATCAATTCAAAGACAGGTACGCGAATCTTTTTTTTTCTTGGTTATTATGCTTGAGTTTCTAGCTATTTCGATCCTAGAACGCCGTTGGAACAGCCGACATGTGGTATCAAACTAAACATAGCTTAGAACTCAAGCTATTGTATTTAGCCTGTTCTTAGAATTTCTATTCGTCAAAACTTGATTTTGATAACATAATTGGATTTGTCTTGGCAAGACAAGCGCATTGGTGGGTGGCGCGCTGTCGACGGTAGCTAGATGTGCTCACACCAACGTTTTGAATTAGGGTTGTTTTTGAATTGTTTTGCCCCTTTTTGTGATTTTTGGCATCTAAAAATGAATTTTGATTACATATTTAAACTCCTCTCATTGGGACGAAGATTTTTATGGGTCGCACGCCTCCGAAAGTGGTCGGAAACCACCTTATGCGCCTGCACGCGTCGAGATGGCGCTGGAGGTCAGCGTCATGCACCGCCACGCGTGGTCACGGGCATACACACGCACAGCATGTGAACCAACTTAAAGGGGATGACGTTACCGGGCGACCCAGACCTGACCCAGGTTGACTATTGACCTAATCCGGTTCGATCGAATCGATCATCGGTTGGATTGGTCAGATCATTCATTGACCGTTGATCGGTCGGACTGGTCAAACTCGGTTGAACCGGCTGTTCAGGCCGGTTCGCAAGCCTAATGCGTGTGCTACACGCGCCGTATACTCCAGCGGCGCATGGGGGCGCGTTCAGTCTTCGATCAGCGCGTTCTTAGTACCGGCGTGCTCATATTGAAATTCTCTACACTATGATGTGTTTATTTTACATGTTTGATGCTTTTAATTATGTGAAAATACGTCTCGAACTCTAAGTTCGAGTGTTTTTGGGCTATTTTTGTGTATTTTTTTACGTATTTCCCTATTGTTTTAGAAATACAAGTGTTAGCTCACATGTAAATCATCACATAAAGGATGTGTAGAGTATGATTCATTGTTGGCATATTTAAGGTCTAACATGTATCAATGAATAAAGCAATGTGATTGGCATGACGTGTGGTTTTGATGATGAATGCCCCTTCTGTCATTTTGTTTAAAATTACATGTATATAGTGAGTGTGAGACATAAAGGCAATATCCCTGGTATAAGAAATTTTCAAGGATTCAATTGAGTTGTGAACGCTAAAGTGGAACACTTGATTGGATATGATAAATATAAGTTTCGTACATCATATTGTATTGGGATGTTTCCTGTACTAATGCGTGGTCATACTCCCAAAGAAGGTGATTGTGGTGGAGAGATACATGTATAGCATATGGTTGAGGAGTGATTGTAGTGGTTCATACACCCAAAGGTGGTGAATTCATGAAAGATTGGAATATATTCTCATGGCCGCTGTCATGTGGAGAGTATGCAATTGCATGTCACGTATTTAGTCCAAAGGTGATTATATGATGATGTATGCAATTCTCTAGATGTGTGATTTTATAGTCTCAAATTATGTGTACTCACATGATGTTAATTATATGCATTGCTTGTTGAATCAGTCATCTTCTTAGTAAACGGCAACTCCACAACTATTGAGGTTCTTACTAGTCCAAATTTTAAGAAATAAAAGGAGGATTTTTTGTTTTGGAATGGAGTTGGTAGATGTTCATATTACTCTTACTGAGAATAAGTCGGCAGACCTTACTGCTGACAGTATGGAATCCTAGCAAGGATGTTTTGTAGCTTGTGAAAAGAGCAATTGAAAGCTTGTAATTTGTGAAACATAATGGTGTTTAGAAGCTTGCCTATAGATCATAAGCTTATCAGCTGCAAATGGGCATATAAGACTAAAAGGGACTCCAAATGAAAGATTGAGAATAAAGTAAATCAGTATATACTACAAGGTCAGTGGGAGGCAATATATTTTCCGTACTCCATGTTGACGATATCTTGCTTGCAAGCAGTGATCTTGGATCATTGCACGAGACAAAGCAGATGAATGTCATTGAAAATTTTGACATGAATAATGAACTTTATACTTGACTAGACATTGCTTTTGCCATTAGACTTCTAGGCACTTATTAGTTAAATCTAGAACACGATTATTAGATTGCTGTCAAGAAAGTTTTAAGGTAGTTAAAAGGGACAAAAGACTATATGTTGATTTATAGACATCTTTAGGTCCTGTAGCTAGTTGGGAATTCGGATGCAAATTTTACTAACTATCAGGAAGATATGAAGTTGACAACAAGATACATCTCTGTATTAGTAGATATTGCAGTATCTTGAAAAAAATGAGAAATATAAATCTATGTTATCCTCTATCAGGTGAGTAGAGTTTGTAGCATGTTTTTGGGCCGCTATTCAAGTTATCTGGGTTTGGAACCTCATAGGGAGTTGACCGTACTTGATCTTGTGAATAGACCCATACAATTATATTGTGATAATAACTCTGCAGTGTTGTTCATTAACAACAATAGAGGTCTTAAGGGGTTTAAGCATATGGAGGTCAAGTTTTTGACCATAAAGGAAATGTTATAGGAAGGTGACTTATAGTAGAGCATATACCCACGGATGATATGATAGTGGATCCATTAACGAAAGACCTTCGCCCTTGTGTATTTGAACGACATGTCATGAACATGGGCTTGGAAGCATCTTTGGATGCCATTATTTAATGGGAGCTGCTTGTGATTTGCTTTAATAAAGTGTACATCTGTGTTTTTGTTACATTTGTAACATATTGATATATGTCAACTCATTTTACATGCACTATTGTTGAGTTGAATACATATATCTGATGAAAATCTCAAGGTATTATGTAAGCCTTGACTGAAGGCTAGGGGCATTCAGTTATTAGCTTTGTACATATGTCTTAATTACACAAAAAAGAGTAGAATGATTAACCATGGGGATAAGACATATGTGGATTCATTAGAACCATATTGCATTCTCTAGTATATATCATGTAACACTTAAGAAAATGGGTAACCAACAAATGGAATGACACACATGGTATTACTATTTATGAGGTTTTATTCATTTGTCACACAACCATATTGAATCTATGTCAGTAGGGTTGAAAGTACTTGTGACCATGGAAGGCTTTGCGTGATTATATGTAATTACCACCATGATTCGGTGTTTGAGACTCTATGGGACCGGATTGGCTATTAAGAATTATCTCATGACCAACATGAAGGTGCCCACCTGTGGTACGGTTTCAATTAATATAGCCAAAGTGGGAGAATGTAAGTTTTCCTAATATGGGCTATATTAATTGAGATTGTAATTTACCGTTTTACAAAGTTGGTCCGTTAAAATGAGATAAAAGTTTTTCTTAATAGATTAATATGGGATTCACTTGTGTGGGCCAAGTTGGGCTCGGCCCCTGATGAGAGCGCCTAGTCGGAAACTCTATAAATAGCGCTAAAGGTCCCTCCTCTAATCCTCCTTTAGAAGTAACCTCTCTTGGAAGTAACTTCTCTTCGAAGTAGTCCCATTTCGAAGTTACCCACATACTACCTTATATAAGGAGAGTCATGGGAAAGAGAGAAGCCGATCTCATCAGGCTTGGGCTTTGAGGGCGATAGAGGAGAAGATCTATAGCATTCATGAATTCAATCGATGTAATTTCGCTTCAAGATTGATGGATTCAAAGACAGGTACGCGAATCTTCTTCTTTCTTGGTTATCATGCTCAAGTTTCTATCTACGTCGATCTTGGAATGCCGTTGGAACGGCTGACAAATCTTACCTCTATTTGGTTTCTCCGTGAATGGGCAAGTGGAAATGGCATTGCCCCTAATGAAAACAGTGAGAATTCTTGATGCCATTACCAATTGCGGGGCAAAGAAGAATTGGCCTGGGCTACTATGTGGCCCTGCACAGATCCAATGCAATGAACACATAAGGAATTCATGGAACGATAAAATCCAACTTTGTTTCGGTCAAAAAGAATTCTAAAGAGAATTCGAGCATGTACCTTAGAGAAGCCGCTCTATATATCGCAGCTGTCCACTTCAACATGTTTGGATAATTGTGGTAGAACGAGTTAAGGAGAAGACAAAAGTCGCATCTTCTCGAGACGTAATATGTTTCAAGCCCATTAAGGTTTGTTAGAATCTTGCAATAACAAATTGTCAGAACTTCCAAAAGCTTTGAATCTTTGAGACCATCGATCTTTGCTAAATCGCAGTCATCTAATTCTAGTTTCGACAGAAATTTCAGGCTACAAAATCTGGGCTCTTGAATCTTGCAGTGTCTGAGACGCAGAGTTGATAGGCTTGAGGACCAAGGAAGTTGAGTGAGGTCTAGCTCCTTCATGTGGGATAAAGAGAGTTCCCGGAGCTGAGTAAGGGCACTAAAATTCCCAGGGAGATTGGTGACATTTGGAAGGGACAATTCCAAGGTCTCTAGACTCGTTGATATCGTGATCCACCGTATTGCGGTCTTTAGATTCAATAAACCCCCTTCTGGGTGCTCATCATCTTCCAACAGTAGCTCTTTCAGATTTCTTAGATCTGACAAGTTAGGGACTATCATCTTTCAGATTTCTTAGATGAGATACCTTGACTAAGATCCACATCTCCGAATCATCTGTAATTTTGCAGAGGAGAATGCCAAGAAAACCATGTTATCTTTGAAAGACAATCTGAAAAATCTCCCACAAAGGTTACCTTACATGACCTTAGGAACCTTAAACTTCTAAACCTTTCAAGCTATCCATTCGTGATCAAGTTATGAGTATCCTCTGCATCTAGATCCAGTACTCGAACCTTCTTCTTACTCTGCTAATGAATACATGTTATTGTAAGTAGAAGTTCGTTAATTTTCAATTATGTTTATTTATTACACGTAAATAAATGTTTCTCGGTAGAAAAGGCAATTCTCAGTACTATGATGTCTAATTCTCTACTTGTAAATTAGTAATTGTTCTTACTTTACATCTTCCGTTCTTACTATATCGAGGATCTCTTCATTCATCCACAACCTGCTACACTCTCCGGGGTCTATTAGTCTTTCTTGACGAACAATTTTTCTTTCAAGATCTAGTAGCTGATCATGCATCCAAAATTTATTATTATCTAATATCCTTATCAAGGACATCCTAACAAGGATATAGATTCTGCCTTCAGGAACAAACGGACAGTTAGCTGGATTAGTCTTATCTTCAATGACGAAAAAGCATGTAATGTTGAGAAAAATCTCTTGCTGAGAATCCTCTAATGCATCATAACTAATCTTCAAGCTCCTTTGGATCTTCTTGTCAGGCATTTCTCTTAACATGTCCAATGTCTCACTCCATATTGCTTTGAGCTTTTGATAGAGGAGTGAACCTATTACTTCAAGAGCCAAAGAAGCCCTCCTGTAGTAGAGACGATTTCATTAGCAAGGATGTGATGATTATCTAAAGGAGAGTCTCCATCAAATGCGTGCCTTTTGAAAAGCTAGAGTGCATGATTAAAATTCGTCTCCTTCATTCGACAAGGTAGAACTGTAAGCTTGATCTCCTTAATCTGCAGCACGCGTGTATCCCTTGTCATAGTAGTTATCCTAGTTCCTAGATGCAAATGGTGTTTTCCTACTAGTTTCTCAATTTGTTCGCCCTTGTCAACGTCGTCAGGGACTACGAGGACCCTCTTCCTGCAAAAAATGTTCCCATCATTAATGTCATGAATTTTGTTTCCAAATCTAGAGTCGAAAATATCAGAATATAACTATTTCTGCAAATTAACTTCGCCCCCCTTTCCAATGATTCTCTAACATCTTCAAAAAAGCAGCAACCGTTGAATTTCTCATACAGCACGTTGAAGACAAGCTTTGCAAGGTTGTTTTGCCAACTCCGCCCATACTGTGAATACCAACAAAACAAACACCTCCATAGCCAACAGCCCATAGACGCTTTATGTCTCCTACGTGATCATCCACTAGAACCAATTAATCCGACACATACACATGTTTTTTCTTCAATTTAACCAAAATCTCTCGGATGATTGAGTTAATGATCTTCCTGTGCTTGCCAAATATATAAACTACCTCAGTTGAAAAGAGACGGTAAATAGAGAACTTATAATATCTTTCAAGTTGAAGCGCAAGTATTTGGATTTACTCCACATAGATGACATGCAAACAAGGGTCAGTTCAAGGAACGAATCATGGACACTTTGTACAGAGGCAAAAGTTTACAAACTAGATGGAGTTCCAAAGTTCCATACCTTCCCACAATAATTTACATTATTTCATGCTTTCTCTATCTTCTTAGAACTTTTAATACTATCAATAGGAAATGCGACTCAAAAAGTCCTTCATGCTTCATGAACGATTTCCAAGCTAGATTGAGCAGGATGGAAAAAATAACTGATACTATAAATCAAGTAAAAATTATGAGTTGAGCCAACAGAAGGGAAACTTAAAAGGAAGAATTGACGAAAAGAAGACAAAAAAAGAGTAAAGAATCCAATGAAGTGTTTGGGGGGGGGGGAGGGAGAGGCCTTGCTAAAGGAAGGCGTTCCTCAGAAATTGCCAGTAGCCAAAAAATAATAATAATAATTGGAAATTATTTTGAAGTTCACTTTTTGAAGAATTTGTGGCTCATAATATGTTGTTTCTCTCACAGTGACCAAAAGACTAACATGCTGTGACGTCCTGAAATTCGAGCCCTTTGAGGGATGAATGAACGTGAATTTCGTTAATGCATTGTTGGTTGATCTCACTCGGAACTAATCACTCCCGAGATACTGACCTTGAGGGGAAATGCTAATGAGGACAGAACTCGTGCAACTAAAGAACTTGACTTGGAAAAACGACTCAACAGTGATACTTGCATAAAGACGATCTTGTAGTTATGCAAGCCGATTCCAGGGATGAATAGAAGTCGATTTGTGGATAGAACATAATGAGACGACGGGTGATTTCGTTTACTGTTATCAAGCCCATGAACGACCCTATGTCGATCATTGGTAATCGTGTACTTTGAAATAAGAATCGATCCTTCGAAATTTCACGTAGTCAAAGACGTCCATGTGTTGAGAAGTCTTGAACGTGATTTGGCACGAGTCGGTTACGCGTGAATCCTCGAAGTCGCCTATCAATCTGAGTAGTACCAAAATGGCATTTGGACGAAATTGACAAGGTATGAGAATCCAGTATTGGACTTCGAATTTTCGGGAACGTCCAGGACGGACTTTTGGACGATGTTTCTTTAACAGTCGACAGTGTCAGTTGAGTTGAGTTTTTGGAAAATGGGTTTATGGACTGAGGAAACGAGCCTACGAGGACATGGGCCTAGCAAGACCAGTGTGGGCCTCACGCCCAAGGTGGGATAGCCACCGTGGTAGACCTAAGACAAGCAAGTGAGCCCGTTGGACCAAATCGACCATTTACTCTTCCGAGTCCATTAACCTTGAGCCGTTTCGAGCCCAACAAATTCCAGAGCCCATTTCTTAGGCTCGCCCTTCATTTTCAGCCCAAGGGCAGATTGGGAAGTGTGCAAGGTGGAAATGACCATTTTGCCCTTAGATATTTTAAAGAAAAGACAAAGAAGAGAGTGAAGATGAGGTCACTTGCTTGGGAAGTTTGGGCAAGCATTTATGGCCTTAATTAGGCTTGTCTTGTAGCCCTCACTTCACTCTCTCATCTCCCCTTTCAGCTCCAAAACCGCACACCACTTCTCTCCCCTGTTTTCCCTTCTTTCATTCTATTTTTCCTTCTGACCTTCCTTCGAAAAACCGAGTTGTTCGTGGCCTTCCTACGCTGGTCTTCGCCCGTGCCACCCATCACCGTGCTCAGGAGACAATTTCTATATGGATTGTGGCGGCCGTTCACTGATCGGAGTCACCGGTAGACCCGCCGGTCGGCTAGAAGTCACTATCGATCTGACTGCCTACTGTAGCAGCACCTCTATCTCGCCTTTTCAGCTGTTTTCCTTCTTTTCCGACCCAACCACCACCCATCCCAGCCACCAATAGTTCCCCCTTGACCCCTAGGTGCCACCGGTCGCCGGCCAACCGCTCGCTGGAGCTCTGGCCATCCCGTTTTGCTCCGGTTAGCCTCTTTCTCCTTCAGGCAGTTCGGTTTCTAGCGTGCAGTGAGAGAGCAGAGGTTGTTACTGCTGGTTTGACCCTGGGATAGCCTTGGATCGTCGTGGTAGAGGTCATTGGGTGTCGCCTTCGTTGCCCCGCCGCATTCGTGTTGCTGGCCCACTTAATGGGTGAGTTTAGCTCCTAATCCCTTGTTAGTACCTAAACTTACTTAGAGTTGGTTTAGTTAGTGGTAATTTGTTTAAGGGGTTTAATTAAGTTGTATTAACCTTAAGATAGGTGGTTAGATAGATGGTTAAGATTATATTAGCTTAATTTTGCTTATTGAGCTTAATTGTGCTTAATTTGTGATTAATTGTGTTTTGTGTTTAATTAAGCATGATTTGCCTTGATTGATTGATTAATTGTTTTAATTAATGTTTTGTTTAATTTTTGAGTTTAATTTATTAGTAATTGAATTCTGAAATTTACTGCTCATAATTATTATAAACAATTACTGTTTACGAACACTGTTTACGATTACTGTTCACGACACTGTTCATACGTAAGCTAATTTTTGTCTTATTTTGATTTGCTCTTGATTGTTGTAATTTATTGAAGTGCCGGTTGTTAATTATATTTGTGAATAATGAGAAAATGCGTGATCGAATGTTGGTTGGAATTGAATTCTGGAATTGTCGATTGATACCGCATGACATTATGCGTGGATTATTTAAAATGGCATGTCGCATGAGCATAAGCGATCTTGCATTCACGACAAAGCAAATATATAAATGAATTGCTTGATGATGTGTCGCATGATTAGATTAAATTGAGAACCCGACGTTGTTGAAAGACCGCCAATCCTTATGGGGTTGTGCCGTGGCTGTTTGGTCGTCTTGACTTCGGTCGGTTGCCTGACAGGGAGGGGTTCTTTGTGGGACTGCGTTAGTGGGCGAGTCCCGAGCCTCTATCAGTTGCGCGATTGCGGTAGTGGATGGATCCTATGTTCCTTCGGGAATGCCGTCTTGGGAGTGAGCCCTTGACGTCGCCGTGCCTCGAGGTAAAGAGGATGAAGCTGGCTTGGCCAGGAACTGCCAACCATAAGGTTGTGCCGTGGCCCGGGGGGAGGGGTCATAATAATCGAAGCATATGTGAATGTAAGACATGAGAAAGTTGTGTGCAATGCTTTGATTATTCGCATGCTCTTAATGTCGTGATGATCACATTTATTATGGCACGTATGCATGAGTTGACAGTCGTGTAGGGTGTGGCAATGGCCAGGTGAGATCGCTTGTGATGCGACTCGCATGTGATTGATGAATTGTATCATCTAACGGCCATGTGCCTTGCTTGCATTGCATAAGATTTGACGTGCAGGGTATGGCATACCGGATAAGATTGTATGCGAACCGAATATTGATTATTGATTGACCCTGGTTGTTGTTTGATTGCTGTTCTTAGTTTTTTGTTGTTGGGTCGAGTGATGGTTCTTGAGAGATATCTCGGGTTGAGTTGGCGTACTAACCGAGGCTTATGGGGAGAACTTGCTGAGATTTTATCTCACTGGTTATTATATAACCACTTTCAGGCCCCTAAAATGGCGCACTCACAGTGGAGAATCTTGCCCCCGCTCCATTAGTGATCAACCCAACGGAGCCTGAGTTCGATGGGTCCAAGTGACCGTGGTGTTGAACATGATGGTTCATTTTGTATAGTTGGATTAGCCTAACCTAGTTTCATTTTGGTTTGGCTTAGAGGATGGATCGGCCCCTTTGTTGGGCCTGTAAATTGGGAAACGATCCTCCTTGATTAATCTAGTAAAATGTATAAATGAGTAGTTGTTATTGTTCTTGCTGTTCATCTCTCTATCCCTGATTGATTGCTTGATTGTTTGTTGGACTGGGGATGGTTCGTCTTCCGCTTGCGCATAACGAAAGATAAAATAAATGGTCGTTGATGAGTCTTGGGACGTTGCTTTCTATTGACCATGGAAATGGGGTTGCCGCGAGCTCGAGAGTCGGGGCGTGACAACCCCGTCGGTCTTGGTATCAGGGTGAGGTCGAGACTTGGAGTGATAAGGTGCGTGGGATTTTTGGGATAGTGAGATAGGGATGGCTTTTATTTTACGTGCTTGTGATTGCTTTGTGTTCTTGTTTTGTGGCGGGTTGCTCATAATCTAGAGTGATGAGCATGTGTGTAGGGTTCTCTGCTCAGCCCCTAGGCGTAGGGTAGCGTTTGGTCAGACCAGTGCTAGAGGTAGCGCGCAAGGGGATCTTAGGTTAGACGGGATCCTGCTGGTGTTAGAGATTTTGATAAGACAGCAAGCTGAGTGCTCTTCTTGTAGTCGCTGTGGTTCTCTTAATGAGAGGAGAGGTCTATGAGAGACCGATGCCTAAGTTGTTAGAGTAGTTTCTGAGATTGAAGCCACCGAGGTTCAGTGGCGTGGGCGACCCTGAAGCTGCAACCTTTTGGATAAGGGATGTCAAGAGGACTTTCAGTGTTGAGGTGTTTAGAGGGGGACCAAGTGCTTCTAGTGGCTTATCAACTTCAAGGTAATGCTATTACTTGGTGGGAAGTCACTCAAGGAAGAGTGTTCCCTGAAGGCACGTCTCAGACTTGGGGTGCCTTTCGTGAAGCCTTCAATGGAAAGTATTTCTCAGATAGTGCGAGAGAGTCAACGATAGCAGAGTTCCAATAGCTTCGTTAGAATTAGATGTCAGTGAATTAGTATGAGGCGAAGTTCGCTGATTGGCCAAGTATGCACCGAGATTAGTGGAGGACCCTTTGGATAGGGTGAGATAGTTCAGAGATGGCTTGAAGCCAGAATTGAAAGCTCAACTGGTGCCCTTGAACTTAAAAAGTTTTGATGAGATGTACAAGAGAGCCCAGATGATTGAGAGGGTGACCGCATTTGGTTCGCGGTTCGTGTCTAATAGAGATAATCGTCGGTTTGGAAATGGATCGATAATGGGGCGAACGAATCCCATCCCACCCAACAGAAAGATTCCAACAACCGAATCTTGATGCCAAGGGTATTTGACTCTTCTACCAGTCAAATGTGGAGGATATTGTAGTGGTACAAGAGTATATGGATGTGTTTCCCTCTTTTAAGGAAATTGAGTTTGTGATTGAGTTGGCCCTTAGGACTGAACCGATTTCTAAGGCGCCTTATAGGATGGCCTTGTCAGAGTTGAAAGAATTGAAGGTGCAGATACAAGAGCTATTGGATAAAGGATTCATTCGTCCTAGTGCGTCTCTTTGGGGAGCACCGGTACTGTTTGTAAGGAAAAAGGACGGGTCTTTGCGCCTCTGCATTGACTATTGGCAGCTCAATCATGTAACCATCAAAAACAAGTATCCATTGCCAAGGATTGAGGATTTGTTCGATCAACTTCAAGGAGTCTAGGTATTTTCCAAGATAGACCTAAGGATAGGCTATCATCAGTTGAGGATAAAAAAGGAAGATATACCGAAAACAGTGTTTAGGACACTCTATGGTCATTACGAGTTCACAGTAATGCCGTTTGGATTGATGAATGCCCCTGCAGCCTTCATGGACTTGATAAACTGGGTGTTCAATAAGTGTTAGGACCAATTCGTAATTGTGTTCATTGATGATATTCTGGTGTATTTGAGGAGTCCAAAGGATCATGAGAAACACCTGAGATCAGTACTGCAGATCTTGAGAGAGCATGAACTTTATGCTAAGTTTAGCAAGTGCGAGTTTTGGTTATCTCGCATTGCGTTTTTAGGTCATGTAATTTCAGGTAAAGGGATTTCTGTTGACATGATATTACAATCCCAAGAAACTTCGATTGGCTGAATATTACATATGTTTCATGGAAAATTTTTCTGTGATAGCCATGCCATTGACGAAATTGTTAAAAAAAAAGAAAGAAAAAAAGAAAGAAAGATGAGAAGTTTAATTGGACGGACAAGTGCGAGCGTAGTTTCCAAGAGCTTAAAAGTAAATTGATTGCTGCACCTATCTTGACAATACCGTCTGGTTCTGGTGGGTACGAGATTTACAGTGATGCGTCCTATAAAGGACGAGGTTGCGTGTGAATGCAACATGGAAAAGTGGTTGCATACGCATTCCGACAGTTAAGGCCTCACGAGCTTAACTACCCGACGCATGATTTGGAATTAGTGGCGATAATCTTTGCACTTAAGATTTGAAGATATTACTTGTGTGGGGAAATGTTTCCGATTTTTATGGACTATCAGAGTTTGAAGTATTTGTTTTCTCAGAAGGAGTTGAACATGAGGCAACGACGATGGATGTAACTTCTTAAGGACTGTGATTAAGAGATTCTGTATCATCCGGGGAAAGCGAACAAAGTGGCAGATGTGCTCAGTCGAAAGTCGACGATTGCTTAGATGATGGTACAAGAATGGATTCTTTTGGAGGGATGGATTCTTTTGGAGGGAGTCAGGGACTCAGATTTTAAAATTGAGGTCGGCCATCTTGCCAGTCTAATGGCCACTTTCAAAGTGGAACTCGAGATGCAAAGTAGGATTAAGAGTGCCCAAGCGACGGATCTAGAAATTCTTAAGATTCTGCAGATGGATCAGAAAAAGAGGAAAACGGACTTTCAAGAGTCCGAGGATGGGACATTAAGGTTTCGAGGACGAATGTGCGTTCCGAAAGATGCAAAACTTAAGGAAGTAGTCTTGTCGGAAGCTCATCATAGTAACCATAGCATCCACCCTGGAAATATGAAAATGTATCAAAATTTGAAGCAGCACTTCTGGTGGAATGGTATGAAGTTGGACATTGCAAATCACGTGGCTAGGTGTTTGATGTGCCAACAAGTAAAGGCTCAGCATTGTAAGCCTGGTGGACTGCTACAACCTCCTAAGATTCCTGAATGGAAGTGGAAACACATTACCATGGATTTTGTATGAGAGACCTTGCAGAACTCCGCTTTATTAGAACAAGGTTGGTGAACGTAAGATTACAGGGCTAGAGTTGATACAACAATTTTTGAATGTAATTCAGATTATCAGAGACAGACTAAAGACCGCTCAGAGTCGTCAGAAGAGTTATGCAGATAAGCATCATAGACCATTGGAGTTTAAGGTGGGTGAGCATGTATTTCTGAAAGTATCGCCGATGAGGGGTACATCCAGATTCGGCAAGAAAGAAAAGTTAAGTCCGAGGTACGTTAGACCCTTTGAAATTTTGGAAATGATTAGGGTTTTAGCGTATCGTCTTGTGTTGCCACCGAAGCCTGCACAAGTACATGATGTTTTCCACGTGTCTATGTTGAGAAAGTGTGAACCGAACCCGACTCATGTGTTGAATTTTGAGGAATTGGACGTAGACGACAGGGTGTCATACGTGGAGAGGTCGATACAAATAGAGGACTGTAAAGAGCAAGTGCTTCAAAACAAGATTATCGCCTTAGTTAAGGTGATTTAGCAGCATCATGGAACATAGGGAGCTACATGGGAAAGTGAAGAAGTGATAAAGCATCAACACCTCTATCTTTTGAGGATTTGTCAGTAACTGCAAATTTTGAGGATGAAATTTTTATAAGGGGGAAGAATTGTGATGTCCTGAAATTCGAGCCCTTTGAGGGATAAATGAACATGAATTTCGTCAATGCATTGTTGGTTGATCTCACTCAGAACTGATCACTCCCGAGATACTGACCTTGAGGGAAAAGGCTAATGAAAACAGAACTTGTGCGACTAAAGAACTTGACTTGAGAAAACGACTCGATCCTGAGACTTGCGTAAGGACGATTCTATAGCTATGCAGGCCGATTTCAGGGACGAATAGAAGTCGATTCGCGAATAGAACATAATGGGACGACGGGTGATTCCGTTTACTATTATTGAGCCCGCGAGCGACCTTATGTCGATCATTGGTAATCGTGTACTTTGAAATAAGAATCGATCCTTCGCAATTTCACATAGTCAAGGACGTCCATGTGTTGAGAAGTCTTGAATGTGATTTGGCACGAGTTGATTACGCGTGAATCCTTGAAACTGCATGTTAGTCTGAGTAGTACCAAAATGACATTTTCGGGAACGTCCAGGACGGACTTTTGGACGATGCTTCTTCGACAGTCGACAGTGTTAATTGAGTTGAGTTTTTGGAAAAGGGATTTACGGACCCGAGGAAACAAGTCTACAAGGACATGAGTCGGGCAAGACCAGTGTGGGCCTCATGCCTAAGGTGGGACAACCATTGTGGTAGACCCGAGACAAGCAAGGAGCTCGTTGGACCAAATCGACCATTTACCCTTCCGAGCTCATTGTCTAACCTTGAGCCGTTTCAAGCCCAACAAATTCCCAAGCTCGTTTCTTAGGCCTGCCCTTCATTTTCAGCCCAATGGCAGATTGGGAAATGTGCAAGGTGGAAATAACCATTTTGCCCCTAGATATTTTGAAGAAAGGACAAAGAAGAGAGAGAAGGTGAGGTCACTTACTTGGGAAGTTGGGGTAAGCATTTATGGCCTTAATTAGGCTTGTCTTGCAGCCCTCACTTCACTCTCTCATCTCCTCCTTCAGCTCCAAAACTGCACACCACTTTTGTCCCTTGTTTTCCCTTCTTCCCTTATGTTTTTCCTTTTGACTAGGGGTGATCGGTTCCTGGTTCGGTTCGGTTCCCGGGAGGACCGGTTTCCATTTTTTGGGACTGTGGACCGGTCCAATAGGACCAATCACTTGGCCAAAAAAAATAAAAAAAAATAATAGAAATATTATTATTTTAGGGTTTATTGCATTTTTGAAGAATTTTAAAAAATATATTTTAAATAGAAAATTGTCGGTCCGTTCCCCTCGGAACTGGGAACCGTATCGAAAATTTATGGAACTGGGAATCGGACCGATGCTCCCTTGAACCGAACCAAACCAGCCGGTCCGGTTCGGTCCGAGTTGTTCTCGGTTCGAGTGGTCCAATGTGCTCACCCCTACTTCTGACCTTCCTTTGAAAAATCGAGTTATTCGTGGCCTTCCTGTGGCGATCTCTGCCCGTGCCACCCACCACCGTGCTCAGGAGACAATTTTCGTACGGATTGCGGTGGCTGTTCGCCGGTCAGAGCTGCCGGCAGACCCGTCGGCCGGCCAGAAGTCACCGGCGGCCTGACCGCCTACTATAGCACCGCCTTTGTCCAGTTTTGCCTTTTCAGCCGTTTTCCTTCCTTTCCGACCCAACCACCGTCTATCCCAGTCACCAACAGTTCCCCATCGACCCCCAGGTGCCGCCAGTCGCTGGCCAACTGCTTGCCGAAGCTCCGGCCAGCCCGTTTTGCTCTAGTCAGCGTCTTTCTCCTTCAGACAGTCCAATTTCTAGCTTGCAGTGAGAGAGCAGAGGTTGTTGCTGCTGTTTTGACCCTGGGACCGCCTTGGATCGTCGTGGTAGAGGTCCCCGGTTGTCGCTTTCGTCGCTGCCGCCGCGTTCGTGTCGTCGGCCCACTTAACAGGTGAGTTTAGCTTCTAATCCCTTGTTAGTGCCTAAACTTACTTAGGGTTGGTTTAGTTAGTGGTAATTTTGGTTTAAAGGGTTTAATTAAGTTGTATTAGCCCTAAGATATGTGGGTAGATAAATGGCTAAGATTAGATTAGCTTAATTTTGCTTATTGAGCTTAATTATGCTTAATTTGTGATTAATTGTGTTTAATTAAGCATGATTTGCCTTGATTGATTGATTAATTATTTTAATTAATGTTTTATTTAATTTCTGAGTTTAATTTATTAATAATTGAATTCGGAAATTTACTGTTCATAATTACTATTCATGGTACTGTTCATATGGAAGCTAATTTTTGTCTTATTTTGATGTGCTCTTGATTTTTGTGATTTATTGAAGTGCTGGTTGTTAATTATATTCGTGAATAATGAGGAAATGCGTGATCAAATGCTGGTTGGAATTGAATTTTGGAATTGTCAATTGATACTGCATGACATTATGCGTGAGTTATCTGAAATGGCATATCGCATGAGCATGAGTGATGTTGCATTCACGACAGAGCAAAGATATAAATGAATTACTTGATGATGTGTGGCATGATCACATTAAATTGAGAACCCGGCGTTACCGGAAGACCGCCGATCTTTATGGGGTTGTGTTGTGGCAGCTTGGTTGCTTGACTTCGGTCGGATGCATGACAAGGAGGGGTTAACTTTGTGGGATTGCGGTAGTGGGTGGGTCCCGGGCCTCTGTTAGTTGCGGGACTGCGGTAGTGGGCGAGTTCTAGGTCCTATGCTCCTTCGGGAATGTCGCATTGGGAGTGAGCCTTTGACGTCGCCGTGCCATAAGGTAAAAAAGACGAAGCTGGCTTGGCTAGGAACTATCAACCATAAGGTTGTGCCGTGGCCCGGGGGGAGGTGTAACATCCTGAAATTCGAGTCCTTTTAGGGAGGAACGAGCGTTAATTTCGTTAATGCATTGTTGGTTGATCTCACTCGGAATTGATCACTCTTGAGATACTGACCTTGAGGGGAAAGGCTAATGAGGACAGAAGTCGTGCGACTAAGGAACTTGACCTGGGAAAACGACTAGACCATGAGACTTGCGTAAGAACGATCCTGTAGATATGCAGGCCGATTTCAGGGACGAATAGAAGTCGATTCGCGGACAGAAATAATGGGACGACGGGTGATTCCGTCTACTGTTATCGAATCCGCGAACGGCCCTATATCGATCCTTGGTAATCGTGTACTTTGAAATAAGAATTGATTCTTCGCAATTTCATGTAGTTAAGGACGTCCATGTGTCGAAAAGTCTTGAACGTGAATTAGCACGAGTCGGTTACGCGTGAATCCTTGAAGCCGCCTATCAGTCTGAGCAGTACCAAAATAGCATTCGGGCGAAATTGACATGACATGAGAATCCAGTATTGGACTTCGAATTTTCGGGAATGTTCGAGAAGGACTTTTGGACGATGCTTCTTAGACAATCGACACTGCCGGTTGAGCCGAGTAATTGAAAAGGGGACTTTCGGACCGAGGAAACGAGCCTACAAGGACGTGGCCCGGGCAAGAACAGCGTGGGCCTCACGCCCAAGGTGGGACAGCCGCCATGGAAGGCCCGAGGCAAGCAAGTGAGCCCGTTAGGCCAAACCGACCCTTTACCCTTCCGAGCCCATTGTCTAAAACCGAGCCGATTCAAGCCCAATAAATTCCCGAGCCCGTTCCTAGGCCCGCCCCTTTCATTTTCAGCCCAAGGACATATTGGGAAATGTGCAAGGTGGAAATGACCAAAATGCCCTTGGATATTTTGAAGAAAAGTCAAAAAGAAGAAAGAGAAGATGAGGTCATTGTTTGGCAAGTGGGGCAAGCATTGATGGCCTTGATAAGGCTTATCCTTTAGCCTTCACTTCACTCTCTCTCTCCTCTTCATCTCCTCCAAAATCGCAGCACCTCTCTCCCATGGTTTTCCTTCCTTCCTTCTGTTTTTCAATTTGACCTTTCACCGAAATCTGAGTTGTTCATTGCCTTCCCATTGGAATCTCGTCTCGTGCCACCCGCCGTTGTGTTCAGAAGAGAATTTTCGTTCGGATAGCGTTGGCCGATCGCCGGAAAGAGTTGCCGGTCGTCCCGTATTCCGGCCGAAAGCCGGCTGTCGCCGGACCGTCACTATTTCGCCTGCAGCAACTTTGTTCCGCATTTTCTTCCGTTTCTCTCCATTTTCGGCCAAATCTCTGCCCATACCAGCCACAAGTGGTTCCCCCTCGACCCCCAAGTGCCGTCGATCGCTGGCCCGCCGCTCGCCGGAGCTCCGGGCAGCCCGTTCAACTCCGATCAGCCACTTTCCTCCTGTGCAGTGCAGTTTCTAGAGTTGCAGAGGGATTCCGGGGCTATTGCTGCTGTGTTGAGCCCGGGATCGCCTTGGATCGTCGTGATAGAGGTTCCCGGGTGTCGGGTTTGTCGCCGCCGCCGCGTTCGTGTCGCCGGCTCGCTTAACGGGTGAGTTTAGCTCCTAATCCCTATTTAGTGCCTAAACTTGCTTAGGGTTGGTTAGTTAGTGTTAATTTTGGTTTAAGGGGTTTAATTAAGTTGTATTAGCCCTAAGATAGGTGGTTAGATAGATGGTTAAGATTAGATTAGTTTAATTTTGCTTATTTAGCTTAATTGTGCTTAATTTGGGATTAATTGTGTTTATGTGATTAATTAAGCATGATTTGCTTTAATTGAATTGATTAATTTTTTTTAATTAATGTTTTGTTTAATTTCTGGATTAAATATTTTAATTAATTGAATTTCGGAAAAATCACTGTTCATAATTACTGTTCACGATTACTGTTCATCCAGAAGCTAATTTTTGTCTGAATTTGATGTGCTATTGATTGTTATGATTAATTGAAGTGCCGATTGTTAATTATACTCATGATTGATGATGAAATGCGTGATCGAGTGTTGGTTGGATTTGGATTTGGATTTTGGAATTGTCGAGTGAGATCGCATGACATATTGCGTGGGTTATCTGAAACGGCATATCGCATGAGCATGGGTGATGTTTCATTCACGACAGAGCAAAGATATAAATGGATTGTTTGATGATGTGTTGCATGATCACATTAAGAGAGGGAACTCGGCGTTGCCGGAAGACTGCCAATCCTTATGGGGTTGTGCCGTGGCCGTTTGGTCGTCCTGACTTTTGTCAGTTGCCTGACGGGGGACATGTGACGGGACTGCGGTAGTGGGCGGGTCCTATGTTCCTGTCAGTTGCGGGACTGCGGTAGTGGGCGGGTCCTGTGCTCCTTCGGGAATGCCGTCAGAGGGAAGGGATGACCCCTGACGTCGCCGTGCCTCGAGGTAAAGAGGACGAAGCTGGTTTAGCCAGGAACCGCCAACTATAAGGTTGTGCCGTTGGCCCAGGAGGGGGCGTTAATAATCGGAGCATGTGTGAGTGTGAGACATGAGAAAGTTGTGTGAGATGCTCTGATTATTCGCGTGCTCTTAATGTCATGATGATTTGTGGTACGCACGCCTGAGTTGACAGCCGTGCAGGGTGTGGCAATGGCCAGGTGAGATCGCTTGTGACGCGACTCGCATGTGATTGATGAATTGTGTCATCTAACGGCCCTGTGCCTTGCTTGCATTGTATGAGATTGAACGTGCAGGGCATGGCATACCGGGTAAGGTTGCATGCGAACCGAATATTGATTGTGGGTTGCCCTGTCTGTTGTTGGCTATTGTTTGGTTTTGGTTGTTTGTTGTGGGTTGAGTGAGGGGTGGTTCTGGAGAGATACCCCGGGTTGAGTTGGCATACTAACCGGGGTTTAGGGGGAAGAACTCGCTGAAATTTTATCTCAACCCGTCGTGGTAACCATTTTCAGGTCTTTAGAATGGCGTACCCGCAATGGAGAATCCTGCGCCCGCTTCTCCAGTGATCGACTTGACAGAGCTTGAGTCCGATGGGTCCGAGTGACCGTGGTGTTGAACCCGAGGGTTCTTTGTGTACTGTTGGATTAGCCTAGTTCTTTTGGTTTCGCTTAGAGGATGGATCGGCCCTTTTTGTCGGGCTTGTAATTCGGAAACAATCCTCCGTTGGTTAATCCAATGAAGATGTATAAATGAGTAGTTGCTGTTGTCATTGTTGTTCATCCCTCTATCCCTGTTTAATTGTTTGTTTGTTTGGGGATGGTTCGTCTTTCGCTTGCGCTTAACGAAAGATAAAATGAATGGTCATCGATGGGTCCTGGGACGTCGCTTTCAATCGACCAAGGTAATGGGGTTGCCGCGAGCTCGAGAGTCGGGGCGTGACAGGAGGAGTCGTAATAATCGGAGCATATGTGAATGTGAGACATGAGAAAGCTGTGTGTAATGCTCTGATTGTTCGCATGCTCTTATTGTCGTGATGATCTCATTATTTATGGCATGTACGCATGAGTTGACAGTCGTGCAGGGTGTGGCAATAGCCAGGTGAGATCACTTGTGACGTGACTCGCATGTGATTGATGAATTGTATCATCTAACGGTCATGTGCCTTGCTTGCATTGTATGAGATTTGATGTGTAGGGTATGGCATACCGGGTAAGGTTGCATGCGAACCGAATATTGATTATTGGTTTACCCTGGTTGTTGTTTGATTGCTGTTTTTTGTTGTTTGTTGTTGGGTCGAGTGAGGGGTGGTTCTAAAGAGATACCCCGGATTGAGTTGGCGTACTAACTGGGGCTTAGGGGGAGAACTTGCTGAGATTTTATCTCACTGGTTATTGTATAACCACTTTCAGGCCTCTAGAATGGCGCACTCGTAGTGGAGAATGCTGCCCCCACTCCACCAGTGATCGACCCGACGGAGCTTGAGTCCGATGGATCCAAGTGACCGTGGTGCTGAACCCGATGGTTCATTTTGTATAGCTGGATTAGCCTAGCCTATTTTCTTTTTGGTTTGGCTTAGAGGATGGATCGACCCCTTTGTTAGGCTTGTAAATCGGGAAACGATCCTTTGTTGGTTAATCCAGTAAAATGTATAAATGAGTAGTTGCTGTTGTTCTTGCTGTTCATCCCTCTATCTCTGATTGATTGCTTGATTGTTTGTTGGACTGGGGATGGTTCGTCTTCCGCTTGCGCATAACGAAAGATAAAATGAATAGTCGTCGACATCGCTTTCTATTGACCATGGAAATGGGGTTGCCACGAGCTCGAGAGTCGAGGCGTGACACATGCTAGCAAAGCTTACGCAAAATGACTTTCTTGATATGATGGCTCATTATGATTTTTACACCATGATTTTTTTTTTCTATGCTTGTTCTCTGTTTGAACTGTATCCTGAAGTTAGAAATTGCATTTTGGACTAGCCTGATGGTTAAACTTTTTTTTTTCAAGGAACTTCCTGATTTGGTTAATATACAAGTGAGTATGACCAAAACGGAAAATTAGTTCAACTCATTAGTTTACTCCTGCCGGTTACCTCTTAAGAAAGGCCGATCAAAGTCAGGAATAGAACAAAGATTATCCAAGCTCATTAATCTTGAACGTTGTTTGTTGACTACTAAAGTGGAGTCTCCATATTTGGCTCTGATGTGTTTCACCTGCATTTTACTCCTAAGTAGTAAGCGGATCCAGTGCAAAATCAGGATGACACGGAACAAACTAACTATTCAAAATCTAGACGCCACATTATGTAAGTGCATCAATTACAAGCTCCCAAAACGCACAAGAAAAAGAATGAAGGAACGAACCAAGTTGGGGCCGCAGGCAAACCCGCCCTGGACCTGGACGAACTTGTCCTGGCCGTGGGGGGTCGCCGTGGAGGGCGAGGACGTTGTGGATCCCACTGGACTTGATGGTGGAGAGGGTGTGGTCGATCTTCTCGATGGACATGTTGGCGCAGGTGAGGTGCATCATGGTCTCAACGCAGTTTGCGATATCGAGGCTCAGGTTGGTGGTGGAGCCACTGGCGCCCCAGGCGATGTAGAAGAAGACCTGGTTGTGGACGACCATCCAGTCCATCCGCTCGAACAGGTTGTCCACGCCGTCCTCTGTCTTGGGTGGGAAGAACTCGAACGAGAACACCACCTTCCCCTTGCCGCCGGTATCGCCATTGCACACGCTGCCGGCCGACTCTCTGATCTTCTCAATCACCTTCATTGCGCTCCCTCCTTCTTCTGGGTCAAGATCTGGTCGGCTCTCGGGTTCGAATAAGGCCGAGCACCAAACACAGAATACACTGAGGAATGACTACTAAAATTCAACTGAGACCCAGGCAATGTACAATCACTGCCACTTCATCCCGCAATTCTAGTTGTCGAAACTCCCAGAAACCTTGTTCACGCAGAAAATGGCAAAGACTGAGGAATTCAAATTGTACATTCTAATAACAATCAGATTGTGTACAAATGACACGAAAATATTAACAGAAGAACAGAAAATTGGAAAAGTAGCAATTACCCTCTGGCTTTGAGGTCCCATCCCTTCAATTCAGCAACTTCAACAAGAGCATCCTCCCACCTCTTCACTTCCTAAGCCCCAAACTTCTTCCTGTGCTTGGCTATCGCATTCCTGTACAGCTCAGTCCTGAGCTTCGAAGGTGAAACGTTGTAGAACACCGGCAAGATCTCCTTTTTCCCCTTCGACCTTGCCGCGCAATCAACCATGTGGGTGAGCTTGTGGAGGCACCATGAGCTCGACACGTAGTCCATGGAGAAGATGGGCATGTAGATCTTACACACGGCGAGCGCTCGCATGAGAATGTAAGAATTATTGTAGCCCGCATGATATTGTTTATTAATTAATAATTATTGAAATGCTATAAAATAAATATTAGCTACGAGAAGTTACGACTCCAATAAAATGAAATTGTACAATTTTCATAGGAAAGTTATTGCTTTTTCGAAGAGGTGCGACTCTACGGAAGTTAAAAGGCATTTTAATAGAAGGTACCTGTTTATAGAATGTATAAATAGAGTCTGGTTCTCTCTCTACTCATAACAACAACAATAACAAAAAATAACGTTATATTCCATCCTCCATCAATAGAATACGTTAAAGAAAATGTGGGTTAAGGGAGAGAAATCGGACTTCATCATTTGGTTCAAATTCTCCAATTTTCCGCAACAATTATCTCCAATGGTATCGCTATGCATAAAGGTATGTCTTCATCTATCTTATTGTGAAAATCATGAAGATTAAAGATTCCCTAGTTTTGAATTCTTCTGCATTATAGAATTATGTTTATTTTCTAACAGTTAGTATCAGAGCGATGGTTTATGATCTTATGATCTTTTCATTTATTGAAATATTATTGTTTATGAATAAAGATTCATCAAACAATTCTTTTCGTGTTATTTGTTGTTGTTGAAATATTTTCGAAGGGTTTTCTATAAGAAGAAATCCAAATGGTAGAAGTTTTCATGGAGAACAGGACAAAAAATTGGAGGAATTCGGCGAACAGGCACAAAAAGGGTAGAAGATGTGTGTAATCCATGCGCGACATGCGCTCGCACGCGCGCTGAAGGTATGGTTCATGTAATCCACGCGCCTAGATGCGCGAACGTGCGTGCTGCAAGGCTGCCGCGTAGATCCCACTCGCCCTTGTGATTCTAAGGGGCGTGCCACGCACATGCCCGGGCGTTGCTGTCCTCCGTGCGCTTTTACGTTTTTGCCCCTCTCTCCACTGTTTATTTACGATTTTGCCCTCTTTGATGGTTATTTATGTTTCTGCCTTTGTATGCTGGACAATTAGGCTCCGTTTGGCAACACTCCTGTTTCTTTGTTTTTCTGTTCTTTTGTTCCCTGGAATAGAAAAAGAACAGAAATGCATTTGGTAACGCAAACTGATTTTTCTATTCCCGGGAATAGAAAGTTGTTTCTGGGAATAGAAATGAGAAGTAAAAAAAACTAGCTTCTTATTTCTGGGAACAATTTCTAGAAACTATTTCTTGTGAACTACTCACCCCTATAGCACGCCACCACCGCCCATCGCCTGCCACCCATCGCTTGCCGCCGGCCGCCAGTCGCCACCGCCGGCCACCACCGCTGGTCGCCGCCGCCGGTCGTCGCCGCCGCCGGTCACCGGTGGCCGGCCGTCACCACTACCGCTGGTCGCCGGTGACTGCCCACAGCCCGCCGGCCGCCAGATGCCGCCGCTGCCCGCCGATCGCCGCCGTCATCGGGGAAAAAAGAAATAAAAATTTTGTGTCGATTCCAAACGCATTTCTATTCCTTTTCTATTCCGAGAACAAGAAATTTTTGTGATTACCAAACGCCCTATTTTACCCAGAAATTGTTCCAAGGAGTAGAAATAGAAAAGAACTATTTCTCAAAAGAAACTGTTCCCAGGAGTAGAAATGTTACCAAACGCACCCTTATGTTTCTGTCCTTACTGATTATTTACCATTTTGCCCCTGGATGTTATATTTACGGTTCTGCCCCTGTGGAATTATGATTTTAAAGTTTTGCCCTTATGCATTAATTCTCAATTTTGCCCTTGGCTGCAATTTGGTGAATGTTTGTGCTTTACAATATTAAAAAATTCATATTATGAATGGTTTGTTAGTCATTAAAGTGGCCAAACCTTAAGATCTTTTGAATTTTTGATATTGTAAGATATTTTATTCAATCACCCATGATTAATTGTTGCTATGATTGAAATTGATATGTTACATATCCTTATTGATGTTATGGGTATATTGAAGTTCATTTATTATAAGAACTTAGGAATTAACCCAAAGGTTAATTATTTTATTATAATTCATGAACATAATAGTTGATAATTAATATGTCTTATTGAATTTGTTTGTATATCCAAAGATATCAAATAAATTTTGATGAAATATATCTATAATTACCAAATAAAAGTTATTAGCATCATTATGATTTATGTATGTTTGTATATCACAGGATCGCACAAAGGAGAACTATGATGTATATGTATTGTTTAGTTTGTATTTGATTAGGTGATATTCTCAAAGCATTAATGTATGAGTATTTTCTTGCATGTTTGCAGTATTTGTACCTATTTCACTTCATTCACATGCTTCGTTTATTCCCTTATTTAATGGAATGAGTTTCTTTGATTGGAATTAACAGGTCCAGGATACCTTCACTTAGGTATCCTGGACCTTGATTTAGCATTTTAAGTTGAGAAATCGGCTGCTATTACTGATGGGAGCAGTGGTGATGAAAAATCTTTCCATAAAGCTTAGGAAAGATTGAATATACTAAGCTTAATGTTCATGCGAATGACAGCTGCAAACAACTTAAAAGACTTCTCTTCCCAAGACTGACAGTGCTAAGGAATTTATGAAATTTGTGGAAAATCATTCTCAAACTACTGATAAGTCACTTGTTAGTATATTGATAAGCACATTGACCGCCATGAAATATGATGGTTCACGTACCATGCATGAGCATATACTTGAGATGACGAACTTAGTAGCAAAGTTAAGGACTTTGGGAATGAACGTTGATGAGTACTTTTTAGTATGGTTCATACTTAACTCTTTGCCTCATGAGCAATATGGGTCATTTCAAATGAATTACAACACTATAAAAAATAAAGTAGAATGTAAATGAATTGACCAGTATGCTTATTCAAGAGGAAACATGGATAAAGAATCAAAAGGCTCATTCTGTTCATCTCTTAAGTCATCAAACTACTAAAAAGAATTCAAAAAGAAAGGTGGAAGGAGCAAGAAAAAATGATTACACGTCCTGAATGACTCTTCAAAGGCTTCTCAAATCAATAAGAAAGAACACAATCTTATTAAGTGTCGTTTTTGTAATAAAATTGGACACTTGAAGAAAGATTGTTTGAAACGTAAAGCTTGGCTCGAAAAGAAAGATAAGCTTTGGACTTTAGTATGTTTTGAATCAAATTTTACTGAAATTTTTCATAATATTTGGTGGATTGATTTTGGTGCCACTACTCATGCATCAAATACGATGTAGGGATTTCTTACGATCCAAACCATAAAGCCAAATGAAAGCTATGTAATCACGGGAAATAGAAACAAAGCTCTAGTTGAAGGCATTGGCACTTATTGTTTCGTCTTAAATACTGAGCATTATTTAGATTTATTTCAAACCCTTTATATACCTACATTTTCCCGCAATTTAGTATCTTTGCCAAAACTTGATGTAGTAGGATTTTCTTGTAAGTTTGGTTATGGATCTTTTAGTTTATTTAACAATAATATTCTTTTTAGAATTGGAATTTTATGTGATGGTCTTTACAAGTTTAGACTTAATAATGCTTTTGTTGAGGCTTTAGTGACCTTGCACCATAATGTTGGCACTAAACGAGGTTTAGTAGATGAGAATTCTACTTACTCGTGGCATAAACGTTTGAGTCATATGTCATGCCCTGAACCCTGAGTACGCGACAACCCCTTACCATAGACAATTGAAAGTGACATTCCAAGACTCGTCGACGACCATTCGTTTTAATATTTCATTTTGCGCAAGCGGAAGACGAACCATCTCCAGTCCAACAAACAATCAAATAATCAAACAGGGATAGATGGATGAACATCAAGAACAACAACAACTACTCATTTATTCATTTTACTGGATTAACCATCGGAGGATCGTTTTTGATAATAAACCCAACAAAGGGGGCCGATCCATTCTCTAAGCCAAACCAAAAAGAAACTAAGCTAGGCTAATCCAATTATACAAGAAGAACCCTCAGGTTCAGTACCATGGCCACTCGGACCCATCGGACTTAGACTCCGTCGGCTCGATCACTGGTAGAGCGGGGGTAGGATTCTCCATTGCGGGTGTGCCATTCTAGGAGCCTAAAAGTGGTTATACAATAACCAGTGAGATAAAATCTCAGCGAGTTCTCCCCCTAAGCCTCGGTTAGTACGCCAACTCAACCCGAGGTATTTCTCCAAAACCACCCTCACTCAACCCAACAACAAACAACTAAGACAGCAATCAAACAACAACCAGGGTCACCCAATAATCAATATTCGGTTCGTATGCAACCTTACCCGATATGCCATACCCTACACATCAAATCTCATACAATGCAAGCAAAGCACATGGCTGTTAGATGATACAGTTCATCAATCACATACGAATTGCGTCACAAGCGATCTCACCTGGCCATTGCCACACCCTGCACGACTGTCAATTCATGCGTGCGTGCCATAAATAATGTGATCATCACGATATTACGAGTATGCGAATAATCAGAACATTGTACATAACTTTTTTATGTCTCAACATTCACATATATTTCGATTATTATGACCCCTCCCCCTGGGCCATGGCACAACCTTATGGTTGATGGTTCTTGGCCAAGCTAGCTTCGTCCTTTTTACCTCGAGGCACGGCGACGTCAAGGGCTCACTCCCAAGACGGCATTCCCGAAGGAGCATATGACTTGCCCACTACCATAGTCCCACAAAGTTAACCCCTCCCTGTCAGGCATTCGATCGAAGTCAGGCGACCAAACGGCCACAGCACAACACCATAAGGATTGGTGGTCTTTTGGCAATGCTGGGTTCTCTCTTTTAATGTAATCATGCAACACATTATCAAGCAATCCATTTATATCTTTGCTCTGTCATGAATGCAACATCGCTCATGCTCATGCGACATGCCATTTTAGATAACCCATGTAATATAACATGCGGTATCACTCGACAATTTCAAAATTCAATTCCAACCAGCATTTGATCACGCATTTGATCAATATTCACTAGTATAATTAACAACCGGTACTTCAATAAATCACAACAATTAAGAGCACATCAAATTAAGACAAAAATTAGCTTCCGTATAAACAGTGTTGTGAACAGTAATCGTAAACAATAATTATGAATAGTAAATTTTAGAATTCAATCATTAATAAATTAAACTCAGAAATTAAATAAAATAATTAATCAATCAATTCAAGCTAAATATGCTTAATTAAGCATAAACCACACATAAGCAACAATTAAGCTTAATTAGCAAAATTAAGCAAGATTAAACTAAGCTAATCTTAACCATATATCTAACCACCTATCTTAGGGCTAATATAACTTAATATTAAACCCCTTAAACCAAAATTACCACTAACTAAATTAACCCTAAACAAGTTTAGGCACTAATAAAGGATTAGAAGCTAAACTCACCCATTAAGCGGGCCGGTAACACGAACGCGGCAACAGCGGCGGCGACAAAGGCGACACCCGGGGACCTCTATCACAGTGATCCAAGGCAGTCCTAAGGTCAAAACATCAGCAACAAACTCAAACTCCCTTTGCAACTTCTGAAAAACTGACTGCACAAGAGGAAAGTGGCTGACCGGAGCTAAAACGGGCTGGCTGGAGCTCCAGCAAGTGGTTGGCTGGCGACTGGCGGCACCTAGGGGTCGAGGGAGAACTGCTGGTGGCTGGGATGGGCGGTGGTTGGGTCCGAAAGGAAGGAAAACAGCTGAAAAGGTGAAACAGGGTAGAAGTGGCGCTATAGTAGGTGAGTTGGGGAGCGGTGGCTTCTTGCCGACCAGTGGTTCCGACAGGCGATCGGCTGACACAGGCCGTACGGAATTTGTCTTCTAAGAACAGTGGTGGGTGGCACGGGTAGTGATTCGCATGGGAAGGGCATGAGCAACTCGGTTTTTTGGAGGAAGGTCAGAAGGAAAAACAAAAGGAAGGAAGGGAAAACAAGGGAGAGAAGTGTGCGGTTTTTGGAGGAGCTGAAGGAGGAGGAGAAAGAGTGAAATGAGGGCTGAAGATAAGCCTTATCAAGGCCATTAAATGGCTTGCCCCAACTCCCAAGCAAATGACATCATCTTCTCTATCTTCTTTTGTCTTTTCTTCAAAATATCTAGGGGCAAAATGGTCATTTCCACCTTGCACATTTCCCAATCTGTCCTTGGGTTGAAAATGAAGGGCGGGCCTAAGAAACAGGCTAAAAAATGAATAGGAACGGGCTTGGGAATTTGTTGGGCTCGAAACGGCTTAAGGTTAGACAACGGGCTTAGAAGGGTAAATTGGTCGGTTTGGTCCAACGGGCTCACTTGCTTGTCTCGAATCTATCATGGTGGTTGTCCCACCTTGGGCGTGAGGCCCACATTGATCTTGCCCAGCTCATGTCCTCGTAGGCTCGTTTCCTTGGTCCAAAAATCCTTTTTTCAAACACTCGGCTCATCTGACACTGTCGACTGTCGAAGAAGCATTGTCCAAAAGTCCATTTCGGACGTTCCCGAAAATTTGAAGTCCAATACTGGATTCTCATGTCTTGTCAATTTCACTCGAATGCCATTTTGGTACAACTCAGACTAACAGGCGGCTTCGAGGATTCACGCGTAACTGACTCGTACCAAATTACATTCAAGATTTCTGGACACATGGACGCCTTTGACTACATTAACTCCATGAAATTACAAATGATAGATTCTTATTTCAAAGTACACGATTACCAAGGATCGACATAGAGTCGCTCGCAGGCTCGATAATAGTAAACGGAATTACCCGTCCTCCCATTATGTTCTGTCCACGAATCGACTTCTATTCGTCTCTGGAATCGGCCTGCATATCTATAGGATCGTCTTTACATAAGTTTCTCGGTCGAGTTGTTTTCCCAAGTCGAGTTCTTTAGTCGCACGAGTTCTGTCCTTATTAGCCTTTCCCTTCAAGGTCAATATCTTGGGAGTGATCAGTTCTGAGTGAGATCAATCAATAATGCATTAACGAAATTCACATTCATTCATCTCTCAAAGAGCACGAATTCAGGATGTCACATCATATATCCAAGGAAAGAATGCAAAGATTAGTGGATAATGAAATTCTTCTGAATTTGGATTTCACTAACCTTAAAGTGCATATTGATTGTATTAAAGGTAAACAAAAAAAGCACACTAAGAAATGTGCCACAAGAAGCACGGGGCTTCTTTAATTATACATACTGATATATGTGGTCTTTTTTATGTTCCATCTTTTGGTAGAAAAAGCTATTTAATCACATTTATTGATGATTTTTCACATTATGGTTACATTTATCTATTGCATGATAAGTCTCAATCAGTTAATGCACTTAAGATGTATATTAAAGAGGTTGAAAGGAAATTAGATAAAAAGGTGAAAATAGTAAAATTGGATAGATGTGGTGAATATTATGAAAATTATGATGAATTGAGATAATGTCCAAGTCCATTTACTAAATTTCTTGAAAGACATGGCATTTGTGCTCAATACACAATGCCAGGTACATGACACAAAATGGTGTATCATAAAGGCGTAATCATACTTTAATGGAAATGGTTAGGAATATAATGAGTCATTCATCCTTACCCTTGTTTTTGTGGATGTATGCTTTAAGACTTCTATGTGTTTATTAAACAGGATTCCTAGTAAGGCAGTTCCAAAGACTCCCTTTAAAATGTGGACGGGAAGGAAACCTAGTTTACGACACTTGCATGTTTGGGGTTGTTCAGCAGAAGTAAGAATTTATAATCCACGTGAAAAGAAATCGGATTCAAGAACAACTAGTGGTTATTTCATTAGTTATGCAAAGACATCCAAAGGATAAAAATTTTACCGTCCTAATCATAGTACAAGAATTGTTGAATCTGGAAATGCTAGGTTCATTGAGAATAGTGACATCAGTGGGAGTGAAAGAATGCGTGATGCTTGCATTCAAGAAGTAAGGATAGAAGTTCCTATACCTAAAACTTCTAAAGTTTTTGTTTCAGATATTATAGTTCAACCCAACAATAATCAAAAACAATATGTCAATGAACAAGTGCTCCATAATGAAGATGTCAATATTGAACTTACAGCAGTTGAGCCACAAAAAATAGTATTAAGAAAATCTCAAAGAGAAAGGAGGTCGACTATTTCTGATGACTATGTAGTTTATCTACAAGAGTTAGAAATTGACTCAAGAATTGGAAATGATCTAAGTTAATTTTTCCAAGCCATGGAATGTGAAGATTCCTAATAAATGGTTTAATACCATGGAAGAAGAGTTAAAATCTATACATCAAAATCAAGTTTTAGATCTTGTTAAATTGTCTAAGGGATGTAATAAGGTCGAGTGTAAATGGGTCTTTAAGACCAAGTGCAACTCAAAAGGCAATATCGAACGATATAAGGCCAGACTTGTTGCTAAATGTTTTACTCAAAAAGAAGGCATTGACTATAAGGAGACATTTTCACCAGTCTCTAAGAAAGACTCACTTAGAAACATTATGGCTTTGGTGGCTCATTATGATTTAGAGTTACATCAAATAGATGTAAAAATCGCAATTCTTAATGGAAATTTAGAGGAAAATGTTTATATGGATCAACTCGAGGGCTTTTGAATTAAAGGAAATGAATATATGGTATGTAAATTAAAGAAGTCAATATATGGACTTAAACAAGCTTTCCAACAATGGTATCTTAAGTTTAACGATATCATAATTTCATTTGGATTTCAAAAAATACCGTTGATCGGTGTATATATATGAAGGTTAGTGGGAGCAAGTTTACTTTTCTAGTTATGTATGTTGATGACATTTTACCTGCTGCTAATGATCTTTGTTTGTTACATGAAACCAAGAAGTTTCTCTCTAAGAATTTCTAAATGAAGAATATGGGAGAGGCAACGTATGTGATAGGTGTAGATATATTCCGCGAAAGGTCACAAGGATTATTAGTGTCGTCTTAGAAAGCCTATGTTGAGAAAATTTTAGAGAGATTCGATATGGATAAATGTTTAGCAAGAATAGTTCCAATTTAGAAAGGTGAAAAATTTGGCCTTATGCAATGATCGAAAAGTCAATTGGAACAAGAACAAATGAAAAATATTCTTTATGCATCTGTTGTTGGGTGCTTAATGTACGCTTAAACTTGCACTAGACTAGACATCAGTTTTGCCGTCGGAATGCTGGGCAAGTATCAAAGTAATCTTGGAATGGATCATTGGAAAGCTGGAAAGAAAGTTCTCAGTTACTTGTAAGAAATGAAGAATCATATGCTTACTTATAAAATATCCGATCATCTTGAGGCAATTGGATATTTAGATTCAGATTTAGCCGAATGTACCGATACAAGAAAATCAATGTTTAGTTACTTGTTTCTTGTAGCTGGAGGAGCAATTTTATGGAAAAGTGCAAAGTAGTTAGTTATTACTGCATCAACTATGGAGGCTGAATATGTGGCATGCTTTGAGGCCACTATTCATAGATTATGGTTGCAGAATTTTATTTCTGGGCTTGTGATTGTCAACGGTATTGCCAGACTGCTGAAAATTTGTTGTGATAAATTTGTAGCAATTTTCTTCTCTAAGAACAATAGGTATTCTAAGGGTGCTAAGCATATGGAAAACAAATACTTGTTCGTTAAAGAAGAAGTTTAGAAATAGAGTGTCAATTGAGCATATTAACAAAAGGATTGCTGTCCAAAACATTTAATGAACATGTTGAAATGATGGGCATTATTGGACGTCATTAATGTTTGTATTATGATTGTATTAAGTTTATGTATTTGATACTCTAAGCTCATTTATGTGTTTATAATATTTTTTGTTTTCTATTCGGTATACATTATGAAATAGATCAATGTTAAACAGGATAGTCTCTAATAGAGACATCATAGTTGAACTATTACTGTACTTCTCATTTATAGGTCATGTTAAGTAGAGAGCTATAGTTATAGTATATAAAAAGGACCATGTCAATTAATGATATACAACCGCTATGACTCGCATTAGTTTTCTTTACTTAATTATAATTATTATGTGATAGCCAATTTAATGAAAATTATAGCATAATGTTATTGTGCACATTATGGTCTTTATTAAACCATGTAAGAAAGGTCATATGGGCCAAGTGGGAGAATGTAAGAATTATTTTGTGGCATAGATAATATTATTATTAATGGTTTAATAATTATTGAAATGCTATAAAATAAATATTGGCTATGAGAAGTTACGACTCTAATAAAATGAAATGGTACAATCTTTATAGGAAAGTTATCACTTTTCCGAAGAGGTGCGACTCTTATGAAAGTTAAAAAGCGTTTTGATGGAAGGCACCTGTTGATAGAACGTATAAATAGAGTCTGATTGTCTCTCCACTCATAATAATAACAATAATAGAAAAGAACATTATATTCCATTATCTATCGATGGAATACGTTAAAAAAAGGTGGGTTAAAGGAGAGAAATCGGATTTCATCATTTAGTTGGAATTCTTTGGTTTTCTGCAATAATTATCTCCAATGGTATCCCTACGGATAAATGTATGTCTTCATCTATCTTATTGTGAAAATCATGAAGATCAAAGATTCATTGATTTTGAATTTTTTCGCATTATAGAATTACGTTTATCCTCTAATAGAGCTCGCCGCCAATCTCCCTACCGACGCGGATCTCCTCATCGTCCCGGTAGACACCGATTCCGGCTCCAAGCATGTATTGGAGAAGGCAATTGGTGAAACCGGGTTGAGTATTGGGCCCTCTAAGCTCAAGAACACCTCGTACTCCTCACTGTCTGACGCCGGGGCGACCCCGCGGCTGCTTTCCATGGCTCCGTGGTCGCTCCTCCCTCTTGGCTGTTGCAGTGGGCTTGCGGAAGATTCTGGACACTTTCGATTTGACGAATGCAAGCGCGGTCAGAGCGAGCAGTCCCAAGGCCCTGACAAGCATGCAATGAAGTTGGAAGACTGGATTTTTAATTTCCATCTTTTGAGTTGGTAAGCTTTGAGAAGACCTATCAAATGGGTGGGTCGAGTTGGGTTTGAGTCGGGTTGAAAATGGTCCGATTCATTTAATCTATTTTGACCCATATTAATGTAATGTAGATTTAGTGATCCATACCCGACCCATATCCAGCCCGACCCGTATTGCTAAAAGCCATTATTATTGCAAACTCACTCTAAGCTCTATGCTAAATGAATAAAATATCAAATCAAATTTAAAAAATTAAAAAATAGTAAATAAAATAAAAAATGTAAAAAACCTATAAATTGAAATATTTTTAAAGAATTTCATCAATTAAATATATCTTTATAAAAAACCTATAAATTGAGATGGGGTGGAGGTGAGAGGCGGAGGCGAGCAACAGAGTGTCGCGGTCATTGGTAGGTCACCATCACTCACCGAGCTTGAGGATGACTCAAAGAAGAAAAACACGTTTTATAGTTGGGTTAAAAATGGGTCGACAATGGGTCAGATTGAATATGGGTCACATTCTGACCCATTCTAGACCCATTAAGATAGAATATGACTCACAAAATGGATTTATGACCCATCTTGACGCCTCTACTTTGGATAGACAACTAACCCAAACTCGTTTCTTTTGAACCCATCCACTCCGAAGGCTAGATGTAGAAAAATACGAGACTTGAAGTAATAGCATAGAAAATATAGTAGAAAAATACGAGACTTGAAGTAATAGCATAGAAAATATACTCTAGCAGAGGCGACACCAGGGGTAGGGGCGGAGGCAGAGGCGGTTGGAGTTCGAGACCTAGCAACTGCGACCAGGGGAGGCAAAAGTTTGACTCAAAATAATGGTGGGGCCCAGCTCCACATGGAGCTATGTGTCACCTCTTGATTAGGCTGGGCCACGGTGACTTGGCATGGCGCATGGCCAGCCCACCTAATATTTTCTCGAGCAACGTGAGGGGAAATCATCTGGTATTCCGGTCCCGCCCATCAAACACTCATATGTAGTGGAATAACAAGTGGTCACATAAAAACGTATCACAATAAAATAAGAAAACAAGAGTAACGACAAACTCTGCTTGACGAGACCAAAAAGGAATTTTCAGTGGTTAGTAGCATATAAAGGCCCCGTTTGGTTCAGCTTTCCCAAGGGGCTTTCAGCCCCCAAAGCCCCTTGGGAAAAAAAATTTGTGTTTGGTTCAGCGTTTAGCCCAGCATTTAGCCCAGCATTAGCCAAATGCTGGCATTCCAAATGCTCAATGCTGGTCCCCCCCAGCATTCAGCATTCGGCATTTGGAGAAGGCAAGTCAAATCTCCTTTGACTTTTTTTTTTTTTTAGAAATTGGGTGGAGCCAGCCACCGCTGATGGGGGCGACCCCCGGCGACCACCGTCTGGCGGCGGCCGCCTGGTCGTCGCCCACCCGAGGTTGCACGACCCAGGGCGTCGCCGGAGGTCGCGCGGCTCGGCCTCCCTTGGGTCGCGCAACCTAGGGCGTCGTCGGAGGTCGCGCGGCCCCGCCTCCCCTGGGTCGCGCGACCCAGGGCGTCGTCGGAGGTCGCGCGACCTCGACCGGCCCCCCTGGGTCGCTCGACCTCTGGTGGGCACCACCCTAGGTCGCGCAACTCAGGGCGTCGCCAGAGGTTGCACGAGGCAGCGTTCCCTGCGTTGTGCGACGGCGGGCGGCGGCCAGATCTGGCCGCCGCGGCTGGGTCGCGCGACCCAAGGGAGGCTGCTCGGCGGCCGGACCGCCACGCCTGAGGTTGTCCGACCTCAGGCGAGCTCCCCCATGACCAGATCTGGCCGCCGGCAGTTGGCCGATGGTGGCCGGCGGTGGTCGGCAGTGGACTGACGGTGGCCGGCAGTGGAGCTCCACCAGATTTCAAAAAAAAAAAAAAACTTTCCAAATGCGGTATTATCAAACGGCATTTTTAAGCCAAGGCTATTTTCCAATGCAAGTTTGCCAAACACGATAGTATTTTGGAAAGTCTCATTAGGCTAAAGGTATTTGCATTTTCTCTAAGTCATTTCCTCAAAAGCGAACCAAACGGGGCCAAAGATGATGAAATAAACTGGGAGGTGGTTCTCAGTTGTTCGGTTGAATTGGGTCCTTCAAATATAAATGAGGAAAACTGATCAACTCGGTCGTGAATGTATTGAGTCCTAAACTTTTCAATTTTGTTAATTTAATCTTAAATTTTTTTATGAAATACTAATATAATATTTTTTAGCCGATTTTAACTTCAAAATACTGATGCAACGGTTTAATAGACAAATTTTTGAATTTTCCAGATTATTTTTGTTTTTTCTTTTATGGTTACTGTATCTTGTTCCTTGTTCCTATACTGTTCATCTCTCTGGGTAAACTCTTCCATCTTTCCTGTACCTTCATCAGTCAAATGCCGGCAAAGTAGTCCAGAAATAAAAATCCTAAGCCTATTCCCAAGATGTTGCCAGATCATTCTTTCCTCACGACTTACCCCATCAAACATTTTGGAAGGAAAATCCTCAGGGTCGCTGAAGACAACCACGACTGAGAAGACCGGCTCCTCGAGATACTAATCGTCGTAAAATTCACGGTTGAATTGGATGGTCCGGGGTATATTTCGACGAAACATCGCTGTTGATTTGTGGTTTGTGGATGGTAGCTTTCCAGTCGGGGCCAGGCTTGAATTTTGAGCCGTTTGTGTTGATGCCTGATGGCAACAGCACGCGAGGCCTTATAGCTCAGCGGGAGAATGATGTGGACGAGATGGGGTGCAATGTATCATTCGCTCAGTCCTTTCATTGAGGAACAGAAAGAACCAGAAATCGTTCATCTTGTTCTCTCAAGTCGTCCGGCTAAAGAGGGACAACGAAAGAGGTGAAAGGAACCTCTGGAGTCTGGATGGGAGCGGACCGGGGCGAGATTTCGCTCCTAAACACCCGAGTAAGGCTGGTATTCCCTGAACAGCCGCAGCGACCTTAGATTTGAGGTCGCCGAGCCTCCTCCAAGGTCATGGAAGCGTCGTCGTCCATGGCGGCTTGACTTTAGATTCGAGGTCGTCGTCCGTGAGGCTTGCTGGCCGCAAGTCTCGTGAAGGTCTCCCTCGTCCTGACCCTTCAGCTTCAAACACGACAATTTCGCTTCTTTTTTTCAAAAATAAAACGTGAAGAAGATGGACAGTAAAAAATAAAAATAAATAGAAAAATCAGAAAAATAAGTGAAAACAAGGCATTTTCAGTTGAGATTCTCCACACCATGCCTCGCAGGACGGTCCACGGTGAGTAGACCACCAGATCAGCAAATTCAAGCCAAAATTTGCTGAAAGAAACTATATTGAAATTTCACAAAAAGACTTACAACTACATTGGTAAAATATTGGTACAGTTATTGCCAGAAAACCTAATTTAATTTTTCTAGTCAGCGAGGGAACACAAGCCAATGCATCTTCAGTAAGGATCATCTTGTAATTAAATCTTTTACCATCTCTGGCCACATCCTGTTTCGGTTTCGGGATTACAAAGAATTTCGTTGTTCAATTTGCACAATTTTGGCACTGAAGTTTAGAGTTTCGTCTCTTGACAACGACGACCGTAATCTCCAGCTTCCTTACTCAACCTTCTCTCTCCTCAGTCTTGTAATCGCATCAAGCTTCATAAGTTTGCTTGCGAGATGAAATGCAGTTTCTTGCATCTTCTCCCAAGTACCACGAATGCATTTATTTACTCTTCTCTTCTTCTCCATGAAACTCATTCTAATCATGGCCATCGATATAGGCCCGACGCTGTTGAGAAACTTAACATACTAGCCATGCTAGTACACTAAACAGTTTAAATACTGTGCCTCGTCTCAATTATCACATCTTCCTCCACCCTTCTCTCATAATTTTAGGAAAATGACATGAAGCTGTTTCTCCTCTTCCCTGACCACGATCCCAACGAAGTCCTCACGCTGCTTGAAGATGTCGTGTTTCGCTGTCTGCACTCCTCCAGAAAAGCTTTGCTCACACCACTCGACCTTCTTGGAGGAATTCAATCACTCCATCAATTCATCAATAGTCCGAGCCAACGATGCTAAATCCTTGACTCTTTAATTTCGAAAGCACTATGCAGAAGTTGTTTGGAACCTATGCATGTGCTTCTTTAACTTGACTTGATTTTTCTATTAATTTAAAAAATAAAAAAGAAAATCATAGAGAATGTCTTCAAGACACATTCAAATAAATTTATCATTTTCAATACACATCCGACTTCGCTTGTCAAACCATATCTCTCTCTTGAAACAATTTCCCAAAGTAGACTTCTCCATGCCACGTCATTTCTAAATAAGGAAAATTAACAAAATAGTCCTAAACCTACTGCAATTTTTCTAATTCAGTCATAAATCTATTGCAATTTTTCTAATTCAGTCCTAAACCTTTTGTAATTATACTAGTTCAATCCATCTAACCAATCTTGGTCTGTCGATATTGACTTGGACGCCTGCCGTTCTGCTGATGCTGACGTGACGAATATTTTAATAATTTTTATTTTTTTTCCTTTTTTTCCTCTCCTTCTTCCTCCTTCCTCCTTCCTTTGGCCGCTGGTGACCAGCCAAAGGTAGGCTGGCGAGGTCCCTCACCGAGCTCGAGGAAGCCTAGCCATGGTTGGGCGACCTCGCCCAGGCCGCTCGCTAGATTGGATGAGGCTCGCCTTCACTAGATCTAGCGAGGGTTGAGCCTTGCCTACTATTGGGGCAAAGCTTGGCCTTGCACGGCCACTAGTGAGGGTCATGCCTCGCCAGCCATGGGAGACCCAAGCGAGGGCGAGCAATGCCCTTTTCCATGCTGAAAAGCTTTTCTTGCATGCTAGACGGCTCAGGGGAGCGCACGTCTGTTAAGGTTGAACTGTTATTCTACATATCCAAAGGCAAGGTCGGCGAGGGTGAGCAATGCCCTTGCCTGGGTCACCCATGGCCGACAAGGATCAAGCCTCGCTAGATTCAGCGAGGGCAAGCCTCGCCCAACCACTAGCAGCCCTCGCCTCCATGGTCAGTAAGGCACAACCCTCGCTTAGCCTAGTGGCCGGCCTAAGCGAGGCTGCCTAGCCACAGCCAGGCTTCCTCAAAGCTGACGAGATCCCTCGTTATCCCTATCTCTAGTTGGTCACTAGCGGCCAGAGGAAGGCAGAAGGGGAGGGGGGGGGGAGAGACAGAGAGAAGGAAAAAATTATTAAAAAAATTAGAAAAAAATGAAATATTGTAAAAATATTCACCATGTCAGCATCGCCCGAATGGTTGGCAACGACCAATGTCCACCTTAGCACCGGCCAGCCAAAGTTGGCCAGATGGATTGAATTGATACAATTGCAAAAGATTTAGAACTAAATTGACCCAAAAAAAGAAGTTTAAGACTAAATTGGAAAAATTGCAATAGATTTAGGATTGTTTGAGTAATTTTTCCTACCTAAACATGATCTAATCATGCCCCCCATCCTAGTCACTTTTTTCTATCCTTAAATTGATATTTGTTGACATTTTACATTCCTTTTAATTCAGTGTCGTGTTACAAATTTGCGGCCTATGAGTTCTATATGATCGAATAGTTTATTCAATGATATTTTCTCTTTTCTATTTCATTGTTTAATGAACTTTTTAATATTGTGTTAATGGTTAGCGTGTGAAGGGTCAAAGTAGATAATATGTAGTGGGGTAACACTTGCTTTCTATAATACTTCATCAGTGCTTCAAAAGAGAATATATTTAGGAACTAATTCATCTTTTCTTCCACCTCCAACCCAATTTCATCAACTAAGGGAGCGAATGATAACATTTTTTGTCAGAAATTGATTTCTGAAAAAAAATAAATTTTTCTATTTCTATTCTTAGATGAGTTTCTAAGCCAAAAAAACGCGTTTAATAATAACACAAAATTTCTGTTCTTGAAATAGACATTCGTTTGATAATGAATAAAATTTTACTTTCCCGAGTGGCAACAGCGGCAGCGGTGGCCGGCGACTGCGACCGACGGTGGCCAGCAAGCGAGGGTGGTGGTGAGTGGCGGACGGCAAGAAACTCCTTCGGATGAAAAGTAAGAAAGAGAGAAACAATTTCTGATTTCTATTCCTAAAATAGAAAAGTAAAAATTTGTTGTTTCTAATTTCTATTCAAAACCTATTTCTGGAATAGAAATATGTTCCAAAAATAAAAAAATGAAATTATTTTACCAAACGGATTTCTATTCCAGAAACAAGTCTGGAATATAAATCTATTTCAGAAATAGAAATAAAATGGTTATCATGCATAGCCTAAACCACTTATGCTTGTGTAACTACTAATTTTCGGAATTGCTTCCTAAATCATTTCACACGATGAATGCACTTTTCCTTTTGATACCATCATTCCCAAAATTAGTACAAACAAATTTTCACGAGTTGAGAAATTTTAATTCCTGCTTACATTCAAAAGGTAGGCATGATAGGCTGGCTTTTCCTGAAATTGCTCTGTCCCATTTGTTCTTGCGATTTTTCCTTCTTCTTTTTTTTCATCCTTGAGAAAGAATTTGCTGGTCTGGGAAGGGGAGCTATAAAACTAATAGAGAATGAATAAGGACTAAACTAAAGATCTTTTTGCTTGCAAGATGGAGCATGATGTCTAGAGGAGAAATTAAAGGTTCATGTGCTGTTAAATTAGGAGTAAAAGCTTCATCCTTCCATGCATAGCCCTCTCCTTTTGAACTTATTGGATAGTCGTTTACTTCTAATTAGTGCAGATCTTTAACGTAATAATCACAATAAAATAGTAGTTAATTTTATTTGAAAAATGCTAGCATGAGAAAAAAAGATTCATTATCCAATTATAGTGTTTATTATAGAAAGGACACAGTAAGAAATTAAATTGTAATAACTAATCATGTAAAAAGATTGATAATTTGTACATGGTAGTATAGAAAGGAAAAAAGAAAGAAAAATCAATCTTTTAGTTCATTTATTCAAATGTAACCATTTTATGATGCCCTCTTTTTTACGATATGACTTTTTTATAACCGAAAATGTGCTTTGATACAAATCTATTCCAATGTTAATACAAAGGACAAAGCTAAGTACAGGATGTTGACACTCGAATTTTTGTTTATTTCGTTTTACGTGCCCATTTATTTTGCATATATAAATACATATTAATTTCTAGAAAAGATAAAAAAAATTTAAAAAAATTTAAAAATCGAAAAAAAATCCTAATGGGCTGGCTTAGCCCATCCTCTACTCGCCCATCTTTTTTTTTTCTCTCCCTTCAGCAGCCCATCTTCCCTCTATTTTTCTCCTCAGCCCAGCCCCATTCCCCCTCTTTTTTCTTTCTTCCTCCACGTGAACAGGAGCATGCAGCAAAAACGCAGCAGCAGCGAGCGGGGAAAAGGCAACGACGTCGTTTCGGTCCCCTCGGACCGTGACGTCACCCGCATGACAGCCAGTGGAGGAGAGGAGAATTCGTTTAGAGCAGAAGGGAGAATCGGCGAGGCGGCGATTCTGGTCAGGGAGAGAATCAGTGAGAAGGGGACGTGGGCGATTTCGGGCAGAAGAGGAAGGAGCAGGAGGGAGGCAATTTTTCGGAGAAAAAAGAAGGAAAACCGGGGGCTGGTTTTTCAGACAGGAGAGGAAAAAAGAAAGACAGACGATAGCTTGAGCAGTAGGCAGGCGATTTCGGACAGAAAAAAAAACAGAGAAGAGCAAACAGAGGGAGCGAGACCTCGTCGGCAGCCACACCTGACTCGCCGCCAGCGATCCTCCACCGTGCCTTAGCTCCGGCGCCGGAAACCAGGATAGCCAGAGAGAAAAACAGACCGGTCTAAGCCACCTACGAGCCCATCCGGTGACGTCCGAAGGTAAACCCAGCGATCGAGAGCGGGAGAAAGAGGAGTTCGGCCACGCACGAGCCTGTCCGACGACATTCCGGCGTCTTCCTCAAGCTGAACAGGTTGGTTTATTTTGTTCTTCCCACTTTCGTTTTTGGACGAGTTGGGCCGGAGCTTGCGGCCGGCCGTCTTCCACGAGCTCCGGCCCTTGTTGCCTTTGCGTCTTGCCCCTGCATCCCCGTATGTTATTTCCGAAGGCCCCTAGAGTACATTCGAGGCTCGGTTGAGCCGGAGATCTCCGAATCCGGTAGTGCCCAGTATGTGTTCGACGAAATGCATGAATGAGATCCGAAATTTGCATCCCTCGATAATCTAGTTTTATAAATGTTTGATCGTATATTATCTACTCTCGTGTTTCCTTAGTGTTATAGCCATTTTCGTGAAGTTTCCACGCACTTTTTGGCCGAAAAGGAATGTTTTTGGCTTCCGGCGAGGGGAAGTGTCGCGAATCGCCGGAAGTCGTCGCGGGCAGCGGCCGGCGACGTTCGGCGTCGGTCGGATGGAACGGCCGACGCCAGACGACGCCGGCGCGACCCCATTAGGATCGGTGAGGACCTGCAGCGGTGCAAGCGGCGGCGCGGTGGAGTCGCGTAGGGTTCCGGCGGGCGTGCGTGCAACGGGGAAGACGAAGACCAGACCAAAAAAAACAGAGAAGAAAAGAAAGAAAAAAAGAAAAGAAAAGGAGAGGGCCGGGCCGAAAGTTCATAAAATGGGCTGGGCTGGTTTATTTTTCTTCGAATGGGCCTAGATTAGGTTTGGGCCGAAATTTTAGAAATTGGGAAATGGGCTTTTTATTTTATTTTATTGTCAATGGGCCATTTAAAATATTTTTCGACCGGGCCGTTCGGCCAGCCCGGTCATTGCCCCGGCCCGGACTGATAGGGTCCGGGTTGGTTTAGTAGGGTCGGGTCACCCGCCCGGTCCGAATCACTTTTTTAATAAAAATTAAAAAATTAAAAAAATCTAGAAAAATAAAAAATTTCAGAAATTTAAAAAAAAATCTTAAAAATTTTCGAAAATCATTAAAAATTAAAAAATATTTTTTTTATTTCAGAAAAGTTTTGAAAGTTTATTTTAATTTTATTTTAATTTTCTTTCTTTTTTTGAATATTCAAAAATTCCAAAAAAATTAGAAAAAATTAGAAAATTCCAAAAACATTAATAATTTTTTTTATTTTTCAGAAAAGCCAAAAAAATATTAAAGATCTTGAAAGTTTGTTTTCTTTAATTTTGGAAAATTCAAAAATATTAAAAATTCAAAAAATTCAAAAAAATTGCAAAAATTCAGAAAACCCTTAAAAAAGAAAAAAAAATACCAAAATTGAATAAGCCTTTAGGGCTCTACAATAGGTTTTTTTTTTTTTTTTTATGTTATATTCCTGTGCCTTGTTTTGTCGCAATTTTTGGATGTTATTTCTTTACTTTAGAATTGTTAGGATAAATCTTAGAATTCTCGAATATATTGCCATGATATCATTAATACACGATTAAGTTAGGTACCGAAAGGGCGTTAGTCGCGTGACTAACGTAATCAAGTCCTCGACCCTAGATTCTCTAGTTGCATAAAAAGTGAGGCACGCTCCCATGCCTCACTTGGTTCCTAGTCGACCCTAATAAACTAGTGGCGACTCATTGTTTGAAAATTTTTGCGAATATCCATGTTGTGCGGAGTATGGGCTTAAGAGAGCTCGAGTTAATTAAAGGCCGTCGGTCCGAAATTAACAATACCCCAAACCTATTTTCAAAAAATTTAGGTCGCGACACAGGAAAATATAAGTGTATGAATATGACATGTTGAGAAAATATTAGGTGTAGCTGGGGTAGTCACCTCAGCAATGCACTGGTCCATTTCGGTGGGCCCACCTTTAAGAAAAGCTGCAAGTCCCTTTCTCTCCTTGGTTTCTCTCTATTCTTCACCATTTCTTTCTTCCTTTTCTTTTTGCCTGTTGGGGCCATAGACAATGCTCAATTACAGCGGCCAACTATGGATGAACTACTCACGAGCATGCCAACACTCATCAATGGCCGTCATTGGCATTGTTCGGGTATGCTATTGATCCCCGAGTATCCATCTTTCCCATCCAACTGTGGACGACACTCGCGGCCAGCCATGGGTGACTGGCTCACAAGCGATGCCAATACTCCTCATAGGTTTTCCGCTGCCCTTGAAACCTCGCCAAATCTGGCAACAATTGCCTCCCAAAACCTCGCTAGATTCGGCAAGGACCACCCTGCCTTGGATGTGAGGGTCGAGCCCTCGCTAAATCTGAAGAAAGTGACCATCAAGCCATAGGCGGGGGCCACGACACCCTTGCCAGTCCTCACCTATGGCCAATTACAGGCCACAGCCCAAAGGGAAAGAAAGCAAAAAAAAAAAAAAAGAGAAAAGAAAAGAAAAGAAAAGAATGGACTAGTGCATTACTATGGGTGATCGGTTCCCAATCCTGTCCGATTCCATCTAAAAACCAAACTGGGAGGACCGGTTCCCAATTTTTGGAGTTAGGGACTGGACCAAACCATCTTAGGACCAAGAGTAGGACCGGATTGACCACCAATCACCTAGCAAAAAACAATAAATAAAAAATGCTAGAGGTGTTATAATTTTAAGGATTTTTTGCTATTTTCAAGAAATTATTTAAAAAAATCAGAGAAAAGAGTCTGTCTGGTTCGATCCAATTCCCTCGGAACTATGAACCAAACCGACACCCCCGAAAACCGAATCAAACTAACCAATCCGGTCCGATTCGGTTGGTCAGAAATGCTCACCCCTATGCATTACTGAGGTGGCTACCCCCAACTGCACTCAATATGTTATTTCTTAATATCAAAGAGGAAAAGAAAAATAATAGAAATCGGAGCCATTTTGTCTTCTCCGCAACCGCTATGTGATTCGATTTGGCTCCTCAAACAACAATCCCACCTTATTTATCGTACAAAAGGGATAATAAACGAAAGTAATTTCAATTAAGAAGATGCTCATTCTGTGGTAAAGGGCTGTTAAATCGGTGGGGTCTGGGCAGAGACCCCAACTGACTAACACTTACCGGTTTACACATAGAAATTATTAGATGCCACAAAATTAATTTAAATCATCAGAAAGGAATATGGATTGTTGCGAGAATAGCGGCATAAGAGAATGTAGATGGATTATGTATTTAAGCGAAATGTATTGCAATAATTAGCTATATTCAATATAATAGAATCAAAATTGACCGTAATGTGTATAATCACCAATACCATTACAAAAATGAATTTATACATGCTAATCAACAACATTAATTTTTTGACAAAAAAAAAAACACATTAGAAGCAATAAATTGCCAATTACAGATTCGATTGGTTCTTAAACAAACTCAGCATTAATGACTCAATGACCGAAAAACTCTTATATATATGGTTTCTAAGTAGGAACCATTAACTTTTTTAATCATTACAATATTTTTACGTTTTTCAGTGAATATGTATTTTTTTAGTAATGTGAAGAGGAGAAGCAGAAGAACAATTAAGGTATGGCTCGACAAAAAGCTCTGTTCTCCATGTTTTGTTATTATTTATAGATTTATAGATGGATGCAGAGCATGTTTCCCATCACCATTCTATCCAGAGATGCGAGGGAAGAAAATCGAATAGGAAGAGGAGAACAGAACGATGGCTAAAAAGCATCCTCTTCCAAGCAGCAGATCAATTCAAAGGCACCTCTCTCTCTCTCTCTCTCTCTCTCTCTGTCAACATCGCAATAACCCTATTCAACTTTCCACTCACGAGCGCACCCCCTCATGATTCCTCCTGATCAGATCCCCGTCAAATCCATTTAGCATCGCCATCCTTATAATGAACTCCTGGACATTCGGGACCCGATGACTTGATCAACTGAAATGAATAAAAGCAAATCTTGAAGGCGGTGTTGAGGACGAATCTCACCAGCAGAGCTGAAAAAAGTAAAGACCAGTAATGGCTCACGTCTGCAGAGGCGGAATCCTTGCAACGTTGCCCATTGATGCTGCATCTTGTTTTTCTTCATCTTCTCTTTCTCATCGTGATCGAAGAGCTGAAAGGCAGTGGACGGCTTTTGGATGCATTCTACAGGCCTCAGATAACAGTAAATGGTGTTTTGGTAAATTGCAACTCATTATTCCAGTAACCAGCCATATAGGCCGTGGAAGTGGCATTGCCCTTAATGAAAACAGTCTAAACAGAACACCAACAAAATATGCAACAATTTGAGTGGAGTCACCACCTTCAGCAATGGTATGCGAGATTCTTGTTGCAAATCGCGGGACAAAGAAGAATTTGCCAGGGGTACTTTGTGGCCCTGCACAGATCCTATGCAATATTCACATAAGGCATTCATGGAAACATAAAATCCAACTTTGTTTCGGGTTAAAAAGAATTCTAAACAGAATTCGAGCATTTACCTTAGAGAGGCCCCCCTCTAGCTTTGTATAAAGGAGATGTCCAGTCGAAAGACCCCTAAGTACAATAAAAGTTCGCACAGGACAGAGACTATCTATCCACTATAACGCGTTCGGATAATTCTGGTAGAGCGACTTGAGGAGAAGAGAGAACTTGCACCATCCGGAGACATCCTAATTGTTCGAGCCCATTAAGGTTTGTTATACTCCTGCAATCAAGAATTTTCAGGACTTCCAAATTCCGTAAATCTTTAAGACCATCAATCTTTGCTAAATTGCAGTCGTCTAGTTCTAGTTCTGACAGAGATTTTAGACCAGAAAAATTTGGCTCTAGAATCTTGCAGCGTTTGAGACGCAGAGTCCATAAGCTAGAGGCTGAGGGAAGTTGTGTGAGGTCTAGCTTCTCCATGTAGGATAAAGTGAGTTCCCAGAGATGAGTAAGAGCACGAATACCCCCAGGGAGATTGGTGACATTTGGAAGGGACAATTCCAAAGTCTCTAGACTTGTTAATCTCGTGATCCACTCAATGTCTGGGGTCTGATTCAATGACCCTGCTTCTGGCTGCTCATCAGAGTTCAAGCATAGCTCTTTTAGATTCGTCAGATCTGTCAATTCGGGGGCTGCCATGATTTTGGATCCCCATCGGAGAGTGACTAAACTGGAGGGCAACTTTTGGAGTGCTTGAAGTCGTTCACATTTACTTACGTCAAGGGTTCGGAGGCAAGGGAGATTGCAAATGCCCCAAGGCAGCCCGGCCACAATCGATGACGATAATTTCAAAATTCTCAAAGAAGATAGTCCAGAAATGTCACAACTACCTTGGGCCTCCAAACTTTTGCAGCGAGAAAAATCTATCTCTTCCAGTTTCTCTAACTTCGCAATAACTCTAGGAAATTTTTTTAGGTGAGTGCGTTCCATCTTCAGCGTCTTCAAATTACTCAAATCCTCGACTGACTCGGGTAGTTGCGTGATTCCAGTGTCTGAAAGGTCCATTTCCTTAAGCTGCCTTAGCTTCCCGATGGAAGGTGGAAGTTCAAACAACTTCTCACACTTCCTTAGAGAAAGTCTTTCAAGTTGCGGAGGAAAATCAAAAGCTTTCGGATGCCAATTAATAGCACCATCCAGAGCAAGACTTTTGAGTTTCGTTAGGTGGCCAATTGGGGATATATCTTCCAACTTTTTACAGCGGCAAGCGCTAAGATTTTCAAGGTGCTCCAAAGAATCATTCTCGATATGAATTTTTTTTATGTCGGTTCCATCAATCAGAAGTTCCGTCAAAATTTCCATGTGGTGCAGTTGTTGGGGCAACTGCTTGACTCCCTTGCAGTTTCTCAAATTCAAGGACTTCAAGCTCTTCAGTCCGCTGATGAATTTCCCAATTGCAGATAACTGAGTACAATCTTCCAGTATCAATATTTCCAAACTGATTGGAGCTTGAAATTTCAACGATGCACCTGACAGACCACATCCTTGGAGGTTCAAGACTTTCAATTCCTTCACCTTATGCAACGAGCAAAAGAGCATGTCAAACTTTGCTCGCTACCTGTCATCTTAAAACAAGATTTAAAAAGCAAATATCGGCCATACCTCCATGATTCGACTCCATATTTTTGGATCACTGGCAACCAGACTCCTAGACAGATCCAGAATGACTAGGTTCTTCAAATTCGTATCATGGAGCTCAGGAATGAAACGGCACTCTCGCAAATCAAGCCACCTCAAATATGAGGGAAGATTCTCAGTATTTCCCTGGATTTCAGCCCGGTTCAGTCTGAGGTACCTCAATTTGAACATATTCCGAAATTTTTCACATCTAAAACAGATGGGGGAACCCTCTTCAATTGTGAGACCAATGCCTTCGACATGTTTAGCACGCTGTCAAGTGTCGGTTGGGGAAAAACGTATGAGTAAGTTGAAAAACGTTAATACCTCTTACTCCTCCAGTGAAATGAGACAAATCAAAATTGCAAAATCAATGGTTATCCGCTACATGTTCTAAACCATGTCAAAAACAAATCCCTTTCTTTTCCCTTCAAGATTGGATAAAGAAAAGCAAGTTTATGTTAAATAGGAATGGAAGTTTTATCTGAAATCTTTCGTGAACAACAAACAAAAAGAAAAAAAAAATTGCTAGAGGCTTTGCAAACTTACCTTATCACCCTTTGGAATGGAATCAGCATCGCTGTGATCCCAAAACCTGCAGCGCTTACGACTACCTTTTCCTTTGACAAGTTTCCTACCATAGTCTCTTAACAGATTGTGCATTCTCAGTTCATCATTTTCTCCATCTTCCAACAAATCCATGTCACGAAGTTGTTCTATTCCTCTAGAAGGATTGTAACGACAAGCCTTCCACATGTAAGAGGGAATCCTCTCATCCTTTCCAATAAAAAAGCATGCTATGTCAAGGAATATCTCCCTTGTAAAAGCATCTAAAGATTCATAACTGTCCTGAAAGGCAGCTTCAAGTTGATTTCCTTGGTTTTCTTTTACTAATTCCAAGGTCTCTTTCCATGTATCTATTTTCTTTTTGCGGCGTAAACATGAAGCCCAAAGCACAATAGCCGCCGGAAGCCCTCCAATAGCTTTGACGATGTCTATGGACAAGGAATCATACGCAGAGATGTCTTGGTGAGCATCCCCTCGAAAAGCACACTCGCGGAAGAGTTGAAGAGCATGGTCATCTCTCATTGGTTTAACATTGTGTACTTGGACTGTTCCCTCGTCGAAGTGATTCAGAACATTTTTTCTGTTCGTGGTCACAATAATCCTACTTCCTCTACCAAACCAAGTAAGCTTCCCAGCTAATGCTTTAATTTGTTCCTCCTCACGCACATCGTCAAGCACAATGAGAACCTTCATATTAGTAAATAGACTTTCCATTGTCTTAATTCCTTCATTATAAGAATTAAGTGCTTCATGTTTTCTGTTTTGCAGAGAAGCAATCAACCTTTCTTGTGAAGACACGACTTCTTTTGGCTCCATATTTTCGAGGAGGCTACGTTCGTTAAACAACTCACGGATCTTGTTGTAGACAACCTTTGCAAGGGTAGTCTTCCCAACACCACGCATACCACATATTCCGATGACACGCACGTCTTCTCCACATACTTTGTTTGCTTGTCCATCTCTGTAGACAACACCAAGCTTTCTCATCATTTCTTGAACATGAAGATCAATCCCAACTAGTTTGTCGGGTAAAACTTGCTCATCCTTCTTCAACAACTCCCTGACACGAGTAACAATTATTTCTACAAGCGAGGACTCATGCCTGCAAACACAAGTGATGAAGCATTTGGGTGACAATAAGTAGAGAAAAATCAAGTGGGGAATGAACCGACTCAAACTAAATCAACCAACAGGGCAGGGGGAAACTTCAATTAAATTGGAGAGCAAATTTTAATGCCTGGTCTATTTCCCTTTCATGCACATACAATTTTGACATTGATGTCATGCTATCTGCAAAACAAAAGTTCTCGAACGAACGGAGTGTTGTGGACCAGGTCGGCTGGTCTAATTCGCATCATGTCATAAGTCGAGCAATTTTTAAATGGCCACTTCAATTGAGTTGGTAGTTATTCGATGAAAAAATTATCCAAAATGTACTAAATTTATTTCACTTTTACTAATTCAGTCATAAAGCTATTAATTTTATCAATTAAGTTTTAAACATTTTCACATTTTGCCCATTAAGTCCATCCGCTCAAATTTTGGTCAAAATTGCTGACATGAATGCCAGGCATGCTACGTGATTCAGCTGACGTTGACGTAGATAATTTTTAATAAAATTTTAATATTTTTAAATTTTTTTAAAATTTTTTCTTTCCTTTTCTCTTTTTATTTCTTTTCCAGATTACCGTTCATCTTCTTCTTTATGCGTTCACCACCTTCGCTGAACGTAGAAGCAAAAAACCGAACCATGTTCTTCTTACTTTGTCCTCCATCGTTCCCTCAAAATGCGGTCGAGCTTGGCGTCTCTAAGATCTCGACCAACCTGGATGACTACGCGCCCCGTTGCGCATCAACCTTGAACGCTAGATCTTGAAGGCTCAACCTTTGTCGCGGTGTTGAGGCCAAGCCGCCAGATGTAGAGGGCTCAATCTCCATCGCGGCAAGTGAGGGCCACGACTCTCGCCAGTGACCAGCGAGAGCTTCGTGGCCACAATGGCCTTGCCTAGATCTAGGCAAGGCCAGGCAAGGGTTGCGCCCACGGCTGGTGAGGGCCTGCAACCCTAGCCAATCATAATAATAAAATATTATAAAAAAAAAAGAGAAGAAAAGGAAAAATAATCAAAAAAATATTTAAAAATTGTTGACCGGCACCCAACAGCTGGCTATGCCATGTAAGTGGTTGTTATTAGTAATTTCTGGCTAAGACTGATCAAATGAATTCAATTAGTACAATTAAAAAATTTAGAATTAAATTAATAAAAGTGAAATAAATTTGAAATTTTTTGAATAATTTTTCCCTAATTCAATAGGCTTGTAGAACTTTAACCTGTTAAATCACTCATCTATTTGAGAAGATTAACCTCAGAGATATCTCTAGCATGCATCATGATCGATATGCTTACATATAATATTTGTTGGAAAAGATTCGGGTTCATTTTTAATCATGCTATACTTTTTTGAGTTTTTCCACTTATCTAGGAAAGAAAATAGAAATCAGAAGTAAAAGAATTACCCCTCATTTACTTTCTGCGGCTCATATCCTTTTATTTCCCCGATCTTTCGAAGAATCCGCCTCCATTGTTGGATGGTACTTGGGTCGACTTTGTCATCCTTCTCATGTTTCTTGAAGGACCTTCCAAAATGTCCAGCTTGGTCTTTTACATCCGAGGGAGTAACATCATAGAAAATAGGGATAAGAATCTGCCCTTGTGACCCTGTGCACGCCCACATTTGTTCCAGCTCCATGAGGCAATGTTTACTGGAAGCATAATTTTTGGAAAGGATAGCTATCGAGATCCTTGACCGCTTGATCACTTTTTTTAGCTTCGGTTTGATCTCTTCTCCAGGAAGAAGATCTTTGTCATCTCTAAAGACCTGGATTCTTGCATCTAACAATCTGCTATAAAGGTGATCCGTGAATTTTTTGCGAGTATCAGGACCTCTAAAACTTAAAAAAACTTCATAATTGATCCCGGACGACGACGATGAGGTTGAAGATGATTCCTGTCAAATCAAGGAAAAAAAGAAAACAAAGTTTTACGATTCCGATGGAGACAAATCTAACACAGCAAACGAACTTAGCAACTGAATTTTGCGACTTAGGTATTTTGATTTTCTTAAATCCAAAATTCTCGCAACTTTCTTGACAATCAAATGTTGGTACGTGAAATGCAATCTTTTGATAATTTTCTCGAATTTATTTTAAATTTTAGGGGAAAGCAAAGCAGTATTTAACAGACCCAGCGTATAACGTCATTAATGCTTGGAGTTTTGACAGGATCTCGTGATTTTGAACATTCATTGGTTCAATCGTTCATGCCAAAAGAAGATTTATAACGTTCCAGACGACGTTTAGCAGCAATTTGGGGGTTTGAACTACAATCAGGGGATCAATTCCACCATATTTATACCGAAGAAATAAAAATACAAATCCCAAAGAGGCAGAGGAAACAAACCGCTCTTGTTCTCTTCCTTCCAGCAGTCCCATCTTTAGAAGCCATAACTCGGAGAATTATTAGAAACGCCAAGGACCAGTTCACTCTCTCTCTCTCTCTGTCTCTCTCTCTCTCTCTCCCGTTACCTTGCGGGGGCACAGGAGGTCTATAGACATTATTAGACAACATTATAGATTGCATTTTACCCATGACCAAGACGGTTGACTTGTGGGTGCCTGCTACGCGCTTGGGCAACGTGAGGGGAAATTGTCATGTAGCCCCCCGTCCCACGTGATTTAACATTATAAGAGGTCATTACAAAAAGTCAAGAAAAAAAAAATTGACACGAAAAGGCTTTTCAGTGGTTGGAATCGATAAAGCAGATGCACCGCGCGGATTGGGAGTCCTCTCACGTCAGATCCATTCAATCGGATCGATAAAGACGATGCAATGTATTGATTGGTAGTCTGTCTCAAGTTCTGGTTTTATGGTTTATGTTAACTTTCTCACCTTAGAAAACGAGGATGGGTTCCAGCCAGGTCCGAAAGGACGAGTCCTCGAGTCTAAACCTAAGCTCGGTCAGTGTCCTCCAGCTGGAACCCAAAGTTCATAATGAACCGTACGACTTAGAATTTTTAAGTATTAATACTACGAAAACATTTAAGTTAAAATATTTATAATAAATTTACTTTAAATTAATTTTTTATTACGAAATGACAAAAAATATTAAATTAGCACATCTATGATAAATTTATTCTCAAATTAATTTTTTGAACCTTAAAAATCAAAAACTGATACATATATGATATACACTGATACAACTGTAACAAATGGAAAGTAAAATCTTAAACTTACATCCAATTCAGCAATTTAATTGCAAAATTTAATGAAAGTTAATGGAGTGTAAATTTGTCACAAGTTTATCAAGTTGGGATAAATTTATCAAAGGTATATTAATTCGAAGTTTTTGAAGATCGAAAAATTAATTTTAAGTAAATTTATCAAAGGTATCTTAGTTTGGGATTTTTAATAATATTAATAATTATTTTTATTTATAAAGTTGTTAGAATACAATTATCTTACTAATATTTCAAACCACCATATAGCTGAGAGAAAATATTGTGTACACAAGTGTGTCACATCATATTAGGCCCATCGATAGAAATTTTGAAAACGCCTCAACATTCCGACATGTCAACCTCCTCTCTTCGTTCAATGTGCCATGAGAGGGTCCCACCTGCACTGTAAAAAATGAAGCACTCTCTTTCTTCTTTTTGATAAGCAATCATACATCATAATCCAAGTTGGATTGGTCTAACACCAAATCCACTTATCAATCTGCATAGTGTTGGTCTCAATTTTTGAGATCGAGGATTGACATTATTGAGCTTAGGATTGAGAACTAGACCAATTCTTTTATGATATCAGAGCCATGGATTTCTTTAAATCATATTAGTTTGTTTGACACTATGTTTTAGTACTAGAAGAGTACCTCTTCCCTCATGAAAACAACAGATTCCACCCCCTCCAATTCTCTCTCTATTTCTCTTACCTCCACCATTTCTCTTCAACCCCCTCTAGGACATCGAAAATCTACATGCTCAAAAATAGACTATCTCTATGAGATCGCCTACCTCACGGAGGATAGCAAGATTTCAGAAACTCAGCTTCCTATGATGAATCCCTACATTGCTTTCGCCAAACCCTCCTCATTCTCCCCACTCAGATCCATCAGACACCTGATTAAACATACCCCTCGAACAGTTAAGGAGTATGTTCAATCCTCCCGATTTGATCAACATCCCATCCAGGCTACTGAGCAAGAACAATTTGTCACTCTCCAAATTCCCCCGGAGTTCCCTATTCAATGGGCTCGACAAGGTTATACTCATCTCCATTTTGTAGCCATTCGCCTTGCCTTGACGTTTCATGGCCGTAAGGGTTTACCCATCGCTGCAAGAATTGCTCTACTCGACGCACGATTCTTGGAATACCAGTAAGCTTGCGTTGGTGCTATTCAAACGACCATGAATACAGGAATTGCCTTTGTGACACTATTCCCAAACTTCAACATTGCCCTTGCAGATCCCAACGGGCTTACTGCTCTTAAAGTCCAGCTACAAATCATTAGAGCTCCCCAAACTCCTAGATTGATTGCTACCACTTTGCATTATCAAATGATTTATCGAGTCCAAAATCATGCTATTGATCTCAACATCTCAAACTCGGAAGATGCCATTGTTATCTCTATTGACCACGACCAAACTTCCTACATCCATATCCTTCGCTAGATTCCATGGAATGAACTTGTTAAGCTCCTCTTTGATAGTTGGGTTACTAACTAAAAAAAACTCCACCAAAATTGTAAACCTGTCTAATCTGGCGAACCCCAATTCACTCGAAAGAAAGATGGTACTGTCACTATCAAATTTAGTAAGGCAAAGGAGGAACCTTCATCTATTTTCCCTACTATGATCCACTTTACACCTTGTCCTACTGATCCTGTTTCAAGCGAATTAGACGATAAACAATTTGTCCAGTCCTTTGGCTTACAAGGATAGCCAATTCACTTCTTCAAGGATCCTACTGGACATTGCTTTTAGGACCCTAAATGTGCTTGCCCTTCTTGCACAAAACCTGAAGAAGAAGAAAACGACAAGCCTTCTTCCAAAAAGAAGCAGAAAAAAAATACGCTTTATCAAAGGTATCTTGATGGAAATCCAACTGTAGGATCTTTAAGTGAAGATGGTGGAAAATACCAGTTCATTATTTTTTACGATCCACTAAGGCCGCTCGAGATTTCATCTCCTCCACCACCATGCAAGCTGGAAAATCCCCCTACAAAACCCTTTCTCACTTCGCCTTTTTATAAGTCGATCCAGAAATGGGTAAGGAAGCACCCCTCTTGCCCCAGCCTAGACCAGGCACTTGCATACCTAAGCCCGAACCTCCTACACTCTTACCCAGCATATGCATCTTTTTGCCTGATGATTTTCCTCCACTTGAAGCTAAAGAGCCTGAATCAAGTGTACGAAAATTTCCCCCGTTGGAAAAATTTTTTGACCCTCACCCAAGATACCAACACTCCTCGAAGATACCCAATCCTACTGGCCTTGATGCCCAAGGCCAACGCAAGTAACCTTCTGGTGCTGAGACTATTTTGAATTGGCAAACTAAAAATGCTATAGCCCAAAATGAGATCCTTGGCATTGTTGCAACACGTCTTGAACGAGTGGATCAGACCATTGCTTATCTTACAAAATGTTGAAAGACTTCCAAAAGAGGCTTCATCTGCTTGAAACTAAGCAGACACCCCCTAGCCATTACTTGGAGGACCAGACCCCTAAAATTGAAAAGCTTAAGAGGCAAATCCAAATCCTCAAAGGCCAAAAGCCGTTTGCTCTCACCAAACAAACATTTTTTCCATCTCATCCCTCGCCACCAAAACCTAAGTCCTCTTCCCTAGGATCGTCCTCTTCATTCGTAGCTGTCTTAAGTTCAACCACACTACCTCCTCAAAATAACTTCTTGGCCCTCAGGGACAAACTTTGTAAGCTCAAACAAAAGCAAAAGAAATCTTCGACTCCCATTGAGTCTTTAGTGTCACCCCCTGGTGCGCCAAAACACCCTCCTGGAGAACAACCTCCCAGTGCCCTAACTATTTCTAATCTACTTGAAACCTTCCTCCGACACCAAATCCCTTCTATTGCTACTATTGCCATAAAAAACTCAACTTGTTGAATCTTCCTCCGACTCTGATTCTAACACTCTAGTAGCATCCTTCTCGTCGGAAGAAAATTTGTTTATGGCAGATAATGTGCCTAAGGAAGAAGAAATGTTCTCAGAACTAGAAATGCCACATTCGGATCAGCCAGATGCAACCCAGTCCTTTACAGCCTCGTCATCCAAAGTCTACTTTACCTTGGATGATCTTCCATACCATAAATGGCCTGAAAGGCTTCAAGAATTTCATGCCTGGCTCACTACTAGGCATATTTCTGAACCTAACACTTATGATATCCTTCTAGAATTCACAAGCCGCTTCATAGGAGCGCTCAAAGACTAGTGGTATGCTGCCTCGGAACAAGACCAGCTGTACCTATTGACACAACCGCTGGATAATGTTATCCATATCATTCATATGTACTTCATAGGAAAGTCGAAAGATTCGAAGGAGCTCGAACGAAAAGAATTCTTCGAACGAAAATGTTGCTTATTAAGACGGAAAGATCTCAACCGCCACTTCCAAGCCATGATTAAACTCTTCTACTTGTTAGGAGCATATTGAATCTTAAACCAATCTTTTTGGCAACAATCCCAAAAAAAGTTACCCAAGCTGCAGAAAAAACTCTTTAGGCAAGACAGAAAAGTCTAACAGAAGCTACCCTTGGTGAAATTTAGCAAGCAATCCATATTGCTATAGAAGAACTTTGCATTCGACGAGAAGTTTTTCAAAGCTATCTGAGAGAAAATAAGCATCTTGACAAGGCATGCTTAAAGCCAGAATTAAAGATCAAATGTCCTCAAGGATTACACTGACCTCTCATACACAGGCTGCAATAAAAAGAGACATTTTAAATGTTTCTCTCTCAAGAAAACAAGGAAAAGAAAAGGAAAGTGAAAATTCCTGCGAAAAAGCCGCCATAGTTCTTTGAATAAGCACAACAAAGATAGATGCTATATCTGCAACAAAAAATGACATTTTGCTAAAAATTATCCAAAGGCAAAGAAGCGTGGCAGCCATTTGGTTGATAAAATCGCCAAAAGTACTGGAATTCCCCTCAGCGATTCTAATATCGAGTCTGTCTTCTCTTTAGAAGATTAACCTTCTGAGGACAATCTATGTGCCATCCAGACATATAATTCAAACTTTGCCTCTGATTTTGAGAATGAAGTATTCACCTTCTTCCCAAATTCTCCTTTTTTGGACAATACAATCCAGACCACTGAACCGGTCCACCACCCTTATATACCCATCCACATTCTCTTGTTGAAATATCACAAACCCATCTCTCTTGTTGCTCTAATAGACACTGGAGCTAGTTCCTCAGTCCTGGACACAAAGATTCTCCCAAAAGAAAGCTTGAAGCCATATACCAGGTATTTCGATTCTGCCTCCGGTGATACCTTTGCTACTAAATTCTGTAGCAAACCCATTACCGTCCAATTTTTTTCCTAGTGTTCTATCACCACCAAAATCCTTGGTTCCAGCTCCCTAGATAAAGACATTATCATTGGTTGAGACATCTTGACCCAACTTCCAAAGCTTAGAATTCTCTCCAATGGACTTCGTTTCAAAAATCAATTTCGCGAATTTGTGGATATCAAGCGATTCTATGCTCTTCAACCAGTTAAGCTACACTCGATAATCTAAACCTTACTTTCTTGTTGTGCTGATTCACACTCCTAGTTCTCTCAGACCTGTATCCAGCCTTTGTGGAAAAATTCAGCCTTTTATGTCAAACTTCCCTTCAAAAAGAATGAAGACATAAATCCTACGAAGGCAAGTCACTCAGGAATGAGCCCTAAGCACCTTGCGCTTGCTCAACAAGAATGCTCAGAATTGTTGGTACAAGGCTTAATTGAACCTTCCAACTCCAATGGGCGTGTGAAGCATTTTATGTCAACAAACGTGCTTAAAAAAGTCATGGAAAAATAATGTTAGTAATTAACTATCAACCTCTAAATCAAGTCCTTCATGACGATAAATTCACATTGCCCCATCGAAACTCTCTCTTCCTTTGCCTTGCCCAAGCAAAAATCTATTCAAAATTTGACTTTAAGGGAGGATTCTGGCAATTGGGAATTGACCTAGCAGATAGACCCAAAACTGGGTTTTGCATCCCAAATCAGCACTTCCAATGGACAATTGTCCCTTTTGGACTCAAAACCGCACCATCTCTTTTCCAAAAGGTTATGTGCAAAATTTTTGAACCTATCCTCTCCAACTCCCAAATTTACATTGACGATATCCTTCTCTTTAGTTTTGATGAAAAATCTCATTGTCAACTTTTGACTCAATTCACTGCTATCGTCAAGAAGCATGGAATTATGCTTTCTCAGAAAAAGATGATCCTTGTCCAAAAGGAAATAAAGTTCCTGGGAATGTGTTCGAAAGAAAGAACTTATTGCCCAGAATCTCATATTGCCAATGAACTCCAGAGATTTTCTGAAAAGGATTTCACAACCAAGCAAGTTTGGCAATTTCTTGGCATTGTCAACTATCTGCAAGATTTCGTTCCTCAAATCTCTAAAACCCTTAGACTGCTCCAAAGGATGCTCAAGAAAAATGCTTCCCATGGGGACAAAACAAACTCAAGCTATTGCTCATCTCAAAACGGTCCTGCAACAACTTCCTCCTTTGAAAATCCCCTCTGCGGGGAAACGGATCCTTCAAACTGATGCTAGTGACAAATACTAGGTAGCCATTCTCCTTGAAGAAGTCGACGAAATTAGGCATATTTGTGCCTATAAAAGTGCAAGATTCTCTTAGGCAGAAATACATTATCGCTTAGGTTAGTTTAATTAGTTTAATGCTTGGATTATGATTTAGTTAATGATGGATTAGCATGCTAATTGTGGCTGATTAGATTAGTGTTAACTATGGTTAGTATAAAGTAACTATAGTTAGTTATTAAAGTAACTAGGGTTAGTTTAGTTAACCATGGTTAGGTTAATTAACCCTAGTTGGGTTAAGATTAGTAACCATGGTTAGGTTTATGAATTATTATTATTTTTGGATGAAATAATAATAATTTATTATTTTTAGAATAATTAAATAATTTATTATTAATTATATTATTTTTTATAATTTCGAATTATTATTAATTTTTAATATGGAATAATAATTATTTTTGGGAATATTAATTATTTACATGATTGCTGAATATGCTGCATTTCATTATATGTGTGTCAACTACAATAGTATGTCACGTGAGCACGAGCTATGTTGCATTCACGACAGAGCAAAGAAAAGAATGGGTTGCTTGATGATGTGTTACATGGTCACATTAAAATGATAGCCCGGTATAGCCGGATGACTGCCAATTCTTCGGGGTTGTGCCGTGGCCATTGGGTCGCTTGATAGTGGTCAGATGCGGAGTCACGGTAGAGGTCGGGCCCATGCTCCTTCGGGAATGCTGTCGGTGGGGGATAGCCCATGATGTCGCTGTGCCTCAAGGAGGAGGACGATGCTTGGCTTAGGTCAGTTGACCACCAACCATAGGGTTGTGCCATGGCCTAGGGGGTTGTAATAATCGGAGCACGTGTGAGCATTGAGATACGAGAAAGTTATGTGCAATACTCTAATTATTTTGCATGGCTCTTACTGTTGTTATGAGGTGATTGACAGTTTCTGCAGGTTGCATGTGCCAAGGCCAGGTAGGGTCACATATGGTTACGTCTGTTTATTAAACTCTCTCCTGTTATCATTTCTCTGAGGTGTGGTGTTTGATGGTTTGACGGACTAGGTTGTATGTTAGACTACCCTAAGGTGAGCGAAGTTCCTAACCGAGGCTTAGGACTTTAACTTGCTGAGTTTATCTCAACTCATCGTAGTTAATAATTTTTAGTACCCTAGATGATGCACTACCCAGTGAGGTTCGGCGTCCCCGTGGACATGAGTACTACTGTCACCACACGGCCCGCCTTGGGCCGCAATTTTGTGTACAAGCACCACATGACTACGGTATGGGTGGATGAGGGGTCGAGGGACCATTACACACCTCACATCTTTAAGACGTGGTTCCTCAAGATGGGAGGCATTCTGTACGGTCCTCTCCAAGGTTTTGATGGATCGGTCCTTCCTGTGGAGCCGATCGATGAGGTCTGGGATCCCATAGACATGGATCCCTCTGGTGGCGAGTTCTTAGACCCAACAACTGGAGAGATTGATCCCTTTAACGACAACAAGTAGGCAGTTGTGGCCTATTCCCTATCTGACAAGCCTCCCCCATTTGTGCAAAGATAGGTTAGCCAGGCCGGTTCCTTTTTGAGTAGGCCTTAACTTTTCGCCTATAGTTAGGCATATATATATTTGCTGTTGTGCAGGCTAACCTTATAGATAAATAAAATAGTATTTTTGTCTTTCCTCTGCTATTATTGTTGCTATCCCTATTGTTTTTGATTGGGGAGTTTTGTTCGCTTTCGCATGTGCTTAATTATAAGATAAAATGAATTGGTTGACAACAGTGCATGGGACGTCGAACAATTAGACCTCAAGTGAATTGGAGTTGTCGCGAGCTCGAGGGTCAGGGCGTGACAGAATCAGCACAACAAGAGAGCAATGTTTGGATTATTGGGTCTAGCTTGTCTAGCTGAAGAGCATAGAGTCATTTGATGTCCACGAATTCTCGGAATTGGTTTTTGAAACGAAGTCTCTTGGAGGAGATTCTAACCCTTGGAAGTTGGGTCAAGATATCCCAACTGATGATGATGTATTTATCTAGGGAGCTGGAACCAAGGATCTTTATGCTAATAAAACACTGGGGAAAGAATTGGATGGTAATGAGTTTGCTACGGAATTCGGTAGCAAAGGTGTCTCCAGAAGCATAATTGAAATACCTATTATACGGCTTCTAATATTCTTCTTGGAGAATCTTGGTGTCCAGTATGGAGGAACTGGCTCCAGTGTCTATAAGAGCAACAAGAGAGATGGGTTTGTGATATTTTAATTAGAGGATTTGGATGGGTATGTAAGGGTGATAAACTTGTTCAGAGATCTGGATTTCATTTTCCAGAAAATGAGAGTCTGGAAAGAAAGTGAAAACTTCATTTTTAGAGTCTAAGGTTGAGTTTGAGTTATATGTCCGGAGGGCACACAAAGTATCCTAAAGGGTTGGTCTTCTAGGGAGAAGACAGATTCAACGTCAGAATCGCTAAAGGCGATTCTAGTGCTTTTCATGATCTTTTCAATCAGATGGCTACCATGCCGTTTTGCCTTCGGACAATTTTTGGCAAAATGTCCTTTTTTGTTGCAGATATAACATCTGTCCTTTCTGCGTTTTTTCGAAGAACGGTGGCAGCTTTTACGAAGGAATTTCCATTTCCCTTTTCTTTTTCTTGATTTCTTGAGAGAAAATTGTTTGACGTGCCTCTTTTTCTTGCAACTTGTACAGGATAGATCACTGCAATTTTTGGGACATTTGATCTTCAATTCTGGTTTTAAACATGCCCTATTGAGATGCCTATTTTCTCGAAGATAGCTTCGAAAAGCTTCTCGTCAAAGACAAAGTTCCTCTAGAGCGATATGGACAGGTTGTTGAATTTCTCCAAGAATAGCTTATGTCAGGCTTTTTTGCCTTGCTTGGAGGGTCTTTTCTGCAACCCAACTGACTTCCTTAGGAATGGATGCTAGGAAGATTGGCTTGAGATTCCAATATGCACCTAGCAAATAAAAGAGTTCGATCATCGCCTGGAAATGTCGGTCAAGATTTTTTTGTTTCAAGGAGCAACATTTCCTTTCGAATAGCTCTTTTCGCTTGAGCTCCTTCGAATTTTCTGGCTTTCCAATGAAGTACATATGGATGATCTAGATAGCATTATCCAGTAGCTGTGTCAATAGGTACAACTGGTCTTACTCTAAAGTGGCATGCTACCAGTCTTTTAATGCTCTAGTGAAGCGGCTGGTGAATTCCAGAAGAGTATCATAGGTGTTGGGCTCCGAAATATGCCTAGTAGTGAGCTAGGCATGAAATTCTTGAAGCCTCTCAAGTCACTTATGATATGGAGATCATCTAGGGTAAAATAGACTTTGGATGATGATGTCGTAAAAGACTAGGTTACATCAGGCTAGTTCGAGTGTGGTATTTCCGGTTCTGAAAACATTTATTATTATTTATGAACATTATCTACCATGAACAAGGTTTCTTCTGACAAGGATGACTCAACGAAAGAGTCAAAAATGAGAGTTAGAGGAACGTTCAACAGGTTGGGTCTTTGATGGTTTGATGGCAGCAATAGAAGGGATCTGATTTCGTAGGAAAGCTTGAGCGAATTTGAAGTAGTCAGAACACCAAGAGGTTGTTCTCATGGAGGATGATCTGGTGTTCCAGGAGGTAATACTAAAGATTCATAGGAGTCAAAGACTTCTTTTGCTTCCGCTTTTGCAGCTTATGGAGCTTGTCCCAAAGGGCCAAGAAGTTATTTTGAGAGGGCGGTGCTGCCAAACTTAAAACAGCTGCTAATGAAGAAGATGATCTCAAAAAAGAGGGTTCAGGTTTTGATGGTGGTGGATGACATGGGGAAAAGGTTTGTTCGGAAAGAACAAAAGGCTTTTGTCCTTTAAGGATCTTGATCTAACATCTGAGTTTCTCAATCTCAAGAGTCTAATTTTCCAAATAATGCCTAGGGGGTATTTGCTTGGTTTCTGCTTGGTCTACTCATCAAGGCGTGTTGCAACTGTACTGAGGATTTCATTTTGAGCATAGGCATTTTCGGTTTGCCAATTTAGAATAGTTTATATAGCAAAGGGTTGCTTATGCTGTCTTTGAGCATCAAGACCAATGGGATTGGGTATCTTAGGAGAGTAATGATATCTCTGATGTGGATTGGAGAATTTTTCCAACGGGGGAAACTTCCAAGACTAGATTCAGGTTCCTTGTTTTCAAGTGGAGGAAAATTGTCATGCCCCGAACCCCAAGCACGCAACAACCCCTTACCATGGTCAATTGAAAGTGACGTCCCAGGCCTCGTCGATGACCATTCATTTTAAGCGCAAGCGGAAGATGAACCATCCCCAGTCCAAACAGACAATCAAACACTCAAATAGGGATAGACGAATGAACAGTAGAACAACAGCAACTACTCATTTATACATTCTTACTGAATTAACCAACGAATGATCATTTTCTGGTTTACAAGCCCAACAAGGGGGGTCAATCCATCCACTAAGTCGGACCAAAAAGAAACTAAGCTAGGCTAATCTAGCTATACAAAAAGAACCATCGGGTTCTGCACCACCATCACTCGGACCCATCGGAGTCAAGCTCTATCGGGTCATAGTCGGGCATTCGGGTCGATCACTGGAGAAGTGGGGGCAGGATTCTCTACTGCGTTGTCAGGAAGGTCTAGCTCCATAGGATCCCAATCGGTGTCCTCGGAGCCCCTACCAAGCAGCCCGTCAAAACCTTATAGAGGACCGATTAACATGTCGTCCTCCCGGATGTACCACACCAGGAACGATGGGGTATCCATTGTCCCAGTCCCTCATCCACCCAGATGGTGGAGACGTATTTCTCGTACAAATGCACCCGACTCGAGAACTGATGGTGTGTCACGACGGTCTCCCAATCCTGAGGGACCTCGAATCGCACCGGCAAGTGCGCCATTCTAAGAGCTTGAAAGTGGTTATACAATAACTAGTAAGATAAAATCTCAACAAGTTCTCCCCCTAAGCCCTGGTTAGTACACCAATTCAACCCAAGGTATCTCTCCAAAACCACCCCTCACACAACCTAACAACAAACAACCAGCAATTAACAACCAAACAACAGACAGGGGCAACCAACAATCATATAGTCGGTTCGCATGCAACCTTACCCGGTATGTCATACCCTGCACGTTCAATCTCAACATAATACACGCAATGCACATGGCCGTTAGATGATACAGTTCATCAATCACATGTGAGTTGCGTCACAAACAATCTCACATGGCTATTGCCACATTCTGCACGTTATCAACTCATGCGTACGTGCCATAAATAATGTGATTAGCTCATGCATAATTAGAACCAATGATGCTATGTTTTTCATGTACTCTCGCATCCACCTGTGTTCCGATTATTACTGCCCCACAAGGTTACAACTTGGGTTGAGATGCTACAGCGCTACAATGCCCTTCCTCTGCAGAGGCGCAACCGTGCCCTTTCGTGCAAGCCGAGGTGCTACGGCGCCCTTCCTTTGTAGAGGCGCAACCATGCCCTTCCGTGCCCTCTGAGGCACTACGACGCCATTCCTCCATAGAGGCGCAATCGTGCCATTTCTTCCGATAAATCGGACTATCACCCCCTCGAACTATAGTCGGGGTAGCGGGTTCAGCTTAGTGATCGCACAAGCATACCATCACAATCCACTTATTATCTTTGAGCATTAGCCAATGCACACATACTTACATATAAAACCTCAAATCCTTTCTCATAAAAGTGGTCCATTTCCGTGTCCCTTAGAAAAATCGTTTTCCCCTTTCTTTTGTGAAAACTATACGATTCAAGCGGATGTTCATGCAATGACACATCCAATTCACATCATAAGATCAAGCACATGAAATTATGCACATTTTCACTTCCTGATGAACAGTGCCATGAACAATAATCGTGACCAGTGATCATGAACAGTGTAATTTCAGAATTGAATTATTAAAACATTAAATTCAGAAATTAAACCAAACATTAATTAAAACAATTAATCAATCAATTAAGCTAAACATGCCTAATTAGGCATAAACCACACATAAGCAACATTAAGCAAGATCAAGCTAAGCTAATCTTAATCATCTATCTAACCATCTATCTTAGGGCTAATACAACTTAATTAAACCACCTAACTTAGCATTATCACTAATTAACATAACCCTAAGCAAGTTTAGGCACAAAGGATTAGGGGCTAAATTCACCCGTTAAGCGAGCTGGCGACACGGACGCTGCAGCAACGACGAATGCGACACTCGAGGACATCTAACACGATGATCCAACGGGGTCCCGGGGCTAAAACAACAGCAACAAACTTGGACTCCCTCTGCAAGTCTGAAAAGCTGCATTGCTTGAAGAGGAAAGGGGTTGACCGGAGCAAAAAGGGCTGGTCGGCGATTGGCGGCACCTGGGGGTCGAGGGGGAACGGCTGGTGGCTGGGCTAGGCGGAAATTGGGTCGAAAAGGAAGGAAAACAGTTGAAACAGGTGGAACATAGCAATAGTAGGCGGTTAGGTTGGCGGTGGCTTTCGACCGGCGAACAGCCGCCGTGGTCTGTACGGAATGGACCTCCTGAGCACGGTGGTGGGTGGCACAGTGGTGATCAGCATGGGAAGGTCATGAACAACTCAAGTTTTTGGAGGAAGGTAAGAAGAAGAAGCAGAATGAAGGAAGGGAAAACAAGGGAGAGAGGTGTGCGGTTTGTGAGGGGCTAAAGAGGAGAAGAGAGAGTGAAATGAGGGCTGCAAGTCAAGCCTCATCAAGGCCATTAAAGGTTTGCTTCAACTCCCCATGCAAGTGACATCATCTTCTCTCTCTTCTTTTGTCATTTCTTCAAAATATCTAAAGGCAAAATGGTCATTTCCACCTTGCACATTTCTCAATCTGCCCTTGGGCTGAAAATGAAGGGCGGACCTAAAAAACGGGCTAGAAAATGAATAGGGATGGGCTCGAGAATTTGTTGGGCTCGAAACTGCTCAAGGTTAGATAACGGGCTTGGAAGGGTAAATAGGTCGGTTTGGTCCAACGGGCTCACTTACTTGCCTCGGGCCTACCATGGTGGCTATCCCAACTTGGGCGTGAGACCCACACTGGTCTTGCCCGACCCACGTCCTTGTAGACTCACTTCCTCGGTCCGTAAATCCATTTTCCAAAAACTCGGCTCAACTGACACTGTCGACTGTCAAAGAAGCATTGTCCAAAAGTCTGTCTCAGACGTTCCCAAAAATTCAAAGTCCAATATTGGATTCTCATGCCTTGTCAATTTCGCCCGAATGCTATTTTGGTACAACTCAAACTAACAGGTGGCTTCGAGGATTCACGCGTAACTAACTCGTGCCAATTCACGTTCAAGATATCTCGACTCATGGACATCCTTAACTACATGAAATTGCGAATGATAGATTTTTATTTCAAAGCACGCGATCACCAAGGATCGACATAGGGTCGTTCAGGGGCTCGATAACAGTAAACAGAATCACCTGTTGTCCCATTATGTTATGCCCGCGAATTGACTTCTAGTCGTCCCTGAAATTGGCCTGCATAACTACAAGATTGTCCTTACACAAGTCTTACGGTCGAGTCGTTTTCCCAGGTCAAGTTTTTTAGTCGCACGAGTTTTGTCTTCATTAGCCTTTCCCCTTAAAGTCTGTATCTCGGGAATGATCAGTTCTGAGTGAAATCAACCAACAATGCATTGACGAAATTCACATTCATTCATTCCTCAAAAGGGCTCGAATTTCAGAATGTCACAAAAATCATCTGGTGCAAACATACATATATTGGGCAAAACTGGTGGTAGTTCAAGTTTAGGCATGCACATGCTTGGCCTGGGTAGGCTAATTGGGTAGGATGGGTTTTTCTTTACCCACTTCTTGATCAGCTTATAAAAAGGTGAGGTAACCGAGAGTTTGGATGGTGGTGAAGTAGGAGGATTTTCCAGCTTATAAGGTGGTGGAGGAGGTGAAATCGTGAGAGGTTTTGGTGGTCCATAAGAAACTATGAACTGATATTTTCTTTCATCTTTGCTAAGGGGTCCTACAGTTGGGTCCCCATCAAGATATCTTCGGTAGAGCAAATCTTTCTTCTTCTTCTTTTTGAAAAAAAGGTTTGTCATCTTCGTCTTCGTCAGGTTTTGTGCAAGATGGACAAGCACAATCAAGATCCCATAAACAATGTTCGGTGGAATCCTTGAAGAAGTAAATCGACTGTCCCTGTGAGTTGAATGACTTGACAAATTACTTGGTATCTAGCTCACTTGAAACATGATCAGTTGAATAAAGTGTAAAGTGGGGAATAGTAGGGAAAACAGAGGAGGGTTTCTCCTTCCCCTTACTAAACTTGATGGTGACCATACCATACTTCTTCCTAGTGAACTAGGGTTTTCCGAACTGGACCGGTTTAAAATTTTGATGGAGCTTTTCATAGTTGGTAACCTAATTATCAGGAAGAAGTTTGACAAGCTCATCCTGAGGGATCTGTCAAGGCACATGGATACAAGAAGTTTGGTCATGGTCAACTGAGATAACCAGAGCATATTCCGAGTTTGGAATATTGAGATCAATGGCATGGTTTTGAACTCGGTAAATCATCTGGTAGTATAAGATGACAACAATCGATCCAAGAGTCTGACGAGCTCCAGTAACCTATAGTTGAACTTCAATAGCGATGAGGAGGTTAGGATCTGCAAAAGCAATATTGAAATTTGGGAAAAGTGTGACAAAGACAGTTTCCACATTCATGGTTGTCTGAATAGTACCAACACAAGAAGCTTGTTGGTATTCAAGAAACCGTGTATCAAGCAAAGCAATTCTTATAGTAACGAGTAGACCTTTACGATCATGAAACGTCAAAGCAAGACGAATGCTCCAAAATGAATATGAGTGTATCCTTGCTGAGCCCACTGAACAGGGAACTCATAAGGGAACTGGAGAGTGACAAATTGTTCTTGTTGAGTAGCCAGTATAGGATGTTGATCAAATCAGAAAGATTGAACATACTCCTTGATTGTTCGGGGGGTATGCTTAATCAAGTGTCTAATGGATTTGAGGGGAGAGAATGAAGGTGGCTTAGCAAAAGCAGTATAGGAGCTCATAATGGGCAGCTGGGTTTTTGAGATCTTACTGTACTCAGTGAGGTAAGCAACTTCATCAAGATAATCTATCTTGGAGGATGTAGATTTTCGGAGTTCTAGAGGGGGCTAGAGAGAAACAATAGAGATAAGAGACATGGGAAGAGAATTTGAGGATGTTGAATCTAATGTTTCCATAAGGAAAGAGTTACTCTTCTAGTACCAAAACTTGGTTATAAACAAATTAATACGATTTAAAAAAATCCATGGCTCTGATACCAAAGAAAGGCCTATAATCTAACTCATAAACTTGAGTCGAAAACTTATGGCAAGTATGCTATCCCACACATATGGCGCTCCTAACCTCAATAGGGACTGCATGTTAGCCATTAAGTTCTTTCTCAATCTATGAACTTAGACTATAGAAATCTCAATGATATCAGAAATTTTGATGTATAAGATCCCATTCGGGCAAGTGTAGAGTATACTCTAGGATTTTTCTCAATCATAGTGTTTGCTCAGAACCAAAGTTTTGAACTAGAAGAGAATGAGAGCTTTTAGAAGATCATGCCGATAGAGCACACAACACACTTCTTATTATCTTCCATTTGTGATTTTTACAATGGAGAACTCCTTGCTTATATAGGTAGAGGAGGATACAAATGACAAGAGCAAATTGACCATACTAGGGGGCAGACAACACAAGCACACAAGCACAAAAGCACATTAGCCTCTTACGGGCTACAAACATATAAGCTCCCATGACTGGCTATATTAGGCTATAGTAAACAATAACTTATCATCTCATGCTATAGTGAACAGTATGCTAGGATGAACAGTGAATAGTGAACAATGAATGATGCTATAATGATTTGTCGCGGCTTTATCTTCCATTCCTAGAGTTGTAGTCATAATCTAAGTCATTAGAGCTATGAGCGAATTTTTCCATGAATAGTGCATTCTCATCTGGACTAGAGCTTTAGTCTTTTTCTCTTTTGAAGGATTGAATAAGACTTTCGATTTCTTCTGCTGACAGATGAGGTTCACGGGAAGAATTGGCATCGACAGGATCAGCAAAAGGGCTAGGATTCTGGCTGAATGGTCCTCCCCATGGGTCTTGAAAAAGGGGTCCACCCTAAGGATCTTAAGAGTGAATAATTCTAGATTGTTTTGTCTGAAAACATCTAAAGCTTCTTGGATTTCGTGCCTAGTGATGTTCCATGCATCAAAATGATCCCATGACAAGTTGGCATTTGGTAAGGGTCATGCTTCTGGTGGAATGACATGATTTCTTGGCAAAGAATCCTCTTGAGCTCTTGATATTCTCTTCGGTCGAAAGAGATGGTTCTTGGAAATGTTTGATGAATGCGTGCTACTTCCTGAAAGACTTGGGGCTTATAGGTTATGGTTTCTGCAAGAGAAGGTTTGTTAGAGTTCTACCCAGTTCGATGGATGAATGTCTAAGGCCTGTGAAACAAAACAACTATGTGTCTTTCTGGCTCGAGTGTTCCTTAACGATTTTGAATCTTGAAAAGTTCCTTCCAGTAGCTAAGTGGTTTAAACCATGTGAGGACATCCATAAGATGCTCTTGATTGGAGTTGTCTCAGGCAAGTGCCTAAAAACCTGCAAAATCTTTTCAATAGGAAGTTCTATAGCTATTGTGTACAAGTTGAACATGTACCAAAATAACCATTTAAGTTCTTCTAGAAACTTATCATCATGGGACCATCACAAAGGATGAATGAATGGATATTCAAGATGAAGTCCTTCGGGTTTGAACAGTAATCCTTTATAATCTCTGAAAATTCTGAGATGATATGTCCATAGGAACTCTTTGAGTTTTTCTGTTAGGACAGTGTTTCTGATTGCATCTGGAACCTCAGGAGGATACTTGAGACTTGGCCATCTTCCATTTATATCAACGGTTCGGTATGTTTCCAAGAGAGGTTCTTTGCAAACATACATGTTGATTGCTTCAAGAGGTTCTTTTGGTCTGGACAAGAAATCTGCAAGGATGTTTTTTTTTGTCTGCAATGTGTTTGATCTCGAATGAGTACTTTGAGAACCATTCTGCCCATCACAAGAGTTGTGAATAGGGAACTTGTTTCTGCTTGAATTTTAGCATTTGTGGAAAAGAGGACATCTCCATTTCAACGAGGAAATGGTGTCCAATGAGATGAAACTCGAATTTCTTGATTCCATATTTGACCGCAAGAATTTCCTTGAGGTTGGAATGATAATGTATCTCTGCATGAGAGAATCAGCCACTTTTGTAGGCACAGATGTGTCTAGTTTAGTTGAGTTCTTCAAGAAGAACAATTGCACAATTCTTATCACTGGCATCAGTTTGGAGTATTCTTTTCCTATTAGAGGGAATCTTCAATGGAATAAGTTGTTGTAAAACCTTCTAAAGATGGGCAACAGCTTCGGTTTGCTTTTGTCCCCACGGAGCGGCATTCTTCTTGAGCATTCATTGGACCAGTCGAAGTGTTTTGGAGATCTGAGGGACAAAATCTCATAGATAATTGATGATGCCAAGGAATTGCTGGACTTGTTTGACACTAAAGTCCTTTTCAGGGAACTTTTGGAGTTCATTAGCAATGTGAGATTTTGGACAATAAGTTCCTTCTTTTAAACACATTTCGAGGAACTTTATTTCCTTTTGGGCAAGAATCGTTTTTTTTTCTGAGAAAGCATAATTCCATGCTTCTTGACAATCTCAGCGAATTGGGTCAAAAGTTCGCAATGTGATTTTTCATTCGGGCTATACAAGAGGATGTCATCAATGTATATTTGGGAGTTAGCCAGGATGGATTTAAAGATCCTACACATTGCTTTTTGGAAAATAGATGGTGCAGTTTTGAGCCTAAAAGGGACATCTGTCCATTGAAAGTGTTGGTTTGGGATACAAAATCCAGTTTTGGGTCTATCTTCAAGATCAATGCCTAATTGCCAAAATCTTGCCTTGAGGTCAAATTTTGAATAAATTTTTGCTTGGGCAAGGCTGAGGAAGAGAGTTTTGACAGGGCAAGGGGAATTTGTCATCCTGAAAATTAATTTTTTAATAACAAAAAATCTCAAACTGATGCACTTATAATAAATTTAACCCAAATGATCACAAAAAACCCAAATTGATATACTTATGACAAATTTATCCTAAACTAATATTTTTGACCATAAAAAATCTCAAACTAGTGTATTTGTGACAAATATACCCTCTATTAAATTGGATTAATGCCACAAAATATCATAAAACTGATACAACTGTGACAAACGGAAAATAAAATCCAAAACTGATATACCAGTCAACTGTCACGAATTATCTAACTCAATAATTTGACAATAAAATTTAACAAAAACTAAACAAAGTTAAATTTGTCACATGTACACTAATTTGAGATAGATTTGTCAACAGTGTACTAGTTTCAGATTTTTGGTGGTCGAAAAAATTAATTTAGGATAAATTTATCGTGTACTAATTTTGGATATTTCAAGATATTAGCCTTTAAATAAATAAAGAGATAATTAAATAGGACAAAATGTATTCAATCAAGAATGTGATCCACGTCATTATAAAGTTGGAGAATAGAAAGAAAATTCAAATATCCACTAAAAGTTGAAAAGTTCCCTCTTGAAAATTCAGGTAATCAGTGAATTTTTTTCAACTATCTAGGTAGATATTATTGTTTAAATTTCATATAATAAAAATGAAATTAAATTATTGTCAATCACAATCTTATTAAATAGCTTGACTAATTTCATAAATCGTGTAGTATAAAATTCGAAAATCCAATCAAAAGATCTAATATGTAGTGTGCATCTAATTCTCGCTTGCACATGTTTTTCTACATATAAGAAGTAATAAAACCTTTTTCATGGTCATGGTGTCAACAAATAGAGCCCCATATACTTATAGATGGAACATTTCTTTATGGAATTGTAAAAGTTTTCATGCAACGGTTTCTTCTTTGATTTAATGAACTCCTTGGTGTCCAACACGAGTTAGGAACTAGCTTTTAGGAAGAATTACTACTTATCCCCAGCGAATTTTTGGTGGATTTACTAACTTTCCATGCCAGCGTTCTGGTTAATCTTCTAATGTAAGCTTATAGAAAGCCTTTAGAGTGATATTGCAAAAAATTTCTTATCACAATGAAAAATTTCGGAAACAAGCCACATGATATGCAGTGACTTTTAATGTAAAACCTCCATCTTAGTGAAAGCTTCGTCATTTCATCTTTGGCCCTCTCCTTTGTTTTTTTTCCTTTTCCTGTGATTCAGTTTGATACTAGTTCATTCTAAAAACTTAATTCATAATTATTTACATGTAATTATTAGAATGCGATAGTAATTTCATTTCATTTGAAAAGTGTACTTAGAAAAGGAAAATACTCATTTTCCAATTCTACTGTTTTAATATAGAATAAAGGGCGTGATAAAAATTTAAAATGTATTAACTAATCATGTAACAATTTAACTAATCATGTAAAAATTGGTTGTTAATTATACATGACAATATAGAAAGGAAAAAATAAAAAAGGACAAATCGATCTATCGGACCATTTATTTGGATGTTATTATTTATGACGTACTCTTCTTTGAAAAATCACTTTTATAACCTAAAGGACAAACGCATCGAGAAACTTGCTAACAAGGTTGAAATACGTTTTTCGACCAGCACATTTAAATAGATTTTTTTTCAAGCCCGTACTGATACAAATCTATTCAAATGTTAATATAACAGATCTATGTGCAAGTAAATATAATAGTGAACACATAGGAAGTGCCAAGTAAGAATATATTGTCTCTTTTAATGTCAAAGAGGAAAAGAAAAATAATAGAAATTGCAGTTCAAGAGCCATTTTATCTTCTCCCCCACCATTTAGAATGTGTATGATAATCATTTTATTTCTCTATTTTACTATTTTTTTTGTTCCCATAAACATGTTTAGAACATAATCTGTTTGGTAACGTAATTTCATTTTTCTATTTCTAAAATAAATTTTTAGTCCAGAAATAAGTTTGAAACAGAGATGATAAGAAAATTTTTTCACTTTTCTAATTCTAGAACAGAAATAAGAAATAAAAACTCTTCACCGCTTCCCCTCGCTATTGGCTGACCACCCACTCATTGGCGGCCGCCTCTCCTTGCCGGCTGCCTATTGTCCTCTGCAAGCCACTCAACAAGGAGAAATTTTGTAATGTTTATTCCAAGAACAGGTAGGGGATTGTTTTGAGAACCCCTATTAAAATTTGAAACAAAGTTAGCATGTTCAGAAGAACTAGCATAAGGGTTACCTACTTGACAATCAGTGCTAATATGATTTCCACCACAATCCTTGAGTTTTTAAAGAAGCAACCATCTTGCTTAATGCATCAAGTTTTGCATTCAAAGTCCTATTGGTGTCAACTTCATGAACTCCACTTGGCTTCCGGGCTTGGTATCTCTCAATTGGCCATTGGTAGCTATTGCTTGCCATCTCCTCAAGTAGATGAAAATCTTCTTCGGGTGACTTGTTTTGTAAAGTGCCTCCAGCTGCCGCATCTAAACTAGCTTGAATAGTAGGATGCGCTTCGTTATAGAATGTATGTACTTGCATCCAAATTGGCCATCCATGGTGTGGGCATCTCCTTAGTAGTTCCTTAAACCTCTCCCATGCTTCATAAAATGGCTCATCATCCATTTGCATAAATGTAGTAATATCATTACGCATTTTGGTAGATTTTGTAGGAGGAAAATACTTACTTAAGAATTTTTGAGCCAAGTCTTCCCAAGTAGTGATAGAGACTGTAGGAAGAGAAGTTAACCAAGTCTTAGCTTTATCACGAAGAGAAAATGGGAACAATCTTAATTTAAGAGCATCATCAGTAACGCCATTGAATTTAACAGTGTCACAAATTTCAAGAAATGCTTCTAAGTGTAGATTTGGATCATCATTAGGTGATCTACTGAATTGCCCTGCATTTTGAAGCATTTGAATTAAGGATAGCTTGATCTCAAAATTGTTGGCTTGCATTGCCGGCCTCCTTATACTTGATTGCACTCCTTGAATTATTGTGTAGCATAATCTTTCAACGTCCTCCTTGGAGGTGCGACTTCTTGATCTTCGGCCATTGCAATGTGAATTGTTTGTGCTTGTTCTATTCTTCTCCTAAGAAAGGTTCTTTCAATCTCAGGATCAAACTCTTCAAGGTCTCCTTGTTGGCTTCGAGTTATGTGATGCTCCTCCACCTTTTATAGAGAAGTGAGTTTGGCTTGCAAAAGAAACAAATTAAAAATAAAATAAAGGCTAGTCTAAACTAAGAATTGCTTGATATCAATAGTAATTGGAAAATTGTCAAAGCAATCTCTAGCAACGGCGCCAAAAAACTTGTTAGGTAATTGCAAGTGAACAATATCGACAAGTAATAAAATGATGAGTGAGTGTCGTTCCCATTAGGATTGCAAAGTGATCAATCCAAAAATCTAGCTAACCAAATCGAAAAAACGAGTAAAAAGTAAACTAAACCAATCAAAATACTAAAATATAAAAGAGTCAAAAATTAAAGGATTCAAAAGCTAATTAAAATTGTAAAGTAAAAATAATCTAAAGCAAACTGAAAATTAACAAAGCCAATTATCAAGATTTTAACCAAATCACAAAGCATTAGAGCATCCAACTTCACTTAACCATTCATAATCAATTTTCTTAACTTGTCATACAACAAATTAATTTCCAATTGTGTTTGCAAAATTTCCCTAAGATAAATTACAAGCCGACCTCGGTCTAATAATCCCTAATTAGGTATGTTAACCCACACTAACTTTAGGTGAATTTAAACTACCTAAAAACATTTAAGTTCTTATGGAAATTTCCGGATTTAATCTAAGTAGTCCCAATCTAGATCTACTACTGCTACCACATAAATAACCCAGTGTACCTTGACCTAGATTTAATTTATGGTTCAATATTACTAATACGCATGCACACAATCTCCACCTGATATCATGTATACATTAAAAATCATTCAAAAGTTGGCCAAACTTCTAAAAACATTAAGATCATGATAAAAAATGTCACAATCAAAATAATTTCATTGCATGAGAAAGTCTTTGAAAATCAATTAATCATGATTAAGATCTATTGTAGCTTTAACAAAAGAAATTTAGAACATAGTAAAAACTAAACTAACAAAAATTAAAGAAAACATAATACTAAATAAAAACAAATTCACCAATTTGAGATACAAGGAGCTTCGGGTTTGTCTCCTCCTTCTTTCCTTGACACACGCCAACTCCACTAATAAAATAGAAGAATAAAATCTAAGTAAGAAAACCTAAAATCTTCTACAAAGATGGTGTCTCCAAGGATTCTCCCCCCTCTCTTTTATATGTGACACAAGAGCAGTTTATATAACTTCCAAAAATCTGCCCTAGGTCGACTGCCACTAGGATTTTGGAAAAGATTCCTCCCATTAGGATTTGAAAAAGATTCCTCCTTATCTCCTTGATTTTCTTTGAACCTTATTCTCAATTATGGTCAAATTCTCCAAATTTCTGATCTGGGCTGGTTTTTTCTTCAAGATTAAATATTCTGAAAAATATTGCAATATTCTGGAAGATCTGAAAATATTTCCTACAAAATAAAATTACATGAGTAGCAATTAAATTCACCCAAAATTCATCAAAATTTAGCAAATATCAAGTCTAAATTAGCAAGAATACTCTATTAAAAATAGAGTTATCAGAAATTTTATGTCATTATCAAATGTATATTTTTACCTAGAAACTCGTCTAAGAAACAAAAATAGAAATATATATATATATATATATATATATATATATATATATATATATATAACCAGAAATTGCTTCCAGAAATATAATAGTTATTATTCACACCATTAGCTTCTCAAATAAAATATCTCCCAATAGACCTTTGATTTGACACCCATTGCTAAAGGAAGAGCAATAGAGCCACCTACTCTATCCCAGGATTTGAGATGTTATTGTATCCAAGAACTTTTCTTTTAGTCCTTAATGACATAATTAAATAGGAAATACAGGGGTTGATCTATGTATTTATATACGATAATGAACCCTTTTTTAATCAGACTATTTTAATCAACAACCACAAAGGCTTACATAGTCAGCCTGACATTTGCAAAACAATCGAATCGAGGGCCCAATGGAGAAGAATTGACTATTTAATCTTGTAAACTAATCGAGAACAAAATTGGAAAAATAGATACGAACAAAGAGAAATAACCAATCGAGGAAAAGAAAATTAAACCATTCTGTTTCAATTGAGATACGAGAGTAGGCTAGGGGCAATTAAGTATGTGAAGTGGTTGGATTTTACAACCTATTCCAACTACCGTTCACGTGATCAGTCGATCTGTATGATAAAGCAAACTTACTTTCAACCCTTAAGTTTGGTCTAAAATCTGATGTAAACAATATTACCAAGAAAGAACATATAAACCAAGGATCTTCAATCTAAATATTAAGACTTAAGCAGATCATCCCGGCTCCTACTACACTAAACAAAGATGAGTTGGCCTTCCTTTATTTTACCCTTTGAGTTCACAGACTTGATCGTCTATGGAGGGAGTTGGTAAAGAAAAAGTAAAGCTTATTTTTCTTGAAAACCCTCAATTTTAAGTTCAATTCAAAATTTATCCCGAACTTTTTTTTTTATCTAAATAAAAGAACTATAAATTTTCAATATAGTTCCAAATATATTTCCCATCCCAAAATCTCTATTTGTTTCTTTGAAATTATTGTATTAGGGCTAGTTAGAGATTCATTGTTAGATCCTGCATTTTCAACAACATCTTTACCTTCGAATGAAACAATGGCAGTCTCTCAATATTGATAATTTCAAAGAAATCAATTGCGATTTTTGGACATGGGATAGATTTGAGACGATAGTGATTGTTAGCGATTTTTTAAATAAAATAAGCTCAAAATAGAATTGAAATTGAACCTAAAATTGAAGGTTTCGAAGAGAATAAGGCCAAAAAAAAGGGGAGACAATACTAAAAATGGTTATTATGAAAAAACCCAAATGGTACACCTATGAAAAATTTATCCCAAACTAATTTTTTTCATAAAAAATCCCACACTAGTACACTCGTGACAAATTTATCCAAATTAATTTTTTATCATCAAAAATCCCAAACTGGTACACCCGTAACAAATTTATTTCAAACTAATTTTTAAATCACCAGAAATCCCAAACCGGTATACTTGTGAGAAATTTACCTTCTGTTAGCTTCCATCAAATTTAATCATTAAATTTGTTGATTTAGATGACACATTGTGACATAGTATGGTGACATAACAAGTCAACGTGAAAATCCATAGGGTAAATATCTCGAAAAATCTCAAATTGATACACCTATAATAAATTTAACGATACACCCAAGACAAATTTGGGATTTTCCGTAACGTTAATTATACGGATTTCCACGTAAACTTATCACATCACTATAACACGTCACAATGTGTTATTCACGTCAATAAATGGTAAACTTTGACAAAAGTTAACATAAGATAAATTTATTAAAAGTGTACTAATTTAGAGTTTTATTCATGATATTAGTAGGTTATATATGATGTTTATTATGAATTACGCAGGTCCACATGAAAGACATTTTTAAATTTTGACTAAAAGTAAAACAAAAGAGAACGTACATAAAAAGGGATTGCTCTAGCTAGCGGGGAAAACATTAGGTGCACTTGCGGTGACAACTCATTTTTGCATGAGTGCATTCAATGGACGACACGTGTCCCTGTGGGCCCGCTCTGTCAGCCAAGTCTCTCTGTCACTCCGCTTTTGCTCTCTCTCCTCTCTCGTTCATGCCTGCGAGGACGCCCTGCTCACTCTCTCCCGATTATCATCAAAACCAACATCAGAGAAAATAACCAAAATTCACAACCGAACTGGTAAACAAGATGATTGAGAGAGATACTATTGGTTCCCTTACCTCTTCTTTTCTCTGGTTCTTTTTGGTTCATGAAGCTTTGACCTTTCATACCCAGTTCCGAAATCTCCCCTTTGTGCTCGCAGTTCGATTTTTCTCGTTGTCATTAATGATTCCTTTCGAAAACTGTTTTTTCTGCATTTCTAAATTTGGTGGGTATTTGTATTGCATTTGGTTCTTTTATATGGGAAGAAAAGGACTAGGGTTTTCATAAGGACAGAAGCAATTCGTAAGTTTTTGTGTTTTAGTTCTTAGGACTGGAGCACTTGGATGCTGAGCTCACACGAAATGTGTAATTATCTTAAATATATATTAATTTTTTTATTTTCCGATCTTCTAGAAGGGATAATAGAAACATCTTGTTCTTTTTTCAATAATTTCTTATCTCTAGTAGACTCTCGGAGGAAAGCTATAAGCAAAGTACCAAAGTGGTTGCGGGAACGATACTCTTTGGTTACCGGCGAACACTTCGAAAGGCGACCCGCTTTCAATACTAGTTCTTACCTTACGATGCCATTTTTCCAATATCATTAAATAGCATGGCATTCGATTCATCTGTCGGAGAAAAAAAAAGAATGGAATCTTGTTGGATTCTCAATAAAGTCTTTGATTTCTTTCGAAAGCAGACGATTCTTTGTCTCCTTCTCACATTCCGTGAATAGCTGGGAATATCCAAAAAGGCATTTAGAGAATCAATCTGATTTGCTTCTAGCAACAATTGTTTACTATTGGAAATTTCCTATAATATGGATTTACATTAATTAATTGATTTTCTATTTTAAATAATCAGGTTAATGGATATTCTAATATACGTTGAACCCTTAAATGATCACATCTATCGATAAATGGCCTAGTTGAGCAGCAAAGTTTAGGCAATTGTGTTTAACTAAAACCCGTAATGGGAATGGCTTAGTTAACACACTATTGATTATGGTTTGCTAAAAGGATAGGTTATACCTATCAGTCGTTTAATCCCATTAAAAACAGCTATACTGAAATAGGTCATAGAGAGAAAGATTTAACATTCCAATAGATCGTTAATTACCATCAATTTGATCTATTTTTCTTCGAGTGAAACTATGGTTTTGGTGTTTTACTGTCATATATGGATCTGATTTGTTCTTGATTTATTGGTTATTTATGCTGAAAATTTCTACATGTGATATCAGAGTTGGTCATATATGATTGTAAAACCCAAAATTATTTTCTTTATGAACAAATTCGAATTTTTTTTTTCTCTTGAACCGAATGTTGTCATTATTTTTTCATGTGGATTTTTTGATCAATTGATTCTGAAACCTTAGGGTTTTTGTTCTACATGTTGAGATCTTCCTAACCATATATAATTTGTATAGTTTCATTGAGAATCGAGTGAGAATTTTGAATTTGAAATTCTAGGGTTTATACCTTGAAAACATTCTAGAATTTTTTAATTATTTGCAATTGAATGATGTATGTTAGAAATTGTTGTATGGGTATTGTTATATATATATATATATATGTTTTAGTATCTTTTGGTTGCATTAGGTGAGTTTTTTTTTTTTGGCTTAAAATTGAGGAAACCGAATTTCGGCCATCGGTATTAGATCCGAAATTTTTGAAGCTTGAATATAAGCAATTCAGTTCGTTTGTTCTTCGTTTAATTCACTACAACGAATTCATAATGATATTAGAAGAAAAACCCATGGAAAAATCTCATAAAAAATAAGCCATAGTAAGGTTTTAGGGTTTTAGGTTGAAATTAGGTCGTGTGACCCGGTTTACAGAATTCGTGGCTCTGGCTAGAGGTTGAAGAAGACCTCCAGCTGGGCTGAGCGCATGTGCAGGTGTGAGCCCAGCTTCTGCGGGCCTTCCTTTTGTTTCTAGGTTCAGGAAAGCTTATGAGCTTCTAAGCTTCTGAGCCAATTTTTTGTTTCCTTCTTCGGCCCGTCTAAAGCCTAGCTCCAAGCTTTTGTTTTCTGGGCGTGAAGCCCATCTCCTGGACTCCTGGTAAATCACACCCAATTCTAGGCCCCGCGGGCGCGCAAGCCTATGCCAGATTTTTGGCCCGCCATTCCAAACGAGAGAATGGACAGGAGTCTTGCTCCTATGGGCTGGGGCCCGCGTAGAGGCTTGAGGCCGTGCGGGTCCTAAAATTTGGGGCCTATTTCCCTTTTTTTATGCCTAATTTTAATTCAACAAATATTTGGTATGATTAATTACAATTTAGCCATATTTAAATATCTATTTGGAATTATTTATTTTTATCCATATTTAATTCCATGAAAAATATGGAATATTAAAATAATAAAATTAAAAAAATAATTAAAATTGTGGCGAAAATTGTTGTTTGATAAATGTAATATGATATTGGGAAGCACATGTCGTAAAGTGCTTCATATTGTTTGATGAATTTTTGGGCATTAATTAAATGGAACATTATTTATAAATTTTTTGGAGTTCCCTACCGATAAAAAAATTAGTATATACAATTACCTGCTTAAAGAGGGTTATTGTGTATATTGATTTGAAAATTGCATAAAGATAAATTCCCAATTTAAAAGATGGGGATGTATAATTGAAAACTATTTATCTGCCCAAATGGGATAATTTTTTTGAAAATTATATGAAATTCCTCTTTATATTGATATAATAGAGATTATTGATGGGGATGTATGACTCAAAAGTTCTATCTTCCTAAATGGGATAAATTTTTAGAGTTATGTGTAATTCCCCTCTATGTTGAGATAATGGAGATGTATAATTTGTAGGTTTTGTTTGCATAAAGTGAATAAGCCCTTGATTTTTTTTTTTTGGTTTGAAGCCCTTGATGATTATATATAATTTTCCTTATCGTCTCTATATATTGATATCATGGAGATGTATAATTTAAAGGATTTGACTGCCCAAAGGGGATGGATTCTTGATAATTATATGTAATTCTCCTTGTTGTCGTTTTACAAACTTCATGCTGTGGAAAATAATAGTGCATTATACACTCTGCCCCAATAGGAGTTTATAATGTACTAATTATTTCGTTGAATTGTTCATTGCCCATAATTGACCTGATTGCATTGTGTGTGACAAACAGTTACAACAATGCCACTGTTGTAATGTTAATGGGATCAAACTTCAAAAGGTGGAAACAATATCAGAATTGATTTGGAACATGTAGACACAGTTATTTTGAATTTAAACTCTGGTTTTTTGGCTTATAATGTCTTTTATATTATTGGATTTAGAGGAAACTTGGTATCTCTTTCTTCACTTGACAAGGCTGAATATTATTTTAATTTTGCAAATATTGCGTTATTGACCATTGGTGTTCCAGCATCTTTTACTTGGAAACCCTCATGAGTTTCTAAGTTTAATGAGGCTTTATTTCCTTGTTCAAGTGCTATTGGGGTCTAGCCTTTTAACGAAAATATAGTCCTCAACTATCTTATTATGCTGATCATATAGATCTAAAATCCATAGAACAACAATGCTTTGAGAGCAGAGCCTAAACAGTACCCTCTTTTGATGGTGAATTTTGTATAAGAGAGGGAAACCTTATCTTCCCACATCATGGACAATGTCATGAAACCACAAATCTCTGATTTTAAATACAAGATTCACGAGCAATTGATAACATGTATAGGTTCCTAAAATTTATCTTGTAACTAATATTTCAGAGCTACTGAAATTACAGATGGAAATTTAGACTTATATCGATGATGGTCTAGCTGCTTGCTAACAATTGTTTCATCAGTCAACATTCATCGTTTATGCTATATGTGCTTGCAATTAGTGTGAGGGGTCTCAAGAGTCAAATTATGCCTTTTTATGCGAATATATGCTTTTCAGTTGCGTGCGCACTTGTTTTGCATTTGAACATACCAATTTAACCTTTTTAGATTGCTGCGCAATTGGTTTTATGTTCAGAATTCCTTGTCCCTAGCTTTTTCCCATTAACATTGATTTGGATGCTTTAAGCATAGGATACACCCTCACCTACAGATGGGGATATTTGCCATTTCACATTAAACCATTTCTTCATTTGTATAATTTCCTTTTGGCTTACAATCAGTTCCTTCTTTAGTAACCCATAATGTTGGGAATTGACCGTTTTTTCACGATTTCTATTATTGTAACCTAAGAGAAGCATACACACCAAACTAGTATGCTTCATGGATCAATTAGTCTTACTAGCTTGATGTGGAGTCAACTTTGGATAAATCTTATTCATTTGAATCCTTGTAAAATATGGGTATTTTGAGGTTTCTTAGGCTTGGTAGTGGGGCGAATTTGTACACCCCAAGCATGCAAGGATATGGGTGTCGATGGTTGCTTAAGAGTTGAAGAGGTTAGAGGTTCCATTAACCAATTTTCACCATTGAGCATTCCATTTCATACAGCAAAGAGAATCTTGTCTCCTTATTTAGGTGGGAGAGGGAATATCTGAATTTAGAGAATTGCGATGCATTTGAATGGCTTATTTAATTAAGTACTGTTTTAAAGATTAAATGACTAAAATGCTTTAAGAGACACAATTTTGATGTTGTATATTGCAGCGATGCCTGTTATTAAGAATCTTACTAAAATAAACATCTTGACTGGGCACATAATGACACTTGTCATTTTCACAACTTTAGAATCTGGACACAAATTGGAAATGATATAGTATGAGGTTTCTGTCTTAAGATGCTAGAGCACAGAGCCTCCCTCTTTTCAGTAGCATAAATCTCAGTCACTTTTATCTCTAGTTGCATTTGTATAACTCTGTAGTGGAGCCTGGTCTATGCTACTAGGTTCATTTAAATTCATGCTCTATGTAAAATGATACCACCAAATTGTGCTTTTTAATCTGCCGGCATTTACTTGCCTATTCTAGAAATAGGTGCTTATTAAAGCCAATTCTATAAAATATGTGTGTCCATGGACTGAGAGAATAAACAATAATCAATTATCTCATAAAATTATATTATGTTAGTGAGCGTCAGTTTGAAATATTTGTGCTGTGATGTGCACTCTTTGTTCCATCCTGTGTTTTAGATTCTTTTGATCCTTTATATTAGTGGGAGCTATATATAGTTTGTCTTTCTAGATATTGTAATTATATGCAAATTGATAATGCTTTTATGATCTTTATCAAAACATTTACTTTTGATGATCATCATTGTTGATTTTATTGTAATTATTATCATTTCTCCTGTCAACTAAGAAATGAAAGTATAAAACAGTGTCTTTAAACATATTTTAGTTTAAAATTGACCGAATGTCACTTATTTTGAGTTCTCAGGTTGGATTTTGACATAATTGTGCAATTTCATGTTATTTAGAAATCGCACTGAGGCAATTTCATGTTGTTTAGAAATTGCGCTAATGCCATAAAGAGACTATAATCTAACTCATAAACTTGAGTTGCAAACTCATGGCATGTATGCTATCCCACACATGGCTCTCCTAGCCTTAATAGGGACTGCCTGTTAGCCATCAAATTCCTTCTCAAGCCATGAACATAGATCATAGAGATCTTCTAGAATATCAAAAATTCTAATGCACAGGATCCCGCAAGGGAAAATGCAAAGCATACTCCGGGATTTTTCTCAATCATAGTGTTTGTTCAAAGCCAGCATTCTAGACTAAAAGAGAGGAAGAGTTTTTAGAAGATCATGTTGATAGAGCACAAAACACACTTATTATTTCCCTTCACTCGTGGTTTATACAATAGGGAACCTCTTGCTTATATAGACAGAGGAGGATATAAACGACAAGAGCAGGCTGGCATCGCTCAGGCAAATGACATAATTATGAAAACACACTAACCTCTTACGGGCTATAAACACAGAGAATCCTGCAATAGTCTATGAATAGTGACATTATGCTTCGTGCTACAATAAATAGTCTGCTAGGGTGAATAGTGAATCTGAACAATGACCGATGCTACAGTGATTTCATAGCGGCTTTATCTTCCATCCTTGGAGTTGTAGTCATAGTCTAAATCGTCAGAGCTATGAGCAAACTATTCCTTGATTAGTATATTTTCATTTGTCCTGTCTTTTTCTCATTTAAAGGACCGAATAAGACTCGATTTCTTCTACCGACAGATGGGGTTCACGGGAGGAGCTAACACCGAAAGGATCGGAAAAAGGGCCGAGATTTTGGCTGAATGGTCCTCCCCAAGGGTCTTGAGAGAGTGATCTCCCAAGGGTCATAAAGAGTGGATGACTCTGGACTATTTTGTCTGAAATATCTAGAGCATCTTGGATTTCATTCCGCACAATGTTCCATGCTTCAGAGTGATCCCATGACATGTTAGCATTTGCTGGGGCCATGCTTCTAATGGAATAACAAGATTTTCTTGGCAAAGGATCCTCTGGAGTTCTCGAGATTTTCACCTGTTGGAGGAGATGGTGCATGGAAATGTTTGGTGGATTCGTGCAACTTCCTGAAAGGCTTGTGGCCTGTAGGTTGAAGTTCCTGCAAGAGATGATTTGTCAGAGATCCATCCAGTCAGATGGATGAATGTCCAAGATCTGTGAAATAAAACAACTGTGTGTCTTTCTGATTCGGGCCTTCCTTGACGATTTTGAATCCTGAAAAGTTCTTTTCGGTAATTGAGTGTTTAAACCACGTGAGGACGTCCATGAGGTGCTTTTGGTTAGACTCCTCTTGGACTAGTGCCTTAGTAATAACCTACAAGATTTTGTTAGTGGGGAATTCAATGGCTATCGTGTACAAGTTGAACATGTACCAAAATAACCATTTAAGTTCTTTTGAGAACTCATCATCAGGGGACCATCATGAAGGATGAATGAATGGATATCTAGGATGGAGTCCTTCGGGTTTGAGCAGTAATCCTCCATAATCTCTAAAAATTCTAAGGTAATATGCCCATATGAACTCTTGAAGTTTTGCTGTCAGGGCATTGTCTCTAATTGCAATTAGAACATCAAGAGGATTTGAGACTTGGCCATCGGCCATTTATCTAAATAGTGCGATATGTCTCCAGGAGAGGTTCCTTTCGAACAGACAAGTTAATTGGTTCGAAGGGTTTTTTTGGTCTGGACATAAAGTTTGCAAGGACGTTTTTCTTGCCCGGAATGTATTTGACTTCAAATGAGTATTTTGAAAACCATTCTACCCATTGTAAAAGCTGTGGACGGGGAATTGTTTCTACTTGAATTTTATCATTTGAGGAAAAGATGACATATCCATTTCAACTAGGAAGTGATGTCCAATGAGATGGAATTCGAACTTTTTGATCACATATTTAACCACAAGAATTTCCTTGAAAGTAGAGTGGTAATGTATCTCTGCCTGAGAGAATCTCCCATTTTTGTAAGCACAAATATGCCTAGTTTCGTTGACTTCTTCAAGGAGAATGGCTACTCAGTATTTGTCACTGGCATCAATTTGAAGGATCTGTTTTCCTGTAGAGGGGATCTTCAAAGGAGGAAGTTGTTGCAAAACCTTTTTGAGATGAGCAACAGCTTGGGTCTATTTTTGTCCCCATGGGGGGTATTTTTCTTGAGCATCCTTTGGAGCGATCGAAGGGTTTTAAAGATTTGGAGAACAAAATCTCTCAGATAATTGACAATGCCAAGAAATTGTTGAACCTACTTGGTTGTGAAATCCCTTTCAGCGAATCTCTGGAGTTCATCGGTAATATGAGATTCTACCAGAGATTCCGGGCAATAGGTTCCTTCTTTCAGGCGCATTCCAAGGAACTCTATTTCTTTTTGGGCAAGGATCTTTTTTTTTTTTTTTGAGAAAGCATAATTTCATGCTTCTAGACAATATAAGAAAATTGAGTCAAAAGTTGACAATGAGATTCTTCATCAGGACTAAAGAGAAGGATATCATCAATGTAAATCTAGGAGTTGGAGAGGATGGGCTCAAAAATTTTGCACATAGCCTTTTGGAAATGAGATGGTACAGTTTTGAGTCCAAAAGGGACAACTGTCCATTGGAAGTGCTGATTTGGGATGCAAAACGCAATTTTGGGTCTATCTATTAGGTTAGTGCCCAATTGCCAAAATCCTACCTTGAGGTCGAATTTTGAATAGATTTTTGCTTGAGCGAGGCTAAGGAAGAGAGAATTTTGGTGAGGCAATGGGAATTTATTGTCCTAAAGGAATTGATTCAGAGGTTGATAGTTGATCATCAACCTCATCTTTCCACGACTTTGTTCAACACGTTTGTTGACATAAAATGCTTCACACGCCCATAAGGATTCGAAAGGTTCATAAACCTTGTGCCAACAATTCTAAGCATTCTTGTTGAGCAAGCGCAAGGTGCTCGAGGCTCATTTCCGAGTGACTTGCCTTCGTTGGATTTATGTCTTCATTCGTTTTGAAGGGAAGCTTAACATAAAAGGCTGAATTTTTCCACAAAGGCTGGGTACATGTCTAAGAATCAACACAATAAGAAAGTAAGGTTTGGATGATTGGATCCAACTTAGCTAGCTGAAGATCATAAAATCTCTTGATATCTACAAATTTGCGGAATTGGTTTTTGAACGAAGTCCATTGGAGAGGATTCTAAGTTTTGGAAATTGGGTCAGGATGTCCCAACCAATGATGATGTCTTTATCTGGGAAGCTAGAACCAAGGATTTTAGTGGTGATGGAACACTGAGGAAAAAATTTGATGGTAATGGGTTTGCTATGAAATTTAGTAGCAAAAGTGTCACTAGAAACAGAATTGAAATATCAAGTATATGGCTTCTAGCATTCTTCTAGGAGAATCTTTGTGTCCAATATTGAGAAACTAACTCCAATGTCTATGAGAGCAACAAGAGAGATGGGTTTGTGATATTTTGACAAGAGAATGTAGATGGGTATATAAAAATAGTGGACTGGTTCAGTGATCTAGATTGCGTTATCCAGAAAAGGAGAATCTAGGAAGAAGGCGAAGACTTCATTCTCAGAATATTAGTCTGAGTCTGAACTATACATCTGGATGGCACATAGAGTGTCTTCAAAAGGTTGATTTTCTAAAGAGAAGATAGACTCGTTGTTAGAATCGCTGAGGGGAATTCCAGAAGTTTGGGCAATTTTGTCAATCAGATGGCTTCCACTCTTCTTTGCCTTTGGACAATTCTTGGCAAAATGTCTTTTTTTGTTGCAGATATAGCATCTATCCTTGTTGTGTTTCTTTGAAGAGTGGTGGCAGTTTTTACGCAGGAATTTCCACTTCCCTTTTCTTTTCCTTATTTTCTTGAGAGAGAAACGTTTAAAGTGTCTCTTTTTCTTGCAGCCTGTGCAAGAGAGGTCAGTGTAATCCTTGGGACATTTGATCTTTAACTCTAGTTTTAAGCATGCCTTGTCAAGATGCTTATTCTCTCTAAGATAGCTTCGAAAAGCTTCTCGTCGAAAACAAAGTTTTTCTATAGCAATGTGGATAGCTTGTTGAATTTCACCAAGGATGGCTTCTATTAGACTTTTATGTCTTGCCTGGAGAGTTTTTTCTACAACTTAGCTGACTTCCTTTGGGATTGATGCCAAGAAGATTGGTTTTAGATTCCAATTTGCTCCTAACAAGTAGAAGAGTTTAATCATGGCTTGGAAGTGTCAGTCAAGATCTTTCAGTCTTAACGAGCAACATTTTCGTTCGAAGATCTCTTCTCATTTGAGCTCCTTCAAATCTTCTGGTTTCCTATGAAATTCATATGAATGATCTAGATAACATTTTCCAACGGCTATGTCAATAGGTATAGCTAGTCTTGTTCCGAGGGAGCGTACCACCAATCTTTTAGTGTTCTAGTAAAGCGGCTAGTGAATTCCAGAAGGATATCATAAGTGCTTGGTTCAGAAGTATGCCTAGTAGTGAGCCAAGTATGGAATTCTTGGAGCCTCTGAAGCCATTTATGGTATGGGAGATCATCCAGGGTAAAGTAAACCTTGGATGATGAGGCTGTAAATAACTGGATTGCATCTGGCTGGTTCGGATGTGGCACTTTTGGTTTCGAGAACATTTCTTCTTCCTTAGACACATTATCTGCCATAAACAAATTTTCTTCCGATGAGAAGGATGCTACGAGAGTATTAGAATTAGAGTTGGAGGAAGATTCAACAAGTTGGGTTTTTGATGGCTTGATAGTAGTAATAGAAGGAATCTGGTGTCGGAGGAAGGTTTCAAGTGGATTAGAAATAGTCAAAACACCAGGAGGATGTTCTCCGAGAAGATGTTTTGGTGTGCCAAGAGGCGACACTGAAGACTCGGTGGAAATCAAAGATTTCTTATGTTTTTGTTTTAGCTTACGGAGTTTGTCCCTAAGGGTCAAGAAGTTATTTTGAGGAGGTGGTACGGCTGAACTTAAGACAGCTGCGAATGAGGAGGACAATCCTAAGGGAGAGGATTAAGGTTTTGGTGGTGGTGAATAAGATCGGAAAAATGGTTGTTCAGTAAGAACAAACGGCTTTTGGCCTTTGAGGATCTAGATTTGCCTCTTAAGCTTCTCAATTTCAAGGGTTTGGTCCTCCAGATAATGGTTAGGGGGTGTCTGCTAGGTTTCGAGTAGATGAAGTCTCTTTTGGAAGTCTTTTAGTATTTTGCAAGACAATCTAGTGGTCTGATCTACTCATTCAAGACGTGTTGCAATGGTGCCGAGGATCTCGTTTTGGGCTAGAGTATTTTCAATCTGCCAATTCAAAACAGTCTTAGCAGCAGAAGGTTGCTTGCGTTGTCCTTGGGCATCAAGACCAGTAGGATTAGATATCTTATGGGAGTGTTGATATCTTTGGTGAGGGTCAGAGATTTTCCCAATGGGGGAAATTTCCATATTCTTGATTTAGGCTCTTTGGCTTCAAGTGAAGGAAAATCATCAGGCAAAAACATGTATATTCTGGGTAAGACTACAAGAGGTTCGGGCTTAGGTATGCAGATGCCTGGTCTAAGTAAGTCGATGGGGCAAAAGGGGTGCTTCTTTACCCATTTTCGGATCAGCTTATAAAAAGTTGAGGTGATAAAGGGTTTTGCTGGTGGTGTTGTAGGAGGATTTTCCGGTTTGCATGGTGGTGGAGGGGATGAAATCTTGGGCGGCCTTGGTGGACCGTGAGAAACAATGAACTAGTATTTTCCACCATCTTCACCAAGAGATCCTACAATTGGATCTCCGTCAAGATGCCTTTGGTAAAGCATATCTTTTTTCTTCTTCCTCCTGGAAAAAGGCATGTCGTCTACTTCTTCTTCAGGTTTTGTGCAGGAAGGGCAAACACAATTGGGGTCACATAAGCAATGTCTAGTAGGATCCATGAAGAAGTGAATCGACTGTCCTTGTAAGCCAAAGGACTGGACAAATTGTTTGTCGTTTGGTTCGCTTGAAACAGGATCAATAGGACAGGGTGTAAAGTGGAGAATAGTATGGAAAATAGAGGAAGGTTCCTCCTTTGCCTTACTAAATTTGATGGTGACTGTACCATCTTTCTTTTGGGTGAATTAGGGTTCATCGGATTGAACAGGTTTACAATTTTGATGAAGCTTTTCATAGTTGGTAACCAAACTATCAGAGAGAAGCTTAACAAGTTCATCCCATGAAAAAAAGGGGGAATAAATATACAGGAAGGATGGAAAAAAAAAACCAAACTAGATCCTCCCCACTTTGACTATCACTAAAGAGAAGAGCATTAGCAAACCTTTAGTATGCTCCAATTCCACTGTTGGAATATTTAAATAATAAACTACGCATTCATCTATCAATTTAAGCTTTTAAAACAGTCGGTAGTGGGCTCTACCAAATCTCACATGGTATTAGAGCTGGAGGTCCTGAATTCAAATCTTACTAGGCTCTATTTGTCTCCCCAATTAAATTTCCATGCTTAGTAATTGGCAAAAGACTAGACTAAGTGTGACGTCCTGAAATTCAAGTCCTTTGAGGGATGAATGATCGTGAATCCTCGAAGCCACCGGTTAGTCTGAGCTATACCAAAATGGCATTCAGGTGAAATTGACAAAGCATGAGAATCCAAGAATGAACTTTGAATTTTCAGGAACGTCCGGGTCGGACTTTTGGACAATGCTTCTTCGACAGTCGACAGTGTCAGATGAGCCGAGTTTTTGAAAAAGGGATTTATGGATCGAAGAAATGAGCCTACAAGAACGTGGGCCAGGCAAGGTCAATGTGGGCCTCACGCCCAAGGTGGGACAGCCACCAAGGTAGGCCCGAGACAAGCAAGTGAGCCCATTGGGCCCAACCAACCCCTTTACTCTTCCGAGCCTATTGTCTAAACTTGAGCCGATTCGAGCCCAACAAATTCCCGAGCCTGTTCCTATTCATTTTCTAGCCCATTTCTTGGCCCACCCTTCATTTTCAGGCCAAGGGCAATTTGGGAATTGTGCAAGGTGGAAATGACCATTTTGCCCCTAGATATTTTTTTAAAAAGACAACATAAGAGAGAGAAAATGAGATCCCTTACTTGGAGAATTGAAGCAAGCATTCAATGGCCTTAATGAGGCTTAAAGACCAGCTCTCACTTCACACTCTCTCTCCCCTTCAGCCCTCCAAAACCGCACACCCTCTCTCTCCCTTGTTTCCTTTCCTTCTTGCTGCTTTTGCTTCTGATCTTCCTCCGAAAATCGAGTTGTTCCTAACCTTTTGGTGAGAATCACTGCCCATGCCACCCACCACTGTGCTCAAAAGGCCAAAACCGTACACCCCACGTCAGCCGATCGCCGGACGAAGTCGCCGGCAGAAAGTTCCTACTCCCCAACCCGCTTGACCCTACTTAATACTACCTGTTTCTATTGTTTTCCTTTGGTTTCGGCCAGATCTCCACCCATCCTAGCCACCAACCGTTCCCCCTCGACCCCTAGGTGCCGTCGCTCGTCGGAGCTCCGGCTAGCCCGTTTTAGCTCCAGTTAGTCCTGTTCTCTTCCAAGTAGTCAATTTTTCCAACTTGCAGAGGGAGTCCGAGTTTGTTGCTGCTGTGTTCAGCCCCGAGACCGCCTTGGAGTGTCGTGGGTGAGGTCTCTGAGTGTCCCCCTCGTCGCCGCCGACGCGTCCGTGTCGTCGGCCCGCTTAACGGGTGAATTTTGTCCCTAATCCCTTTGTTAATGCCTAAACTTGCTTAGGGTTGGGTTAATCAGTAGTAATGTTGGTTTATGAAGTTTAATTAAGTTGTATTAGCCCTAAGATAGGTGGTTAGATAGATGATTAAGATTAGCTCAGCTTAATCTTGCTTAATTATGCTTAATTGTGCTTGATTATGCTTAATTGTGTGTTATATGATAATTAAGCATGTTTTGCCTTAATTTCTTGATTAATTGTTTTAATTAATGATTTACTTAATTTTTGGATTTAATGTTTTAATTATTAAATTCTGAAATTACACTACTCATAGTGCACTATTCACGATACTGTTCACGGCACTGTTCATCCGGAAGCTAAAATGTGCATAATTTCATATGTCTTGATCATATGAAGTGAATTGGATGTGACATTGTATGAACATCCGCTTGAATCGTGTGGTTTCATAAAAGAAATGAGAAAAATGAATTGTCCAAGGGACACCGTAAATGGACTGTTTTTATGATAAAGGAATTGAGATTTTATATACAAGTATATGTGCATTGGTTACGATAGTTTGATTTATTAGAAGGAACGGCACGGATGGTACAGTTGTGCCTTTACGGAGGAAGGGCACCGTAGCATTGTAGCGCCTCGAGAAGGGCATGGTTGCACCTCGGCCAGCACGAAAGGGCACGGTTGCGCCTTTGCGGAGGAAGGGCGTCGTAGCGCCGTAGCACCTCGGCCCAAGTTGTAGCCCTATGGAGCAATAATAATCGGAATACATGTGGATGCAAGAGTGTATGAGAAATATGGCATCATTGGTTTCGATTATGCATGAGCTGATCACATTATTTATGGCATGCACACATGAATTGATAATGTGCAGAGTGTGGCAATAGCCAGGTGAGATAGTTTGTGACGTGACTCACATGTGATTGATAACGGCCATGTGCATTACGTGTATTGTGCTAAGATTTAACGTGCAGGGTATGGCATACCGAGTAAGGTTGCATACGAATCGACTTTTGATTGTTGGTTGACCCTATCTATTGTTTGGTTGCTGATTGCTGGTTGAAATCCCGGGTTGAGTTGGTGTTCTAACCGGGGTTTAAGGGGGAAACTCACTGAGATTTTATCTCACTAGTTATTGTATAACCACTTTCAGACCCTTAGAATGATGCACTTGCCGGTGCGATTTGGGGTCCCTCAGGATTGGGAGACCGTTGTGACGCACCACCGGTTCCCGGGTCAAGTGCACTTGTACAAGAAGTACATCTCCACCATCTGGGTGGATGAGGGACCAGGGCAATGGATACCCCATCGGTTCCTAGCGTGGTACATCCAGCAGGACGATTTGCTGATTGGTCCTCTGCGAGGTTTTGATGGACCGCCCGATAGGGGCCCTGAAGACGATGACTGGGATTCCATGAAGCTGGACCCTCCTGACGGTGCAGTGGAGAATCTTGCCCCTGCTCCTCTAGTGATCGACCTGAACGCCTCCAACTACGACCCGATAGAGCTTGAGTTCAATGGGTCCGAGTGATGATGGTTCAAAACCCGAGGGTTCTTTTTGTATAGATGGACTAGCCAAGCCTAGTTTCTTTTTGGTCTGACTTAGTGGATGAATCGGCTCCCTTGTTGGGCTTGTAAATCGGAAAACGATCATCCGTTGGTTAATCCAGTAAGAATATATAAATGAGTAGTTGTTGTTACCTTACTGTTCATCCCTCTATCCCTATTTGATTGTTTGATTGTCTGGTTGGACTAGGGATGGTTCGTCTTCCATTTATGCTTAATGAAATATTAAAATGAATGGTCGTCGACGAGTCCTGAGACGTCGCTTTCAATTGACCATGGTAAAGGGTTGTCGCGTGCTCGCGGTTCGGGGAGTGACATCCTCGTCGGTTTTGGTATCAGAGCAAGGTTAAGACTTGGAGTGATAAGGTGCGTGGGATTTTTAGGATAGTAAGATAGAGATGGCTTTTATTTTACGTGCCTGTGATTGCTTTTGTGGTCTTGTGTGGTTTTGTGTTGTGGCGGGTTACTCATAGTTCTAATTCCTGGTTGGAATTGGAAAGCAAGACCAATGAGTGTCCAGGGTAATGAGCAATCCTGAGCAGAGAGGCCCTAAACGTAGGGCAACGTTTGGTCAAACCAGTGGTAGAGGTAGTGCGCAAGAGGATCCTAGGTTAGACGGGATCCTGTTGGCGCTAGAAACCTTGATAGGACAGCAAGCCAAGGATCGAGCTGCTGCTGTTGCTACAGTTGTCGCCACCGCCGCCACCGCTGTTCCTGTTGCTCCTGCTATAGTCCTCGTGGTTCCCATAGAGAGAGGAGAGGTCTGTGAGAGACCAAAGCATAAGCTAGTAAAGCAGTTCCTAAGACTAACGCCACCGAGGTTCAGTGGCGTGGGCGACCCTAAGGCTGTGACCATGGAGAGGACTTTCACAGTGCTAAGATGTTCAAAGGAAGACCGAGTACTTCTGGCGGCTTACCAGCTCTAAGATAATGCCATTACATGGTGGGAAGCCACTCAAGGAAGAGTGTTCCCTAAAGGCACGGCTCAAACATGGTGTGCCTTTCACGAAGCCTTCAATAGGAAGTACTTCTCAGACAGTGCGAGAGAGTCCAAGATGGAAAGGTCCAACAGCTTCGCCAAAATCAGATGTTAGTGGATCAGTACGAGGCGAAGTTCGCTGAGTTGGCTAAGTATGCGCCAAGGTTGGTAGAGGACCCTTTGGATAGGGCAAGACGGCTCAGAGATAGCTTGAAGCCAGAATTGAAAGGTCGACTAATGCCCTTGAACTTAAAGAGCTTTGATGAGATGTAAGAGAGGGCGCGATGATAAAGAAGAGCATGATTGAGAGGGCAACCGCATCTGGCTCGCAATTCGTGCCCAACAAAGACAATCGTTGATTTGGAAAGGGACCGATGATGGGGTGAAGGAATCCCATCCCACCCAACAAAAGGAATTTCATGGGAAAGTCGAAACCCAATGACATGGGAGTCTACCAGATGTGTGGGAGAAGACATAGAAATCTCCCCTGTCCTTCTATGATAGGAGCTCGCTTTGGATGTGGCCAATAAGGCCATCGTGTGGCGAATTTTCCAAATAAGCCTGTGAGGACGATATTGCCACCGTCGCAGGGAGGACAACCTGCAGGGAATGCGCCGCCGAACAACCAAGGTAGACCCCCAGCGCAAGGACGAGTTTATGCCGTAACCCAAGGAGAGGCGGGCGATTCACCCGCCATTATTACAGGTATGGTCTCCTTGCACGATCATGCTGCTTATACGTTATTTGATCTTAGTGCTACACATTCTTTCGTTGCTGATCGTTTTGTTAAGCTAGTGGGGTTAAGTCTCAAACCATTGGGAGTGGTTTATAGCATTTCTACTCCGTTTAAGGATAAGATATTGTCTGAGTTAGGTTGATCAGGTTGTAAGTTAGCTGTGGGCAGTCGTGAGGGAGTCATTGATTTGATTGCAATAGTAATGTATGACTTTGATGTCATAGCTGGCATGGATTGGCTCATCAAGCAATGAGCTACGGTGAATTGTCATGGAAAGACAATTTAGTTTAACCCAGTAGTGGGTGATAGTTTTGAGTTTGTGGGAAATCGAGGGAGACCCTCTGTTCCTCTAATTTCATCACTCGAGGTAACTCAATTGTTGGAATCAGGATGCCAAGGACATTTGGCATTGGTGGCAAATACACTAGTAGAAGGGTCAAAGGTAGAGAATATTGCAGTGGTACAAGAGTACATGGATGTGTTTCCCGAGGAATTGCCGGGATTGCCTCTAGAGTGGGAAATTGAGTTTGTGATTGAGTTGACCCTTGGGACTTAACTGATTTCCAAGGCACCTTATAGGATGGCCTTGTCAGAATTGAAAGAACTGAAGGTGCAGATGCAAGAGCTCATGGATAAAGGTTTCATTCGTCCTAGTGTGTCCCCTTGGGGAGCACCGGTACTATTTGTAAGGAAAAAAGGACAGGTCTTTGCGTCTCTACATTGACTATCGGCAGCTCAATCATGTAACCATCAAGAATAAGTATCCGTTGCCAAGGATTGATGATTTGTTTGACCAACTTCAAGGAGCTTCAGTATTTTCCAAGATAGACCTAAGGACAGGCTATCATCAGTTGAGGATCAAAAAGGAGGATATACCGAAAACAGCATTTAGGACACGATATGATCATTACAAGTTCACGATGATGCCATTTGGGTTGACGAATGCCCCTGTAGCCTTCATGGACTTGATGAATCGGGTGTTCAATAAGTGTTTAGACCAATTCGTGATTGTGTTCATTGATAATATTCTGGTGTACTCCAGGAGTCCAGAGGATCATGAGAAACACCTAAGATTAGTACAATAGACCTTGAGGGGACATGAGCTGTATGCCAAGTTTAGCAAGTGCAAGTTTTGGTTATCTCACGTGGCATTTTTAGGTCATGTAATTTCAGGTAAAGGGATCGCCGTTGACCCGACTAAGATCGAAGCGGTCAAGAACTGGCCGAGACCTACGACGGTAATTGAGATTCGAAGTTTCTTGGGATTGGCAGGGTATTACAGATGTTTTGTGGAAAAGTTTTCTGTGATAGCCATGCCATTGACGAGGTTGTTAAAGAAAGAAGAGAGGTTTGATTGGACGAACAAGTGCGAGCGTAGTTTCTAAGAACTCAAGAGTAAATTGACTACCGCACCTATCTTGATAATAAAGTCTGGTCCTGGTGGGTACGAAATCTACAGTGACGCGTCATATAAAGGACTAGGCTACATGTTAATGCAACATGGCAAAGTGGTTGCATACGCATCCCGACAATTAAGGCCTCACGAGCTTAACTATCCGACGCATGATTTGGAATTAGCAGCAATCATCTTTACACTTAAGATTTGGAGGTATTACTTGTGTGGGGAGAGGTTTCCAATCTTCATGGATCATCAGAGTTTAAAGTATTTGTTCTCTTAGAAGGAATTGAACTTGAGGCAACGACAATGGATGAAACTTCTTAAGGACTATGATTGCGAGATTTTGTATCATTCGAGGAAAGCGAACAAAGTGGCGGATGCGCTTAGTCGAAAGTCGTCGATTGCACAGTTGATGGTACGGGAATGGATTCTCTTGGAGGGAATTAGGGACTCAGATTTTAAAATTGAGATCGACCATCTTGTTAGTCTAATGGCCACTCTTAGGGTGGAATCCAAGATGCAAAGTAGGATTAAGAGTGCCCAAGCGACGGATCCTAAAATTCTTAAGTTCCTACAGATGGATCAAACAAAAAGGAAAGCAGATTTTCAAGTGTCCAAGGAGGGGACATTGAGGTTTCAAGGATGATTGTGCATTCCGAAGGATGCAGTCTTGTTGGTAGCTCATCGTAGTAACTATAGCATCTACCCTGACAGTACGAAAATGTACCGGAATTTGAAGTAGCACTTCTGGTGGAAGGGTATGAAGTTGGACATTGCAAAGCACGTGGCTAAGTGTTTGACGTGCCAGCAAGTAAAGACTCAGCATTGTAAGCCTGATGGACTACTGCAACCTCTTGAGATTCCCGAGTGGAAGTGGAAACACATTACCATGGATTTTGTAATGGGATTGCCAAGGAGTCAGTGAGACAATGACTCGATTTGGGTAGTGATTGACATATTGACAAAGTCAGCTCATTTTATCGCCATACGAAAAGATTTTACATTGGATAAGTATGCAGAGTTGTATGTACGTCAAATTGTACACATTCATGGAGTTCCAGTGACGATCACATCTAACCGTGACCCTAAGTTTACGGCAACTTTCTAGAAAAGTTTGTAATCAGCCTTAGGAACAAAACTACAGCATAGCACGGCGTACCATCCGCAGATGAACGGTCAATCAAAAAGGATGATTCAAACTCTAGAGGACATGTTACGAGCATGTGTCATAGATTTTAAAGGGAGTTGGGAAGAGCAACTTCACTTGGTTGGGTTTGCTTAAAACAACAGTTATCAGCAGAGCATTAAAATGGCACCATTTTAGGCTTTGTATGGGAGACCCTGCAAAACTCCACTTTGTTGGGACAAGGTGGGTGAGCGAAAATTCACGGGGCCAAAGTTAGTACAGCAGTCTTTAAATGCAATTTAGATTATCCGAGACAGACTAAAGACCACTCAGAGTCGTTAGAAAAGCTATGCAGACAAGCTTCGTAGACCGTTGGAGTTTAAGGTGGGCGATCATGTGTTTTTGAAAGTATCGCCAATGAGGGGTATTTCCAGGTTCAGTAAGAAGGGAAAGTTAAGCCCGAGGTACGTTGGACCGTTTGAAATTCTAGAAAGGATCGGGGTTTTAGCGTATCGTCTTGCGTTGCCACCAAAACTTGCTTAAGTACATGATGTTTTTCACGTGTCCATGTTGAGAAAGTATGAACCGGACCCAACTCATGTTTTGAATTTTGAGGAACTGGATGTAAGCGATAGGGTGTCGTATGTGGAGAGGCCGATACGAATAGAGGATCGTAAAGAGCAAGTGCTTCGAAACAAGACTATTGCCTTAGTTAAGGTGATCTGGCAACATCACGGAACAAAAGGAGCTACATGGTTGGGCCCAACCGACCCATTTACCCTTCCGAGCCCATTGTCTAAACTTGAGCCGATTCGAGCCCAACAAATTTCTGAGCCTGTTCCTATTCATTTTCTAGCCCATTTCTTAGGCGCGCCCTTCATTTTCAGCCCAAAGGCAGTTTGGGAATTGTACAAGGTGGAAATTACCATTTTGCCCCTAGATATTTTTTGAAAAAGACAAAAGAAGAGAGAGAAGATGAGGTCACTTACTTGGAGAATTGAAGCAAGCATTCAATGGCCATAATGAGGCTTGAAGAGCAGCTCTCACTTCACTCTCTCTCTCCCCTGCAACCCTCCAAAATCGCACACCCTCTCTCTCCTTTGTTTCCTTTCCTTCCTACTGCTTCTACTTCTAACCTTCCTCCAAAAATTGAGTTGTTTGTTGCCTTCCCGTGAGAATCACCGCTCATGCCACCCACCTCCGTGCTCAAAAGGCCAAAACTGTACGCCCCAAGTCGGCCGATCGTCGGACGAAGCCGCTAACTGACCCGCCGACCGGCCGAAAGTTCTTACTCCCCAACCCACCTGACCCTGCTCAGTACCGCTTGTTTCTGCTATTTTCCTTCCGTTCCGACTAGATCTCCGCCCATCCCAACCACCAGCCATTCCCCCTCGACCCCCAGGTGCCGCGCGATCTCCGGCCAGCCCGTTTTAGCTCCAATTAGCCCTATTCTCCTCCAGGCAGTCAGTTTTTCCAGCGTATAGTGGGATTCCGAGTTTGTTGATGCTGTGTTCAGCCCCAGCACTGCCTTGAAGTGTCATGGGTGAGGTCTCTGAGTGTCACCCTCGTCGCCGCCACCGCGTCCATGTCACCGGCCCGCTTAAAGGGTGAGTTTAGCCCCTAATCTCTTTGTTAGTGTCTAAACTGGCTTAGGGTTAGGTTAATTAGTGGTAATGTTAGTTTAGGAAGTTTAATTAAGTTGTATTAACCCTAAGATAGATGGTTAAGATTAGCTTAACTTAATCTTGCTTAATTATGCTTAATTGTGCTTGATTATGCTTAATTGTGTGTTATGTGATAATTAAGCATGTTTTGCCTTAATTTCTTGATTAATTATTTTAATTAATGATTTACTTAATTTTTTGGATTTAATGTTTTAATTATTAAATTCTAAAATTACACTGCTCATAGTGCACTGTTCACGATTACTGTTCACAGCATTATTCATCCGGAAGCTAAAATGTGCATAATTTCATGTGTCTTGATCATATGAAGTGAATTGGATGTGACATTGCATGAACATCCACTTGAATCGTATGATTTTCATAAAAGAAATGGGAAAAATGAATTGTCCGAGGGACACCGGAAATGGACCGCTTTTATGAGAAAGGAATTGAGATTTTATATGCAAGTATGTGTGCATTGGCTACGATAGTCCGATTTATCGGAAGGAAGGGCATGGAAGGGCACGGTTGCGCCTCTACGGAGGAATGGCACCGTAACGCCTTGAGAAGGGCACGGTTGCGCCTCTGTGGAGGAAGGGCGCTGTAGTGCCTCGACCTGCACAAAAGGGCACGGTTACGCCTTTGTGGAGGAAGGGCGCCGTAGCACCTCATCCTAAGTTGTAACCCTATGGGGTAGTAATGATTGAAATACATGTGGATGCAAGAGCATATGAGAAACATGGCATCATCGGTTCCGATTATGCATGAGCTAATCACATTATTTATTGCACGAATGCATGAATTGATAACGTGTAGAATGTGGCAATGGTCAAGTGAGATCGCTTGTGACACAACTCGCATGTAATTGATGAACTGCATCATCTAATGACCGTGTGCATTATGTGTATTGTGCTAAGATTTAACTTGTAGGGTATGGCATACCGAATAAGGTTGCATGCGAACCAACTTTTGATTGTTGGTTGATCTTGTTTGTTGTTTGATTGCTGGTTGTTTATTGTTGGGTTGTGTGAGGGGTGGTTCTAGAGAGAAACCCCGAGTTGAGTTGATGTTCTAACTGGGGCTTAGGGAGAGAACTCGTTGAGATTTTATTTCACTGGTTATTGTATAACCACTTTCAGGCCCTTAGAATGGCACACCCGCCGGTGCGATTTAGGGTCCCTTAGGATTGGGAGACTATTGTGACGCACCGCCAGTTCCCAGGTTGGGTGCACTTGTACGAGAAGTACGTCTCCACCATCTGGGTGGATGAGGGACCGGGGCAATGGATACCCCATCGGTTCCTGGCGTGGTACATCCGGTAGGACGATTTGCTGATCGGTCCTCTGCGAGGTTTTGATGGACCGCCCAGTAGGGGCCCTAAAAACAACGACTAGGATCCCATGGAGCTGGACCCTTCTAATGGTGCAGTGGAGAATCATGTCCCCGCTCCTCCAGTGATCGACCCAAACACCTCCGACTACGACCCGACGGAGCCTGAATCCGATGGGTCCAAGTGATAGTGGTTTAGAACCCGAGGGTTCTTTTTGTATAGATGGATTAGCCGAACCTAGTTTCTTTTTGGTTTGGCTTAGTGGATGGATCAGCCCCCTTGTTAGGCTTGTAAATCGGAAAACAATCATCCGTTGGTTAATCTAGTAAGAATGTATAAATGAGTTGTTGTTGTTACCTTGCTGTTCATCCCTCTATCCCTGTTTAATTGTTTGATTGTCTATTTGGACTGGGATGGTTCATCTTCCGCTTGCGCTTAATGAAAGATTAAATGAATAGTCATCGACGAGTCCTGGGACGTCGCTTTCAATTGACCATAGTAAGGGGTTGTCGCGTACTCGGGGTTCAGGGCGTGACACTAAGCGTGAGGAGAAGTGTTGAAATATTTAAATAATAAACCACGACTTCATCTACTAGTTTAAGCTTTTAAAACAGTCAGTAATGGTCCCACCAAAATTTTATATTCACAATTTGAGTTCGTAGACCTTGTGATAAAAATAAAAAAGTTTGTTAACCTCGCTTGATTCTCGATTGAGGGAGCAGGTAAAAAAATAGTTAATTATATGAGGAAATACTTAATTTTAGATTTAGTCTCAAATATATTCTAGACTTATCTTTTTCTCAAGAAAAAAGTTGCAAACTTTTAATATAATCCCAAATCTATCTTGCATCCAAAAATCACTCCCTATTTCCTTAAAATTATTAATATTGAGGCCAATTAGAGATTCATTATTAGATATCATGTCAAATCCACTTGAAGAATAAGACCAAAGTCAATAGGAAATGACCACAATTTTTTGATGTTGATAATTTAAAGAAATCAGTAATAATATTTAGATGTGGGACAAATTTAAAATTATTATGAAAGTTGGTGATTTTATTTTTAGATTAAAACATCCCGTTTAAAATTGAAGATTGATGTAAAATTGAAGATTTTTTTAAAGAAATTAGGTAAAAAATAAAAGAGGCGGCAGTTAAATGCGGTAGGTACTCAATCACGTTGTTTTCATGAAGGCGTTAGGGACCATGTGAAGGGACTTCTAAATCTTGACTAAAAGTAAAGCAAAAGAGAACGTACATAAGAACGGGTTCATTCATCTACCGGTCGCCTTGGATTTTTTCATCGACTTTTCTTGGACCCCAATCTACTAGCGAGTACGATTTTTGGCAAAGTCGCGCACGTGGGTATGTGTGCTCCGCGCGCGTGCGCGAGTAGCGAGCAAGAAGAGAGGTACGTCGGGTCATGTTGACAAGAAAAGAGATAGGCAGTGGGAGGCGGACAGGAAAGGAGGACGAAAGAAAAAGGCCGAAAAAGTGGGTGGTGGACAGCAAAAGAGGACGAGGACAAAAGAAAAAGGCCGAAAAGAAAGTGGCTCTGCCAGAATTCATTAAATTAAAATATAAAATTAATATTATGAAAAATTTTAAATGAATATATTTATATATAAATTTATATCTATAACAAATTTCAAATTTATATATTAGAACCATAGATTTCTTTGAATCATTTTAGTTTGTTTGCAATCACGTTTTGATACTAGAAGAGTGACTCTTTCCTCATGGAAACATCAGATTCAGCACCCTCCAATTCTCTTCCTATTTCTCTTACCTCCACTATTTCTCTTTAGCCCTCTCCCGAATTCTGAAAATCTACATGTTCCAAAATAGACTACCTCTCTGAGGTCGCTTACCTCACAAAAGATAGCAAAATTTCGGAAACTCGGTTACCTACAATGAATCTTTACACTGCTTTTGCTAAACCACTTCATTCTCCCCACTTCGATCCATCAGACACTTGATTAAACATACCCCTCGAACAATAAATGAGTATGTTCAATCCTCTCAATTTGACCAACATCCCATATAGGCTACTAAGTAAGAATAGTTTGTCACTCTCCAGATTCCTCCAGAGTTCCCTGTTCAATGGGCTTAGCAAGGTTACACTCACCTCCATTTTGGAGCCATTCGTCTTGCTTTAACGTTTCATGGCCACAAAGGTTTACCTATTGCTGTAAGGATCGCTCTACTCGACACACGATTCTTCAAATACCAGCAAGCTTGTGTTGATACTATTCAAACAACCATGAATGTAGGAATTGTCTTTGTAACACTTTTCCCAAATTTCAACATTGCCTTTGTAGACCCCAACCTTCTTACTGCTCTTAAAGTTCAGCTACAGATCACTGGAGCTCCTCAGACTCCTGTACGATTGCTACCACCTTGCATTACCAAATGATCTACCAAGTCCAAAACCATGCCATTGACCTCAACATCCCAAACTCAGAAGATGCCATTGTTATCTCTGTTGACCATGACCAAACTTCTTGTATCCATGTGCCTCGACAGATTCCCGGGGATGAACTTGTTAAGCTCCTACCTAATAGTTGGGTCACCAACTACAAAAAGCTTCACTAAAAATTGTAAACTCATTCAATCTAGCGAACCCTAATTCACCTGGAAGAAAGATGGTATAGTCACCATCAAATTTAGTAAATTAAAGGAGGAACCTTCCTCTATTTCCCCTACTATTCTCCACTTTACACCCTGTCTCATTGATCCTATTTCAAGCGAGCTAGACAACAAACAATTTGTTAAGTCATTTGGCTTACAAAAGACAGCCGATTCACTTATTCAAGGATCCTACTTGACACTATTTTTGGGATCCAGGTTATGCTTGCCCTTCCTGCACATAACTTGAAGAAGGAGAAGACGACAAGCCTTCTTCCACAAAGAAGAAGAAGAAAAGATACACTCTACCAAATGTATCTTCATGGAGATCTAACTATAGGGCCTCTTGGTGAAGATGGTGGAAATTACCATCTCATTATTTCTTACGGTCCACCAAGGCCACCTAAGATTTCATCTCCTCCACCACCATGCAAGCCGGAAAACCCCCTTGCAATATCACCACCAAAGTCCTCTATCACCTTACCTTTTTATAAGCCAATCCATAAATGGGTAAGGAAGCACCCCTCTTATCCTATCAACTTACCCAGACCAAGCATGTGCATACCTAAACTCGAACCTCCTGTGGTCTTACCCAGCATATGTATGTGTTCACCTAATAATTTCCCTCCACTTGAAGCCAAAGAGCCTAAATCAAGTGTACGGAAATTTCCCCCATTGGAGAAATTCTCTGATCCTCACCAGCAGTATCAACACTCTCCCAAGATACCCAATCCCACTGGTCTTGATGCCCTAGGACAACACAAGCAACCTCCTACTGCTGAGACTGTTCTAAATTGGTAGACTGAAAATGCTCTAGCCCAAAATGAGATCCTTAGCACCATTGCAACGCGTCTTGAATGAGTAGATCAAACCACTGAATTGTCTTGCAAAATGCTAAAAGACTTCCAGAAGAGGCTTCATCTGCTAGAAACCAAGTAGATACCCCTAGCTATTATTTGGAACACTAGACTCCTGAAATTGAGAAGCTTAAGAAGCAAATCCAAATCCTCAAAAGCCAAAAGCCGTTTGTTCTTACCGAACATACATTTTTCCCATCTCATCCACCACCACCATCAAAACCTAAATCCTCTCCTTTGAGATCATCATCTTCATTTGCAACTGTCTTAAGTTCGGCCGCACCACTACCCCCAAAATAACTTCCTGGCCTTTCGAGACAAGCTCCGTAAGTTGAAACAAAAGAAGAAGAAATCCCCGACTCCCACTGAATCTTCAGTGTCACCTCCTAGAACCCCAGAACATCCTCCTGGAGAACAACCTTCTGGTGCTCTTACTATTTCTAATCCGCTCTAAACCTTCCTCCAAAACTACATCCCTTCTATTGCTACTATCAAGCCATCAAAAGCCCAACTTCTTGAATCTTCCTCCGAGTCTGATTCTGATACCCTTGTAGAGTCATTCTTATCATAAGAAAATTTGTTTATGGTAGATAATGTGCCTAAGAAAGAAGAAATGTTCTTAGAACCAGAAGCGCCACATCCCGACCAGCCAGATGCAACCTAGTCTTTTACAACATCATCATCCAAAGTCTACTTTACCCTAGATGATATCTTGTATCATAAGTGGCTTGAGAGGCTTCAAGAATTCCATGTCTAGCTCACTACTAGGCATATTTTTGAACCCAGCACTTATGATATCCTCTCGGAATTCACTAGTCACTTCATTGGAGCACTAAAAGACTGGTGGCACGCTGCTTTAGAGCAAGATCAGCTCTATCTATTGACCCAACCACTAGATAATGATATCCATATCATCCATATGTATTTCCTCGAAAAACCAAAAGATTTGAAGGAGCTCAAACGAAAAGAGTTCTTCGAAAGAAAATGTTGCTCGTGGAGACGAAAAGATCTCGACCGACACTTTCAAGCCAAAATCAAACTCTTTTACTTGCTAGGAACATATTGGAATCTCAAACCAATCTTCTTGGCCTCCATCCTAAAGCAAGTCAGTCAAGTTGTAGAAAAAGCAAGGCAGAAAAGTTTGACAAAACCCACCCTTGGTGAAATCTGACAAGTTGTCCATATTGCTTTAGAAGAACTTTGTCTTTGACGAGAAGCTTTTTAAAGCAATCTTAGAGAAAACAAGCATCTTGACAAGGCATGCTTAAAGCCATAATTAAAAGTCAAATGTCCCAAGGATTGCACCAACCTTTGCTACACGGCCTGCAAGAAAAAGAGACACTTTAAACATTTCTCTCTCAAGAAATCAAGGAAAAGAAAAGGGAAGTGGAAATTCCTTCGTAAAAGTCACCATCATTCTTCAAAGAAGCACAGCAAGGACAGATGTTATGTCTGCAACAAAAAAGGACATTTGCCAAGAATTGTCCAAAGGCAAAGAAGCGTGGAAGCCATCTGATCACTGGAATTCCCCTCGGTGATTCTGATATCGAGTCCGTCTTCTCTTTAAAAGACCAACCCTCTGGGGACACTCTATGTGCCATCCAAACATATAGTTCAGACTCAGCGTCCAATCCTGAAAATGAAGTGTTCACCTTCTTTCCAAATCATCCTTTTCTAGACAATGAAATCTGGATCTCTGAACCAGTTCATCATCCGTATATACCCATCCAAATCCTCTTGTCAAAATACCACAAACCCATCTTTCTTGTTGTTTTTATTAACACTGGAGCAAGTTCTTCCATAATGGATACCAAGATTCTCCCAGGAGATATTGGAAGCCATACACCAGGTATTTCAATTATGATTCTAGTGACACCTTTGCTACTAAATTCCGTAGCAAACCAATCACCATCTAGTTCTTTCCCTAGTGTTCTATCACCACCAAAATCCTCGGTTCCAACTCCCCAGATAAAGACATCATCATTGGTTGGGATTTCTCAACCCAACTTCCAAAGCCTAGAATTTTGTCCAATGGACTTCGTTTCAAAACCCAGTTTTGAGAATTTGTGGACATTAAACGATTCTATTCTCTCCAGCCAGCTAAACTGGGCCCAATAATCCAAAATTTACTTTCTTGTTGTGCTGATTCACACTCCCAGTTCTCTCAAACTCGTATTTATCTATTGTGGAAAAACTCAGCTTTTTATATTAAACTTCATTTCAAAAGGAATGAGACATAAATCCTATGAAGGCAAGTCATTCGGGTAAGAGCCTTGAACAACTTGCCCTTGCTCAACAAGAATGCTCAGAATTGTTAGCACAAGGCTTAATTGAGCCTTCCGACTCCCAATAGGCGTGTGAAGCATTTTATGTCCACAAATGTGCTGAACAAAGTCGTGAAAAGATGAGGTTAGTAATCAACTATCAATCTCTGAATCAATTCCTTCAAGATGATAAATTCCTATTGGCCCACCGAAATTCCCTCTTCCTTAGCCTTGCCCAAGCAAAAAGCTATTCAAAATTTGATGTCAAGGTGGGATTTTGGCAGTTAGGCATTGACTCAGAAGATAGACCCAAAACTGGATTTTGCATCCCAAATCAGTATTTCCAATGAACAATTATCCTTTTTGGACTCAAAACCGCACCATCTCTTTTCCAAAAAGTTATGTGCAAAATCTTTGAGCCCATTCTTTCCGACTCCCAGATTTACATCGATGATATTCTTCTCTACAGTCTTGATAAAGAATCACATTGTCAATTTTTAACCCAATTTGCTGACATTGTTAAGAAGTATGGAATTATGCTTTCTTTGAAAAAAATGATCCTTGCCCATAAAGAAATAGAGTTCCTTGGAATGCCCCTGAAAGAAGGAACCTATTGTCTAGAATCCCATATTGCTGATGAACTCCAAAGATTCCCTAAAAAGAATTTCACAACCAAACAGGTTCAGCAATTTCTTGGAATTGTCAATTATTTGAAGATTTTGTTCCCCAAATCTCTAAAACACTTCGACCGCTCCAACGGATGCTCAAGAAGAATGTCCCTCTATGGGGACAAAAACAATCTGAAGCCGTTGCTCATCTCAAAAAGGTTTTGCAACAACTTCCTCCTTTGAAGATTCCCTTTACAGGGGAACGAATACTCCAGACTGATGCTAGTGACAAATACTGAGCAGCTATTCTCTTTGAAGAAATCAATGGAACCAGACACATTTGTGCTTATAAAAGTGGAAGATTCTCTCAAGCAGAAATGCATTATCATTCCATCTTCAAGGAAATTCTGGCGGTCAAATATGGGATCAAAAAGTTCGAGTTCCATCTCATTGGACATCATTTCCTCGTCGAAATGGATATGTCATCTTTTCCTCAAATGCTGAAATTCAAGCGGAAACAAGTTCCCTATCCACAGCTTTTACGATGGGAAGAGTGGTTTTCAAAATACTCCTTTGAAGTCAAACACATTCCAGGCAAGAAGAACATCCTTGCTGACTTCTTGTCCAGACCAAAAGAACCTCTCGAAGCAATCAACATGTATGTTCGAAAGGAACCTCTCCTAGAGACATATCGCACTGTTGATATAAATGGCCGATGGCCAAGTCTCAAATATCCTCCGGACGTTCCAATTGCAATCCAAGACAATGCCCTGATAAAAAAACTCCAAGAGTTCATGTAGGTATATCATCTCAGAATTTTTAGAGATTATGGAGGATTATTGGTCAAACCCGAAGGACTCCATCCTGGATATCCATTCATTCATCCTTTATGATGGTCCCCTAATGATGAGTACCCAGAAGAACTTAGATAGTTATTTTGGTACATGTTCAACTTGTACATGATAGCCATAGAATTTCTCACTAATAAAATCTTGCAGGTCATTAACAAATGCACTCGCACGAGAATAATCTAACCAAAAGCACCTCATGGATGTCCTCACATGATTCATACCACTCAGTTACTGGAAAGAACTCTTTAGGATTCAAAATCGTCAAGGAAGGCCCAAGCTAGAAAGACACACGGTTGTTTTGTTTCATAGACCTTGGACATTCATCCATCTAACTAGGTGAATCTTTGACAAACCTTCTCTCACAGGAACTTCCAACTACAGGCATCAAGTGTTTCAGGAAGTTGCATGTATCCACCAAACATTTTCATGCACCATCTCCTCCAATGGAAGAGAATATTGAGAACTCAAAAGGATCCTCTGCCTAGAAAATCGTGTCATTCCACTAGAAGCATGGCTCCTAGCAAATGCCAACATGTCATGGGATCACTCTGATGCATGAGGCATTGTTCGAGACGAAATCCAAGAAGCTTTAGATGTTTTCAGACAAAACAATCCAGAGTCATCCACTCCTTATGACCCTTGGGAAGGACCATTCAGCTAGAATCTCAACCATTTTTCTGACCGTTTCGATGCCAATTCCTCCCATGAACCCTATCGTCGATAGAAGAAATCGAGAGTCTTATTTGGTCCTTCAAAAGAGAAAAAGACGGAAGCTTCAATCCCGATGACATAGATGAAAATGTATTAATCAAAGAACAGTTTGCTCATAACTTTGATGATTCAGACTATGACAACAACTCTAGTGATGGGAGATAAAAGTCGTTACAAATCACTATAACACTAGTCACTGTTCATTGTTTACTGTTCATCATAGTTGACTGTTCACTGTAGCATGAGGCATAAGGTTATTGTTCATAGCTTGTCACAAGACTCTCTATGTTTATATAAGAGGCTAGTTTGTTTTATAATTATGTTGTTTGCCCGAGTAAGGCCAGCCTACTCTTGTCGTTTGTATCCTCCTCTGCCTATATAAGCAAGGAGTTCCTCATTGTAAAAACCACGAGTGGAAGGATATAAAGAGTGTGTGGTGTGCTCTATCAACATGATCTTCTAAAAGCTCTTCTTCTCTTCTAGTCCATAACGGTAGTTTTGAACAAACACTATTATTGAGAAAAATCCTAGAGTATGCTCTACACTTACCCATATGGGATCTTGTGCATCAGAATTTCCAATATCCTAAAGCTTTCTATGGTCTAAGTTCATAACTTGAGAAGAAGCTTAATGGCTAACAGGCAGTCCCTATTAAGGCTAAGAGACCCGTGTGTGTGGAATAGCATACTTGCCATGAGCTTCTGACCCATGTTTATGAGTTAGACTATAGGTCCCATAAACTGGTATAATTACGATAAATTTACCTTAAATTAATTTTTTACTCCTCAAAAAACTCCCAAACTAATACATTTATCACAAAGGTACCATCTTTTATAGTAGATTAATACCATAAAAAATATAAAACTGATACTGTGACAAATGAATAATAAAATACCAAATCGGTACTTCAGTTAACTATCACATATCATCTAACTTAGCAATTTGACAATAAAATTTAATAGAAATTAACATAGGGTAAATTTGTCACAAGTGTACCAATTTGGAATAATTTTTTAATTGCCAAAAAAACCCAAACTGATATGTTTGTGATAAATATAACTTTAAATTAGATATACCACAAAAAATCATGAAGCTAGTATAACTGTGATAAATAGAAATTAAAATTCAAACTAGTGCGCACCAGTCAACCGTCACATGTCATATAACTCAGTAATTTGACAATAAAATTTAATGTAAACTAACATAAGATAAATTTATCACAGATGTACAAGTTTGGAATAAATTAGTAACAAATGTACCGATTCAAAACTTTGAGTAGATTTATTATAGGTATACCAATTTGAGATTTTTTGTGTATTAATCCTAAAATATATTTGATTTTTATATTGGAGCCCACAATTTTCTAAAAAGAGAAATACTTAAATCGAACCAATGTTCTGGATCTATAAATTGACCCACATTCTAATAAAGTTAGAAAATAAAAAGAAAATTCAAATTTTTACTAGAAGTACAAAAGTTCCCCGTGGTCAATATTGGATCCTAATGAATTATTTCCATCAATCACACCAAAATCACGTTTTCATCAATTAAATTTTTATTACATTGCCCAATTACCTCATGAAATATGTCATGCATAATTCAAAATCCAATCAAATAATCTAATTATTTGTTCAATTTGATGGTGTAAGCAATCGAACATGTATCTTGCGTGTAATTCACGGCCAGAATTTCATTCCTTGACTTTTGACACATGGTTTTCTACCGTTCAGAAGTAACGAAGTTTTTCTCTTTGTCAAGGTATCTGAAAATGAGCCCCTAGAAGTCTTCAAGCAACCATTTTTTACTTGATCAAATTATTTCCTTTGCGTATATGGTAAGTTAGGAACTGGCTTTTCTGAAGAATTATTACTCACCCCCAACAATTTTTGTGGATTTCCTAACTCGCCGTCCAAATGTGTCGGTTAAACTTCTACTGAACTTACTCGGAGTAGACAGCCAAGTAGAAGGAAGTTTTTTCCTTTTTTCTTTTCCCGATGGGCCTTAGCTATCCAATGTGCTCAACCGGTTTGTCTTTCTCGTGGACATTGGACTAAGCGAACGTATTTGAGATGGGCCAGCGTCCTCTTGCAATATTCAATCCAGGCCCTCACGTTCCAAGGTTTCAGTAGCGTTTTGGCATACGCTCCCTAAAAAGGTATAAATTTTGGGAACGTTGTTAAATCTCCAGATTTTCGTCCATAGTGATTTGGATGTATGAGAGGATGATGAGGCTTAGCATGTTTGTAGTTGCTGGTTCATTTGAGCATAGCCTGTTACTTTGCACTTTTAACTGAGTTAATCCCAGACTTATTCCAAGTCCATACTAGCCTATCGTCTTCAGAAGTTCTGTGATATTTTATGTTCAGATGTTCGCAAACTTTGCTCTAGTTAATGAAAGTGCTAGACGTACACAGAAGAGAGGAGTTGGACCCCAAAAAAAAAATAATAATAATAATAATAATAATAATAATAATAAATTGAAAGTACTAGTATTTTCAAACAAACAAAAAAATATTGAAAGTCTTATAGTGATTTTCGAAAATTTTTCCCATCACAATGTAAATTTACAAAAACAAGTCAGCATTTTATGCAATGACTTATAATGAATTGTTATTTTAAATTGAGTAAAATTGAATAACAGCTTATTACGTTTAAGCGTTTAAGTGTACACGTTACACCGTAAAAACATTTTATTTTATGAAAAAACTGAGTAAATTGAATAATGAAAAGATAAAATAAGATATGCATCATATAAAAAATACGTATTTAGAGTTTATGTAGCCTTTGCTGCTAATGTCAAATTCACCTAACATAAACTTACAATGAATTGAATAGCTGAAAAACCAAAAAATATAATTTAGAGAATATTAAGTATGTGCACGACCGTGTGCCTATCTATATATATTTATATTAAATTTCTCTTAATGCAAATAAAGAATATTTCCTACGAGAAAATTTATTTAAGTAGGATAAAATTAAAATAAATCAGTTTACAACTAATCAACAGAGATTAAATATTTGAGAAACTCATGAAATTTAACCGATTTGATGCAAGTAATTTAACCCAGTGCATATAGGAATTTCTTATCATGAATTCAATTAACAAAAGCTGAGGATACTTGTTGTTTTTTTTTTTTTTTTGATACCTAGGATCCGCCAGGCTCGACGAGCTTATGCTCACCAACCCACGACCTGTACAGTATGCGGTGCACCTCGGACCAAGCGTCAATACCTAGGGAGAGGCTAGCACAGGAACCCAACACCCATGACCCCCCCTCTTAAGTCATGTTAGCAACGCAAGGATTCGAACCCTTGACCTCGGCGGTGAGGGAGAGAACGAATACCAACGCAGCTGCCCATGGTTGGGTTACATGTTGTTTAGTTTGGAAACTATCAATAATTTAATATTTTAATTTGTTCAAGCGATTTTATTCAATGTAATACAGACACATTACACTGAATAAAGAATTCACTTAATTTAGAAAATAATCGCAGAAATTTAAAAATCATTGACTATTTAAAATAGAGACAATACCACCAAAAATCCCAAACTTTACATGTTGTGATACATTCGCCCCAAACTTTTTTTGTGACATCAAAAACCCCAAACTTTGCCCCGTGTGACACATTTATCATATACTTTTTTCCGTTACACCAAAAGTCCCAAATTTTGCCAACTATGATATATTTACCCCAAATTCAAAGGGCATTTTTGTCTTTTTCTTTCCTTTTTATGTTTTTTCCCCTTTGCTCTTTTTTTTCCTCCTCCTTCGGTGATGGCGGGAAGCCACCGGAGTTGGCCCTCCGGCGAGGGCGGCCCTCACTGTCGCCCTAGCCTAGGTAGGCGAGGGCCACCCCCGCCAGCCTAAGCGAAGGCGACCCTCGACCAACGCCGGCCGTCCCCTGGGTAGGGCAAGGGTAACCCTCGCCAGATATGGCAAGGCGGCCCTCGCCATTGCCCTTGTCTGGGTTGGGAGGCCTCCGCCATCACCCTCGCCTAGGTCAGGTGAGGGCAACCCTTGCTAGATCCAACGAGGGTAGCCCTCACTGTCACCCTTGCTTGGGCAAGCGAGGGCAACCCTCACCAGATCCGGTGAAGGCTGCCCTCACCGACGTCGGGTGAGGGCAACCCTTGCTTGGGCGGGCAAGGGTGGCCCTCTCCTGGGTCGAGCGAGGGCAACCCTCACCAGATTTGGTAGGGGCCGCCCTCGCCTGAGTTGGGCAAGGGCCGATGCCGGCGGCTTCCCTCCAACACCGGAGGAGGAGGAGGAGGAAAAAATAAAGGCGAGAAAGAAAAAGGAAAAAAAGGAAAAAAGAAAAAGTAACATGCGAAAACACCATTCAAAATAAAAGTTTAGGGTAGATGTGTCACACGGGGCAAAATTTGGAATTTTTTGTGTCACAAAAATAAGTTTAGGGTAAATGTGTCATGCGAGGCAAAGTTTGGGGTTTTTTGTAGTATTCTCCCTTTAAAATATAACAAATTGTGTTTTTGTCAATTTAAGGTTACAATAAAAGTAAATAATCAATGAATGAAAGTTGTATATCTATAGCATGATTTTTTTGTTGTTTCATAGTTAAGTAGTTCTGAAATCCATTTACATGAAATTTACAATGAAATCATAGAGTCAAAAGACTCAAGAACAAAAAATAATTCAACTTGTCGCATTATGATTCACTGAAATTCATATAAATACAAAGTAGATTTTTTTCATCAAAAGAAAATTTTATTTACTTGCCATAATCAAATATGAAAGGAATAGAGAAAATTTCCAAGCAAAGTAAATCCCAAAAGAGCTGCAAAATAACACAAAACCCGTATAATGAAAAGAACATGTTTTGTGGCTATAATAACGCTCTCATCTCAAAAGACCATATTTGTCATAGCATAAAAAAACAATTGGTGTTCGATCACCTAAACTGTCGATGATGGGTATACATTGAGATTTTTCCCTCTAGAAACTACGACTTGCAATGCCCACCTAGATTTAATGTTCTTGACACCATCATCATAAGGAGATAATAATAACCTTATGATTAAATAAGATATACAAAGGTTGATCTGTATATGTATAATTATTGTGTACTCTTTTTTTGATCAATATGTTCTAATCAAGACCAAAACAAGGTGCAAAACATCGAAAGAAATCCCTAATTTTAAGTTCCTCCCGTATGGATGGTTTACATAGCTGGCTCAATGTTCTCGCAAAACAATCAAATCAAGAGTTCAGATAAGAATCAAGATCGAAATTGAAAAAAGGGATACAAGTGGAGATCATGAAACCATCCTTTTTCAATAGAGATACGAGAGCTTGCTAGGAGCAATTAAGGATGTGCATGATAACCATTCTACTTTTGGTTAGAATTTTTTTTTTCTCCTGTGGAAACAAGTTTAGGATAGAAATCTGTTTGGTAACACGATTTTATTTTTCCTATTTCTGGAATAAATTTTTAATTCAAAAATAAGCTTGAAATAGAAATGAGAAGCAAAAGTTTTCTACTTCACTATTTCTAGAATAGAAATGATAAATAAAAACTCTTCTCAATATTACCCTTGTTATTAGCTGGCCACTCACCTGCCATCAACCGCTGTCCACTGCCACCGATCGAAGGTCGCCGTCCACTGTCTACCTCTTGGTTGTTTGTTTGTAAAACAAGCAAAAATTGCCTCTCTTTCTTGTCCCACATAAGAAAGTTGGGAGGAGATGGATCAACTTTTCTAATTTGTTCAAATAAAAGGTTGGTGTGTGGGTTAGACCCCACAATACCTGATATGGGTGCGCGATTAGCACTTAGCACGCCTGCATGCCTATGTTTCAATCAGCATTAGTTCCTTATTTTATTATTCTTTTTTATTTATTTTTAATGGTTATCTTACTAAACTTTATTAGTGAAAAGTTGTATCCGTTCAATTGGTATTTTTATAAATTTAGAAATTCGGAATTATTAAAAAATTATTATTATTATTTACTTATTTTTTAGTCCGAATATTTATGTCTTTTCAAGGTGTCTTTTGAAAACCATACTAGTTCACTTACCAACCTTAAAAACATTTGTTATTATTATTTTTAATTATTTTTTATTCCAAATTTTTATGTCTTTTCAAGGTGTCTTTTGAAAAAAATATTGGCTCACTTAGCAACTTTTTTCGAATGGTCTTCTAAAAACATATTGGTTCATTTAGCATCTTTTTCGAAAGGTTGTCTTTATTCATTAAGAATGAGATAAATATGTGTAGCTTTGAGAAAATGAATCATTACTGTTTTTCGAATCTTCTTTTCAAAATTACAACCATTTTTTTCAATTGTTTCCTTTGAGAGATTCAGGAGAAATACTAGAATTACTATCTAGTATTCTTATTGAGACTTTCTTGTGTCCTGTAGAAAATTTTCCCGTGACCATTAACAATTTCGTGGGGTAAATAAATCTCTAAAAAAAGTGATCTTACACCTCAAAATCTGACTTCATTATTCTACCCAGATTCGAAGATATTTTTTGACATTTGTCACCGATTGAGAGGAAGAAATTATGTGTGTTTTTATTCCAAAAACAAAAATTTTATGTTGTGATCAAACGCGTATTTTTATTTAAAAACTCATATAGGGAATAGAAATAGACAAATTTATTTTTGGAACAAAAAAGTTATCATTCGTGCCCTGAGAGGTGAAGTGATTGGATTTTGCAAGCTATTCCAACCTCCTTTGATAAAGCAAACTCACTTTCAACCTTTGGGCCATATGGTGCATTTAGTTCAGCATTTTGAAAGCTCATTGAAGAAATACAAAGTAGTTTAGGGTAAAGGGCTTTAGGTAAATGCAAAGACTATTTATAAAACAATGCTTCAAGAAGTAACTTTGGAAGAAATAGCGTTTGATGGAAAATACATTTAAAAAGCCATTTAGGTAATAAAAATTATTTTTTAATTTTTATTTATTTAAAATTGAAAAAATTAATGTATGCAACTTTTTAAATATAAATTTCAACAATAATGCTAAAAAAATCAAATATATATAATTAAAAAAAGGACCAAACCCTATGCTTGTCTAATGAAGGGTTATGACTACCGGTGAGCTAGATTTGGCGCCTACAACCATCGGTCCAGGTTATCCCGACTGTCAGAGGGTCACGCGCAACCCAAGCATTTGTCGACTGAGGCCGCAAGATCCAGGTGGCAGTCGCCTAAGTCGTGTGCCGCCTGGGTCATGCAACCCTCATCAATGGTTGTGCAACCTTTGGCGGCCCTCGTGGGGTTGTGGGACCCTCATTGGAGGTCACCCGAGCTTGGGCGACCTTGACGGATGGCCGCTAGCGGCCATAGCCCTTGATCTTTTTTATATGCATTTTATATTTTAGCATTATTATCAATATTTATAAAAAAAAATAACGAGGGACAAAATCTGAAATTTAAAGAATTTGTGAGGGTAATTTTGGAAAAAAAATTTCAATATTTAGTCAAATGCTGAAAGCTCAATGCTCCCAACGCTAATCCTACTAGCATTGGGCTTTCAGCTTTTCCAATACTAGTTTTCACTTGAAAGCTACTTCATAATGGTTGTTAAATGGTCCAGTATTTTCCCAATGAGCTTTGGAAGCGAAAGTTCCTCGGGAATACTGAATCAAATTCACCAGATGTAAGCGACATTATTAGAAAAAAAAAACAAAAAAAGGGAATAAAATATACAGCAAGGATAGAAAAAAATTAAAGCTAAACCAGATCTTCCCGGCACCCATTACCACTAAAGAGAGAGGAGCACTCGCCAACCAGTGCTCTTCTCCAATTCCACCCTTTGAGTTCGTAGATCTCGCTTGATCCTCAATGGAGGGAGTAAGAAAAAAAAATACCTAATTTTATGAAAAAGCACACAATTTTCGGTTCAATCTCGATTATGTTCGAACTTTATTGCAAACTTTCACTATAGTTCTAAATCTCTCATACATCCAAAGGTCGTTGCTTATTTCTTTACAATTATCAACATTTGGGTTAGTCAAAGATTTGTTATCAGATTCTATTCCTTGATTACTGCCCTCACTTTCGTATGAAGCAACAATAGTCTCTTTGTTAATAATTTTAAAGAAACTAGTGTTGATTTTTGGAGGTGGGATAGATTTGAGACTGTAGTGAAAATTGATGATTTTATTTTTAGTTAAAAAAAAGTTAGATGTAGAATTAAGATTGATCCAAAATTAGGGATTTCTTTTAGGAAATTAGGTCAAAAAATAAAAAAAGGCGGTATTTAGATGCGGTAGGTAGTCAACCACGTTTTTTAAGAAAGACGTTGGGTGATCCACGTGAAGGAACTTTTAATTTTTGACCAAAAGTCAAGCAAAAGGGAACGTACATGAAAGGGGTTCGTATGCTAGGACGCGAATGATAATATTTTTGATCAGAAATTAATTTCTAGAAAAGAAATAGATTTTTTATTTCTATTCTTGGATGAATTTCTGAGTAAAAAAAACACGTTTGATAACCACACAAAATTTCTATTCTTAAAATAGAAATTCATTTGATAATAAAAAAATTGCACTTTCCCAAGCGGCAACGGCAACAAGGGGAGGGGGCGGTGGCGGCGATGACCGACGGTTGGCGGGTGGGGGTGGTGATGATCGGTAGACAACAAGAAACTCCTTCGGATGAAAAGTAAAAAAAATAATAATAATAATTTGTGATTTCTATTCTAGAAATAGAAAAGTAAAAAGTTTTTGTTTTTTTATTTCTATTCTAAACCTATTTATGGAATAGAAATCTATTCCAAAAATAGAAAAATGAAATTATTTTATCAAATGGATTTATATTTTAAAAATAAATTTGGAGTAGAAAAATAATTTTAGAATAGAAATAAAATGATTACCATACGTAGCCCTAGTCGTTATGGATCCTTTTGATCAACTTTTCTTGGACCCAATCTACAAGCGAGTAGAAATATATGAGGAAGTCGCGCGCTTGGGTTTGTGCTCCGCACGAGCGCATATGGCGCGTGAGCAGTGAGCGAAGAGAGAGAGTGAGAGGGGTCGGGTCATGTCGACAAAAGAGAGAGAGAGGGGCAGGGGGAGGTGGACAGCGAAAGAGGATAGGGACGAAAAAGAGTGGCTCCACCAGAATTAATTAAATTAAAATATATTTTTGATTTTTATAGTGGAGCTCGCATTTCAATAAAGAGAAGTACTTTAATCGAAACAATGGACTGGGTCCATGAATTGACCCACATTCTAATAAAGTTGGAAAATAAAAAGAAAATTCAAATTTTCACCGGAAGTGCAAAAATTCCCCTCTCTAAGAGGTGATCAATATTGGATCCTAATGAATTATTTTCTTAAATCACACCGAAATCACCTTTTCATCAGTTAAATTTTTGTTATATAGCCCAATTAACTTTATGAATTATGTCATGTAGAATTCGAAATCCAATTCAATGATCTAATTATTTGTTCAATTTGATGATGTAAATAATCGAACATGCATCTTGCGTGTAATTTACAACCAGAATTTCATTCCTTGACTATTTACACATGGTTTTCTACCATTCAGAAGTAGTGAAGTTTTTCTCTTTGTCAAGGTATCTAAAAGTTGAGCCCCACGGGCTCGTGGATGGAACATTTCTTTTCGAAATTTGTCGAAGTCTTCAAGCACCCATTTTTTTACTTGATTAAATTATTTCCTTTGCGTAGAAGATAAGTTAGGAACTAGCTGCTCAGGCGAATTCTTACTCACCCCCAACAATTTTTATGGATTTCCTAACTCCCCATCCAAACGTGTCGGTTAATCTTCTACTGAACTTATTCAAAGTAAACAGCCAAGTAGAAAGAAGTATTTTTTATCCATGGGCCTCAGCTATCCAACGTGCTCAACCGATTTGTCTCTCTTCCGGCCATTGAGCAAAGTGAACGAATTTGAGATGGGCCAGCTTCCTCTTGCAATCTTCAATCGAGGTTCTCACGTCCCAAAGGCTTTGGTCAGCTTGCTACCTTCCATCTCAAGAAATTCATGTTCATTGCGAGGCGAGGCCCCAACGCCGGCAGCTTCCCTCTGCCATGGCTGGCGGAGGGAAGGGAGAAGAAGGGGAATAAAAAAAGAAAAAGGAAAGAAAAGGAAAAAAAATTATAAAAGTAAAAGATGAAAATGTCTTTTGGCCAAAAAGTTTAGAATAAATGTGTTACATAAGTACAAATTTGGGGTTTTTGATATCACAAAAAAAAAATTTGGATAGATACGCCACAATTGGCAAATTTTAGAATTTTATGTCTCAAGAAAAGTTAGGGTTAAATTTAGCACATTGGGTAAAATTTAAGGTTTTTGGCAATACTTTCCCTTTAGTAAATTTTAAGTTTAAACTTTTTGGCCGCATTTTGCATATCCAAATGGTGAACAATCCCAAATATTATAAGTGTAAAAAATTATTTGACATAAATTACCAATACTACAATTTGGTAAATTAGGCTCATGCACATGGGATTCTCTTTTCAAATTAATAAAAGAAAGCTTTAGATGAATACGAAAGTATTTGAGCCAGTAAATTGAAACTGTATATCTGATCATAGCATTCCTTTGTCTGTCCCTTTATCCGTCTCAGAAAGGATAAGAAAAGCTGCACACCATTGAAATCAATTTCACAGTTTTGAGTTCAGCGCATCAAATTTCCATTGTTGGTTAGGCCACCCTGAGAAGGCTCAGAAACGTGCTGTGACAGAAGACGAGCAGTGTCTTTCCACCATGAGATCTCTCTCTCTCTTTCTCAGATAGCTTCTGCTCCAAACGACCTAAAGATGCTTCAAGCTCTTTGATTCGTTCTTGCAGTCTCGTTTGCAACAGCTCATGCAACCTCCTCTCGAGTTCCAGAGGGGGAACACCGCCCTGAACTTCGGTCACTTCATCTTCGGGGTTCAATACTTCCCCAAAACTCATGCTAGGGCCACTTGCTGAAGCAGATTCCTTGGGTGCAACCTGCTATACCGAGTTTATAGATCATAAGCTCTAACATTCAGATGAAGAGATAATCATCAACCAAACTCAAACTACTGTAGCTAAAACTTATCCCAAAAAGGGATCTGACTTCGACCAGATCCTTGGGTTACTTTTGTTTTGACAACCAAATGAAAAGAGAACGTACTACTTCAAAGGCATCAACATAATTAATGAAACGAAAGAACTAGAGAGGATAAGGACGAAAGAAAAAGGCCCAAAAGGGAGTGGCTCCACGAAAATTAAATTAAATTAAATTATATTTGATTTTTAGTGGAGCCCACATTTTTATAAAGAGAAATACTTAAATCGAAACGATGTGGAGATATAAATTGACCCACATTGCAATAAAGTTGGGAAATAAAAAGAAAATTCAAATTTCCACTAGAAGTACAAAAGTTCCCTCAATAAGAGGTGAATTATTTTCATAAATTACACTGAAATCACGTTTTCATCAATTAATTTTTTTTACATAGCCCAGCTAACCTCATGAATCATGTCAAAATCCGATTGAGTGATCTAATTATTTGTTCAATTGGATGGTGTAAAAAATCGAATATGAATCTTTGCATATAATTCACACACACAGTTTCGTTCCTTGACTATCGGCACATGGTTTTCTACCATTCAGAAGTAATGAAGTTTTTCTCCTTCTCAAGGTGTTAGGAACCGGCTTTTCGGGAGAATTACCACTTGCCCCCAACGAGTTTTGTGGATTTCCTCACTTGCCATCCAAAAGTATTGGTCAATCTTCCACTGAACTTATTCAAAGTATACGGCCCAAAAAAAAAAAAAAACTTATTCAAAGTAGACAGCCAAGTAGGAAGAAGCCCTTTTTTTCACTGGCCTTAACTATTCAATCTGCCAACTAATTTGCCTCTCTCAAACGATGGGCTAAGCGAACGAATTTGAGATGGGCCAGCTTCCTCTTGCAATCTTCAATCCAGGTCCTCACGTCCCAAGGGCTTTGATCAGCTTGCTTCCGTCCTTCCATCTCAAGAAATTTGTGTTCATTGCAAATGCGTGTTCAATAACTAAGCTTGATCCTGGTCGGTGGTATTGGAAGCTGTGGCCATTTCCTGCGTTACAGATAAACCACAGTACAGCCGTGAGTTCCTCATTTGAAAGTGGTCTATGCTCGATTCAAAGTGTTACAAGATCCATTTATCCATTCTACTAATGTTCCGGTTTATAAATGTACGCATATGAAGTGTCAAGTGAGAATATGTTAATGTTGATAGTAAAGAGGAAAAGAAAAATACACAGAAATTGCAGTTCAACAGCCATTTTGTCTTCTCTCCAACCACCGTGTTACTCGTTTGGGCTCCTCAAATAACAATCCCACCTATTTTAATTGTACAAAAGCACTATATAAAAGATGATAAATGAAAGTGAGTATCAATTAAGAACTGGTGGGGACTGGGCAGAGACCTCAACTGACTAATACTCATTGGTTTATACATAGAAATATATTGGATGCCTATAGAATCATCTAAATCATCATAACGGAGTATGCATTGCTGTGAAAATGGCGACGGACGAAACTGGAGTTGGATTGGAATACTTTTATTCAAGCGAAATGTATTGTATTAATTATATATAATATAATATAAGTCGTAATTGACCGTAATGCCTATAATCAGCTATACCGTTACAAAGCTCAATCTATCCATGCTAATCAACAACATTCATTGTTTGACCAAAAGAAAACAACATTAATTGCAAAAACTCGTCAATTACATATCCCATTGGTTTTCAAACAAAATCAACATGAATGACTCAATGACCAAAGAACTTTATTTTATATATGTGTGTGTGTGACATTATTATTTTAAATAATTAGATATAAGATAAAGTTGTAGACTACGTATTACATAGAGATCATTATAGATAGGGAAAATGTTACTAAAAACCTCAAACTACATCACTTGTAACAAATTTATCTTGAACTTTTTTTTTTATGATACTAAAAGTCCCAAACTATATCCTTACCAAAAAAAAAAGTCCCAAACTATATCATTTGTGACAGATTTACTCTGAACTTTTTTTGTAATACTAAAAACTCCAAACTATGTACATTGTGACATATTTGCCTCAAATTTTCTTTTGTAACACAAAAAAAAAAAAAAAAACTTGAACTTATACACCTACTGTGATACATTTACCCCAAATTTTCTTTGGTAACACAAAAAAAAATTGAACTTATATTCATGTGACACATTTATCCCCAAACTCTTTGACCGAAGGATATTTTCGTCTTTTTCATTTTTTTCCCCATTTCTTCTCTCTTCCCTCTACCATGGCTGACGGTGGGAAGCTGGCGAGGGCCACCCTTGTCGATGTCAGAGCCTAGTGAGCGTGACCCTCGCCTGATGTGGGTGAGGGCAACCCTCGCCAAACTTCAACACCGATGAGGGTGGTCCTTGCCGGCCATGGCGGAGGGAAGAGAAAAGAAAGGGAACTAAAAGGAAAAAAAGAAAAAAAGACGAAAATGCCCTTTGGCCAAAATTTTTTGGGATAAATATATCACACGAGTACAAATTATGAGTTTTTATGTCACAAAAGAAAGTTTGTGGTAAATGTGTCACAATAAACATAATTTGAGATTTTTAGTATTACAAAAAATAATTCAGGGTAAATCCGTTATAAGTGAGATAGTTTAGGGTTTTTAATGTCGTAAAAAAACGTTTAAGGTAAATTTGTCATAAATGACATAGTTTAAGACTTTTGGTGGCATTTTCCCTTATAAATAAAGGTGGATCTAGTTTATTTGTTTCTAAAGAAATCAATGTTAGACAAGCCATATAGTTAAACCTTTTTTTATGTAATTATCTAAAAAATATAATTAATCACTAATGACCTCTTTATATATTGCGGGGATCCCTTTTAATTTTCTTAGGAGTAATATCAATGTTAGATAAGTGAAGAATTAGACTTCATTTTAAATAAATTTTGGTAACATCACTGTTAGGTAAGTGAAAAATTTAAACATTTTAAAAATATTATTATGAATCTTTTTCAATCAGTTACATTTTACTACTACTCGACATATATAATTAAACTATTGGGCTTTACTTCCATGATTGCTCTTTCTATATAGAAATGGGGAGATAGGGGATTTGAATCATTATCTTATTAGGAGAGTTGGGGTAGGGACAATTTAAATTCAAGTATGGATTTCAATTCCCACACCTAACAAGAAAGTAAGACAAAAGTCCAAGAATGAGAGTTAGAATAGCAGTAGCATAAGACTGATAAAAAAATGTGAAAAGAAGCGGAAGAAAAATTAATTTTGTGATGATGTGGCTCAACAAAAAGCTTTGTTCTCCCAATTTTCTTATTATTGATATATTTATAGATAGATACAGAGCACGTTTCCAATTAGAAGAGTTGCGAGGGAAGCGAATCGAATAAGAAGAGGAGAACCATGGACGAAAGGTTCCTTCTCCAAGCAGCGATTCTATTCAAAGACTCGCAATCACCCTAATTCAATTTCCATAATCAGGAGCGCACTCTCCTGTAATCCATTCTAATTCGATCTCCGTCATATCCATTTTGGATCCCCATCCTATCATCAACTCCTGGAGATTCGGATTCAACCACTTGATCAACTCAAATGAAGAATGGCAACACTCAAGGCGGTGTTGACGACGAATTTCACCAGCAGGGTTGACGAAGGTACAGGCCCGTGATGGCTTACGAGATCTTATTTTTCTTCTTCGTTTTCTCTCACACATCATGATCGAAGAGCTGAGTGGCAGTGAACGGCTTTCAAATGCATCCTACGGGCTACAAATGACAGAAAGTGGTGTTTTGGTAAATCTTACCTCTATCTGGTTTCTCCGTGAATGGGCAGTGGAAATGGCATTGCCCATCATGAAAACCGTACAAATAGAATGTCGTTAAAAGGAAGCGAGCGATCGAATAATAAAATAGACAGAATAACAAAATAAATCGGACATCAGATTTACGTGATTTGGTCGTAAAGACCTACATCCACGGGGTGAACATGGACGAATTCCACTATTGAACAAGCGATACAATAGAGATTACACACTCGAGTCACTCAAACACTCTTAGTGTTTTCCAAGCCCCAATTATACCCAATAACGCACACAGTGTTTAGCTCCACAATTCCTTACAAAATAATCTTTCAATCTCGCAAAGGAATTATACCACAAGAATTTAATTGGCTACAAACACTTGAATCTTCTTGGTAGACAGAAAGTCGGAGGGATGGAAAGAGCAATTAATATCAAAGGCAGGTAAGGAGGTGCTGATTAAAATGGCTGTCCAAGCATTACCCAATATGCCATGAACATCTTTAAAATTCCTACATCTATATGTAGAACAATTGAACAGAAAATTTCAGCATTCTGGTGGAAGCAAAATGCGAAACAAAGAGGCATCCACTGGAAAAGTTGGGATACCCTAAAGACAAGGAAAGAGAATGGAGGATTGGGTTTTAAAGACCTAGTGGAATTCAATAGGGCTATGTTGGGAAAACGAGCTTAGAGACTAGGTCAAACTTCAGATGCCTTATGGAGCAGGATTTTAAAGGACTCTACTTCCTTAATGGCAACCAATGGAATGCAACTAAGGGGACCAGACCATCTTGGGGTTGGCAAAGTATCCTAATGGCCAAAACGTTCTAGAACCATATATGAAATGGGAGGTAGGGGATGGAAAAACTATTAATTTACGAGAGGATCGTTGGCTAATGTCAGGCAAGATCGGAGGTCCAGCAAACCTTAATGACCCCAAGTTGGTGGCTAATATTATTGAACCAAATGTGCGCGAATGGAACACTAATCTCCTAAACGACCTCTTTGACAGCATCGTTATACAAGAAATCAGGGCAACACCCTTAAGCATCCTCCCCAGACTCGACCGACTCATTTGGATAGGGCATAATTCAAGGACTTATAAAGTCAAGAATGGGTATCACAAATTGAGAGTAGCCAATACAACAATCATAGCCCCCTAGGCATCCAAAATTAGGCAGTTTATGTGGAGTTTATGCAACGAAGGTCTTCCTACAAAGACTAGTTTACACCGAAGAAATATCATACTTGAGCCCACATGCCCAGTTTGCCATCAACTTCCAGAATCCACTAAGCACCTCTTCACACTATGTTGGTGGACAAAAAGCATTTGGTCAGATAACAGAGTGGATATTGATGCTTCCCCTACGTCTATCACGTGAATGGAAAAATGGGTTTGCGATTACCTTCAATTTGGGATTTCGACGCAAAAGAAGGCGATCTTCGCAAATATCCTCTGGCTCATATGGAAGGCCCGCAACTCACTGATTTTTCAAGGGCGAACACCAAATCAGAATCAGATTATCAGTGAACCTATTCTCTCAAACCAGCTATACGAAAAATGGCATCTCCTAAAGGACTAGAGAGGAATGGATCTTACCTCCAGACCGAATAGCTGGTCGCCTTCGGCTCCTGGCTCATTCAAACTCAACGTCAATTGCTCGTGGCAAGGAGAGGAATCAGAGAGCTTGATAGCAGGGATCTGCAGAGGTGCTGATGGGGTTTGCGTTGCGGGTTTCACGCAGAAAATCCATGCCCCATTGGCTTGTGTAAGAGAAACTCTAGCTATTCGACTGGGATTGATCTGGCTGAAGAACTCATGAACTAAACTGAGAAGTATAGTTCCAACTCCACGAACAGAACAGCCTGTGCACTTAGCCAGCGATTGTTTGTTAGCTGTTGACTTCATCTTGGGCCGAACGGAAGCTCCTTGGGCCTCTCTGCCCATCGTGCAGGACTGCAGACAACTTCTGGCCTAGCTGGGAAATGTTCATTTGCTGTTTAAACCACGCCAAATGAATCGGGCCGTGGCTTGGATTGCAAAGGCCCATAGTGCCGGGTCTCTACCGAGTAATTGGGTTACTAATCCCCTGCAAAATCTTGCTCTTATTTTATGTTTAGACTTTAGTACTATCTGTAATCCACCATCTTAGTTATTATCAAAGAAGAATTTTCGACAAAAAAAAAAGATTTTATGCACACTTTGCCTCGCCGGATCGTCCCCAATGATTGGGCGCTAGATCACTAAATTCAAGCCAAAATTTGCCGAAAACTATATTGAAATTTGACAAAAAGACTTACACTACATTTATAAAATATTGACAAAGTTATTGCCAGAAAACCTTATTTAATTTTTCTGGCCGGCAAAGCAACACAAGCCAATGCATCTTCTGTAAGGATCATTTTGTACTAAAATCTTTTAACATCTCCAGACAAATCCTGTTCTGGTTTGGGGATTACAAAGAATTTTGTTCTTCAATTTGCACAATTTCGGTAGTGAAGTTAAGAGTTTCGTCTCTTGATGATGATCATAATCTCCGGCTTCCTTACTCAACCTTCTCTCTCCTTAGTCCTGGAGTCGCATCGAGCTTCATAAGTTCACTTGCGTGGTGAAACATGGTTGCTTGCATATTCTTCTAAGTACCATGAGTGTTTCTCTGTACTCTCCTCTTCTACTCAATGAAACTAATTCTTTTCATGGCCATCGATATGGGCACGACATTGTTGAGAAATTTAACATACTGGCCACGTTAGTACACTCGAACAGTTTAGATACCATACCTCTTCTCAATTATCATATCTTCCTCCACCCTTCTCTCATAAGATGACACGAAGCTATTTCTCCTCTTCCTTGACCATGATCACGACCAAGTCCTCGCGTTGTTTGAACGTGTCTTGCTTCGCTGTCTACACTCTAGAAAGCTTTGCTCGCACCACTTCGACCTTCTCGGAGGAACACAATCACTCCATCAATTCATCAATAGTCCAGGCCAACGACGCTAAATCCTTGACTGTTTAATTTCCAAAGCACCATGCAAAAGTTGCTTGGAACCTAAGCATGACTTGACTTGATTTTTCCTATTAATTTAAAAAATAGAAAAGAAAACCATCGAGAATGTCTTCAAGACACATTCAAATAAATTTATCTCAATTTTCAAAATATATCTCTCTCTAAATGATTTCCCAAACTAGACTTCTCCATGCCACATCATGCCTAAAGATGATCTAATCATACTCACATCCTAGTCACTTTTTCTGTCCTTAAATTGATATTTGTTAACATTTTACATTCCTTTTAATTCAGTGTCGCGTTACAACTTTCCAGTCAATGAATTCTCTATGATCGAATAGTTTATTCAATGATATGTTCTCTTTTTTATTTCATTGTTTGATGAACTTTTTAATAGTGTGTTAATGCTTAATGTGTGAAGGGTCAAAGTGGATAATATGTAGAAGGGTAACGGCTATAACACTTCAACAGTGCTTTGAGAGAACATGTTTAAGAACTAATTCATCTTTTTTTCCACCTCTGACCCAATTTCATCAGCCAAGCCACTTATGCTTGTGTTACTGCTAATTTTCAAAATTGCTTCCTAAATCATTTCACACGATGAATATACCTTTCCTTCTGATATTGTCATTCCAAAAATTAGTAAAAACAAATTTTCACAAGTTGAGAAATCTTAATCCTTGCTTACATTCGAAAGTAAAGCATGATAGGCTGGCTCTTTCTGAAATTGCTCGGTCACATTTGTTCTTGTGATTTTTCCTCCTTTTTTTTCATCCTTGAGAAAGAATTTGCTGGTCTGAAGAGAAGCTTTAAAACCTAAAGAGAAAGAATAAGGAATAAACTAGAGATCCTTTTGCTTGCAAGATGGAGCATGATGTCTATTAGAGAAATTAAAGGTTCATGTGCTGTTAAATTAGGAGTGAAAGCTCAATCCTTCCATGTATGGCCCTCTCCTTTGTAACTTACTGAATCTTCGTTTACTTCTAATTACTGCAGATCTTTGACTTAAAAATCATAATATAACAGTAGTTAATTCTATTTGAAAAATCCTAGCACGAGAAAAAAATTCATTATCTAATTATAGTGTTTATTATAGAAAGGAAGTGGTAAAAAAATAAATTGTAATAGCTAATCATATAAAAAGATTGATAATTTGTACATGGTAGTATAGAAAGGAAAAAAAGAAAGAAAAATCAATCTTTTAGATAATTTATTCAAATGTAACCATTTTATGATATCCTCTTCCATAGAAGATAACTTTTAGAAACCTAAAGGTCGAAGGCAATGAGAAATTTGCTATCAATACACTAAAACAAATCTATTTCAATGTTACGCCCGTTTGTTTTCCAAAAAATGAATGATTTGAAAAATATTTTCCTAAAAATAATAGGTTTTATTGCATACAAAACGATGAACAACAATTTTTTCATTGTTTATAAAAATTTAAACATAAATTGAAAACATTATTTATTAGCTAATCGTTTCAAGTGATACAACACGATCATTTTAGAAAAATTCTTTTTAAATAATTCATTTTCCACGAAACAATCAATATATTAATATCAAGGAATATGAAGTACTAAGCAAAGTGCAAGGAAATATAAGTATACCCATATGAAGTGTCAAGTGAGAATATGTTATATCTTAATGGCAAAGAGGAAAAGAAAAATAACATAAATCGCAGTTCAAGAGCCATTTTGTCTTCCTCCCCAACAACTATGTTATTTGTTTTGGGCTCCTCAAATAACAATCCCACCTCAAGCCCTCTGGGCTTTGCTTTATTCTGATGCTCCCAAATTGGGACCCTTTATCCAGGCTAGTAATGAAATAATTTCTTTTTCGACCAAAAAAAAAAGACGGGGAAAAACCCCCAAGGGGTGGGATTCCCCGCTGTCTTCCGTATTCCCTCTACCTAGAGAAGAAAAATATTTGGCTAGAACTAGAGGCATAAGGCATTCGGATACCGATTTATTGTACAAGACACTACATAAGAGATGATAATGAAAGTACTTATCAATTAAGAAAATGCTAATTACTGTGGACTAGGTAGAGACCCCAACTGACTAATACTTACCGGTTTATACAGAAATTATCAGATGCCAAAATATGATCTAAATCATCATAAAGGATTTTTTTTTTTTTGGTCGAAATCTTAGAGGAATATGGATTGTTGTGAAAATGGCGACGGAAGGAACTGTAGGTGGATTAGAATACATTTATTCAAGCTAAATGTATTGTATTAATTAGTTCAATATAATATAAGACAAAATTGACCGTAATGTGTATAATCATCTATACCATTACAATACTCAATTTATACATGCTAATCAACAACATTAATTGTTCGACCAGAAGAAAAGGACATTAATTGCAAGCAATTGCCAATTACAGATTCGACTAGTTCTTTAACAAAATCAGCATTAATGACCAAAAAACTCTTATATATATATAGTTTCTAAGCAGGAACCTTTAACTTTTTAAATTATTACAATACTTTTACCTTATTTTTTAGTGATGTGAAGAGGAGAAGCAGAAGAAAAATTAATTTAGTGAAAACGTAGCTCAGCAATTAGCTCTGTTCTCCCAATTATAGATGGATACAGAGCATATTTTCCATCACCATGAAACAGGATTTCTATCCAGAGATGCGAGGGAAGAAAATCGAATAAGAAGATGAGAGAACGATGGATGAAATGTATCCTTTTCCAAGCAGCAGATCAATTCAAAGACGCCTCTCTGTCTCTCAACATCAGCATCATCCTACTCAATTTCATGATCACGAGCGCACTCTCTTGTAGTTCCTTCTAATTAGATCTCTGTCAAATCCATTTCGCATTGCCATCCTATAAGGAACTCCTGGACATTCGGAACCGATGACATGATCAACTGAGACGAATAAAAGCAAAACTTGAAGGCAGTGTTGAGGACGAATCTCACCAGCAGGGCGGACAAAAGTAAAGGCCCATGATGGCTCGTGACTGCGGAGTCCTCACAACGTTGCCCCTGGATGCTGGATCTTGGTTTTCTTCTTCTTCTTCTCTTTCTCATCGTCATGGAAGAGCTCAGTGGCAGTGGACGGCTTTTGGATGCATCCTACAGGCTACAAATAACAGTAAATGGCGTTTTGGTAAATCGCACCTCTATCTGATTTCTCAGCGTATATGGCCTCACTATATCAGTAAGCAGCCATATAGGCTACGGAAATGGCATGGCCCTTTATGAAAACGGTTCAAATAGAACAACAGAACATGCAGCAATTCGAGCTGCCTCACTACCTTCAGCAATGGTTATGATGTGAGGCTCTTGATTCCATCACCAACTGCAGGACAAGAAGAATTTGCCCCGGGTATTTTGTGGCCCTGCACAGATCCAATGCCCTATACACATAAGAAATTCATGGAAAAGACAAAACCCAAGTTTGTTTCGGGTAATAAAGATTTTTAAACAGAACTCGAGCATTCACCTCAGAGAGGCCGCCCTCTAGCTTCTTGTAAAGGAGATGTCCTGTCAAAGACTTGAAAGTACGGTAGTAGTTCATACAGAACAGACATTATCCATCCACTGACTGAGTAGTATCCAAGACACGGACATATAGTCTAATCGCATCTGTCCACTTCAACACATGCGGATAATTCTTGCAGAACGATTTGAGGAGAAGAGAAAATTCGCACCTTCCGGAGACGTTCTATCTTTTCGAGCCCATCAAGGTTTGTTAAGCTCCTGCAATCAGAAATTTTCACGACTTCCAAAAGCTTTAAATCTTCAAGACCATCAATCTCTGCTAATTCGCAGTTTTTCAGTTCTAGTGCTGACAGGTATTTCAGACAAGAAAATTTTGGCTCTTGAAACTTGCAGCGTTTGAGATGCAGAGTCGATAAGCTTGAGGACCAGGAAAGTTGGGTGAGGTCTAGCTCCTTCATGTAGGATAAAGAGAGTTCCCGGAGCTGAGTAAGGGCTCTAAAATTCCCAGGGAGATTGGTGACATTTGGAAGGGACAATTCCAAAGTCTCTAGACTTCTTAATCTCGTGATCCAGTCAATATTTGGGGTCTTGTTTGATGACCCCGCTTCTGGCGGCTCGTCATCACTCAAGCATAGCTCTTTTAGATTTGTCAGAGACGTCAATTCAGGGACTGCCATATTTTTGGATCCCCAGCAGAGATTGAATAAACTGGATGGCAACTCTGGTAGTGCTTGAAGTTGTTTGCATTTACGTACGTCGATGGTTTGGAGGCAAGATAGATGGCAAATCCCCTGAGGCAGCCCCGCCACATTGGATGACGATAATCTCAAAATTCTCAAAGAGGACAGTCCTGAAATATCACAACGAACCTCCCATTCCAAATTTATGCAGAAAGGGAAATCTATCTTCTCCAGGTTCTTTAAGTTCACTATGTCTCTAGGGAATTTCCGTAGGGAAGTGTGCGCCATCTTCAGCGTCTTCAAATTTCTCAAATTCTCGACTGACTCTGGCAATTCTGTGATTTTAGTAAGTGAAAGGTCCATTACCTCCAGCCGATCCAGCTTCCCGATGGAAGTTGGAAGTCGAACCAACTTCTGACAATCCCTTAAATAAAGTCTCTCGAGTCTCTGAGGAAATTCAAAATTATGTGGAAGCCCATCAATATCAGCACCATCCAAATCAAGGCTTGAGAGTTTCCTTATGCGGCCAATTGTGGATATATCTCGCAAACGTTTACAGTTACGAGCACTAAGAATTTCAAGGTTCCTCAAAGACCCTTCCTGGCAATAAATTTCTTGGATGCCAGTTCCATCAATCAGATGTTCGTTAAAAGTTCCATGCAGTATAGTTCTCGGGGCAACTTCTTGACTTGGCTGCAGTTTCTCAAATTTAAGGAACTCAAATGCTTCAGATTACTGATGAATTGCTCAATTTGAGATAACCGAGAGCAGTCTTCCATTATTAACATCTCCAAATTGATGGGAGCTGGAAAGTTCAACGTTGGAGGCAACTGAACACATCCTTGTAGGTTCAAGACTTTCAATTTCTTCACCTTCTGTAATGTATGTGCAAAAGAAGATATCAAACCTCACTCGCTCATATCTATCATCTTAACATGAGATTTAAAAAGCAAACATTAGCCATACCTCCATGATTTGTTCCCAGAATTTTGAAACCCTGGTGACCGGACTCCAAGACAGATCAAGAATGACTAACTCCTTCAAATGCATATTACATAGCTCAGGAATCGAGAGGCACTCTCGCCATTCAAGCCACCTCAAATTTGGAGGAAGATTCTCAATATTTCCCCGGATGGTAGCCCGGTCCAGTCTGAGGTACCTCAAATTTGACATTTCGTGAAATACTTCACATGTAAAAAGGTTGGTTTGATATTCTTCAACTGTGAGACCAATGCATTCGACATTTTCAATACCCTGTCAACTCTCGATTGGGGGAAAAACGTATGAGTAATTTGAGAACGTTAATTTCTTACTCCTTTAAATGAAATGAAACAAATTAGATTTACAAAATTAGTGGGTATCCACTACGTCTTCTAAATCACATTAAGAACAAATCCATTTCTTTTATCTTTGAGACGGAATATAGAAAAGTGAGTTTATGTTAATTGGAATGGAAGGTTTATCTGAACGATTTTGTGACCCACTAAATAAAATGTCTAGAGGCTTTGAAAACTTACCTTTCCATCCTTTAGAAGGGAAGATGCATCACTGTGATTCCACACCCGGCAGCGCTCGTGAAGAACTTTGCTATCGGCAAGCTTCCTGCCAAAGTCTCTTAACATATCATGCATTCTTAATTGGTCATTTTCTCCATCTTCCAAAAAATGCATGTCTTGAAGGTATTCTATGTTTTTATCAGGATAGTAACCACAAGCCTCCCACATGTAAGAGGGAATCCTCTTATCCTTTCCAATAAAAAAGCATGCTACATCGAGGAATATATCCCTTGAATGAACATCCAAAGATTTGTAACAAGCCATAAATGCAGCATCAACTTTATCTTCGTGGTGTTCTTTTAAGAATTTTAAGGTACTTTTCCATATTTTTATATTCTTTCTTTTGAGGCGTAAATTTGAAGCCGTAACGATTATGGCTAAAGGAAGCCCTCCAATAGTTTTGACAATGTCTATGGCCAAGGAATCATACTCAAAGGCATCTTGGGGAGCATCCCCTTGAAAGGCATGCTTATGAAAGAGTTGAAGAGCATGGTAATCTCTCATCGGTCCAACCTTGTATTCTTCTACAGCTCCATCATCAAAACCATTTAAAAGATCTCTTCTGCGCGTGGTCATAATGATTCTGCTTCATGGACCAAACCAACTAAGCCTCCTAGCTAATCCTTCAATTTGTTCAACCTCATACACATCATCAAGCACAATGAGCACCTTCTTTTTTTTAGATAGACATACTATTTCTCGAATATCATCATCATCAGAAGATTTAAGTGCTGCAGGTTCTTTTTTAAGGTCAGCAATCAATATTTTTCATGATTCCGAGACTCCCTTCGAATTAATATCTTCAAGGAAGCTGCATCTATCAAACAACATATGCATCTTATTATAGACAACTTTAGCGAGTGTGGTCTTTCCTACGCGTGGCATTCCACATATTCCAACGGCACGTACATCATTTCCACGTACTTCGATCTCTTGTCCATCCCTGTAGACAAGACCAAGCTTTCTCATCATCTCATGAATATGAAGATCAATTCCAACTAGTTTGTCGGTTACAACTCGGTCATTCTTCTTCAACAGCTCGCTGACACGGCTAACAACTTTTTTAACGAGCGGCGCCTCATGCCTGCAAAATGGAAGCGATGTAGCACAAGGATGACGGCAGAGTTACCAAAAATATCGAAAAGTAGCCAAAGGTCGAGCGGGGATGAACCTACTCAAACTAAATCAACCAACAGGGGCAGGGGGAATCTTCAATTAAAATGGAGGGTAAGTTCTAATGCATGGTCTATTTCCTTTTCATGCACAAAGTAATTTTAACGTCGATATCATGCTCTCTGCTAGACAAAAAGTTCTAACTGAGGGGGAACGAACAGAACTAACTCGCAGTTATGTCATAAGTCAAGCCATTTTCAAGTAGCCACCTTAATCGAGTCACTAGTTATTCAATAGGTATATAGAAGTTCAACCTGTTAAATTATTGATCAATTTCATAAGAACAACCTTAAAGATCTCTCTAGCACGCATCATCGTCGATATAATTACATATAATATTTTTAAAAGAGGTGCAGGTTCATTTTCACATCATCTTATACTTTTTTTTTCCATTATCTAGGAAAGAAAATATAAACAAGAAGTCAAAGAATTACCCCCGTTAATTTCCTCCCGATTAAATCCGCTTAATCTCCCAATCTTTCGAAGCACCTCCTTCCACTTTTGGATGGTATCTGCGTTGACTCCATCCTTCTTATGCTTAGAGAAGGACTTTCCAAAATCCCCAGCCTGGTGTTTTACATCATTGGGACTAATATCATAGAAAATTGGGATAATAGTCTGTCTGTTCAAGATTTGGCACTCCCACATTTGTACGGCCTCCATGAGGCAACTTCTACTAGAAGCATAATCCTTGGAGAAGACGGCTATCGAGATCTTCGACCCCTTGATTGCTTCTATTAGCTGCGGCTTGATCCCTTCTCCAGCATTGAGGTTTTCGTCATCTCTAAAGACCTCGATCCCTGCATCTACCAATATGCTGTAAAGGTGATTCGTGAATCCTTTGCGAGTATCTGCCCCTCTAAAACTCAAGAATACTTCATGATTGGTTTCAGATGATGACGAGGAAGATGAGTCCTGCTAAATCAAGGAAACTAAACCGCTTCACATAGTAAACATAGTGTTTCAGACCAGGTCTTATGCTTCTGGCCGAACAGAAAAAAGAGAGAACAAAGTTTTACGGTTTCGATGGAGACCAACCTAAAACAGCAAGCGGCCTCAGCAGCTAAATTTTGCAACTCGCGCATTTTTTGATATTTTTTAAATCCAATATTGTCGGAACTTTCTTGACAATTAAATGTCAGTGAGTGAATTCACACGTAATCTTTTCATAATTTTCTCAAATTTAAATGATAAATAAAATTATAGGGGAAAGCAAAATATTACTTAACAGGCTCAGCATACAACGTCAATGGTGCTTGGAGTTTTGACAGGATCTCATGATTTTGAATGTTCAGTGGTTCCATCGTTCACGTCAAAGAAGTTTTGTAAAATTCCAGACGGTGTTTATTGGTTGTGGGCTCGAACTACAAGCAGCGGACCGATTCCACTGTATTCATGTCAAAGAAGTTCTCAAAAATAATAGAGATCCCAAAGATGCAGAGAAAACTAACCGAGTCTCTTGTCCCAGCAGCCACAGCTGCAAAAGCAATTACTCGGCAAAAGATCAGAGATGCGGTGGACCAACCCGAAGCCATCGCCTGAGACAGAATCACCACACCCAGCATTGTCGCCGTCGAAGCACTGGAGGTCTATAGAAAATAGCAACAATATATATTACACTTTCGTAATCTTCTGAAAGTTTTAGTATTTTAAATTTTTGGAGAAAGCAAAGCACTACTTGACAGGCCCAATAGCGTGCTTGGACTTTTGATGGGATCTCGTGATTTTTTACATTCAGTGGTTCAGTGGTTCATGTCAAAAAAGAATTGTAACATTCCAGACGACGTTCAGCTTTTGTTAGGTCGAAATACAAGCACAGGAGGGGTTCCCCGGTATTCATGTCAAAGAAGGTCTAAATAACAACACAAATAACAACACAAATCCCAAAGATGCAGAGAAAACTAACCCGGTTTCTTCTCTTCTTTCCAGCAGCCACAACAGCAAAACCAATCATTCCAAGGGACAGAATCACCGCAGTCAGTATTGACGCCGTCGAAGCCATCGCTTGCTCTCTCTCTCTCTCTCTCTCAGAGGGCAAAGGAGGTCTTGTATACATATATATATACGTGCGTGTATGTATATATTACATTTTGCGCATGACCAAGACCGTTGATTACTGGGCAGCGGGCACCGGCTACGCGCTTGGGCAAGGTGAGGGAAAATTGTCGATTAGTCCCGTGCCCCCGTGATTGAACATTAAGTGGCACCATTCCAAAAGCTCCAAAAAAAAAGAAAAAAGAATTTAAGACGAAAAGGAATTTGCACTAGTCCTCCTAAGTTGTTCGATTCAATAGGATCCTCCGCATGTAAATCAAAGTTCCATTGTTTAATAATTCACGTGAGTGGAGGATATTAACAGGTGCTTGTCCCATGCCTACAGCCAGGTCTCATAGAAAATTGTCGAATCATGAATCATGGCATCTTCCATGAACTTCCGGGAAATTGTCTTCTGGTGTTAAGCAAAACAGAATGTATCCATTCCCATCTAATTTGCATCTTTGAAGAATCTGCAAAGCTTCAGGAGTGAATTCTTGTACTCTCCGTTTCTTTGACTACAAGCCACAAAATCTAACTGTTGTTTCTTCTCTGCGAAACACTCTCTCATCACCATCGATAAAATTCCCAACACCGTCAAGAAATCTAATGTACTTTGGGTCGTTAACATACGAATCATTGATGAATCCCTCATCTTTATCAGTCATCGTATCTTCCTTCTCCCTCTTCCGTAATTTTGTTTCCTCTCCTCACTCGGGAGATGGCATGAAGCTATTGCTTCATACGAGTGTGAACACCGACAATTTGAGTACGGAGTCTTCCCTGAGGGACATAAACGCCTGACAAAAAAGAAATGTTAAGAATGAGAGGACACATGGGAGAGATGTTGCAATCAGTAGCGAGATTCCTTGCCAACTATAGTTGATTTTTGGGTTTAATCCAGGAAATCAAATAATAATGGAGTCTCCTCGCTTTATTAATTCATATTTGGTCGCCCGACAAAACACAAGTCTTCTGCCTTTGGAAGAAAGCAAAAAGAAAATCCGAAAGAATTGCTGCATTAAGTATTCGAATTAGATTCTCTTGTACGAACAGAAGGACAAACTCACGGAAGTCGTGACTAGGTCCTCCGTCTACGTTTCATTATTTTCTTTCTGACCTTGGAAACGCGGATTCCTCCAGTCAGAACCCATACTTGAACCTGCACTGTCCGAGTGATTATAATTGAAACCAGACGACTTATGGGGGTCCTTACAACGTCGCCCTTGGATGCTGGATCTTATTTTTGCTTCTTCGTTTTCTCTCTCTCATCGTGATTCGAAGAGCTGAGCGGCGGACGGCTTTTGGACGATGCATCCTACAGGCTACAAATAATAGTGAATGGTGTTTTGGTGAACCGTGCCTTCATAAAAAACAGACAAATATCAAAGTATGCAGCAATTTGAGTGAAGGCATTTACCTTCAGCAATGGTCTTGATGCAAGATTCTTGATGCCGTTACCAATCGCCAGACGCCAAGAATTTGCCTTATGTGGCCCTGACTGATCTATTGCAATACACACGTAAGGAATTCGTGGAAATGGAAAAATTCAACTTTAGTTCTGATAAAATAAATTGTAAACAGAACTGGAGCATGCACCTTAGAGAGGCCAACCGCCAGTTTCTTAAGACTAAAAGGAGATGCCCTGTTGAAGACTCAAAATGTCCACTTCCCATTCGCATTTGTGACCCAAATGTGAGTTACAGACATAGCCTAACTGTGAATGTCCACTTCACATTCGCATTTGTGTAATTCTGATAGATTGGCGTGATCACAAGAGAAAACTTGCACCTTCCTGAGACGCGGTAAATCTTTGAGCCCATCAAGGCTTGTTATACTGCATCCAGAAATTTTCAGCACTTCCAAAAGCTTTAAATTTTCAAGGCCGTCAATCTTTGCTAAATCGCAGTCATCTAGTTCCAGGTCTGACAGATACTTCAGACCAGAAAATTTTGGCTCATGAATCGTGCAATGTTTGAGGCACAGAGTCGATAAGCTTGAAGTGGAGGGAAGTCGAGTGAGGTCTAGCTCCTCCATGTAGGATAAAGAGAGCTCCTGGAGCTGAGTAAGGGCACCGAAGTTCCCAGGGAGATTGGTGACCATCGGGAGGGACAATTGCAAGGTCTCTAAACTTGGTAATCTCGCGATCCACCCAACATCTGGGGTTATTACATTCAATAACCTCATTGGCCATTCAGCTTTTGCCTGCTCACCATCTTTCAAAAGCAGCTCTTTCAGATTTGTCAGATATGAGAAATCGGGGACTGTCATTCCATTAGATCCCCAGAGGAGACTGACTAAACTGGAGGGCAACTTCGGTAGAGCTTGAAGTTTGTCGCAGTCGAGTAGGTCCAGGGTTTGGAGGTGTGAGAGATGGCAAATGCTCGTAGGCAGCCCAGCAACATTGGATGACGATAATCTCAAAATTCTCAAAGAGGATAATCCTGAAATGTCACAAAGAACCTCACCCTCCAAACTTCTGCAGCAGGAGAAATCTATCTCCTCCAAGTTCTCTAAGTTCACGATATCTTCAGGAAATTTTCGTAGGGGAGTGTGCGCCATCTTTAGCGTCTTCAAATTCCTCAAATCCTTAACTGACCGTGGCATGTTCATGATTCCAGTGTATGAAAGGTCAATTACCTCCAGCAGCTCCAGCTTCCCGATGGAAGTCGGAAGTTTACCCAACTTCCAACAATTCCTTAAAGAAAGTCCCCGAAGTTTCCGAAGAAATCCAACAGTATTTGGAAGCCCATCGATGTCAGCACCATCCAGAGCAAGACTTGAGAGACTCCTTAGGCGGCCAATTGTGGATATATCTTGCAAATATTGACAGTCACAAGCGCTAAGTATTTCAAGATTCCCCAAAGAACCTTCTGGGAAACATATACTATAAATGCCAGTTCCATCAATAAGAAGTTCCCTCAAAGATTTCATGCAGCACAGTTCTTGGGGCAACTGCCTGACTCGGCTGCACTTTCTCAGATTTAAGGAACTCAAGTTCTTCAAATAATTAATGAATGGCCCAATTTGAGATAACTGATTACAATCTTCCAGTATCAAAATCTCTAAATTTGTTGGAGCTTGAAAGTTCAATGATGCAGGTAACTGAACACATCCTTGTAGGTTCAAGACTTTCAATCCATCCACCTTCTGCAATGTAGAAGAGAAGATTCAGAACTCAACCACTCATATCTATCATCTTAAGACGAGATTTAAAAAGCAAATATTTGCCATACCTCCATGATTTGTCTCCAAACTTGTGAATCTTCAGTGATCGGACTCCAAGACAGGTCGAGAATGACTAACTTCCTCAAATGCATATTACCTAGGTTGGAAATCAAACGGCATGCTCGCCATTCAAGCCATCTCAAATTTGGAAGAAGATTCTCAGGGATTCCCTCAATGTTAACCCGGTCCAGTCTAAGGTACCTCAAGTTCGACATTTTATGAAATGCTTCCCATGTGAAGCAGACGGGGCAGCCCTCTTCACGTGTGAGACCAATGCCTTCGACATTTTCAGTACCCTGTAAACTCTCAGTTGGGGAAAAACGTGTGAGAAATTTGAAAACTTCAATTTCTTACTCCTTTTAATAAAATGAAACATATCAGTGGGTATCCACTACGCATTCTAAATCGTGTTAAGAACAAATCCGTTTCTCTTCCGTTCGGGATTGAATAAAGAAAAGTAAGTTTATGTTAATGGCAATGGAAGTAAGTTAATGTTAATGGCAATGGAAGGCTTATCTGAATGCTTTCGTAACCCACTAAAAGAATTTCTAGAAGCTTTGTAAAACTCACCTTACGATCCCATAGAATGGAAAGTACGTCCCTGTGATTCCAAAACCTGGTGCGCTCATGGAGATCTTTGCTCTCGATAAGTTCCCTGCCAAAGTTTCTTAACAGGTCATGCATTCTTAATTCATTATTTTCTCCAATTTCCAACAAATACGTCTCGCGAAGGAGTTTTAATCCTCTGGCAGGATAGTAACCACAATCCATCCACATGTAACGGGCAATCCTCCAATCCTTTCCAATAAAAGAGCACGCCACATCGAGGAAGATTTCCTTTGTACGATCATCTAAAGCATTATAACTGGCCATAAAGGCATCTTTAACTTTCTCTCCAACTCCATCTCTCCGGTTTTTCTTTAATAATTCTGAGGTCTCTCTCCATATTTCTATTTCATACCTATTGTGCCACAAATATCCAGCCCATAGCTCAATAGCCAAAGGATGTCCTCCAAGAGCTCTAACGATATCTATGGACAAGGATTCATACTCAGAGACATCTTGGGGATCATTTCCTTGGAAGGCATGCTTACGAAAGAGTTGAAGAGCATGGTGATATCTCATGGGTTCAATCTTGTATTCTTTGGCTGGTCCGTCTTAAAACCATCTAGAACGTTCCTTGTCTTTGTGGTCACAATGATTCTACTTCCAGGACCGAAACAACTAATTTTGCCAGCTAATGCTTTAATTTGTTCAACCTCATGCACATCATCAAGGACAATGAGAACCTTCATTCTACTAAATAGACTTCCTATTTTTTTAATACCTTCATCAGAAGATTTGAGGGGTGCAGGTTTTTCTTTCTGAAGGTCAGCAATCAACATTTCTTGTGAAAACACGACTCCTTTTGAATTAATACCTTCAAGGAAGCTACATTCATCAAACAACATATGCATCTTGTTGAAGACAACCTTTGCAAGTGTAGTCTTTCCAACACCTGGCATTCCACATATTCCGACGACATGTACGTCTTGTCCACATACTTCGATCGCTCGTCCATCGTTGTAGACAACACCAAGCTTTGTCATCATCTCTTGAACATGAAGATCAATTCCAACTAATTTATTGGTTACAACTTGGTCATCCTTCTTCAACACCTGCCTGACCTGTTTGAAAACTTCTTTTACAAGCTGGGCCTCATGCCTACAAAACAGTAGTGATGAGGCACAAGGAGGACAACAAAGTTACCAAAAGTACTAAAAACTAGACAAAAATCAAGTGGGGAATGAACCGATGAAAATTGAAACAACCAATAGGGGCAGGGGAATCTCAATTAAAATGGACAGCAAGTTTTAATGCGTGGTTTATTTCCCTTTCATGCACATAGCAATTATGACATTGATATCGTGCTATCTGCAAAACAAAACTTCTAGCCAAGGGGGAACGAACAGAGCACAACGGACCCCAATACATTTGGTCTAACTGACAGTTATGTTCTTGAGTCTAGTCATTTTCAAATGGCCAGTGTAACTGAGGCAATGGTTATTCAATAGGCATATCGAACTACAACTTGTTAAATCATCGACCCATTTCACAAGAATAACCTTAAAGACCTCTTAGCATGCATCATGAACCACATGATTACATATAATATTTATTTGAAAAGGTTCGGGTTCATTTCCACATCACCCCTAAACCTTCTTCTTCTTCTTTTTTCATTTATTTGGGGAAGAGGATGGAAACTAGAAGTAAAAGAATTACCTGCCATTGACGTTCTCCAAATGATATCCGGTTAATCCCCCAATATGTCGAAGAGCCTCCTTCCATTTTTTGATGGTATTGGAGTTGACTCTGTGCTTCTCATGTTGACGGAAGGACATTTCAAAATGCCCAGCCTGGTGTTTCACATCGGAGGGACTGATGTCATAGAAAATTGGGATAATGGTTTGTCCATTAGATTTTCTGCACTTCCACATTTGCGCCACCTCCATAAGGCAACTTTTACTGGAAGCATAGTCTTTGGAGAGGATGGCTATTGAGATCCTTGACTGCTTGATTGCTTCTTTTAGCTCCGGCTTGATCTTTTCTCCGGCATGGAGATTCTCATTGTCTTTAAAGACCTCAATCCCTGCATCTACCAATTTGCAATGAAGGTGATCTGTGAATCCTTTACGAGTATCTGCACCTCTAAAACTCAAGAATACTTCATGAATGGTTCCAGACAATGACGATGAGGATGACGAGGTCAAAGATGATTCCTGTCAAATCAGAGAAAAACTAAACTGCTTCATAATGTTGATATGTGAGTTCATCCGTAATTTTTTTCATAATTTTCTACTTGACAGGCCCGACGTAATATCAATAGTGCCTGAACTTTTGATAGCATCTCGTGATTTTTAACATTGGGTGGTTCTCATCGTTCTTATCAAAGAAGATTTGCACCAATTTAGAGGATTTTTAGCATTTGCTGGGGTCGAACTACAAGCCAAGGACCGACTCCAACGTATGCATGTCGAAAGAAGTTCCCAAAGATGCAAAGAAAACTAACCCGGTTTATTCTCCTCTTCTCGAAAACAACAACTGCAACAACAACTACAACAGTAATTGGTCCGAGAAAAAAGAGCACAATCGGCATTTCCCACGGCAAACGGAACATGAAAACAGCAACTCCAACAGCAATCATTCCGAGAATAGAAAACGCCGCACCCAGAATTGCCTTCTTCAAACTCACAGTGTACTCAATAACCGCCGTCTTCGAGTCCATCGCCGGCTCTCTCTCTCTCTCTCTCTCTCTCTCTCTCTCTCTCTCAGAGGCACAAGAGGTCTATAAACATCAGATTCATTTAATACATGACCAAGACAATTGACTTCTGGGCACCTGGGCAACGCGGCGGGCCACGCCAACTGCACCGGCCCAATCAGGAGGCGACACGTGGCTCAACATGAGCCGGGCTTCTTTTTTTTTTTTATGTCTTATACTACTCACGATGTCAACATTCAGCAGAACAACAAAACACACCTGGGCTCCACACAATCGACATCCACAGTGCCAATGAAAGCATGTTCTCTTTTTAAAGCAACATGAGATATCTAGCAAATCTACACAGTTATAATGAGGGTTGGCGAGGGCTCGCACGCCCTAGCTTTGGCTGGCGAGGCCCCTGAGCAAGGTCGCCGCCTTTGCCAAACTTGGCATGAATTTGCTAACGTGGAACTTTTTAATAATATTTTGAATTTTTTTTATTTTTTACTTTTTTAGATTTTTTTGGTTGGAGTTTGGTTGAGGAGGGTGGCCGGTCGACCCTTGCAAGCGAGGGCCGCAACGCCTTAGATAGTCAAAGCAAGGGTGTGCAAGCCCTCGCCTAGGGTCAGCGAGGGTCAGCCAACCACCCTCTCTGGCCAAAGTCCAACCCAAAAAAAATGTAAAAAAACCATAAAAAATTTAAAATATTATCAAAAAGTGCCACATCAGCGTCAACTGTTCACATCAGTAAATTTTGGCTAAAATTGACCAAATAGATTCAATTGACAAGAAATGAAAAGATTTAGGATTGAATTAGCAAAATTGAAAGGTTTATGACTGAATTCGCAAAAATACAATAAGTTAAAAGTTTTTGGACCATTTTCCCTACATTAGTCAAATACCGGCAAAGTAGTCCAGAAATGAAAATCCGAAGCCTATTTCCAGCATGTTCCCGGATCATTCCTTCCTCATGACTTACACCATCAAACATTTTGGAAGAAAAACTCCGGTCGCTAAAAGCAACCTAGGCGGAGAAGACGGGCTCCTCGAGATGGTAATCGTTGTCAAATTTGTGATCGAATTAGATGGCCCGGGGTACATTTCAACAAAATATCGCTCTTCATTTGTGGTTGTGGATGGTAGCTTTTCGGTCGGGGCGGGGCCTGAATTTAGGGCCGTTTGTGTTGATGGTTGATAGCAACAGCCCGTGAGGCCTTATAGTCCAGCAGGAGAATGATGTGGACGAGATGGGGTGCAATGCATCCTTCGCCCAGTCCTTCCATTGAGGAACAGAAAAAAACGTTTCTCATTTCTCATGGGGAGAAGAATGCCAGGAGTGCTATAACTTGTGCACCGCGCTCATGTTAGTATCAAAACTTTTCACCAAATCATTTAAGTGTCAACTTTTTTGAAAAACAATATTTTCAGTGCCAACTCCAATTTATTTAGTTGGAAATCTGATGAAGCATTTTTTTATTAATATCTTATATTGACGTGGCTCACCAGAGATCTGAATCAATATAAATATCCTAAAACGACCTCGAGTAGCAAATTAAAAAGTAATCACTTCAGTGGCAGTTATTGTAAAAAAATGATCACTTCAATGCAAATCTTAATAAAAAAGTAAACACTTTAGTGCCAAAAAATTCCACCTCAAATAAAATGTTTAATTATAAAAGCCACGTAATTTCTTTAACCGGAATTTCTCATCAAAGCACTTAAGTGATCGTTTTTCTCCAATTTTGACACTTAAGTGAACCGGCGAAAAGTTTTGACATTAAAGTGAATGCCGTATACAAGTTGTGACACTTATGATATTCTTCTCCCTTTCTCATGTGAGGGTGTAATAGCTAGAAATCGTTCGTCTTGTTCTCTCAACTCATCCGGCTAAAGAGGGACAAGGAAAGAGGTGAAAAGAACTTCTGGAGTCTGGATGGGAGCGGACCGGGGCGAGATTTTGCTCCTAAACGCCCGAGTAAGGCTGGTATTCCCGTCAGACCCAAAAAAAAAAAAAAGGCTGGTATTCCCCCCTTGGCTGCAGCGACCTTAGATTTGAGGTCGCCGAGCCTCCTCCAAGGTTGTGGAAGCGTCGTTGTCCATGGCGGCTTGACTTTAGATTCGAGGTTGTCGTCCATGAAGCTTGTTGGCCGCAAGTCTTGTGAAGGTTTCCCTCGTCCTCACCCTTTCCTTCAGCTTCGAACATGAAAATTTCGCTTCACTTTTTAAAAATGAAACGTGAAGAAGATGGACAGAAAAAAAATTAAAAATAAATAGAAAAATCGGCAAGATATGTGAAAACAAGGCATTTTCAATTGAGTTTATCCACATTGTGCCTTGCTGGACTTTCCACGATGACCGATTGCAAATCATAAATTCAAGCCAAAATTTGCTGTTGAAATTTCATAGAAAGACTTACAACTGCATTGGTAAAATATTAGTACATTTATAGCCGGCAAACCTAATTTAATTTTTCTGGTCAGCAAGGCAACACAAGCCAATGCATCTTCTATAAAGATCATTTTGTACTAAAATCTTTTGCCATCTCCGGACAAATCCTGTTCTGATTTCGGGATTACAAATGAATTTTGTTCTTCAACTTGCAGAATTTTGGCAGTAAGTTAGAATTCCATCTCTTGACGACGACTGTAATCTCTGATTTCCTTACTCAACCTTCTCTCTATAGTCTCGTAATTGCATCGAGCTTCACAAGTTCGCTTGCATGATGAAACATGGTTGCTTGCGTCTTCTTCTAAGCACAACGAGTGGATTTCTGTACCCTCCTCTACTCCATGAAACTCATTCTTTTCCCGGTCATCAATGTAGGCACGACACTTACGAGAAAGTTGACATACTGGCCACGTTGGTACACTCGAACATTTCAAATACCGTACCTCTTGACAATTATCATATCTTCTTCCACCCATCTCCCATGATTTCAGGAAAGATGACACGAAGCTATTTCTCCTCTTCCTTGACCGTGATCACGACAAAGTCCTCGTGCTGTTTGAAGATGTCATGCTTCGCTGTCTACACTCCTCTAGAAAGCTTTGCTCACGCTGCACGACAGGACCAACTGCACCATGCCTCTGCTTCTTCACTCCGCTTCTGGGACAAGCACAATCACTCCATCATTCGTCAATAGTCCAGGCCAAAGACCCTAAATCCTTGACCCTTCAATTACCACGCAAAATGCTTCAACTTATACCCGACGGCATATGTTCTACACTGCACTTAATCGGCACTAGCTATATATCGGTGATGTAATTAAAACTCGACCCAGTAATTTGGGAGCAACCCAGTAATTTGCTTTTGATGTATAATCACACATATAGTTGAATCCACTCTAATTTTTTTAGGAACATCAATGTTAGACAAGTCGAATAATTAAACTTCTTTTTGTAATTAATCTAAAAAATATAACTAATATTAATAACCTATATAAATTACAAGTGTCCGTTTTTATTTTTCTTAGGAACACTATTATTATTAGATAAGTTGAAAAGTGAAACTCCAAATTAAATGTTTTTTTTAGCAACATCAATATTAGATAAGTGAAAATATTAAACTTGTTTTTATAGAACTAATGTATGAGTTAGTGGTTATTAAGTAGGTACCTTTAACTCTCTCTTTTTTATTCATTCTAATGATATTTTAAATCTTTTTCAATCAGTTTGCATTTTGTTATTAGTCAACATATATAATGATTAATTACATAATTTACAACATATCTATTTTGTTACTAATAAGATCTTCATATATCAATTCTTTTAGGAACATCAATATAACCAAAGTGAAATAATCAGACATTTTATCTAGTTAATGTAAAAATTTAGGGGTTTCTATGCGGGCACGTTTAACTTTTTTATTATTTTGATATATTGTTTCTACATTTTTCAATTATTTTGTAGTTTTAAGTAAGCGAAAGGAAGTTGCAAAGAATAGAGTTTTAGATGATATGCCCTTACCACAAAGCTCGCTTTTACCAAACTTTCTTAATATTCATAAACTTACAAGCAGTCGGGTCCAGATCCTTAGAAGGCTCAAGAAAGAAGCAAGGGAAAGAACATTCAAGGAGTGGAACTCCCTGTTGTCTTCCATATCCCCCAGTTGGCCAAAAAGAAAAATGTAAACCGGCTAATAAAGGATGAGAGGCGTTCGAGCCACGAGACGTTAAAATAAGTTGTGTAGCCTGCCAAGGCATCCCACTAGAGAACCACCGCAAGCAGCCCTTGAAGATAGGCAACCACCCAGGAAGGGAGGCCAGCAAGTTCAAGCATCATTTCCGATTGGACGAGTTGAGCCGTGGCCATGAACCGCAATTTCTATGGAAAGACGCGAGGGAAGCAAATCGAATAAGAAGAGGAGTGAACGATGGATGAAAAGTATCCTTTGCCATGCAGCAGATCAAGTCAAAGACGTCTCTCTCAACATCGCAATTCAATTTCACAATCCCGGGCGCACTCTCTTGTACTTCCTTCTAATTAGATCTCCATCATATATTCATTTTGGATCACCATCCTATCATCAACTCCTGGAGATTTGGGAACCCCAAGACTCGATAACTCGAATGAAGAATGGCAACACCGAAGGCGGTGTTCAGGACGAATTTCCCCAGCAAAGCCGATGAAAGCAATGGCCCATGATGGCAGACAATTGGCGAGTCTTTGCAATGTCGCCCATGGATGCTGGATCTTATTTTGCTTCTTGTTATTATTATTACTATTCATTTCTGAAAATTAATCATTTTGTGGGAAAATAATTAATTGTGATTATTTATGGAAAATGATTTTAATTGAGTAATTTTGTGGGAAAATTACTATGGTTTAATTTTCTAAAGTCAATAGCACTTATATACTGCATTATTAAATGACATTGGTTTATCAAAGAATGGTTTTGTTAAATGGAATTATTTGGGTTGGGTAATTAATTATGGGATAAGAAAATAATTATAAGTATTTTGTGGGAGTAAATTATTTTATCGGAATAATTGACATGAGGCTATTTCTCATCTTCCTTGACTGTGATCACGACAAAGTCCTCGCGCTGTTTGAAGATGTGCTTCGCTGTCTACACTCCTCTAGAATTCTTTGCCCGCACCCAACAACAAGACCAACTGCATCATGCCTTTGCTTCTTCACTAGGCCCTCTCGAAGGAATACAACCACTCCATCAATTCATCAATAGTCCAGGCCAACGACTCTAAATCCTTAACTCTTTAATTTCCAAAGCACTAAGCAGAAGTTGCTTCGAACCTACGCATGTGCTTCTTTGACTTGACTTGATTTTCCTATTAATTTAAAAAAAAAAAACCATCGAGAATGTCATCTAGACACATTCAAATAAATTTATCATTTTCAATACACATCCGACCCCACTTTTCAAAATCTCTCTCTTGAAACAATATCCCAAACTAGACTTCTCCATGCCACATCATGCCTAAAGATGATCTAATCATACCCTCACATCCTGATCACTTTCTTTTTGTCCTTAAATTGATATTTGTTAACATTTTACATTCCTTTTAATTCAATTTCGCATTACAAATTTCCAGCCAATGAGTTCTCTATGATCGAACAGTTTATTCAATGATATCTTCTCTTTTTTATTTCATTGTTCGATGAACTTTTTAATATCGCGTTAATGCTCAGTATATGAAGGGTCAAAGTAAATAATATGTAGAAGGGTAACACTTGCTTTCTATAATACTCCAACAGTGCTTCATGAGAGAACATATTTAATAACTAGTTCGTCATTTCTTCCACCTAAAACCCATTTCATCAGCCAAACCACTCATGCTTGTGTAACTGCTAATTTTTGGAATTGCTTCCTAAATCATTTCACATATGAATGCCTATCGTGGTTCCAAAAATTAGTAAAAACAAATTTTCACTAGTTGAGAAATCTAAATCCTTGCTTACATTCAAATGTTAGGCATGATAGGCTGGCTCTTTCTGAAATTGCATGGTCCCATTTATTCTTGTGATTTTGCCTTCTTCTTTTTTATTAATTTCATCCTTGAGAAAGAATTTGCTGATCTGGAAGGAGGAGCTTTAAAACCAATAGAGCATGAATAAGGAATAAACTAGAGATCCTTTTGCTTGCAAGATGGTGCCTGATGTCTATTAGAGAAATTAAAGGTTCATGTGCTGTTAAATTAGGAGTGAAAGCTTCATCCTTCCATGTATGGCCTTCTTCTTTGTAACTTATCGAATACTCGTTTACTTCTAATTACTGCAGACCTTTGACGTACTAATCATAATATAATAGTAGTTACTTCTATTTGAAAAATGCTAGCACGAGAGAGAAAAAAAAAAGATTCCTTATCCAAATTTATAGTGTTTATCATAGAAAGGATGCGGTAAAAAATCAAATTGTAAAAAGTAATCATATAAAATGATTGATAACTTGTACATGGTAGCATAGAAAGGAAAAAAAGGGAAAAATCAATCCTTTTAGATCATTTATTCGGAGTGCAACAATTCTGTGGATATAACTTTTAGTTACCTAACGGCAATGAGAAACTTGCTAATAGGATCCAAAAATATATTAATATAGATCTATTACAATATAAGGTTTTGTTTATCTTATAAAAAATAAATAATTTAAAAAATATTTTCTTAAAAATAATCAATTATATTACTTACAAAACAATGAACAAAAGATCTATTGTGCGTGCTTGAGTAATGCTGCGTTTTTTCGAACAATAAAAAGAACAATGGTGCGTTCTTACAATCGACGGGTCAAAGACTCTTTAATGATGCCGATTGAACCGGTATGACGCAAATAATTGCTCGCGAAATTTCTGCACCACTTTTGGGGAGGTGCGTGGAAAAGGACCCCTGCAGGTGCCTTTTTGACTTGACTGGGGTTTTCTATTAATAAAGAAAACAGAAAAAGACAACCAATGAGCATCCTCCTAATTGGTAATCATATTCTTCGCTAACTAATTTAATAAAAATATTAGATTCTCTCTTTTAACAATGTCCGATTCAATCTATTGTATCATGAAGGTCCCCTGCTGGCGCGTGTTAGCGCCTAATGACGATGGTATGTGTGTTAATTTATTGAACTAAATAAAATAAACTAGTTCCTTTGGGGGACGTTACATGAAAAGGCAATGGTTTTGTAGAAAATTATCAAGCAATGATTTTTTATTGATTAGATTAATTCCTTGGTATCATCTATTAGTCATACCAACGACGCAAGTTTGGAGCAATTGTAACAAAGTGCGACTCCTATGATTATTCATTTATTTTTCACTAATAATTCAAATTTTTAGTGAATCAAATAACATTTTTCTGTAATCAAGTAACGTTTATTAATTGATTTTTTTAAATTAAAAGTAAGAAAAAACTCCCCTCGGTACTTGAAAGACGTCGGTGGTGCTATCGCCATAGGATCCTTCATACGGGACTTTTCTTGGACCCAATCAACAAGCGAGTACAACATTCATGTACACCGCGCGCGTGGGTGTGTTGCACGCATTGTGCGCGCGTGCGCAATGTGTAGCGAGTGGAGAGAGAGAGAGATGTCAGGTCACGAGGACTATTATGAAACAGCAGCCGTAGGTGGACAGACACGATGGGACTCGGAGAAAAAGAAGGAAAAGAGAGTGGCCCACAAGAATTAAACAAATAAAGAAATAATTACATGGGACGAAATGTATTCGATCAGGGATAGGATCCCATCATTATATAGATTTTTTGGTCAAATACATCATGATAACTTTTATCCTTTTGTTCTCCAACATCCTGAGAAAGTCGGAGAACAAAAAAAAATTTCAAATTTCACGAAAATAAAATTCCGGTAATCAATAACTTTTTAATTTTTTTTTGGATAGATATTACTATTTAAATTTCAAATGATAGCATCGAGATTACTTTGCTCTTAATCAGAATCTCATTAAATAGCATGGCTAACCTCATAAATCATATAGTAAAAAATTCGAAAGGTCCAATCAAATGATCTAATAATTGTTAAATATGATGGTGCAAATAATTAAATATGTAGAGTTTTGTTCCTTGACCACTAACTATCTACACTTGAATTTTAGCCAACTAATTCAAGTTTTCATTTTTAAAAGGATTAATACAACGAAAAATCTTGAACTTATATATACCTTTGATAGATTTATCCCAAAATAATTTTTTGACTATAAAAAATTCTAAATTGGTTCATTTTTGACCAATTTACCCCAAACTGGTACGCTTGTGATATATTTTCTATTAACTTTCGTTAAATTTTATTGTAAAATTGATGAGTTGGATGACACATGGCCGGTGTACTAGTTTATGATGTTACTCTCAGTTTATCATAATTGTATTGATTTTGTATTTTTTGTAGTATTAATCCAATTTAATGCATGATAATTGTCACAAATGTACAGATTTGAGATTTTTGGGATCATAAAATTAGATATTAATTTAGGGTTTTTTGTGGTCATTAGAGATAAATTTATTACAGGTATACCAGTTTGAAGTTTTTCATGTTCAAAAAATTAATTTTGAGCAAATTTATCATAAGTGTACTGATTTGAGATTTTTCATGGCATTAATCCTTTTGTAAATGTACCAAAATTAATGAAATATAAATATAAAGAACGCCCAGTTAGTCCGTTTTCCATTTTGCATCAGTCTAATTCATGGGACCTTAGCCCGCAAGGTTAGCCCATGAACCCCAGTCTAAGCCCATTATCCGAAATCCATCACTCATGCCAACCGAGAAAAACACCCGGGACCCGGATCCTAATGATGTACAGCTAATTCAAAGAGCCTGCCGGTAAAACTCTGGATTCTTTTCAAGCTGAACAATGGACAATGAATTTTGCTGACAAATCTAGAACTCAGCAAGATAGAATGATCTAACCGCACTTTCGACTTGCAAAAGGCAGGGCGAAGTCCCATTAGGACACTCCATGAGGCCGAGGATGAGGTGGGCATTACAGGTTCTGAAATCTAATACATTTACTCATTCAATCATTCTGTGAAGCTCCCCATTGTGGACATGAGGAGTTAATAGTCCAACATTGGGACATCACACAGAGCATGCCATCTTTTCAGAGCTGAAACAATGCATTTCCTTCCATTGTCTACGGTGTAGAGGAACGCAACGGAGAAATATTGAACTAAGGGGGTCCAGCACCTCAGAGAAGAACTTATCATATAACCCGAACGGAAAATTTTGCTGAGAATCGGAGACATGAAGATACTAATCGCTTTCAAGAATAAGAAGATGAACTGAAGAGTTAACAAGAGGAGAAGATGAACATAGAAACGAAGAAAGAAAATGAAAAAAAATAGAAATACTTTGGACGAAAATGCCCTTGATTATGGTTTGGAAAGTAGCACGTGAGATACAATGCTCGCTAGGCCCTTATTTGAGACTCAATTGATTATTTCAGGCCTAATTTAAGATAGAGTCCACTCTTGGCCTTTTTTTTCTTTTATAAAGAAAATGAGCTCATTTTAGGTCTTTATTTGCAATTTTTTACAAAAAAAAAATGTACTCAGGTGCTCCTCCATCCAAAAAGAAGAGATAAATAAATATTTAATTGGCATATAATCAAATTAGCAGCATTGGTAAAGCTAACTAAGATGTTAAGGCTGTTAATTTATATGACAGGTGATGTTGCCTCCCCAAGAAATGTCAAATAAATGAGTGTGTTTGGACTCAATGAAGGAATGGTAAAGCAATTTCGATGAATTTTGGAAAAGTATATACCCCACCAAGCTCTCAGCTATTCCTGCACAATCTTTTGCACTGACCCCCCGAGTGCTCACGACAGACATGCCACTCGCGAATTGAAAATTAAAGAATGCAGCAGATTAATACGGGAAATGATTCTTTCCATTATGTTGTGAACACTCTATATCAGATGACAGGACATAGGTCTTTACACCCGACTAAATATGCGTCCAAAGACATTCCCCGCATTTAGGCCACAACTCCTGGATACCGCAAGGATAAATCTGACAATAGAAGACATGATCATGGAGAAAACACTTTTAACAGAGTATGCACTTTTTCTCTTATAACTACCGAACTAAGACAAGCTTGAGACATAAACATCCTACAAGACATAGCAAAGTAGCTTGCCTAATAATCCCGACTATGGTAGGTACTTATGAAATGGCCTGAAAAGAGTACTCAAGTTGGTTTCTTTTTTTGGGTTATTATTTGCTAATGGATTGCACTAGATTTCCTAATTTCTCCATTTCCTTGAGCTTGTCTACTTCTATTGTGACTTTGGGAATGGAAGAACCTCAAAATACAGTTGCAATCAACAGTTTCAGTGATAGTCATCCTTGGACGGCACTAGAATGTCATGAAATCTTTTATGAGGCTCTAGAACGCCTCAAGTGAGAAGCCGTGCTGCAAAATAACAAAACCTATCTGTCAATCGATCGGTATCAATCTCATGGGACTGAAAGTTTTGAGAAAGGACATGGTAGAGGTTTCTTCGCAATATAAATAGAAAAGAGTGTTAAAATAGATTGTTTTATGAAATGTTTTTTTCTTTTCTTTTGAATGTTCTAAAAGCAATTTTATCCTTTCTTTCAAACACCTATATTTAATATAGGCCTAATTACCACCAAAAAGAAAGAAAGAAAACCACCATAAAAATGAACTCACTAATTAAATAGAGTTGTGGAAAGAGTAGTAGACAATTAGATGAAACAAGAAAAAAAAAGTGGAAATAGATGACACCCCATTAGAAACTCTGCTAATCTATAAGTGCCCTGCCTTTTGTACTTATGGGCTTTAGGGTGTATAATGTTCCGAATGCCGATCGCCCAAGTCTTGTTTATTATTCGTCACGCTGTCATATGGAAGAAGTGAGCCCATCATTTTCATTTTCTCTTCCTCATGATTAAGGTTGGAATAGCAACCCGAGCCGATATGTATTAATTTTCATATTTTGAAAACCCTAATTAACTCTCTCTCTCATGCTGACCTCCTCGCAAGCTCTCTCTGAAAGAAACCCTAACTTCCGGATGTCTCTTAGTCCTCCTCACACATGATCCTCTCGACTCTTTGGCCTCATCTTGCTATCGAGCGCCTCTCAACTAACCTCTCACCTTTGACCCTCTACTGCCGCATCACAGTCACAACCTCGCCTACGGTCCTCCATTGCAATCATGGCCTCACCTCCCTCTCTCACTCTCCTCTCAACGTAATGGCCATCCTCGTGGTTGTTGACATCCGAAATTTTGTTTATTTTGTCTTAAATGCCCATTTACTTTGCTTATATAAATACATATTAATTTCTAAAAAGAAATTAAAAAGAAATTAAAAAAATTAAAAAGAAAAAAAAGAAAAAACGTGGGTCCGGGCCAAGGCTGGGCTTGCCCGGCCCCTTTCTCTTCTTCTTTCCCCTTCCCCGTGCGGGCTTGGCCCACTTTTCTTTCTCCCTTTTCAGCCCAGCCCGCGCCTTTCTCTTCCTCTTCCCTCCTTCACCGTCGCACGGCAACGGCCACCTGCAAAAGGGAAATAAAAAATGGAAGCAAGTTGCAGCATGGGCAGCAGCAAGTCAGCAGCAAGCCGACAGGAAGCAAAGCAACAGCAGCAAGTCAGCCGAAGAAGGCAGCAGCAGCAAGTCAGCAGAAGTAAGGCAGCAGCAGCAAGTCAGCAGAAGTAAGGCAGTAGCAGCAAGTTAGCAGAGGCAGGGCAGAAAGAGGGCTGGAAAACCGAAAAAAAAAGGGAGAGGAGGGGAGGAGGAGAGACGGGGAGATGGAGAGAGAAAAAAAAAGACTGAAAGAGAGAGAGCAAGAGAGGGCCGAGGGCGGTTCTGAAAAAAGAAACGAGATCTGGAGAGAACAAGCGAGGGGGCTGGAGAAGAACCGAAAGGAGCTCGAGAGAGAGAGAAAAAGAACGAGGAGAGTCCGAGAGGGAGAGAGCTCGGGAGGGGGAGAAAGAGAAAACCAGAGAGGAAAAAGCCAGGACAGACCGAAAGCCCGAGAGAGAGAGAGCCGGAGAGGAGGAGTGAGTGCAGAAAAACATAAAAAAAGGAGCCCGAGAGAGAGAGTTTTGAGGGTGAGAGAGAGAGAGAGCGAACCGGAGGAAGAAGGAAGACTCGAGGAGCTCCCAGCCATTGCTGGAGGCCCGTCCGTAGCCGTCGCCCGCCGCAGCTCATCCCCGAACGAGGTAGGCCTCCCTGAACTTCCATCGTTTCATTTCGGGAGAATACCGGGCCGGAGCTCGCGGCCGTCCGGCTCGCGCAAGCTCCGGCCCTCGTCGTCTTTGCATTTTGGTCCCACGCTCCTTGTATGTCACGTCCGTAGATCCCTAAAGCGTGTTCGAGGCTCGGTTGAGCCGAAACCTTTGATTTCGGTAGTGTACATCAGCTGTTCGACGAAATACCTCAATGAGAGAACCGAATCCAATCTTCAACCGGAGCTCGGCTTTCGGCTCCCGTTGCGTTGTTCAGAGTTGTATCTTTGTCATGCATCGTTTCAGTTACTTTCCCAGCTTTTCGGTAGGTCATACCGCGCCATTTGGGGTAAATCGAGACCCGCACCTCGCCGGAGTCAATCCGGTGACTCTCGGACGCCGGCCAGCTGACGGCCGGCGGTGCTTGGCGCCGGTTGGATGGAACGACCGGCGCCTGGCAGTGGTATGACGAACTCCTCGGGATGGGCAGGCCCCGCGGCGGCGCTGGCGTTGGTCCGGCGAAGCAGCGGCAGGCACGCTCGAAAGGGGGGGCGTCGAGCATGCAGACCAGGGAAGAAGAAGACCTGCGGAGAAGAGAGAGAAAATGCATGCAGAAAAACCAATAAAAAAAATAGAAAACAAAAGAAAAACGAAAGGGGCCGAAGGTTTAAACAAAGGGGCTGGGCTGAGCATTTTCCGAACGGGCCTAGGCTGAGAGTTGGGCTGATTTTTTATAAATAGGAAATGGGCTTTTTATTTTATTTTGCTGTTAATGGGCCATTTAGAAGAATTTTCGACCGGGCCATTCGGCCCGCTCGGTCACTTGCTCCGGTCCGGACCGATAGGGTCCGGGTCGGTTCCGGGTCGGTTTAGTAGGGCCGGGTCTCCCGACCCGGTCCGAATTACTTTTTAATTAATTAAAAAATCCAAAAATTCAAAAAAAATAAATATTAAAAAAGATTTAAATTTTTTTTCGAAAAATCATTAAAAATTAAAAAAATGTTTTTTTTTAATTTCAGAAAGGTTTTAAAAGTTTAATTTAATTTATTTTACTTTATTCCTTTTTTCGAATATTCAAAAATTTCAAAAAAAATTAAAAAAATTAGAAAATTCCAAAAACATTAATAAATGTTTTTTAAATTCCAGAAAAGCCAAAAATTTGCAAAAACCTTAAAAGCTTGTTTTCTTTAATTTCAGAAAATTCGAAAATATTAAAAATATTAAAAAGCACAAAAATTCAGAAAAATCCAGAAAAATCAGAAAAAATTGCAAAAATTCAGAAAATCCTTAAAAAAAGTAAAAAATACCAAAATTGAATAAGCCTTTAGAGCTTTACAATAGGGCTCTTCTCCTATGCCTTGTTTTGTCACGATTTTTGGATGCTATTTCTTTACTGTAGAACGGTTAGGATAAACCTTAGTTCTCTCGAATGTGTTCTCATGACTTTGATTAATACACAATCGAGTTAGGTACCGAAAGGGTGTTAGTCGCGTGACTAGCATAATCAAGTCCCCGACCCTAGATTCTCTGGTTGCGTAGAAAGTGAGGCCCGCTCCCATGCCTCGCTTGGTTTCTAGCCGACCCCAATAGGCTAGTGGCGACTCCTTATTAGAAAACTTTTACAATATCCCAACGTCGCGTGGGGTATGGGCTTGGGAGAGCCCAAGTTAATGAAGGCCCGTCGGCCCGAAATTAACAATATCCCTAAACCTATTATTATTATTTTCAGAAATTTTAGGTCGCGACAGTGGTTATTGCTTGATTTTTGTTGCTAGAATGGGATTTCTTATATGAACGCAGAGTTTTTATTTTGTCGATCATACTTTACTTTTACTCTAACTTTTAGAATTTTGTCATGCCTTCTTGCAGAACATGAGGGTCGAAACTCATACCTGAAACTAAATCAACTCTACCCTAACCCCTCAAAATCCCCACCTCTCTTCCCATGTAGGAAGAGTGATAAAGTGGTTGTGAATGCCAAGTTGATTATGCTAGAAATTATCCAAATCTTCTCTCTTTTATGGGAAAAGTTTTGCAATCTTTTTTTCATTCAATTTTTTTTTTTTTTATATATGTTTCGTATAACATAGAAAAATACATGATCATGCAAGAGTGCTCCAACAACAACATTTAAATACACTGAAAGTCGAATAAGATATATCAATATAAACATTAATAAAGTGTGGCCGAGTAAAGCCTCGAACAAGATCCCGTGAACCATGTCTGACACAAAAGTTGTAATTACTCTAGGCTAATGAATGCAAATTTCCCTAAATATTGGTGATAATGAAACGTTAAACCTAGATTTGAAATTGAGTTAAAAATAAACTAAATCCCGTGACGAAATTCTTGTCTAAAGGCAATTTCCCTTTTTTCTTTATCATTTTCATTTCCCATTTTTTTATATTTTCCTCATGGAAAAAACAAACTAGAATCTAAAATAATATCCAAGGGAGACGAAGCACACACTGTAGAGACCAACGCCCAGTCTAGATGAGGGTGCACGTGGCACCCAAAATAAATCGCATAGGATAAGCTTGTGTCATCAACCGTATTCTCCCGTGCTCAAGTACCGTTGTGAGTAAAGCTTGGTGTGATTGGGGTGAAAAAAGAGTAATGTAGAAAGGATGATATAACTACTAGGAGCTCTAAAAGTAGGTTTGACCTCTTGTATACAAACTGATTGAGAGATGATACTGCTTTCCTAATGAGGTGATCGTAGGCCAAAACTAGTTGTCAGATCGTAATGTCTTGTTTGTCTTGCTCAAGGCATTAGATGCCCGAGCTAAACTAAATGTGATACAATCTTGTGTGAGGATGCAATTTGCTATATTGTTATTACGAACAATTATAAAAAGAAGGCCAGTCTAGTGTTTTCGGCTCACTAGGCGCCACGGGGCTATTCAATGACCAATAAACTATCAGCCCGTGACACTTTAAGGGAACACGGCTTCAACAATTATAAAAAGCATAGATCCAAATGCAATACACACGAGGAATTCACGGGAATGGATCCAACTCTGTTTCGGGTCAAAAAGAATTGTGAGCAGAATTAGAGCATGTACCTTGAAGAGGTCGCTCTCCAGTGTCTTAGAATAAGAGGAGATGTCCCGTCGAAGATTCGAAAGTACAACAGTAGTTCGTACAGGACAGAGACTATCAAACCACCGACTAATAAGAAGGCCAAACTTGTATGTCCTAGTCAACACGTTCGGATAATTCAGGCAGACTGGGTCGAGTAGAAAATAAACCCTCCACCTTCCTGAGACGGTCTAATCCTTCGAGCCCATTAAGGTTTTTTTTTTTTTTGGTAAGGTCGAGCCCATTAAGGTTTGTTACACTGTTGCAATAAAAAAAACATTCAGGACTTCCAAGAGCTTTAAATCTTCAAGACCATTAATCTCTGCTAAATCACAGTACATGACTAAGACCGTTGATTACTGGGCAGCGGGCACCGGCTACGCGCTTGGGCAAGGTGAGGAAAAATTGTCGATTAGTCCCGTGCCCCCGTGATTGAACATTAAGTGGCACCATTCCAAAAGCTCCAAAAAAAAAAAAAAGAATTTAAGACGAAAGGAATTTGCACTAGTCCTCCTAAGTCGTTCATTCAATAGGATCCTCCGCATGTAAATCAAAGTTCCGTTGTTTAATAATTCACGTGAGTGGAGGATATTAACCGGTGCTTGTCTCATGCCCACAGCCAGGTCTCATAGAAAATTGTTGAATCATGAATCATGGCATAATCCATGAACTTTCCGGAAATTGTCTTCTGGTGTTAAGCAAAACAGAATGTATCCATTCCCATCTAATTGGCATCTTTGAAGAATCTGCAAAGTTTCAGGAATGAATTCTTGTACTCTCCGTTCCTTTGACTACAAGCCACAAAATCTAACTGTTGTTTCTTCTTCGTGAAACTCTCTCATCACCATCGATAAAATTCCCAACAGTGTCGAGAAATCTAATGTACTTTGGGTCATTAACATACGAATCATCGATGAATCCCTCATCTCTTATCAGTCATCCTATCTTCCTTCTCCCTCTTCCGTAATTTTGTTTCCTCTCCTCACTCGGGAGATGGCATGAAGCTATTGCTTCATACGGGTGTGAACACCCACAATTTGAGTACGGAGTCTTCCCTAAGGGACATTAACGCCTGACAAAAAAGAAATGTTAAGAATGAGTGGACACATGGGAGACATGTTGCAATCAGTAGCTAGATTCCTTGCCAACTATAGTTGATTTTTGGGTTTAATCCAGGAAATCAAAAAATAATGGAGTCTTCTCGCTTTATTAATTCATATTTGGTCGCCTGACAAAACACAAGTCTTCCGCCTTTGGAAGAAAGCAAAAAGAAAATCCGAAAGAATTGCTGCATTAAGTATTCGAGTTAGATTCTCTTGGACGAACAGAAGTAAGGACAAATTCACGGAAGTCGTGACTAGGTCCTCCGTCTACGTTTCATTATTTTCTTTCTGACCTTGGAAACGCGGATTCCTCCTGTCGGAACCCATATTTGAACTTGCACTGTCCGAGTCCGATTACAATTGAAACCAGACGACTTATGGGGGTCCTTACAACGTCGCCCGTGGATGCTGGATCTTATTTTTGCTTCTTCGTTTTCTCTTTCTCATCGTGATTCGAAGAGCTGAGTGGCGGCGGACGGCTTTTGGACGATGCATCCTACAGGCCACAAATAATAGTGAATGGTGTGTTGGTGAACTGCGCGCCTTCATAAAAAACAGACAAATAGAACACCGACAAAGTATGCAGCAATTTGAGTGAAGGCATTTACCTTCCGCAATGGTTTTGATGCGAGATTCTTGATGCCGTTACCAATCGCCGGACTCCAAGAATTTGCCTTATGTGGCCCTGCACTGATTATTGCAATATACACGTAAGGAATTCGTGGAAATGGAAAAATTCAACTTTAGTTCTGATAAAATAAATTGTAAACAGAACTGGAGCATGTACCTTAGAGAGGTCACCCGCCAGTTTCTCAGACTAAAAGGAGATGCCCTGTTGAAGACTCAAAATGTCCACTTCCCATTCGCATTTGCGACCTAAATGTGAGTTACAGACATAGCCTAACTGCGAATGTCCACTTCACATCCGCATTCGTGTAATTCTGATAGACTGGCATGATCACAAGAGAAAACTTGCACCTTCCTGAGACGTGGTAAATCTCTGAGCCCATCAAGGCTTGTTATACTGCATCCAGAAATTTTCAGGACTTCCAAAAGCTTTAAATTTTCAAGGCCGTCAATCTTTGCTAAATCGCAGTAGTCTAGTTCCAGGTCTGACAGATACTTCAGACCAGAAAATTTTGGCTCTTGAATCGTGCAATGTTTGAGACACAAAGTCGATAAGCTTGAAGTGGAGGGAAGTCGAGTGAGGTCTAGCTCCTCCATGTAGGATAAAGAGAGCTCCCGGAGCTGAGTAAGGGCACCGAAGTTCCCAGGGAGATTGGTGACCACTGGGAGACAATTGCAAGGTCTCTAAACTTGGTAATCTCGCAATCCACTCAATATCTGGGGTTAGTAGATTCAACAACCTCACTGGCCATTCAGCTTTTGCCTGCTCACCATCTTTCAAAAGTAGCACTTTCAGATTTGTCAGATATGAGAAGTCGGGGACTGTCATTCCATTAGATCCCCAGAGGAGACTGACTAAACTGGAGGGCAACTTCGGTAGAGCTTGAAGTCTGTCGCAGTCGAGTAGGTCCAGGGTTTGGAGGTGCGAGAGATGGCAAATGCTCGGTGGCAGCCTGGCAACATCGGATGACGATAATCTCAAAATTCTCAAAGAGGATAATCCTGAAATGTCACAAAGAACCTCACCCTCCAAACTTCTGCAGCAGGAGAAATCTATGTCCTCCAAGTTCTCCAAGTTCACGATATCTTCAGGAAATTTTCGTAGGGGAGTGTGCGCCATCTTTAGCGTCTTCAAATTTGTCAAATCCTTAACTGACCATGGCATTTTCATGATTCCAGTGTATGAAAGGTCAATTACCTCCAGCAGCTCCAGCTTCCCGATGGAAGTCGGAAGTTTACCCAACTTCCAACAATTCCTTAAAGAAAGTTCCCGAAGTTTCTGAAGATATCCAACAGTATATGGAAGCCCATCGATGTCAGCACCATCCAGAGCAAGACTTGAGAGACTCCTTAGGTGGCCAATCGTGGATATCTTGCAAATATTGACAGTCACAAGCGCTAAGTATTTCAAGATTCTCCAGAGAACCTTCTGGGAAACATATACTATAAATGCCAGTTCCATCGATCAGAAGTTCCCTCAAAGATTTCATGCAGCACAGTTCTTGGGGCAACTGCCTGACTCGGCTGCACTTTCTCAGATTTAAGGAACTCAAGTTCTTCAAATTACTAATGAATGGCCCAATTTGAGATAACTGAGTACAATCTTCCAGTATCAAAATCTCTAAATTGGTTGGAGCTTGAAAGTTCAATGATGCAGGTAACTGAACACATCCTTGTAGGTTCAAGACTTTCAATCCATCCACCTTCTGCAATGTGGAAGAGAAGATTTAGAACTCAACACTCATATCTATCATCTTAAGACGAGATTTAAAAAGCAAATATTTGCCATACCTCCATGGTTTGTCTCCAAACTTGTGAATCTTCAGTGACCGGACTCCAAGACAGGTCGAGAATGACTAACTTCCTCAAATGCATATTACCTAAGTCGGAAATCAAACGGCATGCTCGCCATTCAAGCCATCTCAAATTTGGAAGAAGATTCTCAGGGGTTCCCTCAATGTTAATCCGGTCCAGTCTAAGGTACCTCAAGTTCGACATTTTATGAAATGCTTCCCATGTGAAACAGACAGGGCAGCCCTCTTCACGTGTGAGACCAATGCCTTCGACATTTTCAGTACCCTGTAAACTCTCAGTTGGGGAAAAACGTGTGAGTAATTTGAGAACTTCAATTTCTTACTCCTTTTAATGAAATGAAACATGTCAGTGGGTATCCACTACGCATTCTAAATCATGTTAAGAACAAATCCGTTTCTCTTCCGTTCGAGATTAAATAAAGAAAAGTAAGTTTATGTTAATGGCAATGAAAGGCTTATCTGACTGCTTTCATAACCCACTAAAAGAATTTCTAGAAGCTTTGTAAAACTCACCTTACGATCCCATAGATTGGAAAGTACGTCCCTGTGATTCCAAAACCTGGAGCGCTCATGGAGATCTTTGCTCTTGATAAGTTCCTTGCCAAAGTTTCTTAACAGGTCATGCATTCTTAATTCATTATTTTCTCCAATTTCCAACAAATACATCTCACGAAGGAGTTTTAATCCTCTGGCAGGATAGTAACCACAATCCATCCACATGTAATGGGCAATCCTCCAATCCTTTCCAATAAAAGAGCACGCCACGTCAAGGAAGATTTCCTTTGTACGATCATCTAAAGCATTATAACTGGCCATAAAGGCATCTTTAACTTTCTCTCCAACTCCATCTCTTCGGTTTTTCTTTAATAATTCCGAGGTCTCTCTCCATATTTCTATTTCATACCTATTGTGCCACAAATATCCAGCCCATAGCTCAATAGCCAAAGGATGTCCTCCAAGAGCTCTGACGATATCTATGGACGAGGATTCATACTCAGAGACATCTTGAGGATCATTTCCTTGGAAGGCATGCTTATGAAAGAGTTGAAGAGCATGGTGATATCTCATGGGTTCAATCTTGTATTCTTCGGCTAGTCCGTCGTTAAAACCATCTAGAATGTTCCTTGTCTTTGTAGTCACAATGATTCTACTTCCAGGATCAAACCAACTAATTTTGCTAGCTAATGCTTTAGTTTGTTCAACCTCATGCATATCATCAAGGACAATGAGAACTTTCATTCTACTAAATAGACTTGCTATTTTTTTAATACCTTCATCAGAAGATTTGAGGGGTGCAGGTTTTTCTTTCTGAAGGTCAACAATCAACATTTCTTGTGAAAACACGACTCCTTTTAAATTAATACCTTCAAGGAAGCTACATTCATCAAACAACATATGCATCTTGTTGAAGACAACCTTTGCAAGTGTAGTCTTTCCGACACCTGGCATTCCACATATTCCAACGACACGTACGTCTTGTCCACATACTTCGATCGCTCATCCATTGTTGTAGACAACACCAAGCTTTGTCATCATCTCTTGAACATGAAGATCAATTCCAACTAATTTATCGGTTACAACTTGGTCATCCTTCTTCAACACCTGCCTAACCTATTTGAGAACTTCTTTTACAAGCTGGGACTCGTGCCTGCAAAACAGTAGTGATGAGGCACAAGGACAACGACAAAGTTACCAAAAGTATTAAAAACTAGACAAAAATCAAGTGGGGAATGAACCGATGAAAATTGAAACAACCAACAGGGGCAGGGGAATCTCCAATTAAAATGGACAGCAAGTTTTAATGCGAGGTTTATTTCCCTTTCATGCACATAGCAATTATGACATTGATATCGTGCAATCTACAAAACAAAACTTCTAGCCAAGGGGGAACGAACAGAGCACAATGGACCAGTACATCTGGTCTAACTAACAGTTATGTTCTTAAGTCTAGTCATTTTCAAATGGCCAGTGTAACTGAGGCAATGGTTATTCAATAGGCATATCGAACTACAACTTGTTAAATCATCGACCCATTTCACAAGAATAACCTTAAAGACCTCTTGAGCATGCATCATGAACCACATGATTACATATAATATTTATTTGAAAAGGTTTGGGTTCATTTCCACATCACCCTTAAACCTTCTTCTTTTTTCATTTATTTGGGGAAGAGGATGAAAACTAGAAGTAAAAGAATTACGCGCCATTGACGTTCTCCAAATGATATCCAGTTAATCCCCCAATCTGTCGAAGAGCCTCCTTCCATTTTTTGATGGTCTTCGGGTTGACTCTATGCTTCTCATGTTGACGGAAGGACGTTTCAAAATGCCCAGCCTGGTGTTTCACATCGAAGGGATTGATGTCATAGAAACTTGGGATAATGGTTTGTCCATTAGATTTTCTGCACTTCCACATTTGCGCCATCTCCATAAGGCAACTTTTACTGGAAGCATAGTCTTTGGAGAGGATGGCTATCGAGATCCTCGACCGCTTGATCGCTTCTTTTAGCTCCGGCTTGATCTTTTCTCCGGCATGGAGATTCTCATCGTCTTTAAAGACCTCGATCCCTGCATCTACCAATTTGCAGTGAAGGTGATCCGTGAATCTTTTACGAGTATCTGCACCTCTAAAACTCAAGAATACTTCATGAATGGTTCCAGACAATGACGATGAGGAGGACGAGGTCAAAGTTGATTCCTGTCAAATCAGAGAAAAACTAAACTGCTTCATAATATTGATATGTGAGTTCATCCGTAATTTTTTTCATAATTTTCTACTTGACCGGCTCAACGTACAATATCAATAGTGCTTGGACTTTCGATAGCATCTCGTGATTTTTAACATTGGGTGGTTCTCATCATTCTTATCAAAGAAGATTTGCACCAATCCAGAGGATTTTTAGCATTTGCTGGGGTCGAACTACAAGCCAAGGACCGACTCCAACGTATGCATGTCGAAAGAAGTTCTAAATGATGATACAAATCCCAAAGATGCAAAGAAAACTAACCTGGTTTATTCTCCTCCTCCCGAAAACAACAATTGCAACAGCTACAACAACAATCATTACAAGAGAAAAGAACACCTCAATCAGCAGCAAAGGCGTCATGAAAGCAACAACTGCACTAGTAATCGTTCCGAGAAAAAGAAACGCCGCAGCCAGTTTTGCCTTCTTCGAACCCACGGTGAATTCAATAACCGCCGTCTTCGAATCCATCGCCGGCTCTCTCTCTCTCTCTCTCTCTCTCTCAAGAGGCACAAAAGGTCCATAAACATCAGATTCATTTAATACGTGGCCAAGACAATTGACTTCTAGGCACCCGCTGCGCGCTTGGGCAACGCGGCCGGTCATGCCTCGTGTCGTAGACTACTGACGATGTCAACATTCAGCAGAACACCAAAACATACTTGGGCACCAGTCTCCACACAATCGACGTCCACAGTACCAATGAAAGCATGTTCTCTTTTTAAAGCAAGCTGAGATATCTAGCAAATCTACACAGTTATAATGAGGGTTGGCGAGGGCTCGCACGCCCTAGCTTTGGCCGGCGAGGGCCTTGAGCAAGGTTGTCATCCTCGCCAAATCTAACATGCATTTGTTGGTGTGGAACTTTTTAATAATTTTTTTTTTTTTTTGGTTTCTACTTTTTTAGATTTTTTTTGTTAGAGTTTGGCCGAGGAGGGTGGCCAATCAACCCTTGCAAGCGAGGGCCGCGACGCCTTCAACAGTCAAAGCAAGGGTGCACAACCACCCTCCCTGGCCAAACTCCAACCCAAAAAAAAAGTAAAAAAATCATAAAAAATTTAAAATATTATTAAAAAGTGCCACATCAACGTCGACCATCCATATCAGCAAATTTTGGCCAAAATTGATTGAATAGACTCAATTGGCAAGAAATGAAAAGATTTAGGACCAAATTGGCAAAATTGAAAAGTTTATGACTGAATTGGCAAAAGTACAATAAGTTATGACTTTTTGGACAATTTTCCCATCATCAGTCAAATACCGGCAAAGTAGTCCAGAAATGAAAATCCAAAGCCTATTCCCAGCATGTTCCCGGATCATTCTTTCCTCACGACTTACACCGTCAAACATTTTGGAAGAAAAAATCCAATCGCTAAAAGCGACCTAGGCAGAGAAGACCGGCTCCTCGAGATGGTAATCGTTGTCAAATTCGTGGTCGAATTAGATTTCAACGAAATATCACTCTTCATTTGTGGTTGTTGATGGTAGCTTTCCGGTCGGGGCGGCGGTTGAATTTAGGGCCGTTTGTGTCGATGGTTGATAGCAACAGCCCGCGAGGACTTAAAGTTCAGCAGGAGAATGAATTGGACGAGATGGGGTGCAATGTATCCTTCGCTCAGTCCTTTCATTGAGGAACAAAAAGAACATTTCTCGTTTCTCGTGGGAAGAAGAGCACTAAAAATACCACAATTTATATATGGTAATCACTTTAGTACAAAAACTTTTTGCCCGATCACTTAACTGTCAAATTTTTTGAAAAATGATATTTTCAGTACCAACTCCGATTTATTTGACTAAAAATCTAACGTGCATTTTTTATTAATATATTCAGTTAACGTGGCTCATCGAAAGTCTGAATTAGCATAAAAACCCTAAAACAATAACGTGTAACAAATTAAAAAATGATCACTTCAATGCAAATCTTAATAATAAAGTGAACACTTTAGTACAAAAAAAATGTCGTCTTAAATAAAAATTTTAATTATAAAAACCAAGTAATTTCTTTAGCTGGAATTTCTCGCCAAAACACTTAAGTAATCATTTTTCTCCGATTTTTTTAACATTTAAGTGAGCCAGTGAAAAGTTTTGACATTAAGGCTCTGTTTGTTTCATGGAAAATAACTTCCAAGAAAATGTTTTCCGGATTTTCCAACGTTCGTTTCACAGAAAATAAATTCATTGGGGAAAATATTTTTCATGAAGGAAAAAAAGTCTTCTAAAGTGAGGGAAAATATTTTTCACTTTTCAAGTTGGGGAAAATATTTTCCACACTCACTCTCTCCTATCTCACATCCCCTATTAGTTCTCACTTCTTTCTTTTATTTTTTAAATCAATTTTTTATTTTTTTCATAAATTCGAATTTTTTGTTATTTTTTAATAAAATCGATTTTTTATTATTTTTTCTTTTTCTTTATTTTTTTCTGTCTTTCTTTTTGCTGTTTTTCTTTTACAGCCGATCGTTGGCCACGACAACGGCTGGCGACCGGCGACAGGTGAGCCGAGCTCACTGATCTAGCCTCGCCAGACGGTGGCAAGGCTCGGGCGTCGCAAATCGGTGACGCTTGAGCATTGCCAGATGGCGACGAGGCTCGGGCCTCGTAGATTGGCAACGCCCGAGCGTCGCCAAATTGCAGTGAGGCTTGGGCCTCACAAATCAGCGATGCCCGAGCGTTGCTAGAGGCAGAGAGGCTCGGGCCTTGTAGATTGGCAATGCCCGAGTGTTACCAGATTGCGGTGAGGCTCAGGCGTCACCGATCTACGAGGCCTGAGCCTCACTGCCTTGAGCTCACCTTGTCGGTGAGCTGATCGAGCGAGGTCAAGGCATGGCTGGCCATCGGCCAAGGAAGGAGAGAACACAAAAAAAGAAAAAGAAAAAAATAAATTAATAATCAATTTTAAAAAATAATAAATAATGATTTTAAAAAATAAAATAATAAAAAAACTATTGAAAAGAGTTTATAAAGTAAAATATTTTTACAAGCGAACAGCGGAAAATGTTTTCCACTTCCAAATCAAGTTTTACTCGAACATCGAAAAATAATTACGTTTTCCTGGAAAATAGCTTCCTGAAAAATATTTTCCAGAAAAGTAACATTTTCCGTAAAACGAATAGAGCCTAAAGTGAGTATTGTACGTAAGTTATGGCACTTATAGTATTCTTTTTCCTTTTTCATGTGAAGGTGTAGAAGCCAGAAATCGTTGGTCTTGTTCTGTCGACTCATCCGGCTTAAGAGGGAAAATGAAAGAGGCAAAAGGATCCTCTGGAGTCTGGATGGAAGCGGACCGGGGCGAGATTTCCCCTCATAGACACCCGTGTAAGACTGGTAACTCCTCCAAGGTCGTGGAAGCTTCGTCGCCCGTGGCGGCTTGAATTTAGATTCGAGGTCGTGTGAAGCTTGTTGGTCGCATGTCTCGTGAAAGTTTCCTTCGTCCTCACCCCCTTTATCTTAATACATGAAAATTTCACTTCATTTTTCAAAAATGAAACGTGAAGATGGACAATAAATAAATAAATAAATTGAAATTTTGAAAAATCAGAAAAATAATTGAAAACAAGGCCTTTGCAATTGAGTTTATCCACGTTGTGCCTCGCAAGATAGTCCAAAATGACTGGACTGCCGGATCATAAATTCAAACCAAAATTTGCTGTTGAAATTTCACAAAAAGACTTACAACTACATTGGTGAAATATTGATACAGTTATTGTCAGAAAACCTAATTTAGTTTTTTCTGGTCAGCAAGGCAACAAAAGCCAATGCATCTTCTATAAGGATCCTTTTGTACTAAAATCTTTTGCCATCTCCGAATAAATCCTGTTCTGGTTTCAATTGTCAAAGAATTTTGTTCTTCAATTTGCACAATTTCGACAGTAAGTTAGAGTTTTGTCTCTTGACGACGACTAATATCTCCAGCTTCCTTACTCAACCTTCTCTCTCCATAGTCTTGCAATCACATCGAGCTTCATAAGTTCACTTGCGTGATGAAATACGGTTGCTTGCATCTTCTTCCAAGTACCACGAATGGATTTATGTACTCTCCTCTTCTTCTCCATGAAACTCATTCTAATCATGGCCATCGATGTAGGCATGACTGTCGAGAAACTTAACATACTGGCCGCGTTAATACACTCGAACAGTTTAAATACCATACCTCTTCTCAATCATCATATCTTCCTCCACCCTTCTCTCATAATTTAAGTAAGATGACACGAGGCTATTTCTCATCTTCCTTGACTGTGATCACGACAAAGTCCTCCCGCTGTTTGAAGATGTCGTGCTTCGTTGTCTACGCTCCTCTAGAATTCTTTGCCTGCACCCAACGACAAGACCAACTGCATCATGCCTTTGCTTCTTCACTAGGCCCTCTCGGAGGAACACAATCACTCCATCAATTCATCAACAGTCCTGGCCAACGACTCCAAATCCTTGACTCTTTAATTTCCAAAGCACTAAGCAGAAGTTGCTTTGAACCTACGCATGTGCTTCTTTGACTTAACTTGATTTTCCTATTAATTTAAAAAATTAAAAAATAAAACCATTGAGAATGTCATCTAGACACATTCAAATAAATTTATCATTTTCAATACACATCTGACCCCACTTTTCAAAATCTCTCTCCCGAAACAACATGCCAAACTAGACTTCTCCACGCCACATCATGCCTAAAGATGATCTAATCATACCCTCACATCCTAATCACTTTCTTTCTGTCCGTAAATTGATATTTGTTAACATTTTACACTCCTTTTAATTCAGTTTCGCATTACAAATTTCCGGCTAATGAGTTTTCTATGATCGAATAGTTTATTCAATGATATCTTCTCTTTTTTATTTCATTGTTCGACGAACTTTTTAATATTGTGTTAATACTCAGTATGTAAAGGGTCAAAGTAGATAATATGTAGAAGGGTAACACTTGCTTTCTATAATACTCCAACAGTGCTTCATGAGAGAACATATTTAAGAACTAGTTCATCATTTCTTCCGCCTCCAACCCAATTTCATCAGCCAAACCACTCATACTTGTGTAACTACTAATCGCCTATCGTGGTTCCAAAAATTAGTAAAAACAAATTTTCACGAGTTGAGAAATCTAAATCCTTGCTTACATTCAAATGTTAGGCATGATAGGCTGGCTCTTTCTGAAATTGCATGGTCCCATTTATTCTTGTGATTTTTCCTTCTTCTTTTTTATTAATTTCATCCTTGAGAAAGAATTTGCCGGTCTGGAAAGAGGAGCTTTAAAACCAATAGAGCATGAATAAGGAATAAACTAGAGATCCTTTTGCTTGCAAGATGGAGCCTGATGACTATCAGAGAAATTAAAGGTTCATGTGCTGTTAAATTAGGAGTGAAAGCTTCATCCTTCCATGTATGGCCTTCTTCTTTGTAACTTATTGAATACTCGTTTACTTCTAATTACTGCAGATCTTTGACGTACTAATCATAATATAATAGTAGTTACTTCTATTTGAAAATGCTAGCACGAGAAAAAAAAAAGATTCCTTATCCAAATTTATAGTGTTTATCATAGAAAGGATGCGGTAAAAAATTAAATTGTAAAAAGTAATCATATAAAAAGATTGATAACTTGTACATGGTAGTATAGAAAGGAAAAAAAGGGAAAAATCAATCTTTTAGATCATTTATTCAAGTGTAACCATTCTGCAGATATAACTGTTAGTTACCTAAAGGCAATGAGAAACTTGCTATCAGGATCCAAAAATATATTGATATAGATTTATTTCAATGTAAGGTTCTATTTGTCTTACGGAAAATAAATGATTTGAAAAATATTTTCTTAGAAATGATCAATTATATTGCTTACAAAACGATGAACGAAATTTTTTTTATCGTTTATGAAAATGTTTAGACATAAATTGTTGTAAATAATGAATATTTTATTTATTGCCTAATTATTTCAAGTGATGCAAGCGATTATTTTTAAGAAAATACTTTCAAAAGCATTCATTTTTTGCCAAATAAATGTGCCTTAATATGAAGGACAAAGCTGAGTGCAGGAAAAAATAAGTGTACACATATAAAGTGTCGGGAGAATATGTTATATCTTAATGTCAAAGAGGAAAAGAAAAATAATAAACATCGCAGCTCAAGAGCCAGTTTGTCTTCCTCCCCAACCACCATGTTATTCGTTTTGGGCTCCTCAAATAACAATCCCACCTCATTTATTGCACAAGACACTATATAAAAGATGATAAATGAGAGTAATTATTAATTAAGAAAATGCTAATTACTGTGGACCGGAGAGAGACCCCAACTGACTAAAACTCACTGGTTTATACATAGAAATTATTAGAAGCCAAAAAATTATCTAAATGATCAGAAAGGAATATGGATTGTTGCAAACATGGCGACGGAAGAGATTGTAGGTTGATTAGGATACATTTATTCAAGCGAAATGTATTGGATTAATTATTTATATTCAACATAATAGAAGTCAAAATTGACCGTAATGTGTATTATCCCCTATACCATTACAAAACTCAATTTATACATACTAATCAACAACATTAATTGCAAAAAATTGCCGATTACAGATTCGATTGGTTCTTAACAAAATCAGCATTGATGACTCAATGACCAAAAAAACTCTATATATATGGTTTCCAAATAGGAACCTTTAACTTTTGTAATTATGATTACTATTATATATATAGTTTCTAAGTAGGCACCTTTAAATTTTTTAATTATTACAATACTTTTACCTTTTTCAATCAATATGTATTTTTTTAGTAATATGAAGAGGAGAAGCAGAAGAAAAATCATCTTTGTGATGATGTGGCTCAACAAAAAGCTCTGTTGTCCCAATTTTGTTATTATTTATAGATTAATAGATGGATACAAGCATGGTTTCCGATTGCAAGTTAAGCATCACCATCGACCAGGATTTCTATTCAGAGATGCGAGGGAAGAAAATCCAATAAGAAGAGGGGAAGAGAACGATGGACGAAACGTTTCCTTTTCCTAGCAGTAGATCAATTCAAAGACCTCACCTTCTCTCTCTCAAAATCACAATCATCCTACTCAATTTCACAATCACGAGCGCACAGCGCACTCTCTTGTAATTCCTTCTCATTAGATCTCCGTCATATCCATTCGCATCACCATCCTATCGTCCACTCCTGGAGATTCAGGAACCCGATGGTTTGATCAACTGAAACAAATGAAGACAAAACTGAAGGCAGTGTCGAGGATGAACCTCACCAGCAGAGCCGACAAAAGTAAAGGCCCGTGATGCCTCACAACCGCAGAGTCCGCACAATGCTGCCCATGGATACTGGATCTTGTTTTCCTTCTTCGTCATCTCTTTCTCATAGTGGTCGAAGAGCTGAGTGGCAGTGGATGGGTTTTTGATGCAGCCTGCAGGCTACAAGTAACAGTAAATGGTGTTTTGGGGAATCACGCCTTTATAAAAACAGTACAAATAGAACATGAACAAAATATGGTAGCAATTCAAGTCTAGGCGTTACCTTCAGCAACGGTTTTGATGCAAGATAGTTGATGCCACCACGAATAGCTGGACGCGAAGAATTTGCCAGGGGTATTTTGTGCCTGTGGCCCTGCACAGATCCAATGCAATATACACATAAGGAATTCATGGAACTGATAAAATCCAACTTTGTTTTGGATAAAAAGAATTGGAGAATGTACCTTAGAGAGGTCGCTCTCCAGTTTCTTAAACTAAGAGGAGATGCCGTTTCGAAAGTACAACAGTAGTTCACACAGGACAGAGACTATTAAACCCCCAGGCATATGTCCTGTTCAATACGTTTGTCAAATTCTAGCAGACTGGGACAAGCAGAAAGATACCTTCCAACTTCCTGAGATGTCGTAAATCTTTGAGCCCTTTAAGGTTTGTTACACTGTTGCATCGAGAAATTTTCAGGACTTCCAAAAGCTTTAAACCTTCAAGACCATCAATCTCTGCTAAATTGCAGTCCTCTAGTTCTAGTTCTGACAGATAATTCAGACCAGAAAATTTTGGCTCTTGAATCCTGCAGTGTTTGAGATGCAGAGTCCATAAGTTTGGGGAAGAGGGAAGTTGTGTGAGGTCTAGCTCCTTCATGTAGGATAAAGAGAGCTCCCGGAGCTGAGTCAGGGCACTAAAATTCCCAGGGAGATTGGTGACATTTGGAAGGGCCAATTCCAAGGTCTCTAGACTGGTAATCTCGTGATCCACTCAATATTTGGGGTCTGATTGGATGACCTGCATCTGGTCGCTCATCATCACTCAAGCATAGCTCTTTTAGATTTGTCAGAGACGTCAATTCAGGGACTGCCATGATTTTGGATCCCCAGCAGAGACTGAGTAGACTGGAGCGCAACTCTGGTAGTGCTTGGAGTTGTTTGAATTTACTTACGTCGAGGGTTTGGAGGTGAGATAGATGGCAAATCCTCTTGAGGCAGGCCGGCCAAATTGGATGAAGATAATCTCAAAACTCTCAAAGAGGATGGTCCTGAAATATCACAATGAACCTCCCATTCCAAATTTATGCAGAAAGAGAAATCTATCTCCTCCAGGTTCTTTAAGTTCACTATATCTTTAGGAAATTTTGGTAGGAAAGTGTGTGCCATCTTCAGCATCTTCAAATTCCTCAAATTCTTGACTGACTCTGGCAATTCAGTGATTTTAGTAACTGAAAGGTCCATTACCTCCAGCAGCTCCAGCTCCCCAATGGAAGTTGGAAGCTGAAACAACTTCTTACAATCCCTTAAAGAAAGTCTCTTAAGTCTCCGAGGAAATTCAAAATAATGTGGAAGCCCATGAATATCAGCACCATCCAAATCAAGGCTTGAGAGTTTCCTTAGGCAGCCAATCGTGGATATATCTCGCAAACGTTCACAGTTGCAAGCACTAAGTGTTTCAAGATTCTTCAAGGACCATTCTTTGCAAGTAATTTCTCGGATGCCAGTTCCATCAATCAGAAGTTCCGTCAGAAGTTCCATACAGTACAGTTCCTGGGGCAACTTCTTGACTTGGCTGCAGTTTCTCAAATTTAAGGAACTCTGCTGCTTCAGATTACTGATAAATTGCCTAATCTGAGATAAACGAGAACAGTCTTCCATTATCAACATCTCCAAATTGATGGGAGCTGGAAAGTTCAACGATGGATGCAACTGAACACATCCTTGTAGGTTCAAGACGCTCAATTCCTCCACCTTCTGCAATGAATGTGCAGAAGAAGATATCAAACCTTACTCACTCATATCCATCATCTTAACACAAGGTTTAAAAAGCAAATATTGGCCATACCTCTCCGATCCGTTCCCATAATTTTGAAACCTGGGTGACCGCACTCCAAGACAGATCGAGAATGACTAACTCCTTCAAATGCATATTACATAGCTCAGGAATCGACTGGCGACTGGCAATCTCGCCTATCAAGCCACCTCAAAGTTTGAGGAAGCTTCGTTGTATCTCCCTGGATTTTAGGCCGTTCCAATCTGAGGTACCTCAAATTTGACATTTTGCGAAATTTTTCACATGTAAAACAGAGGGGGGAACCCTCTTCAACTGTGAGCCCAATGCCCTCGACATTTTTAGCACGCTGTCAAGTCTCGGTTGGGAAAAAACGTATGAGTAAGTCGAAACACTTTAATACCTTACTCCTTTTAATGAAATGAGACAAATTAAAAATTACAAGATCAATGATTATCCCCTACGTGTTCTAAACCGTGCCAAAAACAAATCCCTTTCTTTTCCCTTCGAGATTGGATAAAGAATGGCAAGTTTATGTTAAATGGGAATGAAAGTTTTATCTGAAATCTGTCGTGAACCACCAAAAAAAAAAAAAAAAAAATTGCTAGAGGCTTTGCAAACTTACCTTTCTTCCCTTTGGAATGGAATCAGCATCGCTGGGATCCCAAAGCCTGCAGCGCTTACGAGGACACTTTTTTTTGACAAGTTTCCTGCCAAACTCTCAACAGACTCTGCATTCTTAATTCATTTTTTTTCCAATTTCCAACAGATGCATCTCACAGAGGCACTTTATTCCTCCAGCAGGAGCGTAACCACAAGCCTTAAACATGTAACAAGGAATCCTCTTATCCTTTCCAATAAAAAAGCAGGCTACGTCCAGAAATATCTCTTTTGTATCATCATCTAAAGATTCATAACTAGCCTCAAAGGCAGCTTTAACTGGACTTTTTTGGTTTTTCTGCAATGATTCCAAGGTCTCTGTCCACATTTCTATATCCTCTCCTTTGCCGAATAATTATGAAGCCGTAAGCACGATAACCAAAGGATGCCCTCCAATAGCATTGACGATGTCCATGGACAGGGAATTAAATACATCTTTGGAAGCATCCCCCGAAAAGCATACTTACGAAAGAGATGACGAGCGCCCTGATCTCTCATTGTTTTGACCTCATATTCTTCAGCTGCTCTATCTCTGTCTTCTTCTCCAAAGTCAAAACCCTTTAGAACATTTTTTCTGTTTGTGGTAACAGCAATTCTACTTCCTGAACCGAACCAAATAAGCTTCTCAGTTAATCCTTTGATTTGTTCAACCTTATGTACATCGACAAGCACAATTAATTTCTATTCCCTTAATACCATCATCAAAAGAATTAAGTGCTTCGCGTTTTCTTTTTTGAGGGGCAGCAAACAATATTTCTTATGAAAGTTTGACTCTTTTCGAATTAATATCTTCAAGAAAGCTACATCCATCAAACAACATACTTATCTTGTTGTAGACAACTTTTGCAAGTGTAGTCTTCCTTGCACCCAGCATATCACATATTCTGATGACACGTGTCTTGTCCACATAATTTGATTGCTTGTCCATTGTTGTAGACAATGCCAAGCTTTCTCATCATCTCTTCAACATGATCATCAATTCCAACTAATTTGTTTGTTATTACTCGGTCATCCTTCTTCAACACCTGCCAAACACGTCTAAGAACTTTTTCTACAAGCTGGGACTCATGCCTGCAAACATAAGTGACGAAGCCCCGGATGAAAACAAAATCAAAATATAAGTAGACAAAAATCAGATGAAGAATGAACGACAAAAATTAGATCAACCAACGGGGGCAGAGGGAATCTTCAGTTAAAATGGAGAGCAAGTTTTAATGCATGGTCTAACTCCTTTTATGCACGTCCCAATTTCGACATTCCCATTATTATATATAGAAGGAAAAAATTATATGTTTAGAGTAATCTATTGCATAACTATGTAGATATTGAAATAAGTATAACAAAATATACAATATTTTAAAAAAATTATATAACAACGCTTTGCAAATAAATAAACATAATAAAATTACCCATCATTACACATAGAAGGGAACAAGTGTATGTTCAGAGAAATTTATTACATGACCGTGTATATTCAAAAATAGCTAAAACGAAATATATAATATTTGATGACTCTAATGATTTGAAAGTAGTATGGATGCTCATCTTAACAAGATATATCATCATATTTAAATATAGGGAAAATTCCAAAAAATGGCCCCAGGTATCCTCAGTTTCTCAAATAAGAATTTGAAGTTGACATTGTTTCAAATAATAGCCTAAAGTGTTATTACTTTCTCAAATAAGGGATTAAAGTGGATCTTGTTTCAAATAAGGGTTTAAAGTGGTTATATATGTTTCAAATAAGAGCTTGACTTTCCGATGATCAAAGGCATTTTTGTCACTTACTATTTTTTCTTTTTTTTTTCTTTCCTTTTTTTATGGTTCTTCTTCTTCATTACCGATGGCCAGTCAACCACCGGTGAAGCCCCTAGAAGGCTAGGCAAGCGTCACCCTCACTCGATCTAGAGTGGGCCAGCCTCACTGATGGCCAATAAGGATTGCCTCACTTGTGTGAGGTGACCCTTGCCTTGGGGGAGGTCGCGAGCGGCGACCTCCCTCAGGGTGAGAGACGGCCTCACCCATCCCTCGCTTGTGGCCGGCGAGGGTGGCCGACCCTTGCTAGATTTGGCGAGTTCGGCCTCGCCTGCGGTTGGCGAGGGCCAACCTCACAGTTGGCCGTGAGGAGAGGCCTCCCTTAGGGTAAGAGACGGCCTTGCCCGTCCCTCTCCTGTGGCTGACCCTTGCCAGATCTGGCAAGGTTGGCCTCACCCACAGCCAGCAAGAGCGGACCTCACGGATAGCCGTGAGGGATGGCCTCTTTAGGGCAAGAGATGGCCTTGCTCGTCCTTTGCTTGTGGGCAGTGAGGGTGGCCCTTGCCAGATTGGGCGAGGGCGACCCTCGCCCAGCCCTCTGTGGGCATCCGACCACTGACGATGATGAAGAAGATGAACCAAAAGAAAAAAGGAAAGAAAAAAAGAGAGGAAAAGTAGCAAATGACAAAAATTCTCTTAACCAGTTAGAAAATTTAGCTAGCAGGTGATTTGCAAAGTTAGGCCATTATTTGAAATAAGGTCAATTCCATGCTTCTATTTGAGAAATTGAGGGCACTTAGGGCCCTTTTTTTAAATTTTCCCTTAAATATATAAAAGTTATATTCCATGATTTGAATATTTAGGTAATAAATGTTTAAGAGAATTGTTTATTTATATATAGATTCTATTAAGGATTGTGGCAAGGTCCCAAAAGAGTTTACCAATGTAGCAATGCCTATTATGATAAAATATCTCATATTTGACTTATGCTTGACAAATTATAATATTAAAAGATCAATCTCATATTAATTTCTTTTGAACTCTAGGACATAAAACAAATGATATTCCCACCTTGTTGGAGAAGAAAACTATACAATTTGGAATGTGCGAGGCATATAGGCACAGGCACGTAAAAATAATGAACGAAATCTAGGCTAGGTGCTCTCACTAAAAGGGTTCCCGCTGGCAACCCTTGTAGAAGGCAAAACCCCTAGAAGAGGGTAGGCTAGTAAAGACAATCTTAACTTCGCTTCATTGTAAACCCATGACCCTTCAATAGGCCCTGTTTTGACAAATAAAGACCAAAACCATCGCACATCACAAAAGAAATTATATAGCATGCTTTATAAATAAATTATATAATAAAGTTACCTATCATAACAAATGGGATAATTGCAAAAAAAATAAAAAATGCACTAACTTTAGGTTGAGTGCTAGATCTGGTCTAAACTTTTTTGGTCTCATAGGAAAGTACTAATTGTCAAGTGTCAAATCTAGTTCAAACTTTTTTTTGTCTTGTAAAAAGCACTAATTTTAGGTTGAGTGTCAAATCTATTTTAAACTTTTTTTTTGTCTTGTAGAAAAGCACTAACTATAAGTCGAATGACAATTCTAGCCTCAACTTTTTTTTATCTCGTAAAAAATTATAAACTTCCATCCTTATCTCAAATCTGGCCTTAGTATTAACTCTCTAGTTGAAGTCAATCTTGTTTCAGAAAAAAAAAATGTTCTAGTCATGAGTTTGGCGGATCTCATTCGTGATGTCTCTCAACATGTGATGGTCTATAGCTTTATATTGTGACAAAATTGTAAAGTTTGACTAGAGAAATTCAATCTTAAGATCTTTTTGACTTGTCGGTGAAGTATAGAAGACGATGAGTAGCTTTACCTTTATTCTCTAAGCTACGACTCAAACAAGAAGACAATGAATAATGTTTTAAATCTAGTTAGCAAATGCACATGGATTTATTGCTGAGGACAATTGATGGATCTAAGTCATGGAGTGGCCAAATTTGGGATTTAAATAAAAGTTCGTGATTTTTTTCAAGACAAAAATTTTTAGGCTAGACTTGGCACTTGACCAAGTTGGTGTTTTATTACAAGACAAAAAAAAAATTTAGGCCAAACTTGATATTTGACTTAAAGTTAATGCTTTTTACGAGATAAAAAAAAGTTTAGGTCAAATTTGACACTTGACCTAAAGTTGATGGTTTTTTTGGGAATTAACCCCATAACAAATAGAACAGAAAAAAAAAAAAGTAAATGTTTAGAGGGTTCTATTAATGACTATGTACTTTAAAAAATAAATATAATGAATGGGTTATATTTGATGTCAATAATTGAAAAGTTAAATCGATACGCATTACAAAAAGTATTCCATCGCATTTCATAAATAAATGACATTAACAAACCGACAAAAATTAATTGCACAATATGATAACTCATATTAAACAAATACGTTATATAAATATATATTTCTCCAAAATAAGATGATGTTGGTTCCTTGGATCAACTTGGACATCGGAGATCAGGTTCCCAAACGAGTTCATGGAATCCATCTATAGTCACTACAATCGTGCATGCCTCTCTGTTTGCTAAGAGACAAAATGTAAATTGATGTTTATCATGTTTATAAAACAAATCTGAGATTGACCGTGTAAGAAAAGCCAAATAACCTGACAAGAGACTGAATTATTGACAAGAAGAAGCTCAGTCAAATTCAACCCCAATGGAAGGATTCCTTTCTAATTGAATAAACAAGTTCTGTTGTGGCATGTAAATGTGGGCATTCGTCTCATTTCTTGTTGATTCCTCAGTTCTCATTCATTCTCCGCCCATCATGTCTCCCATTGTGATAGTGCAGCAGAGCTTGGTGAGCTGTGGCTCTTCTTTTTCTTCATCTGGACTTCACGAGCAGTGTCTGCTTATCAGGGTTACGTCTCCTATGCGCCAATAAAATTGTGGAGGCCTCATCATATGCTACCCTTTCTTCATTACATACACTTTAACTGAGATGGTAATGGAACGAGAGAAATAAATTACGCAAAAGAGGACAAAAACCGAACTATTTCTGACTAGTATTCTCATAGGCATTTTATTAAACACGTTTCATTTAGCCGACTGAGGAATATCCTATAGACATCGTAAATTCAGAGTAACAACCAGGCTCAAACTCTATCAAAGTAGAATATTCGAAATTAGACAAACAACTTAAAAGACTTGATTAACTCAAATGAACGCATGAGGACTAACTAGTGATTAGGGTTATTTTATTTCCTTTCTTTTCACAAAAAAGTGTTGAAGGCGTGAGAGGAGAGAGCTAAAATTAAAAGACAAATATGTGTCCATGCATGTGTGCATGCCAATCCGGTCTGGGTGGCCATTTCCACACCTGGAATCAAGAATCAAACTCGTACTGACTAGTTACAATAATTAGAATAAAAAACCGGACTGGTCCAATAGGAGCCGTCGAATCTAGGCCGATTTAGTTTGATTTCATGCAGTTCCTGATTCTTTTGCACTCCTATTAAGTAGGAACCTTTTAACTTTTTAATTATCATTATAATATTATGCATACATACGTATGTATGTACGTACATACTTTCTAAGTAGGCATCTTTAAATTTTATAATTATTGCAATACTTTTACGTTTTTCAATTAATATGTACTTTTTTAGTAATGTGAAGAGGAGATGCAGAAGAAAAATTATCTTCAAAATGATGTGACTCAACAAAAAGCTCTGCTCTTCCAAATTCTGTTATTATTTACAGATTTATAGATGGATATAAGCATGGTTTCCGATTGCAAGAGTTGAGCATCACCATTAACCAGGATTTCTATCCAGAGACGCGAGGTAAGCAAATGGAATAAGAAGAGTCGAAGAGGAGAAGAGGAGAAGAGAACGATGGACGAAAAGTTTCCCTTTCCTAGCAGCAGATCAATTCAAAGACCTCCCCTCTCTCTCTCTCTCTCTCTCTCTCTCTCTCTCTCTCTCTCTCTCTCTCTTTCAACATCGCAATCATGCTTAGTCAATTTCAATTATGAGCGCATCTCTCTTGGAATTCCTTCTGATTAGATCTCTGTCACATCCATTTCGCATCACCATGCTGTAGTCAACTCCTAGAAATTTGGAACCCAATGACATGATCAACTGAAACGAATAGAGGCAAAACCGAAGGCGGTGTTGAGGACGAACCTCACCAGCAGAGCTGACGAAGGTAAAGGCCTGTGATGGCTTGCGACCGCAGAGACCTCGCAGCATTGCCCAAAGATGCTGGATCTTGTTTTTTCCTCTTCGTCTTCTCTTTCTCATCATCATCAAAGATCTGAGTGGCAGTAGACGGCTTTTGCATCCTGCTGGCTACAAAAAACAGTAAATGGTGTTTTGGCGAATCGCACCTTTATATAAACAGTACAAGTAGAACACCAACAAAACATGCAGCAATTCGAGTGTAGGCGTTACCTTTGACAGTGGTTTTGATGCGAGAATCTTGATGCCACTACCAATCACTGGACGCAAAGAAATTGCCTGGGGTATTTTGTGCCAGTGGCCCTGCACAGATCCAATGCAATATACACATTAGGAATTCATGGAAACGGTAAAATCCTACTTTATTTGGTTAAAAAGAACTGTAAACAGAATTGGAGCGTGTACCTTAGAAAGGTTGCTCTCCGGTTTATTAGACTAAGAGGAGATGTCCTGTCGAAGACTCGAAAGGACAACAGTAGTCCGTACAGGACTGAGACTATTAATCCTCCACGTATATGTCCCGTTCAACACGTTCGGGTAATTTTGGTAGATTGGGTCGAGCTAAAAAGACACCTTTCACCTTCCTGAGACTGTCTAATTCTTCGAGCCCATTAAGGTTTGTTATCCCGTTGCAATAAAAAATTTTCAGGACTTCCAAACGATTTAAATCTTTAAGACCATCAATCTCTGCTAATTCGCAGTTTTTTAGTTCTAGTTCTGACAGAAGTTTCAGACCAGAGAATTTTGGCTCTGGAATCTTGCAGTGATTGAGCCGCAGAGTCCATAAGCTTGAGGACGAGGGAAGTTGTGTGAGGTCTAGCTCTTTCATGTAGGATAAAGAGAGTTCCCGGAGCTGGGTAAGGGCAATAGAATTCCCAGGGAGATTGGTGACCTTCGGAAGGGACAATTCCAAGGTCTCTAGACTCGGTAATCTCGTGATCCACTCAATATTTGGGGCCCAATTCGATGACCCTGCTTCTGGCTGCTCATCATCATTCAAGCATAGCTCCTTTAGATTTGTCAGATATGACAAGTCAGGGACTGTCATGTTCTTGGATCCCCAGCGGAGACTGAGCAAACTGGACGGCAACTCTGGAAGTGCTCGAAGTTGGTTGCATTTGAGTATGTCGAGGGTTTGGAGGCGAGAGAGACTGCAAATGCCCCAAGACAGCCCAGCCACACTGGATGACGATAATCTCAAAATTCTCAAAGAGGATAATCCTGAAATATCATAACTATCTTGGCCCTCCAAACTTTTGCAGCCAGAAAAATCCATCTCTTCCAGTAACCCTGACCTCACGAAATGTTCAGGAAATATTTTCACGTGAGTGCCTTCCATCTTCAGCGTCTTCAAATTACTCAAATGCTTGACTGATGGTGGCATTTTTGTGATTCCAGTGTATGAAAGGTCCATTACCTCCAGCAGCCCCAGCTTCTCGATGGAACGTGGAAGTTCATCAAACATATGACATTCCCTTAAAGAAAGTCTCCGAAGTTTCTGAGGAAATTCAAAAGTTTTTGGAACACAAACAATTTTAGCACCATCCAGAGCAAGACTCATGAGACTCTCTAGGCGGCCAATAGTGGATATATCTTTCAACTTTTCACATCCACAAGCACTAAGTTTTTGAAGATGCTGCAAAGAACCTTTCTGGATATGAATTATTTCAATGCCAGTTCCATCAATCAGAAGTTCCTTCAGAAATTTCATGCGGCCCAGTTCTTGGGGCAACTTCTTGACATGTTTGCAGTTCCTCAAATTTAAGGAGCTCAACTTCCTCAGTCCATCAATGAATTGCCCAATTCGAGATAACTGAGTACAATCTTCCAGTATCAAGATCTCTAATTTCCTGGGAGCTGGAAAGTTAAACGATGCATGTAACTTTTTACATCCTTGTAGGTTCAAGACTTTCAACTCCTCCACCTTCTGCAATGAATGTGCAAAAGAAGATATCAAACTTTACTCGCTCATATCTATCATCTTAACACGAGATTTAAAAAGCAGATATTGGCCGTACCTCTTTGATTTTCTTCCAGAATTCTGAATCTTTGGTAACCCGACTCCAAGACAGATCGAGAATGACCAACTCCTTCAAATGCATTTTACCTAACTCAGGTATCGAATGGCACTCTCGCCAATCAAGCCACCTCAATTTTGGAGGAAGCTTCGTAATATCTCCCAGGATTTTAGCCTGGTCCAGTCTGAGGTACCTCAGATTCGACATTTTCCAAAATTGTTCGCATTCAAAACTGTCGGGGCAATCCTTTTTAACCGTGAGACCAATGCCTTCGATACTTCTAGTACCCTGCCAAGTCTCAGTTGGGGAAAAATGAACGAGTTAGTTGAAAAACTGTAATTTCTCTTACTGCTTTTAATGGAATGAGAAATAAAATTTACAAAATCAGTGGGCATTCACTACGCGCTCTAAATCGTGTTAGGAACAAATCCCTTTCTCTTCCCTTCGAGATTGAATAGTTTATGTTATCCATGGATGGTTTATCTGAACGCTTTCGCGACCCTCCTGAAAGAAATTTCTAGAAACTTTGAAGACTTACCTCATCGTCCGTTAGAATGGAAAGTGCATCCCTGTGATCCCAAACTCTGCAGCGCTCATATAGAGCTTTCTTCTTGACAAGCTTCCTGCCAAAGTCTCTCAACAGATCGTGCATTCTTAATTCATTATTTTCTCCATATTCCAAGAAATGCATGTCACGAAGGTCTTTTATTTTTCTAAGAGGATCGCCATCCCAAGCCTCCTCCCACATGTAAGGGGGAATCCTCTCATCCTTTCCAATAAAAAAGCATGCTATGTCAAGGAATATCTTCTGTGCACTGTCATCTAAAGATTTGTAACTGGCATCAAAGGCAGCTTCTACCTTTCCTTCTACTGGGCACTTTTTTAAAGACTTCAAGCTCCTTTCCCAATCCCGTATGTCGTTCTTACTCTTTAGATAATTTGCCTGAAGCTCAATAGCCATAGGAAGCCTACCAAGAGCTTCGACGATGTCTAGGGACAAGGAATCGTATTCGGAGACATCATGGGGAGCATCTCCCCCTTGAAAAACATGCTTGTGAAAGAGTTGAAGAGCATGGCAATGACTCATTGGCTCAATCTTGTATTCTTCAAATGCTCCATCGTCGAAAACCTCCAAAACATTTTTGTTATGTGTGGTCACAATGATTCTACTTCCAGGACCAAACCAAGTAAGGTCCCCAGCTAATGCTTTGATTTGTCCATCCTCATGCACATTGTCGAGCACGATGAGAACCTTCATGTCAATAAAGAGACTCTTCATTTTTTTAATACCTTTACCACAAGATCTCAGTGGTTCAAGTTTTTCCTTCTGAAGGTCAGCAATCAACAGCTCTTGGGAAAGCTCGACTCCTTTCGAATTTATACCTTCAAGGAAGCTACATTCCTTAAACAACATATGGATCTTATTGAAAACAACCTTTGCAAGTGTAGTCTTTCCAACACCCGGCATACCACATATTCCAATAACACGTACGTCTCCTCCACATGCTTCGATCGCTTGTCCACGGCTGTAGACAACACCAAGCTTCGTCATCATCTCTTGAACATGATGATCGATTCCAACTAGTTTATCAGTGACAACTTGGTCATCCTTATTCAACTCCCGGCAGACACGTGTAATCACTTTTTCTAGGAGGTCGGTTATACGCCTGCAAACACGAGTGATAAAGCACGGGGATGAAAACAGAGTTACAAAAAATATTAAAGGGAAGATAGAAACCACGTGGCGAATGAACCGACAAGAATTAAATCAAACAACAGGGGCAGGGGGAATCTTCAATTAAAATGGAGAGCAAGTGTCAGTGCACATAGCAATTTTGACATTGATGTCATGCTATCTGCATAACAAAAGTCCTAGCCGAGGGAGAACGAGCAGAGAGTGGGGGACCGGGTCAGCTGGTCTAACTCGCAGTTACATCATGAGTCAAGTCAATTTTCAACTGGCCATTTTAATCGAATCACCGGGATAACCATCAAGAACTTCAACCTGCTAAGTTATCGATCAATTTCACAAAAATAACCTTGAAGATCTCCCTAGCATGCATCATCATCGATATGATTATATACAATATTTTTTAGAAAAAAGGTTCGGGTTCATTTTCACATCATCCTAAACCTTCTCTTTTTTTTTTTCATTTTTCCAGGAAAGAAAAAAGAATTTTAGAAGCAAAAGAATTACCGCCCATTTATCTTCTCTCGCTCATATCCAGTTAATCCCCCGACCAGTTGAAGAACCTCCTTCCATTTTTCGATGGTATTTGAGTCGACTTTGTCATCCTTCTGGTGTTTCTCGAAGGAAGTTGCAAAATACCCAGTTTGGTGTTTCACAGCGTCGGGACTAACATCATAAAAAATAGGGATAATAGTCTGTCCATCTGATTGTCTGCACTCCCACATTTGTTCCAGCTCCATAAGGCAACTTTTACTGGAAGCGTAATCTTTGGAGAAGATGGCAATCGCGATCCTCGATCGCTTGATCGCATCTTTTAGCCCCCCATCGATCTCTTCTCCAGCAAGGAGCTTTTCGTCGTCTTTAAAGACATCAAACCCTGCTTTTTTCAAATCTCTATGTAAGAGATCGGTGAATTCTTCACGGGTATCTGCACCTCTAAAATTCAGGAATACTTGATGATTGATTCCAGATGATGATGGCCGCGAGGTCGAACATGATTCCTATCAAATCAAGGAAACTAAAGTAAACATGTGTTTCGGACCAACTCTTATGCTTCTGGCCAAACAAGCAAACAAAAGAAGAAGAAAAAAACATATTTTTATGGTTCCGATGAAGCCAAACTTAACGCAGCAAGTGCCGCATCTAAATCTTGCAACTCGTGCATTTTGACTGTCTTTAAAATTATACTTTTCAGAACTCTCGTAATACTCGAACATTGATTAGTGAATTCACACGCAATGCTCTCTAATTTTCTCAATGTTTTAGGGGAAAGCAAAACAGTAGTTAACAGACCCAGCGTACAACGTCAATAGTGTTTGGAGTTTTGATAGGATCTTGCGATTTTGAACATAGATTGGTTCGACCGTTCACGCCAGAGGATGTTTGTAACATTCCAGACGATATTCAGCAATTGGAGAGTTGAACTACAAGCAGAGGATCGATTCCACCATATTCATGTCGAAGAAATAATAACACAAATCCCAAAGATGCAGAGGAAACAAACCGGGCATTTTCTCTTCATTCCAGCAAAAGCCATAACTCGGGAGAAAGAAAGAGTAGAAATGCCACGGACCAATTCGCTCTCGCTCGCTCTCTCTCTCTCTCTCTCTCTCTCTCTCGTTCTCTTGCAGAGGGCACGGGAATTCGATGGACTCAAGACAACACTATAGATTTGCGTTTTATTCACGACCAAGACCATTGACTTGTGGGTAACCGCTACGGGCTTGGGCAACGTGATGGCAAGTGGTCGTGTAGTCCCGGTCCCACCTGATTTAACATGATAAGAAGTCATTGCAAAAGCTCGGAAAAAATAAATGAGACGAAAAGGGCTTTCTCTGTGATTGGAATCGATAAAGACGATGCAATGAACAGATTGGTAGTCCTGTCAAGTCCTGGTTTTATGTTTTATTTTTACTTTCTCACATTGTGAAACAAGGATGGATTCCATCCAGGTCTAAAAGGACGAGTTCACGGGTCTACAGATTGGCTCGGTCAGTGCCCTCCAGCTGGAACGCAAAGTTGAATTTGCACTGACTGAGTCCGAGCCCAAGTCCAAATCTGATTAGATTATTTAATCATAAAAGTTGTTAGAACACTCGTACCTTACCTTTATTTCAAACCGCAGAATGTCCATTTTTGAGAAAATATTGTGTACATAAGTGCGCCATGTCATATTTCAACCGAACAGTAAAAATTTTGAAAATGCCTCAACATGATTGCCTCCTTCTCTCTCCGATCAATGTGCCATGAAAATGTCCCACCTACACTGCTGCAAACTATTATGGAAACAAATGATTGAATAATAAAATGAAGAAAATAAAAAAAAATTAATCAGATATCATATTTATGCAATTTGGTTATAATAATTTACATTTATAGGAAGAGCAATAATGAATTCCATTATAAATCAATCAATATAATAAAAATTATAACCACACTCGAGTTACTAAAAAAATTTCAGTATTTTTCAAATATCAATTACATGCAATGACTCACTCGATGTTCAACTACATGATTCCTTAAAAAATAATCTTTCAATCTCATGAAAGAATTATACAAAAATTCTTCTCACAAGAATTAATTGGTTGCAACACACTTGGATATCTTCATAATGTAATTCACAAACAGAAGCTCCTTTTGATGATCTTCACAAAGGATATCCCCTTCTTATATATACACAAGACTTGAATCCAAAATAGGAAATATCTTTTTATGAAACCTTCTTAAACTAGGAAACCATTTAATTAAGAAAATCAATTCAAAATAAGAAACCTACTTGAATTATGAAACTTTTATTTTTGGGCTCAAACTAGAAATATATTTTGACAATCTTTATATTGGCTTGATGCTTTGAGCCAAGTCAAAATGGCATCGTTAAAAATTCAAACTCTATTACTACTCTCTCGTAGCCCCCGTGGGCTCAACCTCAACTGCCACAGATATTTTTCAAGTCCAAACCTTACTTTACTTCACTAAAATCGAAGACCTCGTCAGAACACCAACTTCACATGCACCATTAACTATTTCGTAAGAATTTTCCAATACAATGTCATCTACCATAGATAAACCAAAACCATTATTATAGCCATACCTATGAGGAAATCAAACATGTACCTTATCAATATCATCAATTACAGTAATTGTTGACTCTATAAGCTCCATTTGCTACAAGCATTACCTTTGTCTATTACTTCGCTAGTATTCACTATCTCAAAAGTCTCTGATTGAAACTCCACCCCAAGCTAAACACTGTTTAAATCTGTATAAACACAGTCATAAATAGTTCTATCCGCAAATACTAGGGACTCGTCAAATATAACTTCTCTGTTAATAACAAGTGAATTTAATTTTGGGCACCATAATTGATAACCTTGCTTACCTTGTGCATAACATAAGAACATTCACTTTCTTACCCTTCCACTGAGCTTATCATCACTAACTCGCACGTAACACGGCCAACCAAATATTCTAACAACAAAATAATCAACAATATTACCTGACAACGCTTCTTCAAAAGTCTAACATCCAATCGTAGTCAATGAAAATTTATTCATCAGGTAGCTCATCGCATTAAGCGCATCTGTTAGGAATTTCCTAATTATAACAATACTAGAGAGCATTTTATGGTCCTTCTCTAGTAATGTTATGCTTATCAATTCCGCAACAAGTAGTGGTTTATAAGCACTAGTGTGGGATTTCACTATGTCTTTTTTCATGCAAAATTCATTTAATAGCTTCGAGCAAAACTTCATGCTACCATCGGTCCACACCTATTTGATCATCTTACTTGTCTCCTTTTTTTATCAAAGCTCTCAAATGCCTAATCCTAACAACAGTATCAAATTTGCACCAAAGTACAAGCACTTCGATCATCCTCAAGTAGTTATCAACAACTGTTAGCATATATATATGACATTCTTTCTCGAAGGAAACTGCGATAATTTGTGAACATTCAAGTAAAATAACTCTGCAATCTAATGGTTTCTTTGACAGTCATACGAAACTACACTTTCTACTATTGATCTAAGTTGCAACACCTGCATACCTTTAGATCTTTTGCCATATAACCACACAACATATTTCTCACTTAGAATCTTCAGGCTTCTTTTGCCAATGTGCCCCCAAATGTATATTCCACAATTCAAACTCTCAGACAAATGCATCTGATATCTCAATGGCAAAATCTATCACTGTCTTATGTTGAAGTTTTTATAGGCCACTATGCTTAATTCCTTTTATTTTCATGAAGGCACCATGAACAATTTTCAAAACTTCACATTCTAAAGTATACTAACACCTAGTTGAATCTATGACACTTAAGAAAATCAAGTTCTTCAACTCTTGAACGCATCTCACTCCAATCAATGTCCTCATGTTACAATCATGCATTCTGATTCTAACATTGCACAACCTATAACATTGCATTCAGTGTTATTCTGCAACTGCAATTTACTATTATTCATACTATTATTCATGCATTCATAAGTAATAAACTAGTTTCTATTTAGTATAGCATGAAACAAACAACCAGAATTCATAATCTATCAATAAAACGACGAATAATCAGTGACAAACAAGACATAATCAACACTATTCTCATTACCATCGCTTATGGCTACGACATTATTTGCAGAATCAACTATAATTCCTTTACCCTTCCCATTTTTCAACGTTAGACAATTTTTTCTAAGATATCCTCTCTTGTCGCAACTCCAATAGATAGCACCACCAGTTATAAGCTGACTAGATCAATTCATGTTTATACTACTCTTGCCAACATGTGGTACTAGTTTTCCTCTATTTTCACCTACCAAAGCAACACATATAGGTTTGCTAGATTCTCTTTTATGAATGTTTTCACTCAGAATTAAATCTTGAGCATCATTAAACATCAAGCTATTAACCCAAAGGAATTACTAAATGTAATAATAATAGTATTTCAACTATCAAGTAATGAGGATAGCAAAATCAAAGCATGTACCTCGTCTTCAAAGTCAATTTCAATTGAATTCAATTGACTAATGATCACATTGAATTCATTGATACGATATGTAACTAATGCACTTTTACTCATCTTCAAGTTAAACAAACGTCGCATCTTTCATCCTATAGAGAAAATCCTCAATTTGCATCTTCCAAAAACCAAAATCCTTCCCATTAATTTATTGATTCTCACTTTTCCTTCTTTTGTCACCATCAATTCACTTCAACTCAACCAAACTTGGCTTTGATACAAATTGTTGTGGAAGCAAGTAATCAAAAATGAAATAGAAAAAAATAAAGAAAATAAATTAGATGTTAGATTTACATAATTCGGTCATAGTAACTTATATCCATAGAGGAGTAACAATGAGTTCCACTATATATCAAGCAATACATAAAGATTACAACCACAATCGATTCATTCAAACACTTTCAATATTTCTCAAGCCATAATTACAGGCAATGACTCACTTAGTATTTAGACTCACAATTCCTCATAAAATAAATTTTCAATCTAATGAATAAACTATGTAGAAATTCTTATCACAAGAGTTTTATTGATTTCAACACACTTGGATATCTTTAGAGTGTACTTCATAAGCAAAAGCTCCTCTTTGATGATCTTCATAAAGAACATCTCTCCTTATATATAAGCAAGAATTGGATCCAAAATAGGAAATATCTTTTAAGGAAACCTTCTCAAACTAGAAAACCTATTCAAAATAGGAAATCTACTTGAATTAGGAAAATTTTATTTTTCAGACTCAATCTTGAGACATATATTAATAAAAACCATGGAAACTTGCCATGGCAAAACCCTAGAGCGCTTGCTCCTCAAGCACAATTGCACCATGCTCTCCCTTAGCAAGTGTAATAGTCCGCTCTTCCTGTGCCTCTACTTTGTTTGCAATGGTGCCCACGTGTGGTTGTAACATCGTGAAAATCGACCCAATTTTGGGATTTTATAAAATGGCATATTAATCGAAAGCTTGGTCAGTACAAATATTCCGAACTGTTTGTTTGTGAAATAACAGATTACAGGGAGGTGTTGATGGGGAACGATACGTGTACAACTCGCAATTTCGATCAGGAATGAACCTTTTGATCATGAGGACCTGGGCGGGAATGGTATCCTCTAAATACTAGATTATTAAAGAAATAGAAATAAATCGATTTGACAGAAGTACGAAGTCAAACTGCTGATAATTTCCGCATAACTTTGATACGAACTATCAACGACATAAAACCGAATCATTTTCATCTAGTACTCGGAATTATCAATTGAGGTCCTGAGATCATACGACAATCGAGGGATGTCCTTCACTTGAGAATTGGCGTAAATGTGGACCAAATAATAGTTGACCATGGGTCAAATGTGAGGAAAGTCCCAAAGGGGTGCCCGACAATCTTAATTGTATTGTGGTTGTAATCGACATAATTTACTCATGATTGATTGCCGCCTGCCAACCGCTACCCGCTACCATCGCGCCCTGCCACCGATTGCCACTGGCCGCCGGGTCTCTGTTGCCATCAAGAAAAAAAGAAATAAAAAAAATTTTGTCGGTACTAAACGCATTCTTATTTTTTTTCTATTTCAAGAATCATAAATTTTTATAGTTACTAAACGCCTTATTTTACTTAGAAATTATTTCAGAAAGTAAAAATAAAAAAAAATTATTTCTCAAAAGAAATTATTTATAAGAGTAGAAATATTATCAAATACACCTGAGGTTTAGGGCTTGCGCACACACATGCACAGGCTTACTTCAAGGATTCCGCGGCTTGGAGAGTGAACTGCGGAAGAATAAGTTGCTTCGCTAGGGGTTGATTTGCATGGATCATTAAGCAGAGAAATAGCAACGAAGGGATAGGCGCCTGCTGCCACGCACAACCCACCAGACCTCACAAGACAGGTTATGAAAGCGGACCAAGGAGAGGAGAACAATCAAGCTTGAAAAGCGGAAGGAAAGGAACATGGAGGAGAAGAGAGACATGGACGGAAGTTGTCATTCTATATTCGCGACCCTCCCGAGGCAAATCTGGGGAAGTTTGACAGATTGTCAACCGGTGCGAAAGATCCATCTCGCAAGGCCATGCTTGCGCTTGTCACGGACTCTCCCAAACTCTATTGTGCTCAACTTGATTTTTTTTTTGCTGTATTGTGCCATTTTTTTCTTATTAATTGTCACTAATTTATTATGAGCAAAATAAAGGCCAAGTTAAAATGCGAGATATCATTTTACTTCAGGACACATAAGTAACTAACTACAAGAAACTCCACCAAAATTCCAGGCCAATCCCATCGCTTGATTATGCTAAAAATTATCTAATGCCCAATTTGGTATCTTTTTATCCTTTTATGGGAAAACATTTTGCAATCTATTGCTTATGCATTTTTTTAAAATATTTTCGTAAAGCATGGAAATCTATATCATCACGCAAGAGTTTTTAGACAACAAAAACACATCGATATTCAAATAAGATAAAACAATAAACATAAATAAAGTGCAATAAAGGGGAGAATGACACATGAAGTACAAAAAGTTTTTGTCGAATTAGTTAAGTGCTAATTTTTTTGAAAAAACAATCATTTCAGTACCAATTCCAATATGTTTGATTGGAAATCCAACATGGCATTTTTTTTAATTAGTTTCTTAGAGTGCATTTGTTAACGCTCGAATTTTTTTATTCTTTTATTCTTTTGTTTCTTGAAATAAAAAAAGAACATAAATCCATTTAATAACGTCAGCTAATGTTTCTATTCCCCGAAATAGAAAATTGTTCTAGAAAATATATTTGAAACTGAAACCAAAAATAGAATAAAATAGCTTCTTATTCCCGAAAATAATTTTTGGAATAAGTCATTTTCTTTCTTTTCTTTCTCTTCCTCCTCTTCTAGCCGGTTGTTGTTGCTAGTCACCTCCACATATAACTTTTGACACTTCTAATATACTTCTCCCTACAATAAGGTGAAAAACCCGAGCCATGTCGGACAACATCACCTTATTATTAAGCCTCGAACAGGATCCCGTGAGCTATGCCTGATATTAAACATGCAGTTAGTCTACATTAAGGAATGCAAATTTCCCTAAACCTTGATAATAATCAAATTTTAAACCTAGAAGATTGAAATTAAGTTTAAAATAAATAAAACCTTATGTGCAATTCTAATCTATTTGCAATTTCGGGGTTTTTAGCTTTTGCATTTCCATTTTTTATGTTTTCCTTCTAAATCAAGCTAGTTGCGTGCTGGAAGATAAAAAAACTAGATAGAAGGCTAAAAATTGAATTTAAACATGACGTAAAACAAAGCAGAACGACACGGAAACAATGCCAACTGCCAACTAGCAGAAGGGCGACCTCAGACCCCGCTTGAGGTACTCCGCAAGGCCAAGACAAGAGCCTGAGGGCCGCTATCCAGCCCATACAGGGTCTGGCGGCGGGCTTTCTGTCCTCGTTTCAGTGTAAAAACAGCACTTAGACGTCACAAATGATCAATGGACCTCCGGGCCATACGGACCAATGAAGATCAAACATTTTTTTTTTTTTCAGATTTACTCTACTCTTATTTCTACTCTCTCTTAAACTCTTGTCTTACCTCTTTATAGACTATAGGAATGGAATCCCATATCTAAAATTAAATCGTCTCCACTTCAACTTTTCTAAAAATGTGGAAATTCGAATTCCTCACCTCCCTATTTTCATATAAGAAAAATAGTGGTTACTGAGGCAAATCCTAGTAGTTATAAAGACCAAACTAACACATGCCAAAGATGCAAAACAAAGCCGAATGCACACTCAACACCCCTCACTCGTCACGTTTGAAGTCTGGACGGTGGGCAATTGGACGGTGTCCATATACTTAACCACGACCAAACACGCCTCAACATACCTACAGGCCATTGGGGCCAATGAAGGCCGACCCAAGACAATTCGAAAGTACATTTACGAGGGGAAAGAGAGAAAGAAAGAAAGACTGCTAAACAACCCGTATACAGCATACCGATAAATCTGGACAGTAGGCATCATCGCACTCTTTGAGCTCGGAAACAGATTATACTAAAAACGCTTCCCGAGCCGTGATTTAGGGTTATTTTCCATTAAAGAGGAGGCCTTTTGTGTAAAGGTTTGTACCATACCTGGGGGTTCAAAGGAAGTCTATTGCCCCTTGGATTTAGAGGTGTATGGCTGGCCAAGGAGATCCCATCTTGGACTAATTTGATTCAAATTCAAGGTGCCATTGTTTTCCTATCTGGTATACCTAAAAATAGCCTCATTTCCTCGTCCAATCTTTTCCTATTGAATCACCAACAGATGAGGGAGGGTTAGTGATGTGAAAATGTAAAGCAAAACGGGTGATTTAGAGGGTGGCCATTATTTGGACGAATTTTGAAACTCAATGACGAGGGGCATACAAAAATGCGACACATGAATGCGAGTCCATGCAAGGTGCAATATGCAAGTTTATGCAACATCGATGTTCTTGGTTAGGGATCAAATTCTGAGCGTATTTGATCCCTAATATTCTTGTGAAATGCACGAATAATCTGTAAGCAAAAATTTAGGTGTCACTACTAGACTTAAATTGAAAGAAGAACTAGAAAAGATAACTAGCACGAAACGGAAAATCAATGGAAAAATAAACTATGTCACTCAAGTCAGAATGCAAAACATCCTTTTCCTCTAGATAAGCCTATGACCACGTTGATTTTGGCAGGGGAATTCATAAACTTGATCTAGAAGTGGGAAGACACATGCTAACTAAGAATGAGAACTCTATTGGTACCTCAGTAGCCTCTCAAATTATGCTGAAGCAAGACGGGTATTCATTTTTGCTGTGACCAATCATAAAAGTGACGCAGTTTTCTAATTGACCAATCTACCAGAAAGTTGCATATGCTGGAGCCCTTAAAGATTTTGCCATCTGAAATTTGAGGAGAAAATCAACTGGTGCACAACTTTCCTTTTGGAAGAGACCGGTGTGATCACCTGGAGCGGCTGCCTTTTGTTGATTTGGTCTCAACTTGTCTTCAAAGGGACTTCAATAGAGTCAAGCTTGAAATCGACTCCAATAAATTTGCCTTCTTCGCTTATTCCTGTTTCTCCATTAAGTTTTTCCACGGACTGCACCCGTCTTCCCTCAACGGGGTGATGCCATGCATAGACATCAGTTGAAACTGAGGAGAATTCAGCATCACGTGTCCGTAGAACGTGCCATTACGTGCTTCAACACATTCTGTACTTGGACCGTGTTCTCAGCCGGACATTTACTAATATTCAGCTTTTCCAAGGATGTTAATTCTTCTAGGCCTTCAATTTGATGGATTATTTTGCATTGGCTTATCTCTAAAACTTTCAGCAACTTCAAGTTTGAAAGATCAGGTAAATGATCGAGGTAATCACATTCAGATAGAATCAAACTTCTCAGAGAGGTCAACCTGCCAATCCCATGGAGATTCTGTATTTTGCAGTTCAATATATCTAGCCTCTTCAGGGTTTTGAGACCTTCAAGACCTTCAATCTCTTCTATCGCAGAATGGTAGAGCTTGAACACTGATAAGTTGTTTAAGCCCTGGACAGTTGGCAATCTTTTCAATGATGAACAGTCTTGAATTGATAAAACTTACAACGTCTTGGGAAGCTCAGATACTTCTTCAAGGCTCAAACCAGAAAGGATTAGCATTTTGAGCTGAGTAATATCTGTCGGCTCAAACTTCAACTTGATAATTTGCGAAAGAGACAATTCTAGTTTCGTCAGTTTAGGAAACGATATTGAGAAGGATGGTTTGTCAATCATTTGTTGGACATTGGATTCTGGCATCAGCTGTTTTGAGGGAGGTCAGTGTGCCTTCACGTCCCCATCACTTAGGCATAGCTCGTCCAATTCCTTCAAATCTTCAAGAAGGGGTATCGCTTTCATTTTTTTAGAACTCACACGCAGACAAATTAGAGAAGGGGGAAGCTTCGGCAACTCCTCAATTTCATTGCACTGAATTAAATCCAGGGTGTGAAGACCAGGGATGGTCGATATTTCAGGGGGTAAGCTAGTTATACTGGAATGCCCCAGTGTCAATGATCTCAGATGACGTAGTCCCTTGATATTACCGGGAATAGCCCCCTTCAAACTCCGATACCAGGAAGCATGTAGTTCTTCGAGCTCAGTTAGATTCCCAGTCTCCTCAGGAAATGCTCGAATGAAAGAAGAATCCATTCTCAGCACTGTCAAGCTTTCCAGATATCTTATTGAATTGGGGAGTTCAGAGATACTAGTCCCTGATATATCCAACTCCTTTAATGACCCCATTCTGCCAATAGAATCTGGAAGTTTCTTCATACGACGGCAATCCCTCAATGATAAGCGTCTTAGATTAAGCAGCTCCCCCAGTGAGCTCGGGAGCTCGGTAATTTTGGCACCGTCTAATAAGAGCTCAGAGAGAGCAGTGAGGTAACTAATTGACCTGGGCAGGTGAGTCAATGGGAAGCACTTGAAGCCACTGAGAATATCAAGTTGTTTCAAATTGCCTATGGACATGGGGATCTGCCGTACAGAACTCCGGTCAATGAAAAGCTCTTTCAGAGCTGTCATACAACCTACTTCTACTGGCAACCCGTTCAATTGGGAGCAGAACTTCAAATTCAGGGAGACTAAACATTTCAAATGGCCAATTGAAGGATCTAGCTTCACCAAATGAGAACATCGTTCAAGAATCAAGATTTCCAAATATTTGTAACCAGAGAAGTCAGGAGTGCACAGTAAGTCTGAACAACCTGTGAGATTCAGGACTTTCAATTTCTCCATCTGTAAAGTCAAAACAGAAACCCACACATGGTCAATTTGCAGATATTTAATTTGAGAAAGAAAATATAAAAACCACCAAAGACCAAACCACCTTGATTTTACTCCAACCTCGCCAGTCTTCCGTGACTTTGCTCCAAGACAGATCAAGAATAACCAAATTTCTTAATACAAAATTTTCTGCACTAAAATCCGGAGGACACCTTTGCCAACAGAACCACTTTAAACTTGGAAATGCACCAGTAAAATCCCCGAAAACTTTTGCATCATCCAACTTGAGAAAACTTATGGCTGGCATACTCGCAAAATGTGCAGCTGTTAACATGATTGAATCACAAGCTTCAACGTTTTCGATTCCCTACATATAAAATAAGTAACATAATAATCAGAAGCTGTAAACCAAAATACCAGTCACAAAAAAAAAAGGATGTGTCCTTGCCCTACATGCTAAAGAGTACACACGTGATAGTATTCCTCCGGAAAATATGACAAAAAAGAAATATGTAGCCCATATGTCAAGATGTTTGTTTTCAAACAAACTGAACCAAAAGATTTTACCTTCTCCCTGTTCATTTCCTTTAGAACCATATCCTGTGTGCAAGATCTTCTTGAACTTGGATCTCCAGATCCCTCTTGCTCAAAAATTCTTTTGCCAAGGCATCTCAGCAATCTGTGCATCTGCAGTTCATTGTTTTCTCCAATTTTTGCCAGGGGCATTAGAATGCAACCAGAGGATGGATAACAACTGGACCACATATATGAAGCAATTCGGGCGTCCACACCAGAGATAAAACATGCTATGTCCAGAAATATATCTTTTTGCTGTTGATCTAATTCTCCATAACATATATCCAGTATCTCTTCAAGGCCAGCCGTAGTCTTTTGAGAACTCATCAAACGTTCTTTCATTGACTTCTCCATCTTTTTCCATTCTTGTATTGATTTACCCTGCAAAAATGAGCCGACGACTTCAAATGCTAATGGTAGTTTCTCTGTAGCATTGACAATGCGGTTTGAGAGTCCATCATAATCAGGTATGGAAGATTGCATCCTGAATGCATGCTTGCAGAAACTTTCAAAAGCTTGACTATCATCCAACTCACTAACCATGTAAGTAGAAGCCTTGTCAGAATCAAACTCTTTGAGAATTCCACTATTTTTGGAAGTCACAATTATTCGACTACCAGGACCAAACCAATGAAGCTGGTCTCCTACAATAGCATGAAGATCGGATAGCTTTTCCAAGTCATCGACAACTATTAGAACTTTCATTTCACGAAATATATCCAGGAAATCTTCTATTCTTCCATCAAAAGAAGGACCTTCCTGATTTCGTTCTAGGATATCACAAATCAAATTATTTTGCAAAAACTGAATACCACGAGGATTTTGTGTGGTTTCTTTGACCTCTCCGAGAAAGCTACAACTGTTGAAACAAGAAGAGATGCGTTTGTATATAGCCTTGGCAAGAGTCGTCTTGCCAATTCCATCAGTTCCATAGATTCCAATGATGTGCACCTCATCATCGACTTCCATCTCCAGTAAGTCAGTGATTTGTTTTGCATGATCATCAATTCCAACTACATTCTGAACAGCTGCAATTGCATAATTCTTACCTGAGGTTTCCATGTCTACTGGTTGCTGTCCAGCTTCATCTTTTATTTTCTCAATGCTCTGCAAGAAAAACAGAATTTCTTCACGAAAGTATTATAGAGAAAGGAGCAAACACCACCTGATCGGCCTCTCTCTGTTATAACAGTACTTCAGTTCTACACATTTATACAAGATATTCATTTGTCATCGAACTTTTTTAGTTGATGCAAAAAAAATATTAAGGAAACTTAGCTAGTGATTTAAACTAATTAGGTGACATTAATATCTTGAAAGTTGGATCTGCTTATTACTGACCAGATATTTCAACTTTTAAGAAAACTCGATAACATCACAAAATATCACGCTAATAAAATTAATCATGTTCTAATTTCTGAAGTGTAAATAAATTCCCAACAGCAAATGAGCGTTATGGAAATAGGACAAACATCTCAAAATTCAGATGGTAGACTATTTTTAGACTCCGATTATGCAGTGATTGATATTAAGTTCATTTTATCTTCAAATACATACAATTTTCCTTTGTTCCTTCTGTCATCATATTTCCTCACAATGTCTTGTTGCTATTTCCAGGTTCAACTAACCACATGCAATTTCCTTGCAACTAATTGCATCATATTCAATGATCACGCTATTTCTAATGCCAAAAGTTCTAAAAGATATACTTAAGTATCCAAATCAAAGAAGAATGGAATATTTAAGTGCCAATAGTAAGAAATTCCAACTAAATTACTAACGTAACATTTTCCAACGACTTTTAAAATTGACTTGGCAATTCTTTAAAAAAAACAAATTACCCACATGGCAATTCTTCAAAAGAAAAAATTTATCCATGTGGCAATTTTTTTTCTAAAAAAATTGTCCTCATGGTGCTATGAAGGTGCAAAATGCCTAGGCTCTCCAACGACCCATGTAGACCACTTAAATTATTAAAAATAAGCCACGTTAGATTTCCAACTAACCCTGTTGGAGTTGGCACTTAAGTGTTCCAATTTTATTTAAAAAAAGTGGTACTTAAGTATGTTTGTTTTGGCACTTAAGTGTCCATCCGTGCCTAGTTTTGGCACTTGCGGTATACTTTAGCCAACAAAAATTCTCAATTGAGATTTGAATTAACTAGTCAAATAAGAGTACTATAGTATTTGAGGTGTAGCAAAATTGACATAAACGACATTTACCATGTCTTCACATAGAATATTCCAAACATATTCAAAAAGCCATAATCTACTGCGCTTCCCAATATCGTCAGAACATTCCTTCTTAACAATATCCTTACCCATCGACTGAATTAAATCATGCATTTGTGGGGTCCCATTCCCACTTGTTATTAAGGACTGTTAAATGAGAACTTCTATTCCTATAGTTGTGTGCAAATCACAGTTGTCAAGGATTTCCTTGATGTATTCAACACTTTTCCCCTTAAAGAAGCAAGCAATATCAAGGACAATCTCTTTCTCTTTCTTGTTTTCATTTAATCCATCGAAGCTTGTCTTGAGAACTCAATTGATGGTTTGGTCAGGACTTTTGAAGAGTTTATGTAATGTACTTCTCCATGCAGGTTCCTTCCTTCCACGTAAGAATGAGCCCAACACTTCGAGGGCTAATGGAAGACCGTCTGCATGACACAGCGCTTTATCTATGAGATCCCCTCTTATTTCAACCTCCTTATTTGGAAAGGCATGCCAACCAAAAAGATCTCATGCTTCACCAACTTCTAAAGTTCTAACTTCATACATGCAATTAATGTCATGAGAATTTAGCAAATGTTTATCTCTTGATGTAAAAATGATTCTACTTCCACCGCCAAACCAATCAATTTTTCCAGCTAAAGCATTTAGTTGATACAAATGGTCAACATCATCAAGAACCAAGAGAACCTTCTTGCAATAAAATCTTTTCCATATCAAACTAATTCCTCCATCAAAACTATGTACCTTTAAATTTCCATGAGACAAGATCTCATATAGAAGCTTTTCTTGCAAAGCAACTAGACCATTGCTTTGGTTCAAAGTTTCTCTAACTTGTGCCAAAAAGCTAGAACCCTAAAATTGTCTTTCAATAACATTGTACATGGCTTTAGCAATTGTTGTTTTCCCTTTGCCTCCTAGTCCCCATAGACCTATCATGAGAACATCATCGTCCGACTCTTTTTGGGACAGCAATATCAATTCCTGAACTTGACGATCTATTTCGACCAGATACTTAGCAACATGTAAGGGTGTATGCTCCAGATGAATTGATAATTCTTTTGTGAGGTGTTGTATGAGCTCCGCTTCATCTCTATTAAGCACTCAAAAGAAGGAGAAACAGGCTTTAGAATTTCAAAGCCATGGCAGAAATTCGACCTCTAATGTCATAAGGGAAATTTCATAAGAAGATTAGCTAATAATGAGATGAAAAGAAGACACCTTCGGGTGAACCTACGCCAAGATCTGTGCTAGGCGAATTACAAAGAACCTGTCCCTAAGGACAATGATGACTCGGGTACTATAAAACGCACACGCTAATTTAAGAAAAGATATTCTTATTACCTAGACAGCAAATATCAAATTCCATGTGTGATGACCCATACCCAAGAAGTACAGAGGGACGGTCTAGTGACATGCCTTGGCAGTACATGGGCGAGACTAAGCGCATATTGCTATCTCACATCCTGGGCTAGCTAATAAGACTTAGGTTATCCACTCTATATAATGCATTTTAAAGCCGTGAGAGCCAGAGGCTCAAAGCAAACAATATTAGTAGCAACCCCGGGTCCTTACACCAAGAATCTGCTAGTTTGAATATGTTTCTGCTTTGTGTCTTAAATCAAAAGATCAATTTGACGATATCTCTCAGTTTTTAAGTGACAGTGTATTTTTTCTTTTCATGGGTAATTGAGTTAATTATAACATCTCCAATTGGCTTATAAAATCAACATTTAGGAGTATAAAAGATGTTGACGTCTAGAATTTTGGCAAGAGCAAATATGGGCAAATAGATTCGTGAAAGGTTCGAAACCCGAAGGATCAGCTGGACAATATAAGGCGTTGTGACAGACTCGGTGGAGCTTGGTCTGGAAACCAGGCTAGACTTCCAACCAGTGGCCTGGAATGGCTATTGGCCTTGCACCCGGCCAGACAAGGCCGGAGACGATGGCTTGAATAACGCGACGGTGAACGCGCAATGGTGGTTGGGCTGCAGGTCTATGCAGGCTGAGAGAGGAGTTTTTGGTTGGATTTCTGGTGGGCACTATGGGACAGATCCAACGGTCCGTCAGATAGAGACGGTACATGTACATGTGTCCTGGGTGTGGGCACAGTAAGCGCACACCCTTCTAATTCATGCTTGCAACCAGCAAGGGGAGGGGAAAAAACAAGATACAAACGAAACATGAGATTGAGACCAGTTAAAAGAGACATCATAGAGTTCATCAAAAAGAAAAACATGCTTACCCCACATGAAAATTCCATCCACACAAGCTACCGGCGTTGAATAGAGCTTTCTTCCATTTCTTCACTTCTTCTGAATACTTCCCCAATTTGGACTCATACTTAACTATAGCTCTTCTGTAACTCTCTCGTCTTCTCTAGACTCCACTTTGTAAAATATAGGAAAAACCTTGAGGTCTCTTTGCACCTTGCACTCCATAATTTTGGCCAACTCTTCCAAGCACCAAGCTGAGGAAGCATAGTCCTTAAGAGAAAATGATGATGGTGAAGCGTGAATCCTCAATCACTTTCATAAGCGCGACAATATCTGCTCTCCTTTCCTAAGCTCCTTGCTGTTCACGAAAGTGTGCATTCCTTTTTGGTCGAGAGCTGCGTGAAGATGACTCAGAAAGTTCTCAAAGACGTCCGTATCTTTGAAACTTTAATTTCTTTTCAGATTTGAAGACGAAACCATCGAAAGAGTTGATGGTTGATGTGCTTCCGCAGAAAGGTTGCCATCTGATCAGGGTTGCCAACTCTAACCTCTCATAGATGCATTTCTTTGTTCTGGGACTTTCTCGAATCGCGGGGGCCCAGATCAGGCCCCGGCTACCGTGGGGGCCATTTTTCATTAGTTTAGGAGCCCCACGCGGACTAATCATCCCAATTTGGAATTACCTTTTTCTTTAGGGCTCATATTATAAATGAATTGTTTCCAGGCCGACCTTGGACCTCCGCTCGGATCAACCATGCGGTGCAGCCATGTATAACCTCATGGAAATTGACATGCGGCTCATTCGAGGGTTGCCATCAACATCGAAAGAAACCCCTTAATTTAAGTCCCCGGATGGATGGTTTACGTAACCGGCCCAATGTTCTTGCACAACAATCAAATCGAGGGTCCAGAAAAGAATTGACCATTTAATCTTGTAAACTATCCGAGAATGAAATTGGAGAACCTTGAAACCATCCTGTTTAAATAGCGAGACAAGAACAGGCTGGGGGCAATTATGCAGGTGAAGTGGTTAGATTTTGCAAGCTATTCCAATCTCCTTTCATGTGATTAGTCCATCCTCATGAAAAAAGCAAACTCACTTCAACCTTTGGGCCATAATCTGATTAAGCAACATCACCAGAAAAAAAAAAAAAAGGGGGGGGGGGGACTAAAATATTCAGCAAGGATAAAAAAAAAAAAATTAAAACCGAGCCAGATTTTCCCGGCTCCAACCAAAAAGGGGAATAACCAAAAAAGAGAGTTCGTAGACCTCGCCTGATCCTCGATCGATGGGGTAGGTAAAAGAAAATACTTAATTTTATAAAAAAAAATACTCTACTTTAAGTTCAATATCAATTATATTCCAAATCTTTCTTTATATCAAGAAAAAAATGGTAAACTTTCACTATGATTTCAAATCTGCCCAACATAAAAAAAAAATAACAACTTATTTCTTTGAAATTATTACCATTGGGATCAATTAGAAATTCATTATCAAATTCTACATCTTTATCAACACTCACTTTTGCATGAAACAACACGATAGAGGCATGTTTGGTAACTAACCAAATAGTATATGATTCTATTCTTTTATTCTCTATAACAAAAAAATAACATAAATCGATTCAGTAAATTTTTTGTTTCCAAGAATAGATTTAGATTAGAATTAAAAAGTTAAAAAAATTATTTCTTTATTTTCAGGAACAACTCTAGAGTTAAGCCAACCCATTTTTCTCTTTTCTTTTTTTTCTTTTTCTTTCTTTCTTCTTCTTCCTCTCAATCTATCACTAGCCATTGCCACTTGCCAACAACTGACTAGCCTGCTGGCGACCAAATGGTTGCCGACCATGAGGAAGGAGGAACTAGAAGAAAAAAAAAAGAAAAAAAGGAAAAATACAATAAAAATATTTAAAAATGAAGAATTATACTAAACGCATTTCTATTCATAAATTGAAATTTTTGATAATTACTAGATACCTTCAAATGCTAGGAATCTCATCTAGGAAATAGAATAAAAAAATTATTTTTGAAGATAAATTATTCTAAAAAATAAAATAATTATCAAACGGACCTTAAGAAATCGATGTATAGTGAAAGTTGGTTATCTAAGTTGGATGCAAAATTGACATTCATTGAAAAATTGGGGATTTTTTTAATAAATTAGATCAAAAGATAAATGAGACATTATTTAAATGCAGTCGGTGGTCGATCACATTATTCTAAAAAGGCGTTAGACGATCCACGTGGAGGAACTTTTAAATCTTGCCTAAAGGTAAAGAAAAAAGAACTTACATAAAAACGGGTAGATCTACTAGTCTCTATGGCCTGTGGGTCCCTCTCATCGACTTTTCGTGGACCCAATCTCCTATCGAGTACGACATTTGGCTAAGTCGCGCGCGTGGGTGTGTGCTCTCCGCACGCGCGCACGCGCGTGGCGCGTGAGTAGTGAGCGGAGAGGGAGAGACGTCGGTTTATCAGGACAAGAAATGGCAATGGCAGTGGGCGGCGGACAGCAAAAGGGGATAAGGACGAAAGAGAAAGGGGGAAAAAAAGAGACTGGCTCCACCAGAATTAAATTAAATTAAATTAAAATATATTTTATTTTTATGGTGGAGCCCACATTTCAATAAAGTGGGTAGTGGACAGCAATAGAGGGTAAGGAGAAAAGGAAAAAGCCGAAAAAAGAGAAAATATTCAGTGGTTTGCAAGCACCACGTCATCAGCTGATGTGACGCGTATTTTTTACTCGTGTCTAATAACAAGTTGACATGTGCCTGCTGAGGTGGATTAAAAAATAAAGTTTCGATTTTTATCTTCTTCTTCCTCCACCACAGAGAACCCCTGCTCCGGTCACCATCTCCGGCCACCATCGCCACCCTTTCCGGCGTTGCTTGCGGTCCTTCCTCCTCCATCACAAAGCACCACGTCTCCAGTCACCATCTCCACCGCTTCTGGTGGCGCTTGCGGTCGGCCAAGCCAGGTCTGTTGCGGCCATGGTTCCGCGATTCCAGATCTGGATGATTCCAAATCTGGATGCTGCCAAACGCATTCGACCACGTTTGGCCAGATCTGGAGATTTGGAGAGCAAAGCCAGATCTGGAGATTTGGAGAGTGAAGCCAGTGAAGCCATGGACGAAGGACGCGATGCCAGATCTGGAGGTTGTGGAAAAACTGAAAAAGACGGAGCTTGATGCCTGAACGCGTTCGACCACAGATGGCCAAATCTGGCGATCTGGAGAGCGACGCCAGTGGAGTTAATGGCAGCCATGGACGAAGGACGCGATGCCAGATCTGGAGGTTGGAGAAAAACAGAAAAAAAGGGAGCCCAAGAGGCTACTGGGGTCGACCCCGAGCAACGCTGGAAGGGTTCCTCCATCATCCATGGCCGCTTGCTTGTCCATGGCTCCGAGATGCCTCATTCACAGATCTGGTCACCGCGAATCGTCCATGGCCGCGAGCAAGCTCCAAATCGCGTCCATGGACAAAGCGGAGGACTCAAGGATGGAGGTTGCGGCGGCTTGAGCGGCGGCGACGATTGTGCTCGGGCGGTGGCTGTCATGGTGGAGGAAGTGAGAGAAATGAAGTTTTTAGTTTTTTTTGAATTCCACATCGTCGTACATAGGGGTGAGCGCGGTTCCCGGGTAGAACCGGGAACCGGAGAACCGAATCGGCGGGTCCGGTTCGGTTCCCGGTTCTAGGGAGACCGGTTCCGGTTCCCGGTTCCCCATTTTCCGGAACCGGGAACCGAAACCGGTCTGCCCTCCCCAAAAAATTCCCAATTCTAAGTTTCTAACCCTAATTTTTCCCCCATTTCTGATTCTCCCTCTCTCCCCACGCCTCACTTCTGCTATTCTGCGTCTTCTGCTCTGACTCAAGTGACTCAGTTGAGCCCTCGACCGTCGCTAGCCACACGCCACTCGCTGCTCGTCACTGTCGCCCGCCGCTCGTGGCTCCTCGTCGCTCGCCGCTCGTGGCTCCTCGTCGCCTGCTGCTCGTCGCCCGCCGCTCGTTCGTCCTCTCTGATCTCTTTCTCTCGCCGTCGCTCGCTCGCTCTCCGAGTTAGTGAGTGAGCTCGCCGTCGACGACGAAGTTTCCGAAGAGGAACTTGCTCTTCGGGTTTTCGAGGGGGGATTTCTCGTGCTGACGCTGGTCTAGGTTTGAGCTTTCAAGCTTCCGGAGTGTGGATGTGTCGGTGGTGCCAAGATTCGGTTTAGAGGTTTCTCTTGGGAGGTAATGTGCAGTATTGCTTACTGCAGAAAATTAGCTAAATTTGCTTCTAGATGCACCTTCATGTGACTTCCTTCCGTTTTGGCAGTGGTAGTCAGTACCTTCCCTTGACCTCAAATACAAAATGGGTACTTATATGAATAAGCGTGGCTCAAATGTCAATACACGTCATCTTGCGGCTTCCTGTTTATAATGATTTTTTGTAGTGATGCTTATGATGAATACTAGCTTTTACACTTCTTATACCTTCTTTCATGACCTATGAAAATTTTCTGAACTCTTGCATGAGTTCAAATGCATGTGTCGATGTTAGCTTGGAATAGTGTTTAATATTTTTTAGGCAACCTACACTATGTCATTTGCCAAGCTATTTTGCATCTCATAGATAATGCTTGAGTTGATTTTGTATGATTTGCGGAATTCCATATGACTATCCTTGGTCACTGTTCCTGTCATCTGCAAGCATGTCTAGAGTTTTCATTTTGGTTCTTTGTTCTTCTGTGCAGTATGTTTTGCTGCTGTTACCTTAATTTGCAAGTTGTAGTGGGGATTTCAGTACCATGAGCTTTCTTCTCTAAAGTTTTTGATATACTATTTGCTTAGGGAGACATGACAGTGGACAATATCCCTAGTATGTATCCTAATTAAGCAGTTAACTTCTTTGCTGCCTTCTCATCCTTACAAGCTGAAAGCTTGTTATCTAATTGTCAAAATAAAGCATAGGGGTATCATAAACCATGGCGGCTGACTAGGATCCATATCTTTTCTAATCAGTTGCTCTACTACTGAATATCCGAATTGGGTGCATGCATAGTGTCCTCCCTCACCCCTTCTAAGCGAACTGTTTGTGTATATTTAATTTTTCCGATATTGTCTTGTACAGAAGTTGTCATTGCTTCAGTCTAGTTGACATCTCCTTTTCAGCCACAAATTTTAGTTCTTATCATCTGAAAGTTGTAGCAAATACAATAATGCTAGCACTCATTAGACCTCTAAGAACACAAAGTTGTGTGGAAATTAAGTTCATCTTGTCACAGCTCTTAGGCTGATGACAACAATGGGCGTATCAATTAGGTCTTTGTGATTTGGTAATGCCTCACCCTTTGATCATTGATAAACTGTCTTTTGGCCTTCAGACAAGACTAGAGATCGATAACCATTAAATCTTCCATGTCTTTTCATTATCTTTAAATCTTGCTAAGAACCCTCTGTCACATATTACTAGGCAGTGTTTGCAAAGTCTGTTCGAATCATCTAACGTGGCAAATCAGGCTTACCTTCCAGTTTCTCCTACTCGAAATTTTTTTCTTTGGGCATCTGACCACGTTTTATTTGTAGAACATCAAGGCTTCTTAAATAATAATGTGGCATTCCATTTTGATGCAGGCTGGGGAAGAGAGCTTTTCGATTGAGCTGGACGAGAACAATCAAGTGTGGTATGAAATACTCTCCTTCTCAAAGCTTGCCCACTTTCTGTCTTTCATTGGTTACCCATATGTACAACTCAGGTAGAAATATTTTGCTCATCAATCTAGTAATGCTGTCTGGAAACATTTAGGAGCTTCTTAGCTACCTGTACTTAATGTTGCAAGCTGTGTACAAGTGTAATGTGATTATGTCCTCATGACAACTTTTTGCTAAATCTGCAATATGTTCTGATGATATTGATTTTTTATATCAGTGTACATCTTCTTCTGTGCAAACACAATGTATTCACTGAGTGAATAACATGAGCTGGAATGCCAACTATTTAATGGCTTAAGTTTGCTTTTGCAACTGCAAGTTTCTATACATGAGGTTTGGATATTGTGTAATATCTATCACACTTGAAGAGGGACACCAATCTTGATACTAAAGTAATTGTAGCTTCCAGAAGTCTGCACTTTTATGCATGAGCTAAGTCTATTCTGTTGAAATACTGCATACCGTGTTAACATTGTTGTCAACTAAATTTTGAATTAAGTATAGTTGGGATAGAACTTATGATGAGCAAAATGGTATGCATTAAAGGCACTTTAGTTGGTCAACTTATCACTCAGTTTGACTTTGATCACTCAACTCTAATGCTCATTTGTTTCCATTACATTTGAACTCTACTGCTGACCTTTCTTTTTTTTTTTTTATGGGGGTTGAAACTACTGCTGACTTTGAACGGCATTTTAGAGGCAATCGACTATTGCCAATAGGGGGTCCATTGAGTATTAGTTTGCCTAAAAAAAAGTAAAAAAAAAAAACATAAAACAAAGGAGAACGAGACATTGTCGGAGCAAGTGCAATTGTATTTTCTAGTTTCTTTTACAGCACATGGCATAGATGGAACTGCCAAAGGTATTAGCTTAGGGATGCTCGTACTTGGTTGTAGATTCCCTTTGTGAGTGTGGCCAATTAGTTATTGCATGTGTGTTGGTTATCCTCCCTTGTAATGTTGTAACCGTGTTGTTATAGGGTCAAGACTCAAGAAGGTGTAGCTTTCGGACTCGACGTAGGATACTAGAAGTCCTATATTGCTGGAAAACGCTTTGCCATTGGTTGGATTTTGATCTTGTAGAACTTGAAATTGATCCAGAAAGGGACTAGAGAACGCTTTTTGCTTACTAGGTAAATTTTTTTTAATATGTTTTGCTTTAGCTAGCTTAGATTATGTGAAATTGTCATCGTGTGATTTTATTTCTGATTATTGAGATGATTAAATGGTTGCTTGGCAGTGTTGTTTGTTGGACTTATCAAGTTAATATGTCAATGGAGGAGGAGGGATATGACTATGAGGAGATGACTCCAATTATAGAAATGGAAATGTTAGGCGATGAAAATGAACAAGAACAAGATCCATCCCCAAACATGAGTGGGACAAACAAGGTACTTGATTCTTCTCTTCCTCCACGTGATAAGAAATATACATCTGAGTGCTGGAATCATTATACGAAAATCAAAGATAAGGATGGAAACACATGTCAGGTGAAGTGCATTCATTGTGGGTCTTTGTTAAAGTACCGTGTTTCTAATGGTACTTCTGCCATGAGGAAGCACTTAAATACATGCAAGAAGTTTCCTCGTAACATAGAGAAGAGGCAGAAATTTTTTGTACCACGTAATGTAAGTGGGGAGGCTAGCAAGGCAGGAGGAGAATCCAACACTAGTAATGTCTTATCGACATGGTCATTTAATCAAGAACGTTGCAGGAAAATGCTCGCTCGGTTCATCATTATTGATGAACAACCTTTTTCTTTGGTGGAGCGTGTCGGATTTCGTGAGTTTGTCTCTGAGTTACAACCTCTCTTCAAGCATTTATCACGTTTTACAGTGGCTAAAGATTGCATGAACTTATATTTCCGCGAAAAAGCTTGTTTGAAGACTTACTTTGGTAAGATTAAGTCTAGGATTGCACTTACAACCGACACCTGGACTTCTATTCAAAACATGATTATTTGTGTCTCACTGCACATTTTATTGATGAGGATTGGAAGTTGCATAAAAGAATTATCAATTTTGTGGTGATGCATAGTCATAGAGGTAAGGAGATCGGAAAAATGGTAGAAAAGTGCATTAACGAGTGGGGAATAATAAAAAAAGTGTCAACAATTACTGTTGACAATGCTAGCTCCAATGATGTTGCAATTGGTTATTTGAAGGAAAAGCTTTTAAAAGAAAGGGTGGCGATATTAGATGGTAGTGTTTTGCATATGAGGTGCACAGCTCATATATTGAACTTGATTGTGAGAGATGGCTTGCACATGGTACGTGACTCTATTGCACGTATCCGCAACGTGGTTAAATATGTGAAAAGTTCTCCCTTAAGAGCCAAAGCATTTCAATCTTGTATTGAGACTGAAGATATCACTTACAAGGGCTCGGTTATTCTTGATGTAGCCACTAGATGGAATTCTACTTATCTTATGTTAGAGACTGCTGTAAAGTTCAGGAAAGCTTTTGAAAGATTGGAAGAAGATGATTTATCTTTTGTAAGTGAGCTTAACCATGAGATTCCTCAAGATGATGATTGGGAAAATGCTATTATTCTTTCAGAGTTTCTAAAGGTGTTCTATGATGCTACCAATCAAATGTCGGGGACTTCATATATAACTTCCAATGATTATTTTGAGGGGATAGCTCTTTTGTATAAATATTTGAAAGATACGGCGGATGACTCGGATCCTAAACTTCAAGCTATGGGTTTGAAAATGAAAGAAAAATTCGACAAATATTATGGGAGCTTAGACAAGGTGAATATGATGGTGTTGATTGCGGTTGTATTGGATCCTAGAGCCAAGTTGAGTTATGTGAAATTTTTGTATGGACAAATTTATGACGATGAATCAAAAGTTAATGACATACATCATAAGGTGAAGAACGCATTGGAGCGTTTGTTTGAATTTTATAAGCAATCTTCTTTTGATTCAAGTGATCAGAATTTTGGTGTCCAAAATTGGAGTGCCAGTAGCAGTGGTTCCAACGCCGATGCCAGTGGCAATGGAGCTAACAAAAGGAAGTATGACGCCCAAGCATGGCGGAAAACCTTTATGAACTCGAGCCAACAATTGTGTGAGCTCAATAAATCTGAGCTTGATGAATATCTTGAAGATAAAATTGAAAAAGTTATTGATCTTGACATTTTGATGTGGTGGAAGACTAGTGGCTCAAAATATAAAATCCTATCTTTGATGGCTCGAGATGTTTTGTCTATTCCTGTAACTACTGTTGCTTCGGAGTCGACTTTCAGTACTTCGGGTCGTGTGCTTGATGGCTTTCGAAGTTCTTTGACTCCCAAAGTAGTGGAAGCTTTGATTTGCACTCAAGATTGGTTGAGAGCCGTTCGTGTACCTATTAATGTTGAAGAGTGCATTGAGAATGCAGAAAAATTTGAGTTGGGTAAGTGATATTTCTAGTTTTATATGTTGTAAATCCTTATATATGTCTAATAAGTGAATGCTTTATTTAATCTCTTTCTCTCTCTCTTTTTAAAGATATGGATGGTCTTAGTGAGGAAATCACCAGTAAATAGAGTTTACCAATTAAAGTGAAATGAAGATACGTGGTAAGACTTTCTAATAATTATTTTAGTTCAGTGGATAGTAATTTAAATTTTAAACTGGGGTGATCCTTGTTTTCTTCCTCCACAGTTTGCTTAGCATGGATGGAGACTTTGCACCAAATGGATAAGCTTGTGAGATTTAAGAGAAAGTATGATTTTCTCTTAGTCATTGATGATGTAAGTCCCTCATTTTGTAGATAATCTTGTTCTTTAATTTGTGAGACTTGTGCTATACCTCCTGCTTTGCAATATGATAACATAATTGTTTTATGACTTAGGGAGATCTTCATAGAAATTATGTTATTGTCATTATAAAAACTATGTTGAAGGGGATGATCACGGTTCCCCGTTCTAGGGAGGGAGGTTCCGGTTCCCGGTTCCTCTTTTTTCGGAACCGGAACCGGTTCCACTTAAAAAAAAAAAAAGAACCTGTTGGACCCTGGAACCGGAACCGAAACCTGTAAGAGGGTAGGTTCTAGGTTCCAGATTTCGACGGGTAGGTTCCAGGTTCCAAAAACTGAGGAACCTGTACCCAAGGGTAGGTTCCAGGTTCCAAGCGGAACCTGTAAGGAACCTGGAACCGCTCACCCCTAGTCGTACATGTGTCGAGTTATTATTGGCTGAGAGCAAAAAATGCTTGCCACGTCAGTTGATGACGTGGTGAGAGCAAACCACTGAATATTTTCTCGAGTGGCTCCACCGGATTAAATTAAATTAAAATATATTTGATTTTTATAGTGGATGGAGCCCACATTTTTGAATAAAGAGAAATACTTAAATCAAAACAATGTACTGGATCGATAAATTGACCCACATTCTAATAAGGTTAGAAAATGAAAAGAAAATTCAATTTTTCGCTAGAAGTACAAAAGTTCCCTCAATAAGGAGTGATCAATATTAGATCCTCATGAATTTTTCTCATAAATCATGCCGAAATCACGTTTTCGCCAATTAAATTTTTATTACATAGCCCAGCTAATCTTATGAATAATGTCATGTAGAATTCAAAAATTAATTAAATGACCTAATTATTTGTTCAATTTGATGGTGTAAATGATTGAATATGTATCTTGCGTGTAATTCACAAAAAGAATTTCATTCCTTGACCATCGGCACATGGTTTTCTACCATTCAGAAGTAATGAAGTTTCTCTCCTTGTCAAGGTCAAGTTATCTAAAGTTGAGCCCCACAGTCCCGCGGATGGGTCTTTTTGGAATTTGTCGAAGTCTTCAAGCATCATTTATTTATTGATTAAATTATTTCCTTTGCGTACAAAGTGAGTTAGGAACTAGCTTTTCGGGAAAATTACTTCTCGCCCCCAGTGATTTTTGTGGATTTCCTAACTTGCCATCAAACGTCTTGGTTAATCTTCTACCGAACTTATTCAAAGCAAACGGCCAAGTAGAAAGAAGTCCCTTTGTTTTTTTCTCGATGGGCTTTAACTATCAAATCTGCCAACTGATTCGCCTCCCGTGGACGTTGGGTTAAGTGAATGAATTTGAGATGGGCCAGTTTCCTCTTGCAATCTTCGATCAAGGCCTTCACGTCCCATGTGCTTTGGTCAGCTTGCCTCTTTGCATCTCAAGAAATTCGCGTTCATTACGAGTGCGTTCTAAGCTTGATTCTGATCGACGGGATTGGAAGACGTGGGCATTTTGTGCTTTCCAACAAGTTCCTCAATAGAAGGTAGCTCTGTGCTTCATTCAATACATTGCATGACCCATTTGTCCATTTTGATAATGTTCCGATTGAAATATCACTGTATAGTCTCGAATCCCATCGTATGGCTGCTGTCCAATAACAAAGGAGAAAGATGTGCCTTATGGTTTCTGGAGCTTGGTGAAATAGAGGGCACGTGGGGTTAGCTAAGGTTTTTTAATTGAAGAGATTCTCTCTTGTGGGTATAGCGTTTCGGCATACTCTCCACAAAAAAAATACAAATTTTGCGGAGGGTGTTAAATTTCTAGATTTTCGTCCATAGTGTTCTAGGTGGCTGATAGAATGATGAGGCTTGGTATGTTTGTTGCTGTTGGTTCGTTTGAGTATAGCTTGTTACTTGCACTTTTAACTGAGTTGATTCCAGACTTTTTCCAAGTCCATGCCAGCCTATCGTCTTCTTCTGAGGTTCTGTCGGATATTTCATGTTCAGATGTTCGCAAACTTTGCCCTAGTTAATGAAAGTACCAGATGTGCACGGAAGAGATGAGTTAGAAACAAAAAAAAAATTGGAAGTTCTAGTATTTTCGAACAAAAAAAAACTAATTGAAAGTCTTATGGTGATTTTGGAAAAGATTTCCCATCATAATGTTAAGAAAACAAGTCAGCATTGTATGCGATGACTTTTAATGAGTTCTTATTTTCAATTGAGTAAAATTGAATTATAGCTTATTAAGTTTATGCGCATAAGTTACACCGTACAAAACATTAGCTTTATAAAAAAAAAAAACAGAGTATATTGAATAATGAAAAGATAAAATAAGAAATTATTCAACTAAAAAATACATATTTACAGTTTATGCAGCCTTTCTTGCTAATGTCAAATATGCTTGACATATGCTCATAATGAATTGAATAACTGAAAAATCAGAAAACATAATTTATAAAATAGTATGCATGCGCGCGCGTTTGTATATATATATATATATATATTTCTATTAAATTTCTCTTAATCTAAATAAAAAAGATTTCCTACAAGAAAATTTATTTAAGTAAGATAAAATTAAATTAAATTAGTTTACAACAGATTAGCAGAGATTAAATATTTCAGAAACTCTCGAATTTTAACTAATTTGATGCAAGTAGTTTAACTCAGTGTATAAAGGAATTTATTTTCATGAATTCAATTAACAAAGCTAAAGATACATGTTGTTTGGTCGGTAAACTATCAATAATTTCAAGCGATTTCATTCAATATAATATAGAAACATTATGCTTAATTAAAAAATTCACTTATTTGAGGAAAGAATTGCAGAAACTTAAAAAATCATATACTATTTCACTTTAAGATTACAATAAAGTAAATAAAGAATGAATAAAAGCTGTATATTTATAACATGAATTTTTTTGTTTGGTTAGGCAGTTCTGAAATCCATTTACATGAAGTTTACGATAAAATCATAAAGTCAAAAGACTTGAGAACTAAAAATACTTTAACATGTCGCATTATGATTCATAGAAATTCATGTATATACAAAGGAGATTTTTTCCGTCAAAAGGAAATTTCCTTCATTTTCCATAATCAAACATGAGAGAAATATAGAAAACTTTCAAGCAAAGCAAATTTTGAAAGAGCTGTAGAACAAAACAAAATCCAGAAAATAAAAAAGTATAGCTTGCGACTATAAACATGCTCTCATCTCAAAAGACCAAATCTATTATAACATCAATAAAACAATTGGTGGTCGATCACTAAAACCGTCACTAATGGACACATGTTGAGATTTAGCCTTCTAGAAACTATGGCTTACAGCACGTGCCTAGATTTGGCGTTCTTAACTCCATTGCCATATGGAGATAGTGATAACTATATATTGGACCACCATGGATCAAACAACTCTAACAAACTCCCATATCTAGATTTAGATCGAGAGAGAAGCTTGTAAATTTAGGTTGCGTTTGGTTTGGCATTTGCAAGGGGCTTTGATTCCAATGCAAATACTGAAGGCCCAAAGCTATTTAGGGAAATGCAATCGTATTTAGTAGAATTTCTTTGCAAATGGACTTTGACTTGAATGTGCGTTTGGTAAAAAAAAACTTTCGCAAAGAGCTTTGATGGATATTATATGTATATCTTTTTTTTGTTTTTTTGAAAATTGGATTAAGCCCTTTGCCGAACCGGTGAAGGGCTATGGCCGCTGGTGAGTTAGATCTAGTGCCAGCGGTCGTCAGCTAAGGTTGCTCGAGGTTGGGTGACCTTCGGCGAGGGTCGCGCGACCCAATTGAGGGCCGCCAGAGGTCGTCTGACCTCGGGTGACCCTTAGTGAGGGTCGCATGGCCCCAATCAAGGGCTGCACGGCTCGTCACCTAGGTCTCGCGACCATAGGCGGCCCTTGCTCGGGTCTCGCGAGGGTCACCCAATGGCAGCCGGCCATCAGGTGACCCTCACGAGACCTAAGCAATGGTCGCCTGGGTAGCCTGAGGTCGGGCAACCTTCGGCAACCCTCGGCTGGGGCCACGCCACCCTCGCGAAGGGTCATCCAAGGTCGAGCGACCTTTGGTGGCCCTCGGCTGGGTCGCACGACCCTTGCCGGGGCCGCTGGTGCTAGATTTGGCTCATCGGCAGCTATAGCCCTTCATTGGTCCGGCGAAGGGCTGCCTCCTTTTTCAATTAAAAAAAAATAACCAACGGCAAAATTGGAAATATGAAGAATCAGTGAGGGTAGTTTGGAAAGGGAAAAAATAATTTCAGCATTTTGAAGGTCAACTTTTAACTGAAAGCTGGCTTCAAAGTTAAACCAAATGGTCCAACATTTCCCCAATGGGCTTTTAAGGCTAAAAGCCCTTTGAAAATGCTGAACCAAACGCACCCTTAGACCTACACCTAAATTAGAAGAGAAAAGCTTCTATCAAATCTTGGAGAAGTCATGGAGCCATGTCTTGGGCATCTTATTGGCTAGACCTGTGATGACGGTCTCACAAAGTTTTCAATTGCAAGCAAATTTACTCAACACATCGCTCGACAAAGAGCAAAAGAAAACTCCCAAATTAGATTGGAAGAGGGAAAAAAGGGAAATCAAAACCTAAAAATAAAAAGCAAAGCAAAGTAGGATCTCAGCTTGAAAAATTGAAGCTGGTAGCTTGCAAGTGAAGTTTCTTTGAGGGAGGGTTTCTTTAGGAAAGAGAGGTTGCCGACAAAGAGATCAGGGTTTTGAGAGAGAGCTCATGATGAGAATCTTCAATCAATCATGAGCAAACATAGTAGAATTAGGGATATTAGCACAAAGAGTCACTAAATTTTAGTCATATGTGCAATGTCATTCTTAGAATTTCAATTTGGGCAATATGGTCCTTAAACTTTGGCTCAATATGTGATGTCGTCTTTGAATTTTATATTTGTGTAATGTAGTCCCTAAAATTTGGTTTAATGTGTAATGCCATATTTGAACTTTTACTTATTCAATAACCCCTAAACTATTGTTAAGGCTAAGTGTAGTCCTTCCTTTCATGTCATTTTCACATAGTGTAAGAACTATTTTGAACATTTATCAATAGTTTAGGGATCATATTAAACGACTTAAAGATTTAGAGAAGACATTGCACATTTGGGCTAAAATTCATGGATTACATTGAATAAATTAAATGACAAGGAATGACATTGCGGATTGGACCAAACTTTAGAACCATTAGTGTCATTTTCTAATTAAAATAGGCATGTTATATTAGAAAAAATCAATTGGTAACTTTAAATTGAATTTAGTTTAATAGTCTAGTACATTAAATCAATCAAATAAACAAAGAAATCACTCAATTTGAACAATAACAAAATTAGCCACTTTTAGATATCTTAAATATGGGTTATTTTATTTCCTATTAATTTAATATTATATATAATTTCATATAGTTTGGAAATGAGTGATTTATTGTGTTACTATTCATGTGTTTACTTTTACTTTTAACATCCATTTATCATCAAATAAGGATAATAAAAGTAGTTGCGAGTTTTAACTTAGTCATTAAAAAAATTGAGCTGAAGAATATATCACTAAACAAAGATGTCCATATTCTAAATAAAAACAAACTGAACAAGAAGCTGATATATTTTGAACTCAACTTTTCTAATTTTCTATCATGTATGCATTCTTTCTAAATTTTAAATGTAAAAACTTTCATGTTGCTAGGTTTAACTTTAAGCACTTTCCAATTTTTTTAATGCATGATTTTACAACGAAAAAAATTAGTATTTTTGAACATACATAGGTCCAACACATTTGTAGAAATAACATAAGTTGCAACATTATCACTATCACAAGTGACAACAGTTATGCTAACACAGATAAAAATAACATGCAAAATCAATACATATTGACAAGATACATATATCAACAATTGGGAGAAAGTTTAAATAGTGCTTGCCACAAGAGAATTCACTTTACCTCTATACTTGGCACAATTTTGTCATTGTTGACACTTGAATTTCGCCAACGAGTTCATCATGTATCTTACAAAGAAAATCATATCAGGAATCAAGTTCGCCGATAATGGTAGGAGTTGACCCCAATGAAAAACAGCCAATTTATATGACCCTGTAACTCCTTATTCTCACCGTGTTCCTTCTATAAGTATAGAGTATGAGTATAACAGCTCATTAATAGCCATGGTTCATTTTGTGTAGGCCACCCGTGCTTCTTGTCAAGATTAGCAATCGAATTGCGCCAATATATGCGGAATTCAACCCCTAAACGAAAACACGTATGTTACGTCGTTTTACGCCCATTTTTTCCGCTGTGTTTCTTCTACATCTTAAGCTTGGGATATCGTAGTAATAAAATCCCGGACCCGACGGCTAAAATTTTGGCCGATGGCAACTCCAGAGAGTCTTGACCGCCCCGGTTCACACTTGATCTCAAACTCCTCCAGCAATTTTGGCCTGTCTTTCCCTGAAGGCTTAAAAGAACCTGGAGAATTGCAAACCAGTTGTCACAACGAGCGTCTTCGAGTGCGTTTCCCAACGATGTTGGCCTGTGCGTTAGCTCTTAAGTGTCGCTTCCCAGTTTCCCATTTCCCGAGCTGATGTCGGCTGATCCAACTGCAGGCCCCTGGACGAAAATCTTTGATGTATGGCCTCCACAAGTGGGTTTATCAATGTCCGTTGGGCGTGAAATTTTTATGAATGCTAGGTTGACGTGTTGAATACCTCCCATCAAAATTTCAGCCCAATCGAACAAACCACGAGCGCTTACTTGCTGTTTCTGCACGACTGCGCGGTGTCACAAGTTGCATATCTTCCAGTTTCGGCCCTTAATCACCCACTTAATCCTCCATTCTTTGCACACCATAACTATTAAGCATCACATAACCGGCATCCTAGTCCAAATTAGGCTAGAAATTGAGCTAAAAAGAACTGAAAATGAACTAGAGAAAGAGAGACCAAACCAAGTGGTATGCAGCAGGAACTCTCTCTCCCTCGGTGGAGTGCAGCCAGCTCTTGCAGGTGTCAAATCTGAGGAGTTGCAGATGGGAGTTGAGCTTAAAATGAAGTGCTCGCGGCTGTCTGTGGCTAGAAGTCAAGGGGCTTCCATAGATAGTTTTAGCAAAGAGAAAAGACCAGACTGCGCTGAAAATTTGCCAAAAAAGGCAGGAGTGTTTTTGCTGAAAGAATGGGGGAAAAGGTAAAAATGCGGAAGGAAAATGAAGGGGGAACCTAGTGAGATATCAGAGACAAGGGAGCTCTTGGATTTTGGCCGGGGGCTTTCACAGAGAAAGAAAGAACGAAAAAGAGAAGTGAGAAGCAGTTCTGTGGACATCTTACTCTTCTCCAAAAGGATCCTCTAGAGCTTGAAGGTAAAAGTTGGAGAGCTGGGTGACGGCAAACTGTGGTCAATGGAGAGAGCAAATTGAGGACGAACCAGACCAAAAAACCAATTTCATCTCAGAGAGTTCTAGGGTGACGTGTCGGAAAAAAAAGAAACAGAATCCAAAGTTCACAACCTTCGAGACAAAACTAGCCAAAACCTTCAACTAGAGAGTTAAAGTAGACTCAAATATCTTTCCAACCATAGTCGCACGTCCCAAATGAAGATCGGGAAGGCCTCCTAGAGCCCCCCAAAAGAACACCCTATTCCGCGGGTCAGGGCAGAGTCTGAAATTATGAAATTTTAGTATTGGGAGGATGGTCGTGAGCCGGGAAAAGAGTGACATTTTGAGAAAAATGGAGGAAGATCGATGCAAACCTATACTTTATAGTTAAACTAGGATGCATAAAGTTGGTGTAGGTTCGAAGGAATAGATAAAAGAGGTCCTGGAGCAGGCTTTCGTATGCTAACAAAAGACCTTCGTGGTAAGCTTTCTTCCTCGCAGGTCTCCTTTCCCAGAGTTGAGGCGGCCAATTTTGTGCGACTTTGTATGGCAACTTCTCGATTCCTTTGGCCAAGTACTGCGTGATAAAACCACTAGTAGTCAAGGTTATGGTATTGACTCAGCTTCTAGGAGAAATTGAAGAGAATAATTTGTTGAAAAATGAATGAAAAAGGGCCGAGAGCCAGTGGTGTTTGCTGCGTATATGCATGACCGATGGAATTCTCTGTTGCAAATTTAAATGTGTAATTTGGTCTTGCAAGTTGATCTTTAGGCATGTTTCATTCATGAAGAGAGGCCTATGAGTTGAAACCTTTGTGTGTAATTCTCTGAATTTGTTGAAATGCCTGCAACAGTCTTCGCAGTGCATGCGCCCTGGACTGATTCACACTGGCCCTGGACTGATACACGGCTGGCCAGTGTGAATCATGCATGTCCGCCACTTGGAGATGTTGGTTTTATGTGTGTAGTTGATCACTCTACGAGAAGTTTGCTGTATTTGACAGTATATATTACATGATTTCATTTGGGTTGAGTGAATCTTTTTTAGAATCTTTAATATTTATATATAAGGACGTCAATCTGGGCATGCACGGGTCTGACCGTTCTGGGTTCAAACCCACTTGCAGGGAACAGTCAAACCCGTGAGTTGAAGGGGATTTTTAGCGCGATATGGTGATTTTGTGATCTTTATTGAGTGTTTTATTCTCCTGGTGCATTTCTATAGCATTGTTTCTTTATTTCTTCTTAAGATCATCTCATGGTCGAGATCGAAGGAACAAATACAGCTTGGAGAAACTATTCTGGCTAAACAAATGCACACCAAATGTTCGACAGAATGTCCAAACCAAGTTTCAATTTTGAAAAGATTGATTCGAACTTGATAAATGTGATATTCATGTTCTGAGTTGATCCATGTTCATTTAAATCAAGCATAGTTCAGTTTAAAGAGTTAATTTTTTTTACAAAAATATATACAAAGTGAAAAATCTAAATTTTTTCCAAAATTGTAGGATAGTGTTAAATTAGGGTGGAAATGAAGATTTTGGATCTTTCCTAGATTTTAAAAGTCATTTTCCTAATTTAGTGCCTTTTTTTGGGTGTTTTATGGGTTAGAATAATCAATTTCGTAAATAATTAATTTTGCGTAGATTTGAATTATTTAGAGTAATTTCATGCATTTAAAGTAATTCCATGCACATTTAAATTCTCATATATCTCACGGGGATCCTATCTTCAGGCTCTATAAAAGGCCATGTATATTCTTCGCCCGACAAGCATTGGGACAAGCTTAGTATCATAATAAACCCTTAAAGAACATAGCATGGACACATAGTAGCGGCTTGAAAGACCTTTAGGACTTATAATTGATAAAGAGCTGTTTTGATTAGTTAGATGAACATCTCAAGTTAGGGGTACTAAAATGGCTAATTAAACTATTTGTGTAATGAAATCCTCAAGTCTAATTAATCTTTGTTTATGTAGGAAGTGAGACAAACTTTCATGTCTCACTAGGTTTCTAACTAACACTAAAATGCTAGTAGCAACTCTCGTTTCATATAGAATCATTTAAGATTAATTCAAACTTTAAAAAAATCCAAAGGTTTGGGGGAGCCTACGAATAATAGAGAACGGTTGGCCTACCTTTTGGGCATTACCTCCAAATCTCTTCCCAAACACTCTAAAATGAAAATAGAATCATATTTGTCAAAAAGCTAATAGTACTCAAACTCTTGTTTCTACTATATGTGTATTTTAGTATAAAAAAAAAAATGCTACAAAAAATCCCAAACTTTTCTCAATTTGACAAATTTATTCTAAACTTTTTTTGGGCAAAAGATTAACGCAAGTGCCAAAACTTAGCACGGGAAATACTTAAGTGTTAAAAGTTACGAAATATATACTTAAGTACCTTTTTAAAAAAAATTAGGACATTTAAGTATCAAGTTCTGCAAAAGATGCTAGTAATCCAACGTAGCTTATTTTAATAGTATAACCCGCCTATGTGACTTGCCAGAAAGTTGAATTAGCAAAGACTTAGTCGTTTTGGCATTGACGTAGATTTTGATATAAAAATTAATTAAATAATAAAAAGACTAATTTTTAAAAAAAGGTGAAAGGTTAGGCGAGGTCATGCCGCCACCGCCCCACCATTGCCAAGAAGGTGCGAGGGTTGGCTTTGGTTGTGGTCGGCGACCTTGGCCGATCGATGGCGAGGGTCCACAGGCCCTCGCCCAAATTTGGGGCAAGGGTTGCAGTCCTCACCCAGATCCAACGAGGATCACTGGTCCTTGCCTAGCCAAGCCAAGGGTTATCGACCGTTAGCTATGGCTAGGTCAACCTCGCTATAGCCAGCGATCGGCTAGGCTCTCGCCATTGATTGGCCAAGTTGATGGCCACTTAATAGGGCCCAGCAACCCCAGCCAACTCTTGCCCACCATTGCGGGCCTTTCTTGGCGATGGTAGGGCAGTGGCGAGGGTTGCATGGCTCTCACCCCAAATAGTTCACATTTTCGAAATATTTTTAAAATTTGTTAATCAATTTTTGGGGTTTTTGGCTAATATGGCACTATTTTTTAAAAAAAATTGCCACGCAGATAATCTTTTTTAAAAGAATTACCACTTCAACAAATAAAGTCATAGGAAAATGCCACATATGCATTTTGGCTAGATTTTTCCGCCATTGGCATTAACTGATCAATTTTGTTCTGATTTTAGCACTTAAGAGTGCTTTTGGTAATGATTCTACTACGGGGAACAAATTCTAATCATAAATGATTATTTTTTTATTCTGCTCTTGAGAACAAATTTTGAGTATTTAAGGTGTTTGATAAACTATTTAAAATTTTTACTCTGGGAATAAAAATGCGTTTGGTAAAAATTTCCGATCTTTTGATTCTTTTAATTTTTAATATTTTTTGTTATAATTTTCTTTTTTTCTTTTTTCTTTTTATTTTTCTTTTTTCTCCCCTTCTTCCTCTTAGCTACCGCCCTTGGGCCGCCATCGGCAAACAGCCAGGCAAGGTCCGGCGAGCTCGCCGGAGCCTCGCCCGGCCACTGGCGAGGCTCGGCCTCACAAATCTAGGCAAGCTTGAGCCTCGCCCGTGGCGGTCAGGCGAGGCTTGGCCTCATGCCGCCTAGGCAAGCTTGAGCCTCACTGGTGGTGGCCGAGCTCGCTCGCCCAGGCGACACGAGGCCCGCCCGGCTGGGCGAGGCTCCAGCGAGCTAGTCGAACCTCGCCCGGCCACTCGCCAACAGTAGCCCAGGGGCAATGATGGGGTGGGAGGAGGAAGAGGAAGAAGAAAAAGAAAGAGAAAGGAAGGGAAAAAAGAAAAAAGAGAAACAAAAACTTATTCTCAAAATTGTTCCCGAGAGCAAGAAGCAACTTTTTTTTGCTTCTTGATTTTACTCCAAATCTATTCCCTGGAACAAATTTGTTCCCGAGAACAAAAAATTTACCAAATGCATTTTTGTTCCAAATATGCTCTCGGGAACAAAAGAATAGAATCAGTTGTTTCTGGGAACATTACCAAACAGAGCCTAAGTATACATTTCTGAACTTTTGGTACTTAAGTATCTCCCCATGTCAAGTTTTGGCTTTCCAGGTGTTCGACACTCCTTTTTTTGTGACATAAAAGCTCCAAACTTATACCCATGTGACACATTTAACCCAAACTTTTTTTGTGACATCAAAAACTTCAAATTTTGCCAATTCTGACACATTTATTCCAAACTTTTTTTGTAACATCAAAAAACCTCAAACATTTATTCATGTGACACATTTACACAAAACTCTTTAGCCAAAGGGCATTTTCGTTTTTTAATTTTTAATTTTTTCTTTTCTTCTCCTTTTTCAGTTTTTTCCTTTTCCTTTTCTCACTTCCCTCCACCGGCAAGTTGTCAGCTTCCCTCCACCTTGGCTGGTGGAGGAAAGGAAGGAGAAGAAAAAAGATTGATGAAAGTGTCATTAGACTAAAGAGTCTGGGGTAAATGTGTCAAATGAGCCAAGGCAGAGGGAAGGAAGGAGAAGAAAAAAAAATTATGAAAGTGTCGTCAGGCTAAAGAGTTTAGGGTAAATATGTCAAATGAGTATAAGTTTGGGGTTTTTGATATTACAAAAAGAAAGTTTAGGGTAAATGTGTCACAATTAATAAAGCTTGAGGTTTTTGATGTCACAGAAAAAAAAAATTTGGGATAAATATGTTATACTGGGTAAAGTTTAGGATTTGTAATGGCATTTTCCCTCTAGTAAATTTTAAGTTCAAACTTTCTAGCCGCATTTTGCATGTCCAAATGGCGAACAATCTCAAATATTATACGTGTAAAAAATTATTTGGCATAAATTACCAATACTACAATCTGGTAAATTAGGCTCATGCACATGGGATTCTCTCTTCAAATTAATAAAAAGATTGCTTTAGATGAATACGAAAGTATTTGAGCCAGTAAATTGAAACTGCATATCTGATCATAGCATTCCTTTGTCTGTCCCTTTATCCGTCTCAGAAAGGATAAGAAAAGGAAAAGAAAAGCTGCACACCATTGAAATCAATTTCACAGTTTTGAGTTCAGCGCATCAAATTTCCATCGTTGGTTAGGCCACCCTGAGAAGGCTCAGAAACGTGCTGTGACAGAAGACGAGCAGTGTCTTTCCACCATGAGATCTCTCTCTCTTTCTCAGATAGCTTCTGCTCCAAACGCCCTAAAGATGCTTCAAGCTCTTTGATTCGTTCTTGCAGTCTCGTTTCCAACAGCTCATGCAACCTCCTCTCGAGTTCCATAGGGGGAACACCGCCCTGAACTTCAGTCACTTCATCTTCGGGATTCAATACTTCCCCAAAACTCGTGCTAGAGCCACTTGCTGAAGCAGATTCCTTGGGTGCAACCTGCTATACCGAGTTTATAGATCATAAGCTCTAACATTCAAATGAAGAGATAATCATCAGCCAAACTCAAACTACTGTAGCTAAAATTTATCCCAAAAAGGGATCTGACTTTGAGAAGATCCTCGTGTTACTTTTGTTTTGACAACCAAATGAAAAGAGAACGTACTACTTCAAAGGCATCAACATAATTAATGAAACGAAAGAACTGGAGATGATTGTTCCCCATCAATGACCTTGAACTGAAGGTTCAGCTATAACAGCAACACATGTATCAAAGAGAGCCTTTTTTGGACTTATGAAAAGGCATAAGCGAGCAGAGTACTGAACACTGGATTCTGGAGTTCCTCCTTCATGTCCGGGGACAGAGAAAGCAATCATATTACAGAGACATGAGAAGACAGCAAGAACGCGGAATATTAGAGAGCAAACAATGCATAAATTTACATTTGTTTGAAAATCCTTTGGCAGTTTCCATTGCCACCCTTCTACAGTCACACAGAAGAACATTTTTGCTCACAAAAATTGAGTGTTACCACAAAGAATGACCATAACATTGACCAACAATCTTTGTAGGAAACACTAAGCCCCGCACATAATAGCCAGAAAGATACATTTATTTTTCCTCCTCTTTTTCCCTTTCGCAGTAGCAACCAGGAGACACTGAGTGTGTGGATTAACAAGGAGGTTGGAAACAGGACAGGAGTTCAGTCATGCGTATATAATTAGCAGAACCAAAACCAACCAAAATGTAACAGAAAAGCTGATGCCTATAATTGGTTCTCTTTACTTTGATAGAGAGCAAAACTGTTTGCATTTGACTAGAGAACAAATACATATAAAAGAGAACTTGTGATGAAGAAAGTTCCCATGCTTTTTGTCCTAAACACTAAAAGGCCTGAACAGATGAGTAGATAGCAATGGCACGGCAATGAAAAATCAGGAATGCAAATGAAGTGAAAATCTGACTGCCGTGTGGAGTTCAATCTGACCAAATTAAGGGAAAAACTGTGAAACATGCAGAATTAGAATAAACCAAACCTCAGAAACTTTTCTCCATTTAAAACCTTCAGATGTCAAGACTCTGCTGCAGCATATATTAACACTAATGCATGCACAATTGGAATTAATACTAAATGATAGCTCCCATGCCAGCCTTCCACAGAACAAGTGAAGGAAACTTCAATTGAGGGTGGTTTACATTTCCAAGACATCCAAAACAACTGATTCACCATCATTGTTTTGACAGTGAGAATACACAAAATTCTGCAACCAATTCCATGCACAGGTAGAAAACCTTGTGTTCCTTGGAGAGCCCCCTACATCCAGGAACCACACAGAAAATCAGAAGACAGAGAACCTTACCTTTATCATTTCCGGATATGATTGCTTGGAAGAGATTTCAGCATCCAACTGAAGCTGCAAGCGCTCTAACTCGGCTTCTAATTCTGCTTCCAGTTCTTCAATCCCCTCCCCAGGTTCTTGTCTACACTCACATCCACTGGACTGATTACATTGCATCTGTCTATGTCGTTCTAGCAAAAGAGATAGCGTTTTATGGGATTGCTCTGAAAGGTGGCTGCCGCAGTTCAAGACTTCCTTTATATCAGTCAAACAAGAGGCAACACTCTCCGTCAACTCAAATGGTTCACGGGAAGAATCTTTTCTCCGTACTTTTTCTTTGGCATTCTGAAGAAAAAGTTCCATTTCTTTCCGCAAATCCTTCATTTTGTTGAGTTCATTCTTACTTGCAGCAATCAGATATAAAAGACTCCCTGCAACTCCCAGGTTGAACATATTCTCTTTCCCATATTGTCCTGGATAGAGGAGCATGCAAGCAACAATCACTCATTAAAAGAATACTTCATTTAATAGTGACGAAAGCAGGAGCATGCAAGTAACAATCACTTGTTTAAAGAATCCTTCATTTAATAGTGACGAAAGCAGAGAATATTTTCATGGGAGCGTATGAAAGATGTTATATATGACTTATTATGTCTCAACTGGGATGTTTGATGTGAATATGCATGTTACTTCAGTTCCCCTAACATGCACATCCCTGGCTAGAATGGTGAATCAAATTGCTTTAAGAATATATATTCCTACTTGGGTAACCAGTTTCGGTCCATACAGGCATGGCTGGTACACATTATAAAGAGTAAAAGGAGAAATTAATGTCAGATACACCCAGTCCAACTTCAGCATATTGCTTCTAGCCCCGAAACCTCTTAAACTTCACGTCCTAGCTTCCCTGCTTTGGGTTAGTGGGAAACAATACATGGCAGATATAGTCTTCAGATATCGCCAGCAAAACAAATTCAGTTGGCTCAATCGTCCACACCACCAATCCTCACTCTGTTTAAACTTATATTGGTTCAACCAGCTGCATGAAAGGACTGAAGTATGCACCAATTACAGAACCTTTCCAAGAAAAAAGATTTTTGATCAGAATCATGAGGCAACCTCTAATAAGAAGATTCCAATGTACATCAAGAAGTTTGGAATTATCACTTAGCCAGTATTATAAAATAGGCAGGGAATCTGCAACATCGTTCATGACCTCTAGTTGTTATCGCATTAATATGGTTAATTTCGTTTTTCCTGAACCATCTACATCACTACTACATGCAAAAAGAGGGCTTTGGTTTCCTACCAGTTAAATGTTCATAAAAAGATCCATTTTCAGATTTGGCCTAAATTCTACAACACATCAAAAGGATTAAGGGGGGAAGTCAACCCGGACAAGTCAAAACTTTTCCAAATGAAACAGGCACGATTTTGCCATAGCTTTGTAATTACGCACGCTTGTCATGAAAAACAACTCCCATTCTGATACCATCCCATTTCCCTCAAACCCCACGTAGCATAAGACGCTCGCAAACAATCAAATATCTGACAGATCGTCCACACCCAGGAAATTTAGCATCGAGAAACAACGTTTTTCACAACGAAAAGCTCAGAACTTGAAATAGTAATCGATCATCACCTGATTCACCCTTCCCGTTTACAGTGTGCGACGAACCAACCTCAACCTTCGTCTTCATCCTCGAAACGCTCAAACTTTCCAACCCAATGCCAAATTCCCTCTCTTCTTTCTCCGGAATCTGCCCCACCGATCCCTTCTTCTCCTTGCGCCGTCTGAACCACCTCGAAATCGCCCGACCCGGCGACAAACAATCGAACCCCCAAGACCCCGCTTCAACTCGCCGCCGAAGACTGCTCATCTCAAACTCGGCGTCAACCCCACTCTCTTTCCCGTCCTCTTCTTCTTCTTCCTCCTCCTCGAGTAGTAGAATCTCTGCGATTCGCATTCGAGGACCACAGTACTTATCCCCCTCGCCAGAGTCAAATCCTTCAAGAACTTGCTCCATCTGGGTCATAAGAATATCACGGGATGCAGGAAAATGCAGAGCAAGAAAGTTAATGCATCGCCATAAATGGCAACAGCGATAGAGAAGAAGCTGCGCAGCCCACTCTCTCTTTCAAATGGCAAGGGGAAAGAGCAAAAAAGGGAGGGAACGTTTCTCTCGATTTCTTTTTCCTTATTTTGAAAATAAAGGTAACATTTTTAACGCTCCCCCCAAGAATTATCAGCATCGGAATCCTCGAATCCTGTCTTTGGGATTGTTGCTGGCATTTATGGTTGCCAAACAAATTATAAAAAAAAAAAGGCCATAAAAGCCGGACAAATAGACAAAAAGGGAAGCTTCTTATAAAAACAATAATAAATAATAGATGATAATAAATTGTAGGGGCAAATATTTTTGTGCTTTGATGGTTATTATTATTCTCGTGATCGTGGGGTATGGGTTATTTAATTTCGTCGCGACCTAATGTGATGGAGACAATATAAGAGAGAGAAAAAAAAGATTGAATTTTGAAAAAAATTTTGGTCAGAAAATTTTGAAATTGAAATGCCATCTTTTCTATACAATATGGCAATGCCCAATTCAACCTCTAATGATGTTTGTAGTCTTTCAAGCATAGTTTAAGAGACTATATTCAAGATTATTTGGAAAAAGGACATGAATCAAAGCATTTTGTCTATTCTTTTTTGCTTGTTTTAATTTGATAGTAGAGATTAATTAGTTAAAATCTTATTGCAATTAGAGTTTATGGACCACAAATCTTTTGTAAACATGGAGTTTTCAAGCATCCCTTGAAAAAATATGGTTCATAAGTTGTTAATATATCTGCTCATGACCATAAATTATGTTCAACTTGGTAAGGTATCAGGTGTTTTAATAGTTTAACAACTTGTTAATTCAATGAATGGTTTAAAGATGTAGGCTTAGCCATACTCGGGCAATCCATGTAATTAGAAACCAAATACCTCATGCATATGTGTGTATAAATAAGGACAAAAAACAAAAGCAAATGCAGTTTCACTTATTTAAAGAAACGAATTTAATGTTTTGAAAGTTCAAAAAGTTTATTTTGAATTTGAAATCTATTCGAAATATATGTGATTATTATATCATACAATTGAAGTATCATTATCTATTGTTTAAAGATATTTGATAATCATTCGTTGCATGAAAGTTTAGACCAAAGTTTTAGGTTGAAGGTAGGGTTAGATTGGCCTTATAATATGCAGAGGGAAGCAGTATGAGCTCGAAGAAGACGAACCATCTAAGAAGAAGATGAACAATAAATTTCTCTAATTTTTTTTCATTTTTCATCTATTCTATTTTTAGATATCAATTTTTTCTCTTGAGTGGCATGACTCCTAAGAAATAAAATTATTTCAATATTTTCTTCATCCAAATTGGATGGACTTAAAGAAAGGTTTGATCGTACTAATTGCACAAATTTTAAGACTTGATTGTGTTTTTTGAAAGATTAATGATTTAATTGAGGAGGGGCCAGATCAGCCCTATAATATGCAGAGAGAAGTGGTTTCTTCACTTGCTGTGGAAATAACCGAAAATCATATATACAGAGGCTCGCCATCTCGGATTACATTTCCAATAAGAGCACCATCACACGCAACTGATCAATCTAACAAGACTAATATCTTCAAGCTTTTGGCCATACAAGATTACCCAACATTACTCATGACGGAAAGGAGAAAGACACAGTGATTGAAAAATCCTTGTGCTGTCAACTATGCAAAAGGAAAATTAGAATCTGTAGTACCATTTGGAAGCTAGATCCAGAAAAACAGTATATACCATAGAAGTGACTGCAAAACAGCGATGCCTAAACTATTTGATCCATCATAACTTGAATAGAAATCGAAGCTACTTGACAACGCAATATACTCGAACTTAATCTAGTAAATTCTACAAACAAGAAGAAAATGATGCTTCTAATGAATTTGTCCACATCATCCAACTCAGTTGTTTAGCGTACGGGCAACTCTAAGAGCTAAAGCTTCAGTGAACTTGGGGTCTCTAATTAAAGAGGCCGCATATTCTTCGATATTGCCGCAATCGCTGCTTCTATTGCCAAAGCTGAGATTCTTGCTTAGAGAAGAGGGCTCGGGGCTCTGAGGAAAACTGCTTCCAGAGAGAGTGAGATCGAGAGCGATGGGCGATTGTATGGAGGTTGGCGACATCGCTGGCATTGGTGCAAGATCACGATTCACTGGCTGACCTCTTGGTGAAGGGTCCGAGCGTAAAGGAAGGCAGTCACGGTTGGCGACTTCGACGGTCCCGTGGTTGTGTAGCCCTTCGTAGGTCGCAACGAGAAGAGTCCTGTCTTCTACGCTCCTTTGCACCTATAATATCCATCAAGAATCACCGGAAATTATGGTCAGTGCAAATAATATCCTTGTTCTGATAGGAATCTGATGTGCAGGAATTACTTTCTCAGGGATGCATAAGTTTGAGAATGAGTTTTCTTTATGACATCCCCATGA